>OY992782.1:11121451-12321451 GCA_963921375.1 Tiliacea citrago | reverse complement strand
TAGACAACTATGCTTGAGCTAGATATTTATCAACACAAAATGAGTTTTAAAACTTTGCATACAACCAAAATACCAAATTACAAATTGTTTAGTCTTCTAATGAGTCTGAAAAGAAGTGATTAAGTAACTACACTGATTTGGTCTTCTAATAAGTCTTAATAGGTGATTTAATGATTTGCAATATTTCACAACAATGCCAAACTATGGACTACATTCACCTTTTTCTGATAAGTAAGCTAATTTGTTGATTAGTTGTGCTAAGAGAGTTCTAAGAAATGTTATTGACGATTATAATTTTTTATTAGCACATCTTGTAAAACTACTGAGGGTAGTTAACTAATACTAATTATCGGTGTTTAATTAACGTCAAATGCTTTATGACAGCTGACAGCTACACACAGATTGCGTAACATGTCGCCGGCGCGCGGCGCTTGAGTCGTTACCGACGTTACTGAATGTTGCCATTCTAGATATTATATTTATATAAACATAGATAACGAAGTATTGTATTTATTTTATTTCTTATTTTGTTTATTTTTATGTCATTTAATGCTGCACCGGTTGACGTCATCACGTCAACGCCGGCTGTCGCTGAAAACCAGCGCTGGGCTCTGTATCGCATAGGGTCGCAGCATTATGCTGAGCGATGGCCGTTTTGCGTGAATGTGACGCATATTTTCCCTCAACTTGTTCTTTCGTGTTTGTGTTTTTATTTCTTTGCGTTATGTTTACCGCAAATAAACGTATTGTGTATATGATTTATAATTTAGATTTTTCACAACCGTGTAACTGCTAACACTAAATCTTTGATCTGCGACTACAAAATCTTAGAATGGTAAAAATAAATAAAAATATTTTGACGATTTAAAAAAGAACGGCATAATATATTTCGGCAAATCGGCGACCAAAAAATCATAAATAATTAGCACTCCAATCACCTGTAAGGATATTTGTGTTTAACTTTCCGTTTAAGACGCTGACAACAGGTAAACCGTGGTCACTGTCAGACTGCATACAAAAGAAAGAGAAGCGCGATGACACAACGCTTGTAATTTATGGCAAAATATGAAGCAATTATGTATTAATTCAAAAATGAGTTGAGTAATCGAAAATAAAAAACAACCAAGTTCTGCATAAAAATAAGACGTTCTTGTTTTTAATTAAATACCAACCGTATGTTGATATTTAATACAGATATTTTGGAAACTCAAAGTAAAGGTTACTCAAAGGAAAGTTAGTTTACCATACATTTTTATCGAGTTCTTTTTTTCTAAATGTGTTTTGGTAACAACCCAGTTACCACAACCTATACAGATCTGTCATTTTTTGTTGTTTGAAAGAAGCCTACTTTTATCATTTGCCTCTTGTCAGCGCCTGAAGAGTAATTAGATTTTTCATACTAGCTTCATTACACATTTTTCGTAAAAAAATTATAATTCCTTCGTTTTTAGCAGAATTAACTCGGCTGTAATATTTGTATAGTTATAGTAATGACTAATAGAAGCCCGGCAAAAAATCCAGCACCTGCAAAATGAAATCCCTAAGTCTATGAAAACCGATTTTCAGCCCACCGTGCGACGGTCGGACTCGGTAGCTACAATCTTTTTGTTAGCGTGTTGACGGCAAATATCGCTCGAAACGAGGTTTAGTTTTTGTTAGGCTCAGTATTCAGCAACTCTAACACTATAAAAAGCCTTATTAGTAATTAGAATCGTTATTGGTATTGTAATTTTAAAATTACCAACATATTTTTACAATCAAAGCATTTTACATGGACATGTTTAACTAAAACACGATTCAATTTGAAAGGGAGCGATAAAATCGTAAATATTTCCGATAGCGTTTCGGTAGGTATTAACAAAAACACACGATTTTTACCATGACTTGTGAGTACTATGCAATTTTCTGTAAACTGATCAGAAATTGTTTCACATCAATAAACACTATAACAAGCTAGTTTTATCAATATAAATAAAAATGAAATGGTGCAGTTCAATGGTAAGCGCACTTGAGCATGGCAGGGCCGATATGACTATTTTTATGGAAAGATTTTTTTTTTAAATTTCCCGGATAATTTTCATATTCGGGAAAAACTGAACGGCCTTTTTTCTATGATATTTTTGTATGAATTACGTATATACTTATTATGCTGCTTATTTTTTGCGTGCTGCGGAAAGCACGTTAAGCCATTGGTCCCGGCTGTCACTCGTGGATCTTTGGCAGTCGTTACGGGTCGTCAAACTCCCGAACACAACTACAACTACTCTTACCAAGGGATCTCGTGTTACCCAGTAACTGGGTTGTGGAGGTCAGATAGGCAGTCACTTCAAGTAAAATACTGGTATTCAGCTGCATCCGGTTAGACTGGAAACCAACCTCAAAATAGTTGGGAAAAGGCGAGGCAGATGATGATTTTTGTATGAATTATTGAAATTTGGACAGGGCAACATTTGTCGGGTATCAGTAGTTTGAGATAATCATGAATTTTAGTTAACTATACTTTTAACATTTTTTTAATTTGATTAATTAAATTGGTACACACGCTGATCTCGCACTGTACGGAAATCCTATACAATGCGAGATCAGCTTATACTGGAAATGTATAGTTTGATGTGTAGCCGTGTGTACAAGTGATGCAGTCTTTTTAGGGTTCCGTACCCAAAGGGTAAAACGGGAACCCAATTACTAAGGCTCCGCCGTCTGTCTGTCTGTCTGTTCATCTGTCACCAGGCTGTATTTCATGAACCGTGATAGTTAGACAGTTGAGTTTTTCACAGATGATGTATTTCTGTTGCCGCTATAACAACAAATACTAAAAAACAGAATAAAATAAATATTTAAGGGGGCTCCCATACAACAGACGTGATTTTTATGCTCGTTTTTGCTCGATATTGATAACGGCAACAGGTAGGTAGACGCTTGAAATATTCACAGAATATTTAGTTATACATTCACTTTAAAAATAAATAATTAAATTAAAATAAAACAAATATTTATCCCATACAACAAACGTGATTTTTTTTCCGTTTGTATAAATAATGGTACGGAACCCTTCGTGCGCGAGTCCGAGTCGCACTTGGCCGGTTTTTATTTAAATCAAATTAACAACGCTATATTGCTTACCATGATTAATTATCAAGTTACAGCTTGATTTTGATTCGCTTTTAATATCCTTACATAAAAAGGAGGAGGTTCTCAATTCGGTAGTATTTTTTTTTATAAACGTAGTTTTATACATACATAGCATAAAACGAAGTCGTTTTTCGAGTCTGTGTGACCGCTTAGTATTTCTTAAACTACACAATGGATTTTGATGCGGTTTTAACCATCATTTAGAGGATTTTTTCCGGAAGGATTATGTGTACTTACAATAAATCAATATTTAAGAGGAGGCTCCCTATTTTTATGTTAATTTACACGAATATTCTGAAACAGTCACACATACAATCAAAATGGAACTTCAGTAATCAGTATATGATATATTGGATCTTTCCTTCCATGTACAAGACAGTTACGTAATTGTAATATTTTCGCTCGATAATTTTATTATTCAACAATCATGTCTGTTTATAAGCTAATCAAAAAAAAAACAACGTTGTTCGGCTTTTATGTCTAAAATAAATATTCACAGCAAGAAAATATATCTATTATCCAGTCACCACATATTTTTTCTGTAGATCAATTATTAGATACTTTAGTTATAAACGAAATAAGAATTGAGACTTACGCTATTTAGGGCGAATTTCACCAATGAGACTGAACGCGATCAGCACATCTAAACCGAGTTCAAGAGCTGTCAGTGTCAATATTCCAAAGAAAATAATGAAACTGACAGCTCTTAAACGTGGTTTTTGTGCTGATCGCGTTCAGTTTCATTGGTGAAATTGGCACTTAGTTTAGTGCTCGAACACGATCAAAGAGCGCACGCGATTTTCAACTTTATTATTGATGTGTTAGCGTTTAGCACACGACGGAGTGGCGGGGAGCATGGCGCGGAGCTTGCGAGGAAATTTGTTTTAGAGTGCCTGGTCTTAAGTTAAATATAACACAGTAATCTTGATGTTTTGACATGTCGCCACATCAGTAAAACGCTTCCATGTGAAGCAGAGGCGTGTCACTAGTTACAAATAATCTAAACAGAATAATGTTTACAATAATAAAATCTCACTCACCCATACCTGTCTTCCGTATTATTAGGAAAACACCACGAAAATGGCGCAACTGTGATAGATTTGATCAGTGATAAATACATGTTTTTAATTGTTACACTATGTTTCACGTTATCGCGTTAATATTGTAGTGAATTAAATGCGATTGAGGTGATAAGACGACATGGTTGCGCGCGCGCAGCCAACTGACTGGCATACTTCGGTCAATGTTATGTTACGTCAGGTGTAGACAGATTGCGTTTTACTATCGTCTTTCTGTTTTTCTTTGAGAAAGAAAATGTTAAAAAGTCATGAAGAAGCGACTTTTATTTTTTTTAATATTACAAAAACATTACACAAAGTACAAAATACATTTTTATCGTCCGTCTATACCTTAATGAATATAAACGTTAAAATTTTCAAAACGATTAAGAATACCGTTAAGAAATCCATTTCTGTTAAGCTTTAGAGAACGAGCAAGTGTAGTAGATACCTTTTTAATACTAAGTTTGATAGGACTATAGGACCTGGTAATATAGCCAGCTGAGACAACACAGTGACGTCAATCGATTGTTGTGATACAATAGTAACTTTTGATAGAAGTTTTCTTTGAGACCTTCATCGTTGTTCAATAAATGTTGGAATGCAATACAACTGTAATTTTCTGATATATGCCTTTGTGCAGAAACAATAGTACTGACGATAAAGGGCCTTCGCTGATGATGCTGCTAAAAGCCGGCCGACTAGTTCAGGCACCAGTGGCTTCTTATGTGTGCGTTTACGCTAAACATATTTTTCAACACACTTGATTGTCTGACGCTTATGGCAATGCATTTAGGTTCATAATTCAGCTAATTATACACTCTTGTTTTTTTACTTTACAATACCACACTAGTGTTTTTTACTTTACATTTTGTTTTCGATTTCCGCAAAGAGTTTTTATGTCTAAAAACAATGAATATTTTTGTGAATAAATAAACTCTTTTAGTTACATTTATGATAAATCAATCATCAAATTTATCATCATTTCATTATGCTTTTCACTACTTATTAACTTTAATTTGGGTATTCCAAACATTATTTTGTGTTTATTATATAGGCTGTTTAGCGGTTTTGCCTGTGCCTTTATTTACATCGGCTCGCGGATCGCTAAAAACAAAATCAGCGCGCCAATTTCCATAAAGTAATAACAATAAAAGTCTGTTTTTTTCCTCGCAAGTGTGTTGAAAAGGTGTGTGCATAGATCATTACACACTCGGCTCCCTTATATTTATATCGGAATAATACCGCCTCGAGTGTAATGACCAACATAGCACACTTGTATCATAATGTACTATTAACAATCATGCTGTCTCTGCCATCTTCAAACGATTGACAGAAATTTAATAAAACGATGTTTTAAATTTAAAGTCGTTTAGCGCTAAATGAGTTTAGTGATTTGTGGTGTAAGAGTCGCATAATACTCAATCGTTTATTGCATTTCACAATGTGTACTTCAGTAGTAAACTTCTAATAATAACTTAATGTACACCCATATAAACAGGCAAGAAGCTTTCTTCTTGTCTGATGACCTTTGTAAAGTATCACCTTTGTAGGTGATGCTTATTTCTAAAGAAATCTCTTACAGCATTCCTGATATATGCAATTCTTTCTCTTCTTCTTTGTTAAATTACGTTGCCCCACACTAGGAATTTCTCCCGTATCGTGGGTGCGTTTACAAACATTTAAACTCACATACACAAACAACCAGACCCGGAACAACTACTTGTAGGTCATACAAATATTTGTTCCGTGCGGGAATCGAGCCCGCGACACGCGGCGCAGCAGTCAATCGCTTAACCACTGCGCCAACCGTGCCGTCAATTAGTAGGAGCGAGGTAGTTATTACTCAAGGGGGGCAAGTGATTGTTAAATTTGATGCATTTCTTATAAAAAAATAAGTGTTTGTTTTGTGTGTGCCGTTGGTGGGATGCGGATAAGTAAGCAATGATATCATTAAAAAAAAACCGGCCAAGGGCGAGTTGGATTCGCGCACAAAGAGTTCCGTACCATTATCTATAAAAATGGGAGCCCCCCTTAAATTTTTGTTTTATTCTGTTTTTTTAGTATTTGTTGTTATAGCGGCAACAAAAATACATCATCTGTGAAAATTTCAACTGTCTAACTATCACGGTTCATGAGACTGGTGACAGACGGACAGACAGACGGCGAAGCCTTAGTAATAGGGTTCCCGTTTCACCTTTTGGGTACGGAACACTAAAAAACCGTTCTCGACTAGTGGCCGAAAAGTGTGTAGCAACTGTGGCATGCTGTACTTATTAGTGAATGGACTATTTCCTTGATTACTGACAGTAGCGTTGAATTACCAATTACGCGAGCAGTAATCTTAAAATTACGGGTCATGTTCGTGTTCTGTGTGTTGGCGGCATAATATGCAGCTGTGAGTATAAGCCACGAAGACTGTGCGCCTCAGTGACATACTCTCTACATCATCACCGGCCTAGCGTTTCCCCAACTATGTTGGGTTCTGCTTCCAGACCAGCACCAGTATATTACAATAGCTGTAGCCTTTTCCAGGTTCCAGGCTTACCTATCTGTCAAATTTCATCTAAATCCGTTCAGCCGTTTTACCGTGGAAGCTTAACAAACAAACTCACTGTCGCATTTTTAATATTAAGTTAGGATGGAACAAGTACCTATCTTAATTCCACAACCCAGTTACTGGGTAACACGACACCCATTGGCTAGACTAGTTGTCAGACTTTCGGGATTCTGACGACCAGTTACGACTGTCAAAGATCCACAAATGACAGCCAGGGCTTAACATGCTTTCCGAGACAATTTAGTCACACTAACATAATAAAGGCTAAAGTTTGTGAGTGGGTATGTATGTTTGTTACTTCTTCACGCTCAAACGGCTGGACCAATTTTGATAAAATTGTGTATGGAGGTAGCTGACACCCTGGTTTAAGACATAGGCCAGTATTTATCCCGATATTCCCACGGGATTGAAACTTACGCGGGTGAAACCGGGGGCGCAGCTAGTAATTAATAAAGTGCAGTCCTTACGGGTCATGTTCGTTGTGCAGTCTTCCGTGTAACGCCTCTGCGACGTGTGGTTGTAAGTCTGGTCGGCGTCGGGCGCTCGCACACACGAGACATTCATTTTCAGATTCTGCGTATGTTGTGAAACAGCTGAAAACAAAATGATAATTAATATTTAGACATATTTGTCATCATATATCATGTAGTTTAGATGTGCCCAGTGACATTTATGGTATGTTTCAAAAGTAACTGTAAATGTAAACCTGGGGTTCTCAAACTTTATGGCATCGGAACCCTTTTGGAAAACGAAATATTTGACGGAGCCCTAAAATAATCAAAAATGGTTTTATGTGTATTCTTTATTAATAATCATATTACTTGACATTAACATTTGCATATTTTATTACTTTATGTTGGAATATTTAGATAGGTTTTATTTTACTCAGGTTGCAGAGTAAAATAAAATATAGTACCCCTTTAGTATTTTTTTTTTCATTAGGATCAGTATTTCCGCGGAGCCCCCACAGAGGCCACAGAGCACACTTTGAGTATGGCTAGTGTAAACTAATCCTGTTCAGGTTTAATTCTTAGACAGTCACTTACTAAAGGGAATTAGTAATATACATTCATAAAGTATTTCAACCATCTCAGCAAATTTTCCAACAATTATTGTTTGAAAACATTATTCAATTGTAACTGAAAAATCATAACGAAAATTGACGTTAAAAAAAAATTACTTCAGTTGAAAAACATGTAGGTCAGTAGTTCCCAAGTATGGGTCGCGACCCACGAGCGATTATTGGGTGGGCCCTGAAAAATAGGACGGCAAATCGACCAACTAGGACAATGGGCGGGCGACCACAGACGCTGACACGGACGGCAATCGCTTCGCGGTGCGCTCGGTCTGTGATTTTCGTCGTATGCGCGGGTGGAGGGGGACGACGGAGTGCACCAAAATAAATTGGACGTATCAAATTCATTGCGATTTAAAGTAACCAAAACTGTAGTTGTTGCTAAGGCTATAATGACAAAACAAATGCATCCTTCTCATTAAAAAAATAGCACTCCTTGTATTTAAATATTAACACTGGATCGGAACTGGACGTTTTTTTCTTCTTCTTTGAACAGTCCTTCATTCATATTCTTTTTCTTCATGAAAACCAAGAGGTGAGTCCCGAATTTGGAACTTTTTGTGAGGTGAGTCGCGGGGGAGAACTTTGGGAACCACTGATCTAGGTGATTTAAAATTAGAATTTCGTGTATAATCAAATAAAAGCACTAAATTTGTAAGTGGCACTACAAATGAGGAAAGCAACTGTGAAAATGGCGCTGTCGTAGCTAGTTCCCAAAAAAAGCTAATAATACAAGGCGACAGGTGGTTTTATTTTAATTTTGCGAAAACGATTCATTCTTCTGTTTCTAAATTCCTAAAGAAAAATTTGTAATTAAACAGAGTTTGAGGTTATGTCGTAAACATTTTGAAGAAAGTAATTACGAGGAAATAAATAATAATAAAAGTTTAAAATTCCGACACTTTCCATGTCGAATTTATATTGATTTAAACTATTAAAATCACTGAAAATAACGAAATAGTGAAGTAAAACCAAAATCATGAATGAACCGTTTAATGAACACGAAATAGAATGAAATGCATTGAATGAACGAAATGTCAAAATTTTGTTTAGACCGCAGGGACCTAGCGAGGTCACGCCATCTACAAATAGCTTTAACCGGCCTTCAAAGGTACAATTTCTGAACAGATTGATTGAGAATTTATAGAAACAAACAACACTCTCTGTCTGAACGTATTCTAAATGCGTCTACGTTCACTATGAGGCCTGTAGTACGCTCTTATAACCAGGGACCATTTAGGTTACCCATTGAAAGGGTTTTCTAAGTGGTTCATCAAAAACCCATACGAGACCCATTCAAATTTGGTTACCCGGGTTTTGATTAGGTTTTTCTAATTTAATCAAGCCCATACGGTGTGGCTACTAAGTAGCCAACCTAAAATTAACTCTATATTATATGCAATAATGATTAAAGATGTTTTTTTTTAAACTAATAAAAAAAATATTAATCAAATCGAATCTCGAAAACGATGCGTCCTAGGCAAAAAATTACAGAAATTTAACCCCCCTTGTGATACCACCGTGCAAGCACCATGCCAACATGAATTTAAGCTAAAAAAAATACAACATAAATTTAAGGAATAAATACAATTTTCTTTTTTCGCTAAACCCATTGAAAGGGTTTTTGATAAGGTTTTTTCGAAGCGGTTAATCAAAAACCTATACGATATGGGTTTTTACTGGCGAAAACCAGTAAATCTGGTAAACTGGTTTCAAGCAAAAACCTATTCAAAGAGATAGTTCATGATAAAGGTAACCTCTCTCTTAACTCTTAACCGGGGTTGTGCGGTCCCTGCTCATAAATTACCTCTGATGGAAGGAGTGTTGACATAAGAAGTGCATGGTGGGCAGTTCCAGCGGCTTGTTGCAGACGGCACAGCGTGACGACTGGAACACCACGGGCTGGCTTTGAAGCACGGTGGTCTGTTCACGCATTTTTTCGCTCTCGCTGCGGTATTTAGATGAAAGCTGCTGTTCTCTGGTTATTACTTCGTTCTCAGATTTTAGAACGTCTGTAAGGTACCTGGGTATAAAAATAAAACAATAATTACTATAGCATGAGCATCTCAACCTTTAATGTTCCAAATGCTGGGACATAGACCAGATCTTTGTGAGGGAGAAAAAAAATATACTTAATAAAATAAAAAAAAAACTATTCTGAAAAATACTACTTTCTAATCGACTTTAAGAGGATGCGAGCTAATTGGATTTTTGAAAGTCAAGTACTAATAAGTTATGTAATAATGGAAAATTAACCATCCACAATACTATTATTGCAAAGCGATATATTTTAAAAATATAATTAGTTAACGTATACTTACTTTCGAACATCTCCTAATGTATACGTAGGTGTGCTAGCAAGACAGTCGATGACTAAAATAGGCGACAGTAACTTTTCGTTTGCTGTGGACAAAATTTACGAAATTAATACACTGTATAATTATCATTTTGAAATTGCATCATTTAAAAAGTGCTCTTGTCACCAAATACAGCCACACCCGCGGGCACGCCGCGCCGCGCCGCCGGCACACGTGTACTGACAGGTGACACAACTAGCACGTAGTGTACTGACCGATGACGTTGAGCAGCTCGGGCAGGCAGTGCGGCGGGGGCGGCGCCCACAGCACGTCCATCCACACCCGCGGACACGCCGCGCCGCGCCGCCGGCACACGGCGAGCGCGGCCTCCGCGTCGCCACTGCGCAGGTGCACTGCTACTTGGGAGCGCCACCTGGACGGATACACAGTGCGCTTTTATTTGGGCAATTCATTTAGGTACCCCTAGTCCATAACAGTGTTCCAGGCCGAATTCATGGGCATTTCTCTGGCCGCCTCGGCCATCATGGCCAGGGAAGTTAAGGACCACTTGATCCGCATACCATCAGACAGCATGGCTGTCCTGCAAGCGCTAAGCAGTCACACTGTTGACTCTGGGCTAATATACGAGTGTCACCAGCGCCTCAACCAGGTGGGTAGCCTCAACAACATAACCATTCAATGGATCAAAGGACACAGCGGTTCGCTAGGCAACGACGCAGTCGATGAACTTGCCAGAAGGGGGTCGAGCATGGCACCGGTGGGACCTGTGCCCATCGTGCCACTCCCCTTCGGGTACTTACGCACTCTGGTAACGAAACGCACCAGGGACCTACATCACAAACTATGGTCGGACCAAGGTGAGTGCAGCCAGGCCAAGGAAGCACTCCCAACAATTGATGGCCGCCTCACGAAACAGATTCTCCGATCAACTAAGCAACAGCTGCGTACAATGACAGCAGCTTTAACTGGCCACGGGTCATTTAATAAACACCTCTTTGTCATAGGAGTCACAGACAGTCCGCTGTGCAGGGCCTGCATGGAGCATAACGAGACAGCAGCGCACCTGCTACTATACTGCCCAGTGGTCGCCACATACAGGGCAAAGTACTTCGGTAACCCAGGTACACTCTGAGAGATTGTCAGTAACACCAAGGCGTTGCTGGCCATCCTTGAGGAGCTGGGGTGGATCGAATAATCGATTTTCCCACCCGTACGCAAAATACGCGCATATTGACGTGGAGTTGCGGAAACCAGCCTGTTTTACCTATTACCTATTAGGTACCCCTAGTGTTAGAGAAAACGGCCATAATAGTTTTTGGATTAGGAGAATCGACCACGGAGTCGGCCAGAGCGGCCGCACCATACTTGGAAGCGTTCAAAATTATTTTTAACAAATAATTATGTCGAATTAATAAAAAAATGCCTTAGATTATTTAATTGCCATTATTTTAGTTCATTGGTAGTCAATATTACCCACTATTGATAAATTTTATAAGTTTTTAGAGAAGTGTTCTTTGAACGTGGTAATAAGTAATAATTTTATATTATACATAACGTAGTAAGTATGATTATAAAATAGATTATGAAAACTGTTGGTAAAACGTTATTATTAGTAAGATACACTTCTTTAATAAAGTACTGTAATAGACATAGGTTACATAGGCACTTAATGAGTACTAGGTAGGTATTTTTAACATGTATTTTACTATTAACTTAACTAGGAAGGAATTGGGGTATCAGCCCCAAGGTCACCCACTGGCTATACACCACAGTCATCCGACCAATTATCACATATGGCTCACTGGTCTGGTGGCCCAGGACGGACCTGAGCACAGCCCAAAAAGACCTCGAAAAACTGCAGCGGTTCGCTTGTGTAGCAATAACTAGCAGCATGAGGACTGCACCCACTGCCGCACTACAAGTAATGCTGGGACTGCCACCCCTACACCTCATCGTGCGAGAGGAGGCAGCTCTGGCAGCCTTCAGTCTATACATATCGGGAACCCTGAGCAAAGACTAGGGTCAAGCACACACGCATAAAGGAAGATGCAATCAAACGACAACCGATGATGGCATCACCCTGCGACAAAGCCCCGAAACTACACTTCTTTCAGAAGCACTACAACATCATACTCACAGAAGAACGGTGTGACTACTCAGGCCCGAAGGAGATGAGAAAGATCAAAGACCGACTCCGGAACCGGAGTCGGAGTTTTCTCACATGACTTCAACATAAATATATCCAGCCCGCTGGGATTGTTCAACACCGTCTACCAGGCGGAATGTGTGGGCATTATACAAGCGGCTTACGCCATAGGAGCCAGGAGAGTTACGGACACCCGTATACGTATACTCTCCGATAGTGCCTCAGTCTTGCAATCCTTGGGGAAAAATTATATTACCTCCAGACTAACACTAGAATGTCACAACGCACTGGAACGGGTGACAGTGTGCAACCGTAACACAGTGACACTGCAATGGATAAAAGGACATAGCGGATCACTAGGTAACGACGCAGCTGAACAACTTGCTAGGAGAGCATCCAGCACGTCAGTCTGTGGACCTGAACCTATCGTACCCATCCCCTTCAACCAACTCCGCAGGTGGCTACAGGAGTTCACCCACACACAAGCGCAGAACTGGTGGACCTCGATACCGGGCTGCAGGCAGTCCAGGGAAGCTATGCCGTCCTTAGATGGCAGGCTAACCAGGCGGTTGCTACGCCTGGACAGGAACGGCCTGCGCCTGGTGACGGGGACCATCACGGGGGGACACTGCTCACTGAATAAGCACTTCCACACAATAGGCATAACGGACAGCCCTCTGTGCAGGGCTTGCACGGAGCCTGAAGAAACCGTTGCGCACGTGCTCTTTGAATGCACAGGCGTCACCCAGATCAGAACAGAAACCCTCGGGTCACCCAGATCTTTCACGGATATCTTAAGCAGACCAGGAGACCTAATCAGCTTCTGGAGGGAGGTGAGCTGGTTGGAATAACCAACGACGGCCGCCATGGCCCACGCACAATGGTCCACGGGAAGGACTAGGTGCGGAAACCAAACCCGCTAACATAGAACATAGAACTATTAACTTAGAAAGACAATTATTAGAAACAAGGTTCATTCCGATTCTTCACAACTTGGCTAGCTTGTGTCTTCTTAATATTGTACTGAAATTGCAGAAAAGTTCGGAAAAAATCTTCGGGAAAATATCTTCTTTTAACATCATCAAAAAACGCTCATTTGCATAGAATATTGTTCGTCAGGGCGACAACTACTTCTCAATATAATTTAATTAAGTCTTGAAAATGTTTTCTCACGAACCTAACTTATAGCAGCATATTGAAATATCAAATCAAGCACGACGAGTAAAATTTAATTATGCAATTAAAATTAAATACAATTAAAAAAAATACGTCAAGATTAGCAAACTTTTCATATCAATATGATTTTTTCATATCGAAACGAATTTGTTCAACGAAGGTTTGAGCCTTTGAGGTATATTTTCCTATAAGTTTTGTTGCGAACAGAAACGAAATGCTATAACTTACTCTCGTGAAAAAAAAATATTTATTAAAATCACCACTATTAAGTTATTGAGCCTGTTCAAGATATATAAACTTATACAAATAAATATAAAAGAAAGAAATGGAAACACTGTATTTTTATGAAAGTCAAGACACGTGCTTTTCTAAATTGGTTCTTGACCGACTCTGGGCGCTCTGTGAGTCGGCACGGCGATGGTCAGGCGTCCTAGGTTTTCTCCTGGTACAGACACAGCACGCCCGCTTGGAAGCCTAGCATCTGACAGATGATCAGAGTCTGGCCCTTGTCGTAGTTAGCGTTAGGGGTCTTTAAGATATAGTAATAACATAGTAGTGTACACTCACAGTTTATTCTCCTCGTACAGATACAGCACGCCCGCTTGGAAGCCTAGCATCTGACAGATGATCAGAGTCTGATCTTTGTCATAGTTAGCGTCAGGGTTTTTTAGTAAGCGTAGTACTTTTTCTTCATATTCTTTCTTTTCGATTTCTGGAGATTTTGCCCTGCGAAAAAAAAAAAAACTACTTTTTGAAAAACACATTGCGGGTATTTTCTTCTTGGCAATCAATCGTTATTACGTAAGATAACATAGCCCAATAAAGACAAAAAAAAAAATCAAGTCTGTCTAATTTCAGAAAAATACTTTAGGTAATAATGACACTCTGTATTGTTTGTACTATTGCCACCATAGAAATCAAAATGTGTGCCTTATAAATGGCAATAGTGTCGCTCTCTAGTGAAAGGCGGGTTTCTTACACATTTATGTCTAACCCTCCAAGGACTAGATTAAGGCTTGCTTGCACCAGAACCCAATCAAAATCAAAAAAAAATATTTCACATAAACCTACATGGCCAATTGGGCATTTATGAAACGTCAGAAGCTAGGTGCACGGTTCCAATTGGTCGTTTACTATGGAGATGAGCCAACAAGAAACTCCATGGTTACTCTTTTTAAAAAAGTGGGCTTTAACAATGTTTCCAAGTTACAGTGTTAATAGGTATGGGAGGACAGTGTAGGCCCGTCAACAAGTACCAAGTACTTAACAAAATAGAAGATAGTTTACAAAGCTATACTAAATATATCACTCAAAGTCAAAGTCAAATTATTTATTTCAAATAGGCACATAGATGGCACTTTTGAACGTCAAAATTTACAAATAAAATAGAATTGATTCTAGTCGCCCCTTCCAAAAGGTAGCTTCGTATGGAGAAGAATGGGCAAGAAACTCCACCGTCACTCTTTTAAAATGTTTTACAATATTTTGTATCGGTACATCAATTATATAATTATATGTGAAGACGATGCACCTAGAATAAAATTACTATACCACTAAATAAGTTTAAACGCGTATTTAGCTATTTCTGGTGCAAGCGGTCCGTCTACACATTTAAAACATCGTTCTGTTTCTGTCAACCGTTTGAACTTTTGAAGGTGACTGAGACCGAATGATGTTTTAAATATGTTACGCGCTAAACGCATTTAGTGATTCACGTAGGCCTATCTAGAATTACTGACTAACTTACCAAACATGAATATAATGTTCTATGAGCGCATCGAACACAAGTTTGGAGCAGTCCTTCTGTTTCTGCGTCATGTGCTCAAGGAACTCTATGAGCCGCTCCGAGTTGCTCAGAAACATCGGTATGTAGTCGTCAGGGAGCGCGCTGATTGGCTCCCTGACGCCGCCGGAAAGGGAAACCTCGTCAACCAACAGCTTGTTGCGGGGTTTGTAGTCTGTGCACAGTACTGTATAAAGGAGAAATGTGTGTTTTTAGAAATAAGTTTTATTTTACACTAGCTGTGTTCTGCACTAAACAAAACAAAAAAAGTACATTTTCACTCATAATTATTGCATAATTATTTCACGCATAATTAAATTATTGCTTTTTTAACACAGAGGAACATTGATTTAATTATCCAATACCAGAATAATTATAAGTCTCTTCATCAATGTTATTTAGTGACTGCAAGAAGGATTTGTAACTCAAATGACAACTTATTCTTTACGAACATTTTAAGTTTGTTCCTATGAGTTTGACATAAAATAACATAACATAAATGTGCATATTTTTCCAAGTAGTTGTTTATGTATCTGCGCATAAATAGTTTTAGATGTTAGTTATTTTTTTTTTGATAATTCCATTTTATCTGCATACCTACATTATAAGCAAATAAATGATTTATATTCCTAAAATATTACCTAATAACAGCTGCACTCAAACTTAACTCAATAATACACTCACACTTCAAAAACTTAGTGCTCTCCTCTGGCTCATGCTGTATGAGCCGATGCCCGTATTTCCTCATGAACTGGTCGGCGTCATCGAACTCCAGATCTACGATATAGTCCAGAGCCTTCCGGTAGTCCTTCTTATCGTCCAGCATCATCTTCAGGTACCAGTCATGACGCTTTCGGTTCGCGGCTAGCGATAACGCGTCGTCTACGCTTACTTGACGCATTACCTGTTAATATGAAATGACATTTAAAATGAATCACCCTGTACATTTTTAAACTTTATAAAGGTTCTAATAAACTAAGGGGAATGCCGCATTCGTCTCAGTTTGAGTCCAGCTTATAGATCTAGTACTCCAAAATATAAACTTCTCTTGTATCCCACTAAATTCCTGTTAGGTTGCTTAAGTTTTAATTCTCTAGAAGTAAGACGGTCGCGCGATCAGATGACTGTAATATTTAAAATTCTTAGGGGGATTATAGATGTTCCTGATCTGCATAATGAAATCTGCAATCTATTTGTCCCAGAGAATTACTGTCGTGGCAGAAAACACCGCTTACTGGCTGCTCCAACTTGCCGTACTGTTGCACATTCCAAGTCACCTATTCCTCGGACATTAGCCGCTATTAACACTCTCCTGAACTCAAACACAGATCTTGATATGTTTGCGAATGAATGGAAGGTGATACTGTCAGAATGTTTGAATTTCTGTGAGAAGAATGCATGACTGTGTTATATAAATGTTATGTTTAAATAGTGTAATTAGCTTCGGCCGTTCTATTTAAAATAAAATAAATAAATAATTATTATAAAGTATGCAATAAGTGAAAACTAACCTTAATAGCGACATTGACATCAAAATCAATAATTTTATCCTTAGAATTGATGAATTCCTTCAGCTTCCCTTGTTGATCATGCTGGTCTATCTTCATATAACATGTCAGTAGTAACGTAGTATGGTCCTCAGTCGCACAGCCCTTCTTCTTGTGAAGTTCCTCTAAGTATTGTACTAAGGATTCCAAGTGACGAGATTCCAGGTATTTGCGGATTACATATGAGGTTTCTAACCAGCCAATAGTTTTTACATATTGCTCGATAGCGCCCTTTAAGTCACCCTGAAAAATTGGATAAGCTGTTAAGAGCGTATACGACGTACGGCATTTCATACAAACTTTCAAGCCCTTGTTTTTCGAAATGACTGAACCGATTTTAATGAAACTTCATACGCATAAGCAGGATACAAAGGTCTAAAAAGTTAGTTAAGAACATTTTTGAAATGTCTTATTTAAAAAGAGATAACTGGAAATCTCTGTTTGTATTGAAAGATTTAAATTGGTCTGGCTGTAACACAATTTTTCGAAAATGTCCAATTTCATGTATAGAGGTTGGGTTTTTAATCTAGGCATATTATTATGGTCATAATGACACGTATTCTATAGGAACATCTTAACTCTGATATCTATTACGTTTAATAAGATACAACCCTGTGACCAACAGACGACGTAAGTGTCATATTCGAAGAAATCGCTTGCTGACTTTACTTATACAAATACGAACATTATCCCCATTTAAATAAAGTTCATATTCGTACGTAGCAAAGTAAAATCAAAGTGCGCTCTGGGAATCTCGCCGTTAGTCGGCAATATTTGGGTATGGAAACTTTTGTTAGGTACCCACATAGCGAAAAAAAAAAACATACCTTACTATACAAATGATCACCGTACTGTTTATATATCTCCGTCAACCCAGCCTCATCGTAATGTTGACTACTGGCAATCCTAATAGCGACATCATACAAATTCTTTTTAAACAGCAGTGTTAACTTCGACTGCAAATCCTTTTCCTCCAAATAGATCATTTCTTTATTCTTCGTTAGAATGTAAAAAGACCCCCATTCTGTCAGAACCGCGTCGATTTCTTCAAATGTTTTTGAGAAAACTATGAATTTGTTTTGTATGTCTAAAATCGTGATGTGATGTGATTTCGGCGCAGGGGCAGTACTCGTGGATGCGGCCGTTTTGTTGGGTGTCTCGTTGGTGATGATGACCAGGTAGCTACGGAACCAGTCCAGACGGACCTTCTCGCCTTCGAGGGCGTAGCACGGACCCCGGCCTTCGGTCGTGTAGCAGTATAGAGCCTGTGGAGTTATGGTGGTTTTAGAGCGTTGTTTTTGGGGGGGAAACAGGCTTAAGATAAAATAATCTAGGGATACACAGATGGCACGAAGTGCAGGTGAATATGCATTAACACTTTTTGAAAGGCTGTGAGTGATTTGTTGGCTGTCTTGTGTCACTTTTGATCTTCAAAAGGCACTTAGCACATATTTAATGATAGATTTTATTTATTAAGGGTCTATACTACCTCACTCTTTACCTCGCTCGCGCACTATGCCCGCGGCCATGCGAGCAAGCGAGACAGGGTGGCAGAGAGAAGACTACAAGGCACAGATATTTAGGTTATTTCTTTTTACGGTGAAAATAATGGTAATTAAAAAAATAAAATAACATAAGACCTGCTTTATAGTTAGTTTAGTTAATATGCAAAGTTTCATTATCTAATTAGAAGTATTTTTTGAATACCAGCGGTTTATTGTACGGTTTGGAGGTAACTTTGGATTTTTTTCTAACAAGAAAATTTTATGGAATCGTGTTTCGGCCTAACATAGTACTTAACATTAATCCTCAACTTTACCGTATATTTATTTCAAAATTAATGCTGCAGTATTTTCGACATAACGGAGGATCATGCTTAGCCATTTGAGGCAGTATAGGCTCTTAAGGCCAGTTCACTAAACGGTGAAGGAAAACATCGTGAGGAAACCGGAATATCCTAGAACCAAAAATTCGAAGACATGTGACATCTACCAACCCGTACTGAGCCCGCGTGGTGGATTACGGCCCACTCCCTCTCACAGAGAGGAGGCCTGAGTCCCAGCAGGAGGAACATTATAGGCTGATTATGCAAGGCCAGATTATACTAGTAAATACTAAAACATTTAGCGCCAAAAATTTCTTGATAGAATATTTTTTCATCAGTATATTATATCTATGTCACTGCATACATATCAT
The DNA here is from genome assembly GCA_963921375.1 of Tiliacea citrago. NCBI lineage: Eukaryota > Metazoa > Arthropoda > Insecta > Lepidoptera > Noctuidae > Tiliacea > Tiliacea citrago. Next base: position 12,302,460 of record OY992782.1, on the reverse strand, counting down.
TCAAATGATTGACAGAAATAGAGTATTTTTGATGAGTAAAATCGTTTCTCTCGCTTTCTTTGGTAAAAAGGGACGGAATTGTGTAACAGGAAGTGACTTCTTGATCATGGAATAAGTAAGTAATTATAATAATATATTATATTATTAGTTATTTATATCTGTAACTTCTATGGTGTACATAATAAAGAGTATTCTATTCTAATTTTTAATAGCATGGAATTAGGAAGTACTATATTATAGATTGTAAGTAGGGGGGTCGAATTTCGACTAAAGGCTCTTACACACTCACGCGATATCGCGGGCGCGACAGGGACCGACAAAGACAATTCCTTTGTCGGTGCATGTCGCGCCCGCGGTATCGCGTGTGTTTGTAAGAGCCTTAATTGGCGACCACTAGTAATGAATAATTTATTCGAATATAGAATAGAATTGAATTGAAAACTCTTTATTATGTACACCAAAAAAAATACAGATATGAATAAAAATAAATTATATTATATATTTAAGTATTTAGCATTTTTAAATGTTGAGGTTAATTTCTGTCGCTGCTCAGTTGCGTATTACCAGGGTGAGATGTCAGATGTTACACATCTTATGAGACTACTGCAAGGCTAGAATGTATTAAGTGGAGTAAGTGGGCCTTGTTTTTTAATGTTTTTTTTTTTGGAACTCAAAATAAATACACTTACGTCGTTGTTAGCCACAGTGAGTCGCTGGTTGTCAGCGAGCACGCTGCACGCGGGCGCGGCGCCCATCGCATCCAGCGTGACGCAGCGCTCCGAGCTCAGCCAGATCACCATCACGCATGCGCGGGATACTACGAACAACTTGTCTGCTCCCCTGATGAATATAAAGTATGATGATAAATAAAAACCGGCCAAGTGCGTGTCGGACCACGCACAATGAGGGGTTCCGTAGTTGGGATGAATTTATTCGAAGAACAAACATAACATTGTGGTTTAAAAACATAATGTTCCCTCATACATTTCAACTGCAAATGTATGTTTGTATGCACAATATTGAGTGATTTACCATGTTATTTTAAGATACAAGACTTCATACAGGTGTTCCTGTAATCTTGAACAATTTTCTGTATTTTTCAAGTTTTTGGCTCAGTAGACGTTTGGGTAGGATAAACATATAGGCCGCATACTTTACTCAAACTGCCAGACTTATTATTACTATTTTTTTCTATTATTCATGTCATTACATACATGAAAAACTGGCAAAGTGCATGTCGGACCACGCACAATGAAGGGTTCTGTATTTATCCCAAAAACAAACTTAACATTGTAGTTGAAAAACATGCTCTCCCATACACCACTATATTTTACGGTCAATTCTCCAACTGCAAATTTAAGTTATAATAATAATATAATCTTTATTTATCCAAAAACATACAGAATTTGAGTTTGAGTTGGTTGACTATTACTCGTTAAGAGTCCCTATCAATTTCGGCGCGCTACTAGTTTAGGTAACTATCGGAGCGCAGCGGGTCTGTGTGCGTTCGAACTATCGCTGACAATCGTAGTGTGGTTGTTGTACTGTGCAGCGGTGTACAAATAATCTTGGTCCGTAAACGCTATTATTAGCACTCGATAGTTTTTACTTATTAGGTTCCTCTAGGCTGGATTTTCGTTTTTTTTTAGGTTTTGTCTGGCTGGCGTGTTATGTTTAGGTACCCTATAAAATATTGTTTACCTAGTACGACATTCATTATAGTAAAAGCAAACTATAAAGTGTGATTAGCGTTTAAAAGGTGAGTCTAAACTATTTACACGTATTATTGTACTCCTGTATTATTTATCTACAGACCTCCCCGGCGCGCGGCGCGGCGTTACCTATTAGGTAGGTATTATCATTATTAGCATTACATTTACAATCATAATCGAGATTTTAATCGTATTTTTTTATGCTAATTCTGTTGATCATTTTATATTATTTCAAACCTAGTATTTAAGTGTCTAAACATTACTAATTAGGAGGTTTTTAAATAAAATAGCAAAATAGAAATTCAATCAGAAACTCAATTTTGTTTTATCTAGTTTTTTTCTTAGACTAGTCCTTAAACATTACTATGTTTAGACATTTAAATACCAGCTTTGAAATAATATAAAATGATCAACAGAATTAGCATAAAAAAATATTATTAAAATCTCGATTATGATTGTAAATGTAATACTTGGTCCATCCCTAGCATCAGATGGAATGACACTGACAGTTCACTCCACACTCACCTATGGTTTCACGGTGAGATGGTTATAGAATCGACATGCTGTGTACCTTTATTACCCTCGCTATAAGACCGCAGTCCATGAGAGTATAGTAAAGCGAGCCATCTTGTCGTACTATAAAGCTAATAAATTGATTTGTATACAAGGTGGAATAAACGAGCTACATAGAGGAAAAGTACTTTAATATTGAAGATAGCAAAATTTACTCAACGAAACATTATTTTGTTTTTAACACACCCTTATCTAATTAAAATTTATAATTTCCTATAATTATGTATATTACAGCGTAAAAATAAAACAAGATATTTTTAAGTTTCTTTATTATAACAGTAATAATTATAACAGTAAGATTATAGAAATAATAGTAAATGCTAACAATTTTCTTGATTAAGATGATGGCAATAATGATTATTTACCTAAGAACTGCACGTGCCTTTCGTTTTATTTCCACTTTTTTCTTTTTGCCTTTGATATTTCCGTGATAATAAAGTCCACTTTTTCGACCCATTTTCTAAAAATTAAACACTATTTTACTAATAGTACAATATAAAACATTAATATGTATGAATAACATTATAAATCACAAAGTCATCACTATGCATAAATAAAATAAAATATATACTCACAATCTCAAAACTGGTTAGGCGAAGTATCAAATCACGCGCGATTTGCGAGTTACGTCGGGAGCGGCGAACGTCACGGGCGACACAGGTCCCTCGTCGACAAGCCTTCGGGCGGGACTGGATGTCTCGAGCGAGCGCATCGGTTTAAAAGGCATTATTTAGATATTTTATTACAATTAAATAAGTAGTCAAAAATAAAATATATAAATTGAGTTTGGTAGATAAATACCTCAAATTTTAAAATATTTATCACTAATTGTTATTTTCAATAAACTCTTTCGCGTAGACGACAATTTTACACATGGTTTTATTGGGTTTTTTCAGCGTGCATCACATTTTTTTTAAAGTACTAATACATTAAACTTTAAAAAAATAAATTGTAGACTTACTAATATACTATATGCCCAGTATTTAGGATTTTTCTCAGATAGTTATTTGCTACCAGTAAGCTAAAAAAGGAATTTTAAAACCTGGTGTTTCGTGCTTACGTAAAAACGTGTACTAGATTTTTATTTTTCGTAATTTATATTGAGTAGTTATCAAAATTTAAATTAATCAATAGGGGATACATAGTTGAGTATTAAAAAAAAAAAACAGATATCTTAAGGTTATTGAGATATTTGCGCTGAAAAAACTAACTTGTAAAGCCTACTTAGCTGTGATAATTTTCCTTTTAATTTCGTTATATATGTATACTACTGCCATGAATTTTTTCACATATCCAAAACCACCATTTAGCTGGCAGGGGGGGGGGGGGGGGGGGGGGGCACTTGACCCTAACAAAAAATAGCACTATATAATATTACGCAAACGGATCCCTGAATTGAAAAATGGTTTTCACAGACCCACAATATTTTTGAACGGCCTACGCAACGATACCCCAATCTATGGGATAGACGTGAAAAATAAATATCATCCAACTTTACGTGCAAGGATGGTACTCTAAAAAAAATATTTTTCATGGTTTTCTTTTACGACTTTGTCGGCGTGATTAATTTCTATACCCAAGCCAATTTACAGCTTTCTAGTCCTAAGAGTCTCTGAGCTAAGCTGGGGACAGACGGATGGACGGACAGATAGACAAACAGAGAGACGGACATGGCGAAACTATAAGGGTTCCTTGTTGACTACGGAACCCTAAAAATCATCAATGTCAATGTGTATATAAAAATCCAGAAATAATCTTGGTCACATCATGAGTATGGAAGAAGACATGCAGATAAATTAGGATAAGGGCAGTAGGATGATGACTCACTTGAAAGCGAGTCCAGTAATAGGGCTGGTTCCTGAGTCTGGCAAGGTCCTCATCTTCCCGCTGCGCTGTCGAGCGATGACACCGCGAAACAACGATACTGAGCCATCTAAGAAACCAACGGCCAGGAGACTCTGGAAACAGATACATAACATCACGCTAGTATTCTCTAAACAGGTAGGCAGAGGTGTTATATTACAGTACTCACCCATCCATCAATAATAACAAATATAATAATTAAAAAAACCGGCCAAGTGGGAGTCGGACTCGCGCACGAATGGTTCCGTACCATTATCTATAAAAACGGCAAAAAAAAATCACGTTTGTTGTATGGGAGCCCCCCTTAAATATTTGTTTTATTTTAATTTAATTATTTATTATTAAAGTGAATATATAACTAAATAATCTGTGAATATTTCAAGCCTCTACCTGTTGCCGTTATCAATATCGAGCAAAAACGAGCAAATAAATCACGTTTGTTGTATGGGAGCCCCCTTAAATATTTATTTTATTCTGTTTTTTAGTATTTGCTGTTTGATTTGAGTCTATTCGTATTTATCAGGCACAAATACAGTCTAGATTTGAACAGGGCACAAGCCCAGGCTCCTGAAAAGAAACACTTTAGAACCCAGGGGGTCTTTCCGAAACGATAATCGGAAGTATCGGCCGAATGTTCGGCCGTTTTATAACATCCATAGTTTCCTTTTTGGACTTTTAGTCCTTATCCAAAGTCAAGTCACATTTTTCAGCTAACTTTGACTTTTCTTAAAAAGTACCTTATTGTCGTGTACGGCGAGCGCTGTAGCCTGCGTGGGTCTCATGTGTGAGGGCACGGCCCGTGACACTCTTGCGCACGTCGGGTTGCCATGCCGGTCGCTGCGGGACCAGTCCCACACCTTGATCAGAGGGTTTGTGCCTGCTTCATCATCCTGGAATTAGTTTGGATTGCATAAATCTGCATGCATACAGGGTGTTAAAGAGCCATCACATAGTCGTTGTCATTCTGTACATCAAACTAAGATACATTGAGCAAATTTTAAAAACCGCTGATTATAGCAATGCACAATGTAACGCACACAAAACATTGTGCTTATGGGTGCATACAACAGTACAGAAATTGGGTTACCTGTATGGTAACGGGTACAGGGGTATTTGAAATAAAGTTATTACATTTAAAACCTGTTTTCGTGAAACAACGTAAAAAAGTTGTAACTTTGATCTTTAATATCTGTAACCAGAAAGTTACCAGATTTATGGTCCAGTACACAAAAATTATTACAATTACGGGTAGTAATAGTGATTTTTGGTTTAGTTAAACATATTTTTACACCCATTATTTATACTGCTACAGGTTATGCAAATTATCAAAAAACTTTAATTAGCTTATTATCAAAAAAAGATAAAATGCCATTGCCAGCCACACAACAGCACGGAGTTACTAAAAACAAACATATTTCTTACACCAATAGTAACAAGATAAGGGTCATGCGGCAGCTGCTGAGCGAGCGACACTGTCAGCTCATAAGCCTTGAACGAGGTGACCTCCCAGGAGCGGGAGATGAGGTGGGCCCAGCCCGTATAGTCACACAGCACAACGTGACCATGGCCGCTAGTTGTAGCCGTCACTTGTGTATCCTGGAAGTGCATAAATGTGGGATAACACAAAGCTTTATGAGTTACTAGCTGCACCCCGCGGTTTCACCCGTGTAAGTCTCGATCCCGTGGGAATATCTGGATAAAAAGTATGTCCTATGTCTCAATCCAGGGTGTCAGCTACCTCCATACAAAATTTTATCAAAATTGGTCCAGCCGTTTGAGCGTGAAGAAGTAACAAACATACACACACACTCACAAACTTTCGCCTTTATAATATTAGTGTAATGTGATAGTGTGATGATGGCTACAAGAGTAGCCAGTTTGTTTAGTTTGGAACAGGCTGATATTACCTAATATAATAGAAGCTAAAAGACATAGAGTGGCTTTTGCTTAATACTGACAAGACTCTTCCGTAAAAGTACTGCAAGATTAATAAGGTTTGCGTTTATGTTGTTAAAATAACAAAAACAATTATTTTATGTTCTGTTTACGTTAAAAATTCATGTGATACAAAACAACAAGGAAGTATTTTCTTTGCACAGCTGTGACATCAAATTGATAAGTAGAAGAAAGAACTTACTTGCAAACATTCAGCTACTTTCCCGTTGTCAACGTTCTTGTGGAGGTCGAAAAACGAAAACCTTCGCCACTGTAAATCAAGTTTATTGGATGAAGTAAATATAGGGATTAGGGGTTTCTTATTTTCACACATTATGGCATTGCTGGTACTCTATGCAAGGTTAATTTCGTGAAGTAAATAAAAACAACAAGGCAGGTACTATTTTAACAAGATTTTTTTGCAAATAATCAAACAAAAGATAAGAGCAACCAGAGAACCATTCGTAATGTTAGTTTTAAAATCAATGTCCTTTTAATCACCTCCAAAAAAGCCATTGTTATCGTATTTTTAGTTCACGCACTGATCTTGTTATCAATATATTCATTGAAATTAACAATTTTCAGCGTTTTCCTCATGCAAGTTGTAAATTGGACACAGTATTTTATTTTACAATAATCATTCACTGACGGCTGAAGCAATATCTCTCTCTGTTATCGTGTAAAAAAAGGACAAACTTATGATTACTTCATCAGTGTGACAGTGACAAAACTAGGCATAAAAAAGAAAAATACAGAATAAAATCGTATACAGAAGTGAGAAACCCCGCTGACTCACGTCAACTGTCGATGTCAAAAATAATGTTGTCAGCTCAAAATGGTCAATCTTACCACTATTATTTAGCGTAGTAGTTTTATTCTTTCCATGTTGCATAAATGTCTTTTTACCCCATAGATTTAGTATACACTATCAAATGATCATTCGTTGGGTAATGTGGCGATTAGGGCGAGACATAAAACAAATTACACAACGGTGCGTGTGATGGAACGGTGGTATAACTTTTTATAACAAGCTACCCTCTTCTTTGCTAGATTTGCCTTTTAATGCGTTTAAAGTTAAAGTTAAATCCAATCTTTGTTCAAAGGCATACTATTCTATCAATGACTACGATAAGAATAGTTGGTCGCTGTGATTAACTCAAGACAATGTTCATGTTCTTTCTCCAGAATTAGCGTACTTTTTTTTTGTATGGCATCTCGTAGTTGACCTTGAGAGGCCGTGACTACATAACCGGTCTTAAAACCTCCAGCCAGGAGCGTAAATATATTTATAAAAACTAAACGACAGCGCTCTAAGGGCACCCCCTGTGGGGTACGAACCTCGGCTTAGGGCGTCGTTGGGGAATAACAGTAAGTTTTGGGGACAGGCTGTATCAAGAGTTTAGATTCATGATTATTAATCGGGGATTACTATTAATGCGGTTCGACGAGCAAGGGACGGGGGGAACAATTAATTCTTGAACTTCGCGTGGTACCTCGGCGGCGAGGACGGAATGACGGTTTGTGTGATTTGTTTACTGTACTTGTGGCCCTATCGCTTTCCTGAAGGAGAGTAATGGGGTCATCCGGATCTAAGAGAGTATGCCTAGGTAGTGTGCCTAATCTGAGAAGGCCTATAGCTAGCGGCCTGCACATCCAAGGGGTTGCGATGTCTATCTGCGGACTCGAAGGTTCCGAAACCGGCATTATCCTGTTGACACCTTTGCCTTTTTTGTTTTTTTGATGTCGTATCAACTGACATAACGAGCCGTCAAAACAAGTGTCAAGTTGAACTTTTCGGACGGGCAAAAACGCATCGGGAGTAGGGACAACTGTCAAATCGTGTTGTCATTCATTCTTCGTTCGGGCCCGGAAAGAATCATCCGTCCGAAGGTGATAAGGAGTAGGGAACGCCCGTAACGAAGGCCGACACAACGGACTTCGTGCTTAGGGAGTAGACCCCCTGCTTTATGTGCTCAGCGAACGAAATTTGATGATCTAAGATCACACCGAGATATTTGGCTCGCTTCTCCCAAGGGATAGGCTTCCTGAACATGGTGATCTGTCGGGGCAGGGCGGGTGTACGCCAGGGTCTAGAAAAGAGGACCGCTTGGCTCTTATCAGGATTGACCTCGATCCTCCACTTCCTGAACCAGTCACCGAGTCTGTTGACTTCGGTCTGTAGGATGCGGGAGATCTGGTCTTGACTGCGGCCGGTGTAGTAGATGGCCGTGTCGTCTGCGAACAGAGCTAACTGCACCTTTCTAGATTTCGGGATGTCACTGGTGAATACCGTGAATATGAGCGGAGCCAGCACAGACCTCTGAGGGACGCCTGCGCGGATCGGATGGGGGGAAGAGAGCGCACCCTCAATGCGATAGCGGAAGGTGCGGTCCGACAAAAAGTCCCGTAAGATGAGCATGAGACGATCTGGCACACCGAATTTGTAAAGCTTATACAATAAGCCGTTGTGCCAGACTTCGTCGAACGCTTTCGCAATATCGAAGAACACAGCACCCGTCATGAACCCGCGCTGGAAACCGGCGCTTATACGTTCTATGATACGGTGGACCTGTTGTACGCAAGAATGTTGGGTTCTAAAACCGAACTGTTCATTGGGGATGAGGCCCTTCGTCTCGGCATAGTCTCTGAGACGCTTATAAATAAGCCTCTCATAGATTTTGCCGAATACGTTGAGCAAACTGATGGGACGGTAACTGGAAGGCTCGGTCTTAGGCTTGCCGGGCTTCGGGATACCGATGACGGTGGCACTTTTCCACGTTTGAGGAAAAATGTTATTACTAAGAGCACCATTGAAGATGGTGGTCATTAGCATAATCAGGTGGGCTGGGAACATCTGGACCACCCTATTGGTAATACCGTCTGGTCCGGGGGCTTTACGGGGTTTCAGACTCTTGATTATATCCTGCACCTCGTCTGGGGAGATGGGATGGAGAGGACAATCAGGGTCTTCGACCGGAGGGAAGAATTAGCGTACCTACTGACAGGTTATATGTGTTCTTAGAATTGTTTATTATATTGACTGTCTCAGTCAATTTTATTTTTTTATTTTTATTTATTAGTGACTTTAGAGTTATACTCATGAAAATGTTTTTTATGAGTTGTATTGCAATTAGTGGTTAGCTAGCGACCTCGGCAATTGATTATATTATTCTTGCCTGAGCAACCGGCAGCAAGTTCGTCGTGCTCCCTTAGATGTCACTGCTTGCGGTAGCGTCGGGGTCGGATTGCCTCCTTCCCTCAAATATGGCGAGGGGGGTGATGGCTGGTCTTTGCGTTATGCTCGTGAACGGGTGCTGCTTGTGGTGACTGGTCGTCTTGATGACTATGGTTTTGTTATTGTTATTAATGATTAACTGTTTTTTATTTTACTTCGATTTACAGCTATAGCTTTATGTAAGCGGGCACGCCCATTATGGCTGGAGGCTTTATATTTAAGTACGTTCTGTTTACGTTATTTCTGCTTGAGTATAGTTTTTTGACGATTTTTATGGTTTTTTTTTGTATAGTGGCGTGTGCTAGCTATCATAAGGCAAATAATATAATTATTTTAATGTTCTGTGTTGCGTAATGCAAATTATTTTACATTTTATTGTATAGATTCAAGTTTTATATCGGAACAGACAGCTGTGCTGCTGGGGAGTTTGTTGCGTCACTTCTTCTTCCCAGCTAAAGCACTAGGAAGTGGTGAAGGGTGGGCGTTTTTGGGGGACTGTCTTATGTAATTTTGACGTTCGAAAAGTGCTGATTCTCGGCCTAGTTTGAATAAATGATTTTTGATTTTGATGTGTGAAGAAAAAGTAGGAATTCACTTGTTATTATTTTAAATGTAATTCCAATGCATTCAGAGCAATTTGATAGAAGCGATGATTTTCCGTATCCATTTGGGTAAAAAAAAAACCTTGCAGTTCTAAAATATTGCACGAAAGCAGTTAAACATTCCAGTTGCGTTCGTCTGAAATAAATAATTCTGTTGGTTTTCTTTCATTTTAATGAGTTCATGCAGATACTGCACACGTAACCATTATTAATTACGTCAACTAAACACTTTAAAACGTGAGATTTTGTTAAAATATGCGGGATTTATTTCGTTCATGACTGACGTCGTCGGCCGATACAGACCGATATCGTGTACGCACTGACCTCTAATATACAACTTGTTAGAGGTCAGTGCGTGTACGTGAATGGTCTCGTCTATCTATCTTGCTCCAGCGTACGCTTCTCTTTTGCATTGCCAATCTAACGCTAGTATTATACTGAATCTACGATTTAGCCAGCAAGTCTACCGACCCACTTACCCATTGGCGGTGCCTACTTAGCCGAGCCGTTGCGTACACTAATAAGGTTAAAGTCTGACCACAGCGCACAGCGCAGTAAGCACGATAATATACTCATGAGTGCCTTAAGTTGCCTCATCATACTCGCCTTGTGACTTAGACTAGACTGCTCTACTGCCCTTGACTTGCCTGTGAAAGAAAGGGAAAATTTTGGTACCAAAAATAAATGCGTAAATAATTGGCAAAATTATTTATTCAATGTTATGTCATATTGTTTCAGTTGCAGTTGTTGTACCTTTGTATGTAACCTGATTAAATAGTTTATTAGACATTTTAGCTCTTGTTTCTGATTCATTCATAGTATCAATATTTACTTGCAAGTACGTAAACAAGCGCCTCAGTTCGAAACTATCCACACTATAAATGATAAATGATTTATTTCTGTAAGTAGGTTTGTACAAACACTTTTAAACGTCAATCATATTAAAAAAAACTAGATGAGGTCGGCGTTTCGTATCCGACTACTCTGAGAAGAAAGGCCGAAACAAACTCAGAGGTCACAGTCTCTTTTTAAAGTCCAGACATAATCTTGGTCAGATCATGTGAAGACCATGTAGATTGGTGCCTGAAATGATCTTTTGACGAAAGAACCACACAGGTTGAGGGGACCTGTCCAGTCAGTTCACGCATTTGTCAGTAGTCGTGCAGCTCAACTAAGAACTTAAGGAGCTCAACGATTCAACGAACAATACCAAAGAAAGGACATTTGGGTAGGCCGCATAAAATCACTCAAACTGCCAGACTATGATAAAAACTAACTGAGAAAAAAAAGAAAAATGAACAATAACCCACATAGTCTTCACATTTACAATACTTAAAACAATATAATACTTAACAAAGTAAATATTCATGTCATTGTATATATAAAATTTATCAATGTCAATGTGTATATAAAATACGGATATAATCTTGGTCAGATCATTTGAGAACCATGTAGATTGGTGTCTGGCATGGTCTTTTGACGAAAGAACCACACAGATTTGAGTGGACCTGTCCAGGCAGTGCACGCATTTGTCAGTTATCGTGCAGCTCAACTCAAAACTTAAGGAGCTCAGCGATTCGACGAACAATACCAAAGAAAGGACAATTGGTTAGGCCGCATAAAGTACTCAAACTGCCAGACCTGCATTAAAATTTTTTTTGATTGAGAATAAAAATAAAAAAACAATTCACATAGTCCTCACATTCATAATAATTAAAATAATATAATACTTATTATGAATGTGAGGACTATGTGAATTGTTTTTTTATTTTTATTCTCAATCAAAAAAAATTTTAATGCAGGTCTGGCAGTTTGAGTACTTTATGCGGCCTAACCAATTGTCCTTTCTTTGGTATTGTTCGTCGAATCGCTGAGCTCCTTAAGTTTTGAGTTGAGCTGCAAATAATATAATACTTTACTAAGTATACGATAAAGATGTTAGGCCATCCAATAAATATAATGGAGATGGGGTTGACAATAATTCGGATCTGTGGAAAAATTATTTATCATCGATTCCATTTTGATAAAATAAAAATTATGGCCCCATCTTAAAAAAAAGTTGTTTCAAGTCGAAAATTAGCAAAATAAAGAACTAAACTACTTCTTCAAAATACAATCATAAAATGGCAGCTGTACTTACTTATGCCATAAACCTAAACCTTTTCTTATCGTTTTGTATTTGCCAATAAGAGGGAAAGTGTTTTCAACATAATATCACATATAATCATATAATTAATGTAATCAAACAAAATATTGTAAAACATTTTTAAAAGAGTACCGGTGGAGTTTCTTGCCCATTCTTCTCCATACGAAACTACCTTTTGGAAGGGGCAACTAGAATCAATTCTATTTTTTTTGTAAATTTTGACGTTCAAAAGTGCCTCTTATGTGCCTATTTGAAATAAATGGTTTGACTTTGACTTTGACTTTGAATAGTTTGTGGCATTTATTCTGAAAACCAAAATAGGGAATTTCATTTTTTGTTCATTTTACAAATGCTATTGCAGATTTTCCCCACAGTTTATTTTTGTTGTTGGTAACACAGGCAACCTTGGGAAGAAAGGTAGGAGGGTGAACTAGTGAATACTAGTGATGCGTAAGATGCGTTGCAATACTACTTAGCCTATGTTCGTTGCCGTCACAGAACATATATACTCCGTCCACAGGTGCCACAGAGTACTTTTATATATAGGGACAGCTGCACTGCAAGGGTGTTCGAGAAAATACCTTGATTGCCCCCTTATTGGATAGTAATTCTTAGTACAAGTTTCCCTGGGAGGGAACTGCCGATTAGGTTTTACTACACAGAGTAGGCAAATATAGTCCACGATTTTTCCATTCCACCAGCTGAGCCGGAAAATTGTTCGTGAACTTGTGGGATGTATATTAGGCGATGATGAACCGTTTTTCCGTTTACCTGTTATACAAATCGTAATAATACGCATCGTTTCCCCAGTACGAATTTGAAAATCCGTTAAATTTGAGAAACTGCTCCGGTGTCATGGCAATTGCACCTCCGAGTAAGGATTGGTAAGACGCTCTGGAGAATAAGAAATTAATAAAACCACTCTAGTAACTTTACATTATACAGTACTAGCTGCGCCCCGCGGTTTCACCCGCGTAAGTATCGATCCCGTGGGAATATCGGGATAAGAAGTAGCCTATGTTTTAATCCAGGGTGTCAGCTACCTCCATACAAAATTTTATCAAAATTGGTCCAGCCGTTTGACCGTGTAGAAGTAACAAACATACACACACACACTCACAAACTTTCGCCTTTATAATATTAGTGTGATTGCTTAGTTGGTAGCTGTACAAGGCCGTAGATAACGAAACTTCACACAAGTGATGGTTAGGTACAGATATCTAAACACAACACTGGATTTTTCCATTAACTATACTACAGATTTTTTGTTTTTTCATTTTTAGATATCGAGACTGCGGAGTTTCGCTAACTAATTAAATTTAAGGGGATGCGCTAAGGTAGCCTATTGTGTGTATATCTTCGTAGAATCCTATTGAATGACTATTTCATAAAATAGTCATTCAATAGGATTATGATCTTAGTATCTTATTATTATGATCTCTCGTATTGCTGATTCTAATGATTATAATTCTGTGAAGCCATATTTGTTACGGTCACGAATCATAGTTAGATCAACATAAAACCTGTTATAGTCGCCGGCACGTAACTTGGCAAGAATCGTTAGATGTTTGTCTAAAGTTAAAGAAAGCTTTAATTTTCTTCTAAACAGACACGTTTAAAAATAAATTCTGGCAATAACCATAGAATACCAAAATAAAAAAAATAAAGAAAAATTAATTGTTGCTAAAAATATTTATACTTTTAGGAACAACTTGTATCAATCTAAGTCTCATTCCTATACCACTTTTGTTTGAAGGACGGTCAAATCGGTCACCGATGTTCGCTCGTTTGTTTAGTAATAGATAAATATTTCGCTAAATACCCTCGCTGTTATTTTTGTTGTGTTTAATTTTAATTAAGAACTTAAGTTTGGTTTATTCTCTAAATTATGTGGTCGATGATTTTGGTGCACGGTTAAACTCTAATGAGTTTATGTTTGCGCCAACTTATATGCAAATTAAATGAAAATTAGAATTTCGCGGGCTACCCTGACGCTTTCGCCTTAACCATGTATTTCTGTTTTGTCTGTGTTTACAATAACCATTGGGCTTACAGCAGCGGGGCCTGGCCCCGACTTACGAGTTGTAGATCGTGGGTTCAAACCCAGGCAGGCGCTTTACTTTGTGTAAATAATTCCATCACCACTGCTCTCAAAACGGTGAAGGAAAACATCGTGAGGAAACCGGTATGTCCTAGAACCAAAACTTCGAATACATGTGACATCCACCAACCCGCACTGAGCTCGCGTGGTAGATTATAGCCCGCTCCCTCTCGAAGAGAGGAGGCCTGTGTCCCAGCAGGGGGAGGATTACAGGCTGATTATACACTAGGCTTATGTTCTTGGACAAATATAGAACCAAGTAACGTGATTTGTTCTAGTGTGAGGTGGGTCGGCTGCGGATATTCAGTATAGGTAAAGTCCGGTCGCGAAGCTAAAAGAATTTCGTACAATGACCCCTCATTCCTTATCTCTATCGCTCGCGCACAATTGTATTGGCGTCGCGCTCGCGCATTTTAAGGTCCTTCTAATGTGTATCTTTTTGCACATAGCACTATTTCATAGGCCTATAAAAGGATTGTGAGCCCTGAAACATTCACAGTTGTTGGTCAAACATTCAGTTGCCCTAAAAAGCAGTTAATACCAGATTTTCAACTATTTGCAAAGTTAACTAATTTGAATAATGGGTGAATTTGTTTGTAGTAAACGAGTGTTGTGCAATTTGTTGATAAATGGGTATAATATAGAAGACTACTTGCAAGAAAATTTCAATTTGTCACCAGAGGATATGGCTACTGTGGTCTCCTACATTCAAAGAAACTTGGTATCTAAATGTAACGAACGCTGGAGAAATGCATCTCGGATGAAAGACCGCTTTGAAAGTAAGAACGTCAGCTGGTTAGATGGTCATTTTCGTGTTCCACTAGAGTGTCGGGTCACGGTTAATGACCCTAATATGCCTGGAAGTAGTGGCGGCAGACCCTCAAAACCATACGAAGAATCTTCAGAAAAAACAAAAAAGCTAAAAAACATGGAATTAATACAAGAGTACGGATTGGACTGTGTGCTCAATGCATATGCTCAGGAGTTACGGTCTATGGGTGAGACGGAGGAGGCCGCAATCGTTAATATTATACGAAATGCTTCAAAAAACCATAAGAAAAAATTTGTTATATACATAACTGCGAACCCTGAAGATGTTACACCCTTTTCAAAGGAAGAAGCACTACAGACATTTATTGACTTAGACCTTAACAAAGAACAGTATGGGAAACTTCGACTTTGTTTGGCGGACAAAAACTGCTCAGTGTTTCCTTCTTATCCACCTTTAGTCGAAGCGAAGAAGATGTGTTACCCACCAGGTTCGAGCGTAACCATTACTAACATAAGTGCAAAAGTCAATCTGCAGGACTTGTTGGATCATACTGTGGCACGTATATTACTAATTGGTTCAGTTTACAAAAACGGTTTAAGAAAGTTGAAACTATTCTGTAAATGGGGTTGTGACGGGTCATCAGGGCAGAGTGAGTACATGCAATTTTTACCCGAAGGAAGCGATTTTATATCAGATGCAAACCTTTTTATTGCTTCACTTGTGCCCATTAGACTTCTAGGTGAGACAACTAATACTGTTGTTTGGAAGAATGAAACTTGCTCATCTGTAAGATATTGCAGACCTATATTGTTAGAATTTGCCAAAGAAACTCCTGAAAAATCCGCGTCTGCTGTGGCTGATATCAACAATCAAATACAAAATCTGTCTCCTTCCCTGATAAATAAGAATAGCGAGGTAATCGAAATTACTCATGACCTATTTTTAACCATGATTATATTATTATATATTATATTATCATTTATTCTCTCTTCACAAAGCTGAGTTAAAAGTAATGGTACAAGAAAAGTCTCAGCTGTATTCCACCTTTGTGAGAGACTGGTGCCTGATATAGGTATTTGGAAAAAACCTGTGTTACAGGTCACCAGGCTAGAATTAGCTTTAATAGAGATACCGTGCAAGAGTTGAAGTTAAACAATATGCATCACAAGAATAAAAACTAAGTAAGAGTTGAAAAATAAAAGATTCTGCAGAAGTTATTGAGTCATGTTGTGAGACAATGTGTGAATGGATCTTGTTTGAAGTGTTAGGCTAGTAGGAAATTTATGTGAGTAATACAGACGAGCAGTGTGTGAGTGAAGGTGACTTTTGTGGAGTGAGTGCAGCGAGAGTTGTTTTTCAAGGAGGTAAGGAACAGCTATGTCTGTATGGGGTTGGTCAAAATAAATTTTATTTCAGAACGGTCAAAAGATTCTCAGTTTTATGATAGTCTAGGGTTTTTCAGTACTTTTTTATTTCTATAATACAGCTTGATCGACAAACCCTACCCTTTCGTCGGTAGTCTTTGGGTAGCTTAGGGTCAAACTGCATTTGTGAATGTTTTTTTAGTAATGAGTGTCCCATTCTTTGTACAGGTCAGTAGTCGGAAAACGATAGGGGAGACCAGCTCCAACCTTAAGAATGGCACGCTGTGCCCTTTCAACTTCGATGAGGTGTGTTTTTGCACCACCTCCCCATGATGTGATGCAGTAATCAATAAGTGATTGGCATAATGCGTAGTAGACCATCTTAATAATCTTTCGGTCGGCCGAGTGTCTTAGGGTTTTGAAAATGTAGATTACTTTTCGTAACCTGGTCACGAGGGTTTCTATGTGTGGTTTAAAGGAGAGATATTGATCAATAGTGACTCCAAGGTATTTAATATTCTCGGTCATTTCAAGGGAAGAACAGGAGCACTGGGTATTTTCAATGCCACAGGTGTGAGCAGTAATCGTTAGAGTTGAGGGTGGGAGCAAGTTAGATCTTTGAGCGAATGCTATGTACTTTGTTTTAGAAACATTAAGAGTCAAAACATTGTCTTGCAGCCAGTTACTAACATGATTTAGACCCTGTTGTGCAACATCGAATACCTCCTCCCATCCGTCACCACCAAAGAACAGTGCAGTGTCGTCAGCAAAGGTAATGATGTTTACCTTTAGAAGAGAAAGTTGGCAGAGGTCATTAATGTACACCAGGACTAGTGTTGGGCCAATTATACTGCCCTGTGGTACACCAAAATTGACTGAGAGCTCGTCACTCAGCGAGTCATTTATCCTTACTCGTTGTTTCCTACCAGTAAGATAGTCCTCCATCAGTTTCAGGGAGATTTCTCTGATACCGAGCCGTTCAAGCTTTTTTAAAAGGTGCTGAATAGAGACTGTGTCAAACGCTTTTGCAAGGTCGAGGAACACCGTAGGTAGGATAGGAGATTATTTGCTTCCAAGAACTTAACTAGACGTTGATTTATAAGGCGTTCCAATATCTTGGAAAGAGCAGGTAGAATTGTTAGATTGATGGTAAAGTGGCACAAGTTTTAACTGAAACTCGTTCGAGCGCTTCTTGTACAGTTTGTGGTGCTACTCCTCGGCAAATGAATAACTTAGAAGCAGTTAGGACACGAGATGTGAACGAAAGTTAATTTCAATACGGACTGTCAACACTACATGCTTGGATTAGGAGTATGGAGATGATCTTACATATTTCTTATAACTTGTCTTTTGAATAGTGGTCAGCTACTACACCGGAACATAAAAAAAAATAAAGACGAAAAGAAAAATTGGTACAAAAGCGGTTTAGGGAGGAAATGGGACTGCATGTCGATAAACCTCGACAAGGCACTGGAAATAGTAATGACGGAAACACAGCTCGGAGATTTTTTCAGAATTACTCTTGCTCTGCAGACATTACAGGTGTAGACCATGGACCTATAAAGTTTTTTTATAGGTCCATGGTGTAGACGTAGAACTTATAAAACGAATGTACATAATACTACAAACTATATCATCTGGAATGGCTATTAATTCAAAAAAGTTTGGTGAATACGCATATAGTACAGCCCAACTGTACGTAAATATTTACAATTGGTATTATATGCCTTCCTCCGTGGATAAAATACTTATTCACGGAGAAAAAATCATTGAGTAATATGCTATTTTACCTATCGGACAATTGTCCGAAGACGCGCAAGAATCCCGAAATAATATTACAAAAAGTTTAGACTTCATCATTCTAGAAAGTGTTCAAGAGCGGCTACCAATGAAGACGTGTTCCATACCTTATTGTACACTTCTGATCCATATATGTATATCAAGTTTGAGAAATACCTCAGAAACAATATCGAAATAACTTTTAAATGAAGCCAAGGCCCTGCTTGCTATCAACGAAAATCTGTAGGAACTTCCTGAATTTTGTATTTTATTTTTCTCGTTTGTTTAATTATTCCATTTTAAGTAAATTTACACAGCTATTTTAAGTAAATTTAAAATTAAGACCATTTTTGTTTTTTTTTCTTATAAAATTCATGTATTTTTTTAAGTTTTATTTTTTAAATTAATTAATAAACAGAATTTTCAAAATTAAAATTATTTACACTAAACTATATACATCCAAGAATATGTGTGCAAAATTACAGCTCAATTAGTTTTGAAACAACTGAGATAGGTACGGAGTTTTGAGACGAAACATACGCGATTTTCCCATAGTGCGACGTTGTGGTAAAAAAACTTAGTAAAAAAACATTTTTAGGATACGTACCCGCACGATAAGTGATTTTTTAGGGTACTCTTGCACGAAAAGTGGGGCTATTTTTTTTTCTCGTCTGTGCTATGGTGTGGGTATCGTAGGATATGCCGTTAAAAAAATTAACGGGTATGTGGAAACCCCGAACCTTTTTTCGTTTCAGGGATCCGTTTAGGTAATATTAAGCATTAAAGCGCTTATTTTGTAAGTTAAGTATCAAAACAACCATTTATCTGGCAAGGGGGGAACCCAGATAAATATTTTTTTTGGAAATGTGAAAAAAATCACGGCAGTAGTAGGTAGGTACCTATATATAACGAAGTTAAAAGGAAAACTATCACAGCTAAGTGGGTTTTACAAGTTAACAAGTAATATTTTTATTTTATTTATTTATTTATTAGGAACAATTTAGGTATAACTTAACAAAAGATACGAAGATAGTTGCAAAAGTAAAATACTGTGGCGCAGCTATCAACGCCCCACACAACATACATGGAAGATATTTGTTCCAGACACACATCTTTAAGGAAGTCTTATAGTAAATCGTCGATAAATAGTCGACCAACTTACATTTGCGGTTGGAATGTATGGGAGAACATGTTTTTCAACTGCTATGTTAAGTTTGATCTTGGTATAAATTCATCCCAAATACGGAACCCTTTATTGTGCGATGTCCGACATGTACTTGAACGGTTTAAAAAAAAATCTTGTTGTTTTCCTTACCAAGACCAGGAGGCAGCTCGGGGCAGTTCTCCATCTCCTTCCCAGCAGTAGTTTCAGGGTTTTTATACATTAAATAATGTGCAGAGTAGGTGGTTAAATCTAATTCGCTATAGTTGTTTCTTCGACTGTCATTTGGGTATGACGTGTTTTTATCACCGCATGCTACCGTTGCTGACCAGCAGTGCTATTCTGTAACCATCTCACCGTGAAAACGTGGGTGAAGTGAGCTTGAAGTGACAAGTTAATAGTGTCAATCCCTCACAGACAGTTCACTCCACGCTCACTTCACCTAGGTTTCACGGTGAGATGGTTACAGAATAGCACTGCAGTAGTGCTATTCTGTTAAACATGTCACCGTGAGAACTTAGGTGAAGTGAGCTTGAAGTGAGTTGTCAATAGTGTCAATCCCTAGCATCGGATGGTATGACAGGCTAGAAGCTCACTTCCCCTAATTTTTCACGGTGAGATTTTTACGGAATAGCGGCTGTACTTTGGATTTATTGTACCTCTGCAATCAATATACTTTACTGTACTTTTTAAACTTTTGCCTCTTCTGAGCACATGTACAGGGTGTCCTAGAAATCAACGTCAAGCGGGAAACGGGTGATTGGCGAAATCGTGACAGTTATCAGAAAAATATATTTAAAAAAAAATTGGTCATGTACTTTTCAAATTATAAGTACGCAATGACGCAATGTATCGGAAAAACTGACACCCTGTGATGATCTTTCAAGTCCTGTGACTCCAAATATTATCTTTTCTTTAATGTTTTTTCTGTAATTTAACTATGAATAATCCTTCTGTAAATCTAAAGAAAAAAAATAAAGAAAAGTTAATATTTGTAGTCACAGGACTGGAAAGATTATCACAGGATGTCAGTTTTTCCGATACATTTTTTGATACTTATAATGTAAAAAGTACCTACATCACCATGATTTTTTAAAATATTTTTCTGATAGAGGTCAGGAATTGGCGTATCACCCGTTTCCGGCTTAACGTTGATTTCTGGGACATCCGGTATATACTACTTCGACATAATTACGTTATACGGGGCTGCGTGCAGGGCTGGGCCACTGCTAATGCGTCACTGTCATAGGCACGTCGAAGAAGAAGAATTAATGCTAGCGTGAATGTTTACTTATACCTGCTTCTTTTTCTATCATACCGATATGACCATACCTATATTGTTCGTCCCATATTATCCAATATCCTATTATTGCCTAATGAATGCTTGCCTATGCCATTATCATCTAGGTATCTATCGCCACCACGGAGTCAGCAGATCCTACTGCTAAGTTACTTACTGCTGCTGTAGTATCAAGGTAATTATTTATTCATGTGCTTACTCATTTTTAAGAACCCACTGGTCCCTAAAACATGAAATTCATTCAACAACTCAGTAGGTACCTATGTATGTATATAGTTTTTATTGAAAAGTAGATATGTATTGCATAATATTTACCTTACAGCTCTGTATGGGCTCTCGCGAGCCGCGCTGTATACCCTAACAAACAAATAATTAGAGACATTTAGAACTAGTGCAGCGATTAGGAACACGGTCAGCAAATGGAGTGAAAAATTCGCCATATTTTAACTTGTTTAACTAAATACATTTAGAGGAAAAAAAGAAAAAAGCTCTCAAGAAATAAGATATCAAAAAAGCGTTTACAAAAAAAATTGAGCCGTCACGGGACGCCTGGCACATGTGAAACATCGAAATTATTTACACATTAGCGGCCCGCCCCGGCTTCGCGCGGGTATTGAACAAAAATTTCAAAATTAAAAATTATAATACACACACGTAAAGGTACCCTTCTATTAGCGTCAGATTACTAAAAAAAGAATATTATAAAGAAAGTTTGAATATTATTATTTTAATGAACTTTTATTTTTATTTTAATGATTTGTTTTGTTATTATTTTTTATTTATTTTTTGTTATTTTTAAATGAGTTTTTTTTTTCTAATTTTTGCATTCAATTTATTGAGTCAGAGCTTCCTTGTAAACGATATTTGACGTTGTTTTATTTTGTGGCAGCAGAATAAATTGATTTTCAGGAGCTCCGACCCGCGATAGGCCAACATATTATATAATTCGCCATGAGTCATCATCATTTCAGCCGAAAGATGTCCACTGCTGGACATAGGCCTCCCCTAAAGGGGGTTTGCCATAATCGCCACGCTTGGCAGGCGGGTTGGCGATCGCAGTTTGGTGTTAAAATGCATAGAGAACGCTGCTGCCTATTCTCTAGGAAGTCCATTAGTCGCCTTTTACGACACCCACGGGTAGAAATAGGGAGTTGCTATTCTTTACGTCCGGCACCACACAGACAAATTGGCCATGAGTAAAACATTATTTTCGCAGGTCGATCCCTACTAATTCGAAGGTTTGGCCTTGGGATTTGTTAATATGTAGTTAAGGCGAAAGATGTTTTTACCGGAAACTGAAGCCGTTTAAATGGGATTGGCAAATCAGTTGGGATCATCGGTATCCTCGGTATATGAGCCAGTTGACCAGCTGCTGGACCGGTAATAATGGTCGCTACAATTAAATTATCCTTCAATTATTTAATAAGCAGCCTCGTTCCATTGCACATGCTCGGAGGGTTTAAATTTCTCAAAAGCATGATTAGAATTACGATTTTTAACGTCAATTCATGTGGTGGCGTCCAGAAGGGTTTAGACAGTTCAAAAATTCCTGTGGGTAATGGACTGCGTCTTCGATATTAGTTACAGTGTCGATCGATTTGTATTTTTTTATTTGGTTTATCGTTCCTAGTTGTCACCATTGCCCTAGAACAAAACCAACGAAAATCCTTTTCGTGCAAATTTTCAATGTCAGGGTATACTGCATCTATTAAATTCTTTAAATTATGGACTATTTGGCCTAGAGACTCATCCAAAAGGATATCAAGATTTCTGCTTAAATTTGGAGTGAGAAAAATTCCTTCCCCAAGTTTCAGTAGTTGTTATGGGAAATCACTATCTGTGATTCCATGAAGATGAGCTCTCATATTCGTCCGTAATTTTAATTTTTCAATCGAAGTCCATAAGGGAGACGATTTCAAGCATGCTTTGATGATATCTGCTCGCGTACCTCTGTTAATTCCATCCCCTCCCGTACGGCCCGTACCTCAGTGATGCCTACATTGCTTATGGTGCTGCCTAGCTAGCCGAGCAGGGTGAGCGGACCACGCACATTACATTACATTTTTAAATTCGTGATATCTTCCGAATGGAATGTCCGAATAGAATAATTCAAAAAGTTATATAAAGGTATTCAAGCAGTCTTGAATATGAAGTAATTTATTTTGATATGGATTAAGACCAAGATACAAATAAAGAGCCTTTTCTAATGGCGGCATTTCAACTAAATTTTTAATATAAAAGAACACTTATTATGGCATAACTATAATAATAATTAGACATGCTGTCGCGACACTTTATGTAAATAAAGATGTGTTTTGCAAAGTCGTATTCTATCATCAATAATTTTGTCAGCGCACGCGATTTAAAGAATATTTTAGTTATTTTTTTTACACCTTGGGTTACATTATTGGAGTTTTAGTAAAGATCCCTAACTTTTTTGAAAATATAATATAGCCTATGTCACCCGCGGATAGTGTAGCTTCCCAACAGTGAAATATTTTTTCAAATCGGTTCAGTAGTTTCGGAGCCTATTCAATACAAACAAACAATCAAATCTTTCCCCTTTATAATATTAGTCTAGACTACTACATAAAGACTGTATGGTAGCAACGAATTGCCACGCGGCATGCGTCGCGGCGCCAGCAATCGGGTTTACCTGCGCTTATAGATGCATAGATAATACACTATATTATGATATAGATGTTTCACATCATAAATGACACTTCATTCTGTGTTGATAGAGCTTGATATGACAGACTTCTACAATTTTTTAAGGTAGGGTTCTATAAAAGTACTCTGTGGTAGGGTTACAGATTAATTAAATTAACTTTTGAATGCATCCTGTCCGATGTTCCAAAACTTCATAAAAAGCAAAAGCTATGTAATATGTCAGAATTGTTATGTCATTTTGGGATCATCGTGAACGTTGTTCGCGTAACTTTTTTTGCAAAATTTTTATTGAAAGATGCCGAAATACTATAGGTTCAGAGCGACAACGCCGACTCGAAAACCAAAGCGGAGCAAAGAAAAGGGGAGAGAAATAGAGAAGTGAGTCGTTATTCAATGAACTGTAGGTAGGTAGGCAAGGGTGGATCTTCATATAACCACCGGCAACTACCTAGGTCAAATGTCTTCAACCAGGGCAATAGCTTGGCAAAATTAAATTTATTTATTACTATTCATGTCTAGAAATTAAACAAAGTAGACAGGCACTTACACTAACGCGCGAAAACAGTTATGATAACGCGAAATAGGTATACTCCGCGTGCTCTCTGTTCTACAACGAGACGTCGAGGGGTGTGCGAGAGAGAGAGCGCTCGAAGTTTAGTTCGCGTTCTCGCGACAATGTAGCCGTAGCATTAGAGAATTGCAACAACCACTATTGGGGCAGTTATTGACAAATTAGTCACGAGTAAACAGTCGACCTTCTCATTGATTGAATTTTAATAGTATCATTTCCTGTTTCTAGCCTTGTAAAAGTGCCCCCTTACTTACTTAATACTTATATTTTTTTACGGAATTCTGAAGATGATATCAGAAAGGCCGGAGTCTGCAGTGCAGGCGAGGCTTGTTCGGCTTCACGTGAGGAGATGACGCAGTGTTTTTTATTTTTTGTTATGTATTTCGAGAATGCTACAATACCTACTAACATAGTTTTTTTAAATTTTTGTCTGTTTTTTTTATAAGTTTAAAATGGAATATAATCAATTTCCCATGTGTTGCGTCCCGCCCGCGCCGAACCAAAATCAAAGTATTCTCGGGCCTTTACTTCAAAAAGGTCGAAGACCTAAGTTATACTTTCTGGGAAGGCACTATGCTCAATCCAAGGTGTTCCAAACTCGCTGAACAGTACCCCTCACCCCCGCTGACACCTGAAATTGTAGCTCGCAGCGACTCGGCTCATGTTCCTAGTCACCATAAAGTTTGAATCCGGCTTTCAAAATCAATTTTATATGTATCTACGTCTCTTTGCGCAAGTATCTAGATTTCCCATATTGTATTTCGACTAGAAAAAGATATATTATCAGAACTACCCTATAGCATTTATACCTATTAAACTTTTTAGGACCAAGTTTGAAGTTGGAAGAAGTTGGTTCGACTTGACATTAGCGTGCACGTGCACACCAGCGCCATCTTGGTATTTGCGGCGCACGTCATGGCGCGAAAGCCCGCCCCTGATGGGTTTGACGCGACAACTGGCCGCCAGCCTCCGAGACTCGCTCCAGCTAAGCAACCGACCCATCTTTGTGTTTAAAATCCCAGCCGTTCGCTCCCAGGACGTTATGCGTCCAATTTAAAATTTTAACAGTGATAAGTGTACATTTTTCGTGAACGCTTTTTTTAAGTGGTCAAGTGAAGTAGTGTACTCCTAGTTTTTTTTTTCGTGTGACTGTTAACCACAGATTATTTAGCTGTTAACTTCCATATTTTGTGATGTATTAGTACATTGACTAAAAACCACGATTATCTTTCATTTTGATTGCTTAATACACACACCGGCACAATTAGCGGAACATAAAAAACAGTTTTTTTTTTAAATTAGCGTATAGTTGTAAAATCTAGTATTTAGTTTTGAAATTAAAATGAGATCACAATGAATATTAATTTTGCGAGAAAAATATTTTTTTGCGAAAAATGTACCTACTTAAGGCAAACACATTAAATTATTTACTTAACAATAGACGGGACATAGCGAACAAAATCGTAATCCGATACATTTGTCCTAGTGGGCAAAAGTCGCTCAGTCTAGTGTGGTACGCCTGCATGTCAAGTCGCATTTGTGTACACAAAAGAAAAATATTTTCTTAGAAAATATGCCGAGTTGCGCATTACGATATTCCAAATCTCGTTATGGCAAAACGACTGGACAGGACCTAACTTCGGTTTATTTAGATGGAGTCACTGAGAAATGGCATCACAGTTTTTCTATGACATTTCTTCGCATAGCCTATCTATAGTACCTATCTTATATCTCTTTGACTTAAAGTAATTCGTTTAGGGTTTCGTACCCAAAGGGTAAAACGGGAACCCTATTACTAAGGCTTCGCCGTCTGTCTGTCTGTCTGTCTGTCCGTCATGAACCGTGATAGCTAGACAGTTGAAATTTTCACAGATGATGTATTTCTGATGCCGCTATAACAACAAATACTAAAAAACAGAATATAATAAATATTTAAGGGCGAGCAAAAAAATCACGTGATTTTTTTGCTCGTTTTTGCTCGATATTCATAGCGGCAACAGGTAGACGCTTGAAACATTCACAGAATATCTAGTTATATATTCACTTTAAAAATAAATAATTAAAATAAAATAAAACAAATATTGAAGGGGATCTCTCACCAATTGTCATTATTTTTAATAAATGCTTATCTCATATTATTATTGTGTTAACTTTTTTCGCAAATGGTACGAAAAGTAGAGTATTTTCCTCGGTGATAAAGCTGTCTTAGTCTTGGGTGAACTTAAATCCCTCGCTACACTCAGGAGTAAACCTCGAGTCCTTCGTTACGCTCGCGATTTAAATCGTCATCCGCGACAGAAGACACTGCTTTATCCCCTTGGTTAATAATCTACTATTTAATGAAGATTATAAGAAATTTTAAACCAAAACCATAAAATGATTACATAAAAGAAAAAGCATAAAAGTTGACGTTCAATTGTTTTCTCAATTTGAAATAATTATTTCTAAAATTAAATGAATTAACAACCAGCCAGTACATACCTAGAATCTAGAATGGTACACAAACTAGTTATTCGAACAAAAAATATGTTCCGCTAAATTTGCCGGTGTGTGTATTATCTACAGCATCATGCTGAGTGCAAGCCTTCTTGTCACAGTCATGACGTGCAGCTGCCGACTATTTGTTTTACCAGTTCATGTTTTCATATATCTTGCACGTGTTTCTGTGACAAATAAAATTATTTTTCTTTCTTTCTTTACTTGTAATACCGGTTTTCAACAAGTTCACACAGAAACCCAGATGTATTTGCTCTGGTGAGGTAAGAGTTGTTGAAATCAAACAATGCAGCTTATATAAAACAAACCATATTTTATTCAAAACAATTTTGACAAAAGGAATTCTAATATATATCACTTTTCTTTAAGTAACTCATGGTCTAACTAAGCTATATTTATCTAATGTAGACAGGTTTTATAACGACCTTTGATGTCTTAGCAGATCTTACACTAGAAATCTATGTTGCTTACAAGAAATTATCTTATATACGCGAGTACTGAAATTCCTAAGAAAATATTAATAGTATACATTAATAGCTTGACATTTTAATATTGTGATGTAAGTAGACCTTGGTATTTCTCGCGCATATATTCAGTAAAAGTAGGCATACAAATTCTACTTATCATAGGAATAGAATTACTAAAGAAAATCTGTGACTGGTAAAATTAAAAAAGTAAATTATGTACTTAAAGCAAAGGAAAGCATCGTTTTTTAATAACTAAAACCAGATTATTTACCCAAAATAAAAAAAATGTTTTTAGAGAATGTTTAGAGTTAAATTGGAAAATATGTAAATAATAAAGCGTTTCAGTTTAAAATGAATAACCAAAATTAGAATGATAAAAATGTAGACTTAAATGTAGGATAAACATATCGTTTCAAGTAATCGATTGTCGTTAGGCCTAACGGAAGATACGCCATTGCTCAGTTAAGATTAAAAAGCCCTATTTCTCTTGCCACTATCACAAAATAGAGTAACAACATAATTATAAGAAAATAAAAGATGATCATATACAATTATAAATTATTCAACATTTCATTAGGTTTTGACTTTGAGCAACTTACTGTATGAGAGCAATGGTTATATCTTTCGCTCATAAACAGATGTATCACATTGTATCCCTTAAAACTAAATTCAAAAGTAAAACTACAAAGAAATATAAATTCTTACACAGAGGGCCCTGACACACCCCACTATACGTTAAATCGTTGCTACTGAGGTGGGCAATCCACCAGGTTTAAACCCGATTACAGGGTTTAACCCTACCTCTAATTGCAACATATTCACCCGAAATAAGAAAATGTCACATTATTTTGCATCGCATTGACTGTCAGGGCTTTATCATAGTTTTGAACGTGACTATTCAATTAGTCTATGGAAAAGATAATGAATATTTGAATAATATTGACTCATTGTTTTTGGCATCAATTTTGTTTTAGAGCTCGAGTGCTCAGTGGTCAATATTTGGCGGTGTTTGGATGTACTTGGCTAAATTAGCGGTTGACCATGGGGATGCGCTAAGGTAGCCCGCGAAATTAAAATTTTCTTACGTTTTTTGCAATTTGCAGGACAGTAACAGGTTGTATGTTGATCTAAATATGATTCGCGGCCGTAACAAATATGGCTTTACAGAATTATAATCATTAGAATCAGCATTACAACTCTCTAAGTTCATAAAATCCTACTGAATGATTATTTCAGAAATAGTCATTCAATAGGATTTTACGAATAGAGTTAGTTGTATTGCCGATTCTAATGATTATAATTCTATAAAGCCATATTTGTTAAGGCCGCGAATCATATTTAGATCAACATAAAACCTGTTACTTACCTGCAAATCGCAAAAAACGTAATATAATTAGAATTTCGCGGGCTACCTTAGCGTATCCCCCTTAAGCATTTTAATAACCATATAATATTTAATTTTCTGAAAAGGCGTTCACAAAAAAAACTTTACACAAATTATATTGTGAAGGGATATACATACTTGAATAGTATATTAGAGATAAATAAACTATCTTACGTAGGTACATTATAGATAGTTAAACAAAACATTGAACAGCAAGGACATTAATTTATATATATAAGTTTTCTACCTATCTAACTACCAAAGCTATTTACAATTGTATTTAATTAGTAAGTAAGTACATAATTATTACATGTAATAAAACATTTATACACCATATGGAATATTGTTTAGCATTTGAGTGCCTAGATACTAGTCAGTATTTAATTCATATTTCATACAAAATAGTTTTGGATATTCTTATACCTATTATAAAAAAAAAAGAAAAATAAATACAGCGGTCTGTATGTAAAAACATTTTTAATTTTGTGACCTTACATTGTAATGAGTAGGTATGTTTCAAACATTTTAATAAAATAATCATTATCGAATTAGGAAAGTAGATCTTGAAATTAAAAATACTTATCAAAATGATGAGGAAGAAAATTATAAAAAAGAAATATCTTCGACATTAAATAATTTCGAAAATGTAAAATTACACGTTTGATGCTTAGGCCGCGAAATCCGCATATAAAATCTTAATTAGCTTTTTTTTCATTTAGTAACCGATCTACATGTATTTCTAACGCATGCTGACAAGAATTATTATTAAACTACTATTAATTTAATAATCAGTATTAACTGTACTTTAATCATGAACGCTCTCAGCGCAACAATAACACTAAGTTTGGATTTTGTGTACTATATTGTCATTCTGTACTTTAAATATTAGAATAAAATGGCCGTCTGTACATTTATCTACAATTTCCGATAATTTACATTTTATACATTTAGGTTAAAACATTACAGGAAAACGATCAAATTGATCATAAGTTTGCAGCATCGCCGACTTTGGGACAAACGGAAGTCCCTGAGAACCTTGCTAACAAAAACCTACAAACGATACAGATAACTAGACATCATACAAATAAAAATATTAACAGTTAATAACAGATATATCTAGAAAATAACTGTATGCTTCATTGAAAAATAAATAATTTCTCAAATGATTTATAGCTTTGATACTAATTTGCATTAAATAAATAATGAATGCAGACATATATGAAATATTTAACAGGTAGATAAAAGGCCTATTTTTATATTATGCACCTATAATGTATAGTGCTGACCAATCCCTAGTGTTGCCATACATAAATGGGGTCAATGTACAAGTCAAGATACGACATCGATAATCATGGAATGATTAGACAATTTTGACCAACAGTCGACACCTATAATAATAGTTTTATATTTATAATATCATAATAATTGTCGCACAATTACAATTGACTAATGACAAGACTTACAAGACACCTTCGCTTTCTCATACATTCAATAAAATCCGTACAAAAAATCACCCAGTAGTTATCAAACACCGAAGAAATAAAATCATTAGTTTACACTGGCAACACTAGTGAACTGTCACTTGGTAATGCGAAAGAGATCAACAACACTAGGTAACGATCGTATTTTTTTTAGAAGCGTCTCTGCACGTAACTTATGTTACCGGTCATCGCCAAACAAGAGCTTGGCGAAATATGTCCATCAGCTACGCTCGTCTATATTGGCTAGGATGTGCGTGTACAAGTGGTATTGCATCACCTGAACTATTTCGTATCTGAGGGTAGACAGACCATCCCTGCCAAACGTTTTTCCTTTTTGTGATAGCAGCTGGTACCTGAAAATGAGTACATCGAAAATCAATATTAGTTGTGGTGTCAGACTTTTATCTGATACACTTAACACAGTCCATATTAATTGTAGCCAACATGATTTTGTTTATAAGTAATAGATTGTTTGACAATAAAACTAATGACGTAATTTCCATAACTGTTTGGCTGAAATGGACGTTTTAAGAGCAGAGCAACCAATAAAATCATTGATCAACTAACTTTATCAGTGATTTAATCACTACAAAACCGATCACAAAACACGTATTTTTTGCTTAGAACCAAAACAGTGCAGAAATGTTGTATGAATACAGTGCAACAATGAGATTTCATACAACATTTCTGCACTGTTTTTATTTTTTATTTAGATATAAATTTACCACAGAGACTATTTTAATATAAAATGTATGCATTAGATCAAAAAGATACTGGCTGACAATAAAAATCGGCTGAATAAAACCGACTTGGTGAAAACGTTGTTTTCATTAACTTGAGTTTTTATTTTGAGTAGGTATATTTTATCACGGTAGGTAGTTTGGTAGTTAAAAAAGAAAAGTAAATTACGCACCTTGCTAAAGTGAGTAATTAATGCACTCGTGCTAATTTAGCGCCTTCGCGTGCGCTCGGGCACCAACATAACACTCGTGCATTACTAACTCGCTTTGCGCTCGGTGTGACAATCTACTATTAATTAGAGTTTAAAAAAACAGCAATAGCCTACCTCTTTGGATTAGGTGTTGACCTCTTATGTTCTAGACTGGCGTAGCGCGCGATAGACATCTTATACCTTGCTATATGATAATTCTTTTTGAGTAATCTGTAACAGGACAAAAAAAACAATTTCATAAGTAAATCAATTTAGCAATGACGGTAGAGAACCCAATACTTATTCCGTACCATTGTGTTGTACATTAATGCTGGTTAATACTTAGGCTTTTATTTTTGGCTTCGTTACCCACATTGCGACTGAACTTATAGGTATTTAGAAGATCAAAATTTCATAAAGATATATGAGCGATCCATTCCATAAATAGTGCGAGTGTGAAGCCCCTTCACAGGGTTAAAACATAACATCACGCCTGCAGTCCCCGCAGGGTTAGGCAGAGCGTACCTATATGGCACACCCACATTTCGCCAGTTATGTTTAAGTCCCATGTAATAAGGGGCGAGCCCCTTATTACATCCCATTATTACAACCATCTGTAATTTCTCAGTTTGCCCGACCCGGGAATCGAACCCAGGGGGTCTACTCCGAACATAAATCCGAAGTATCGGCCGAATGTTCGGGCGTTGCTTGACGACGGCTAACTATGGCTGACTACGGCCAAAAAAAAAAAAGACAGTCAAAAGAAATGTCGGTTAAGAATTCAAAGTCAAAAAAGGAGGTGAAGTGAGCGTGAAGTGAACTGTCAGTGAGGGATTGACACTATCTACAACTCACTTCAAGCTCACTTTACCTACGTGTACACGGTGCGATTTTTTCAGAATAGATCGGCTGCACCCTCCAGGATTTAAATGAGGCAAACGACAGAGCTGTCCAAGTCGCTAAATATTAGTGGGAGAAATTAGTTGATCTATTGAAACGAAAAGAAGAAGAAATATTTACCTATAGTACATATCATCGTCTTCTCCACCCTTTTTTTTTGGGTGGGATATTATCAAATAACTTTTCCCGCTCTGGGCGGAGCGGGAGAGCGGTCAGACTTTTACCGACTTAAACCCACCCGTGTTCCTTCCGTTGCCTTTGTGCCAGGGCCACTATATCCCTTTCGGAAAAACTCGCAACCCTGGCAGGCATTGGCCCTAACGGACCCCGTCAGTTGGTGCTGACATCTCTTTGAGGCGCACGTGGAACACAAGCCGTCGACCGGGGCCTGGTCCTTATCGGACGGCGAGCTATACCCATCGCTCACCGTCCGCAAGCCCGCGCCTTCGGTGACCGTGAATCGGCCTGCGACTCCCGACGCCCGGGGCGTCCTGCGGCGACTAGCGGCGGCATGAGGGCGCAAATTTTGCCTCTCCCTAACGCGTTCCGCCTCCTCCTTCGCGAGCATTACTGCTTCGCAGAAGGAGGTGACGGCCTCCCATGCACGAGCATGGGAGGCGCTAAATATTGGTGGGAAAAATTAGTTGATCTATTGAAATGAAAAGAAGAAGAAATACTTACCTATAATACATATCATCATCTTCTCCGCCCCAGCCCCAGTATTTGTTGGAGAATCCGTTGACTGTGTTGATCTGCTCCAGGGTCATAGCTGATACTCCACCAAATATAGCGCTGTATGGTAACCTGGAACAGTTCATGTATTCTGGTTAACACATTGATATTTCAGACACTTAACTTTCATTACATGAATAGCACAAGTAAGTGTGAATGGATGAATGAAATGCACTGACCCCAGCGTGGTTAAACCAGACTCGATTACTTGAATGAACCCAAAGATTCACACTAGCCCCTGGAGCCTCATGGCATGAATAGCACTAGAAAGTACGACAAACGTTTTTTTATACTAAAGGCAAAATTACGAAAATGATCTAGTGAAGATTTCGCGACGCAGTTTTAGCCCAGGTTCGCACGGGCGCTTTTTTAATGCGACGATATTTTTTCGTGCACTGAATTTTCGACTCTCGGTGTCGAACCAAGCGTTGAGAATGAAACAGAGTGCATCCTTAGCGCGTTAAAAAGTGCACAGTTGGATTTTCAACTTAAGCCGCTGAGCCGAGCGTAGAAAATCGACTGCGCAGCAAGAAACGTCGCGTTAAAAAAACACTCATGCGAACGTAGGATTATGCACGTAGTAAAGTATTACGTCAATTTAGGTTTTTGCAATTTTATTACTAACCAATACTTCTAAAAGACGGTTGAAGAAATATAAGCGCTTTTAGGTAGGCACACTGCACACATATACCTGTGTATATGTGTGCAGTGTGCCTACCTAAAAGCGCTTGTAACCGTGTAACCCAATTATTTTAACTCCTGCAGAATATCTCAAAACAAACTTACTTGAATTTAAACCTATCTATAGAAGCAGACATGTGCCTCGGCTGTCGCGTGCAGGAGTACAAGTTTCTTGTATCCAGCGGCAGCAGGTCAATGTCGTGGAAGATGAAGCACTGGAACCCGCCTGGCTCCAACTTCTGACTCTCCATGAAACCCACATTCATCAGCTTCGCGCGATTGAACTGTTTCGTGCCTGGAAATAGTGATGGCTTTTAGATTTAAGTTTCTTTAAAAACGTTTTTGGGGCTAACAAGCAGGCAGCCTACCTGGGGCCCAAGTCTGCTATTTTTATAAATTCAGTCATTCCAACACGATCCCATTGTCATGTCATTGCCGATCATTTTCTTTGCAATTTCTTTCAATGTAGTGTCAGTTGCCGACCATTGGAAAGTCATAATGACGCCATTATAATAGTAGATTACCAAACTTGTCAAAATCAACAATTATGAAATCAATGATCGACCATTCTGACACGATTGTAATAGCAGACTTGTGGCCCTGGTTGTACACGGCCGCCGTTCACAATTTATTTTTCAAACATATATGTTTTGGGGAAAAAAAACCATTTTAAATCCCGCCACATAAAGTTCAGTATGAAATGTTTGATGCCGTAGGGGGCTTCAAACATTTCATACTGACTGTACTCTTCAAAGATTTTAATGACTTTTTATAGGTAAGAGCAGGCAGTCTAAACCAAATTTCGAACGCAAACGCTCTGCCCCTTGCTCCCTGTCACTGCGTTATGTGCTGTGTGAGTATTAAAGTTGAATATCGCGTGCGCTCTTTGATCGTGTTCGAGCACGAAACTAAATAGCGTAAGTCTCAATTCTTATTTCGTTTATAACTAAAGTAATAATTGATCTAAAGAAAACATATCTTGTGGCTCGATAATAAACTATAATTATTTTCTTGCTGTGAATATTTATTTTAGACACAAAAGCCAAACAATCTTGTTTGATTTTTATAATTATCCTTAAAAAAAGACTTGATTTTCGAATAAAAAATGTATTGAGAGAAAATATTACAATTAAGTAACTGTATTCAACAGTTTCATTTTGCTTGTATGTGTGACTGTTTCAGAATATTCATGCAAATAAACATAAAAAAAACCGGCCAAGTGCGAGTCGAACTCGCGCACGAAGGGTTCCGTACCATTATCTATAAAGATGGCAAAAAAATCACGTTTGTTGTATGGGAGCCCCCCTTAAATATTTGTTTTATTTTAACTTAATTATTTATTTTTAAAGTGAATATATAACTAAATATTCTGTGAATATTTCAAGCGTCTACCTGTTGCCGTTATCAATATCGAGTAAAAACGAGCAAAAAAATCACGTTTGTTGTATGGGAGCCCCCTTAAACATTTATTTTATTCCGTTTTTTAGTATTTGTTGTTATAGCGGCAACAGAAATACATAATATCTGTGAAAATTTCAACTGTCTAGCTATCACGGTTCATGAGATACAGCCTGGTGACAGACGGACGGACAGACAGACAGACAGACAGACGGCGGAGCCTTAGTAATAGGGTTCCCGTTTTACCCTTTGGGTACGGAACCCTAATAGAGAGCCTCCACTTAATAGTACTTGTCATTCTAAAATCAACTTAATTTACAATAGAATAAAGTTGATATTCTTTTAAATGGAAATAACATCAAATGGAAACAAGAATTTGAATAGACTAAACTTAGATTTTTAATTCGCTATACCAAAAGGATAGCTGCGACCGACGTTTTTTTTTAAAAATAGCTCGATAATTAATCAATATTACAGAGACAACACGACAACAGTGAAGGTCCTCCTGCAGAGAATGATTCAGCGGTCCTTGGTGAGTCTCTCGGTAGCTAGATTATTTACTAGGTTATTTTTATGTCGACACCAAATGTAATTTTTGTCAAATCAGATTACAGTGTAACCGCTGCTTACGGACTTCTGTAATACTACCAGACCCTTCGCAGTTGCGTTGCCATCTCGGAGATATATCTGATGTGATACCCTTTAAAGCTGAACCCAGAATATTTTGGAAGAAATTGCAAAAAGAAATAAAATCCATTACCTTTTTGCTCAACTACGTATATCCCGTATTCAATTTGTTGCTTCATCAAGAACGGGTGCATGTGGTTTAAGAAAATTGCTAAATGCTGTTGGCGATCTCTGGAAATAAATTAAATATATTTTTATTAATAAGTCACCCTTCTTCTAGCCGCATAACTTTTCACACAATTCATCCATCTTTTCTTTGGCCATCCCACACACCGTGTGCCCAAAAATATGAATTCATCATTGTAATTCAGGCGAAAAAACACGGGACAAAGGACTCCTCCCTCAAGCATCGCCATAACGACTGGTCCTGTGCCTATCGCATTCAGCGGATTCTCGCGATCTTCACACCTGGTCATCGGTTCACCTTGTTACGTTCCGCCTTTCGATACATCGCGGTTAAATGTAGACGTCACGGGACGTCCGGCAGATGTGAAACATGAACTATACTATGAAGTATACGCGCCACGCACACAGAAGGAAGTAGAGAGAGGGCATGACGGAATAAGAAAGCGTCATGCCGTTTGCCGTCACAGCATACGATTCGGTCTTTCCCTTAAGGCGTGCGTTTCACATCAAAAATAAAATGTTGACCATACCTGTATGGCACAATAATAGCAACTTTATGTTTGGCAGTGCAGTTGGGCGGGGTATACCGACCCCCCCACTGCACCTCGGGGAACTTCTTCTCCACATCATCCAGTTCCATGTCGGTTGTGTTGGCTGGTACGGGACCTGTGACAGAATTTCATTCAATTGAATATAAGTTTTGAACGTTAGCATGGCCAATTGAGTTTTAGAAAGAAACTATTTGTCAAACTGCCTCTGCTTCGTTGGTGTAGGGGTCGCAAGCGCTCGGGGTTCGATTCCCGAGTGTTTTTCCATCTGGAATTTCTCAGTAGCAGCCCGGAGTCTGAATTTGAGCCCATGGCAATAGGCTCGCCCCCTTTTACATGGGGCCTAAACATAACTGGCGAAAAGTAAGTGTACTTACTATAGGTACACCTCAATACTCAATATATTTATTGCTTCCACATGCAATTATGATCATTGTGGACCCTGTCGGGCACAGCAACCCTTCGGGGAATGCAGGCGTAATGTTATGCTATGTTTGTCACATACCTTCGAGTGATAGAAATTATGGTCTAGCTAGAGACCTTGCAATTTACTTTTATTTTACGGTTAACCTCTGATTTTGCATCACAATGATCTTTATTCTCGACAAAAGTTTGCTTTTTGGTTGTTGTCAGAGGTAGAATAAATGTGAAAGGACTTTATACAGTTGTGTTTAACATTGCCAAACTACCTTACAAACGGCAACGTAAACTTAAGAGGGGGCTTCCCGGTCCGTCTATTGTCGACGCGAGCATGGTCGAAAAGTTTGTTGACTCATCCAGCGCAAGTGAAAATTATTAACAAACGAGTGAGAACGCGATAACATTGAACGAAAAATAATGTGCGGAAATTTCATAAAACTTGTTCCAGGACAGACTTGTTTTTGAGTAAGTCTTACCAGTTTGTGAAATAAAAGTTGGTCATTTAGAATCTCCATTACATTTGCAAGGTTTCTATCGTAATGTTTTCTTAACATTTACAATTTATGAGTACATTATGAATGGCCAACGTTCTGGTAAAATTTGTGCAAAAAAGCAGATTTTTGCAGGCTTATTCTGAATTTGTTTTTCAAAAATTGTATTTGCTGCCTGCATGGAAACCTAGATATAGTGCACAAGATACCTATTAATTAAAAAAATTCAAAGAAAGATGTGTTACAACGCCATAATCACGTACTAGCGTTTGTATGAATAGTATGTCGGGTTGGCCGCCCTTAATTGTATTATCGGAAAGAAAAATTAAAGCTTATTTGTTGATAAAAAAGGTGATTGATAAGAAAACAATTTGCTAACAAGCTTGTAACTGGATCGACTTTAGTACTTGGCTTTTAAACTAAAGGAAAAATTATCATCATCAGCATGTCAGCGGAATGACGTCCACTGCTGAACATAGGCCTACCCTAAGGGGTGGTTTGCCATAATGGCCACGCTTGGCAGGCGGGTTGGCGATCGCAGTATGGTGCCGGTCGTAAAGAATAGCATCAATTGTGATCTGTGCGAGTCCCAATAAATGCTTTTTCTTTCTTTCTTTATCCTATTTCTTCCCGTGGGTGTCGTAAAAGGCGACTAAGGGACGTACTAGAGAATGGGCAGCAGCGTTCACTATGTATTTTAAAGGCAAAATAAGCTTACCTAAATCACTCATACTCTCACACATCGGGAGGGTCACTGGAGAAGAGTCACTCTTGTTCACGACTTCACTCCCATTCTTCATCCCATCCAGTATCTTTGTGATCAGCATCGAAGTGGGAGTAATCTCATTTTGTGCAGAAATGTTCATGCCTTCCACAGACTTCGTTCTCGTCATATTGAGCTCGATGGGTCGTCGTATCACGTTGGTTGACACAGTGTGGTTGTTTCCAGTTAAATTCAGAGTTGTAGTTTCAGTATACCCTTCGGCATAATTCATATTCATGGGATCCGTTATGGAGATCCTTTTTAAAGAAGCTGGTGTTTTTTCGGCGTTTCTGGAAAAGATAAGATTGTGTTAGGTTACCTACCACTGACTATCATCTTGAACTTGAACAGAAATTATTGTGTCATAAATTATTTTTGAATTTTGTATACCCCAAGACCAATCACGTTATGTTTTGGGCATGACATTCTTTTCATTATTATTTTACTACTATACTGTACACCTCTGCCAATTCCTTCGAGGAATATACACGTGATGTTATGATAAGTATTTAATTTTCATCGGCAACGCAAGCTGGTTTAACAAAAAAAAACAAGAATCTTTGCCATCTGACATGCTGAGCTGAGGCCCTTATGAATAGCTGTGAATAGTTTAACTATGTGCCATTATTCGCAACTTCTTTCTTTCATACCTGAGTGTAGGCTGCGTGGCGTTATAAAGTGGGGTGTACAGATAAGTCCTGAGGGGAGACGCGTCCAGGATAGACCCAAACAGGAACTCCACGGCCGCTAGGGCCAGCACGAGCAACAGTAGCAGGCGAAGGGCGCGAGACGCCCGCCCGCCGCCCGCGCTCGCGCCGCCGCCCATCAACGCATGCGGTGCTGGCGCGTGAGCATAGACCCCTGCAAGTAAAAGATAGATTGATGTAATAATTATTAACAAGCAGTGTGGCCAAATCTGTGATTTGTTTTTGTTTGACGGTCGGCTCATTACGCATTACAAATACTTTCAAACGTTTTGAATTTTGGAGGGGCGGGCCATATTATCGTAGTTAATCTCTACTGATCGTGTTACGCATAATTATACCCCGCAGGCCGATCTTACTGCCGATCGCATCGTTTACTATTCGACAAAGCAGTGTGTGTCACGCTGATTACCTACGCCTGAGGGTCCAGAGGACATAGACAAAGTAATATACGATTACCGACAATGCTAGTAGAAAAGCCACAAAATGAATGGGGTTGACATAAGTTATCGAAATATCACGTGATCATATGTCAACAAAAATAAATTAGCTAGACAGTGTTATCATCATTCGACTCCATGAAACGAATCGACAGCGTCGAATAACTTCCATAGAGATGCGTAGCCAAGTGGTACTTTTTAACAAGAGTTATCGCTTGTTTACGATTCGTATGAAGGAATTCGAATCGAAAACTAGCGATAACGCTTGTCAAAAGTAAAAATAACGATGGCGATTGTAGAAATAGAATCGCTCCGAAGCGAATGCCATTTGTCTAGGCCCTCAGATTGCTGGTCGGCGTGTTGCCCTCCATCGGCCGAGGCCCTCAATGCAGTTCGTCAAGACCGTTTTATTCCAAACCTATTGATTTTTATTGGTTATCGTAGTTATGTGTACTTGCAATTTTTTTTTTCATAAATTCCGTTTTATTCTTAAAATAAACCTGGTCATTTATAACGGAAAACTTAGGTTCATCCTTTTTTTTTTTAAGTGTCCTTTACATAAATAGTGACGCGGACTAAACGGCTGATTGCAATCGTACCGTGGCTTACCAAAGCTTAAAAAATCGTAACAACATTCCAATTATTACGGCCTTATGACAAAAACAAGGTTTATCTTTAGACTCAGGTTTAAACCATCATGTAATTTTTTTTATTTCGAAACTTATTTCGTTTGAGATAAAGTTATTAATACAAAGTGAACAACTTAGACTCGGGTTTAAAATGGGTCCTTCCCCGTAGTGAAACTATTTTGTCCAACTGATTTGAACACAAGGGATAATTTTCCCCGTGGTCAAACTTTATTGATATTGCATCTTTTTAGCACGCTGTATACAATCAGTTTAAGTGTGTACAGTCAAAGATAAAATTGTCAAGTGTCGCGTCGTAATAATAATATAATCGTCATAATCAAATGCAAGTGTCTCGTTTGCTCAAAACATCATTAAACAAAGAAAGCAATTCCTCCGAGGAACCGTCTCCTCGCCGGAGTGAATTAATTTATACAGACGAAATCATTCAAAAATGCCAAAAGGAGTTAATACACGATGAAATAGATGTCAGCTATTTTTTAAATAAATGGAGATATTTTTTTTTTATGCTATATGAACGGCAACAAGATTATTAATTCGATGCTATTCCCCTACACGCACCATTCTGCGACGAAACTA
Organism: Tiliacea citrago; assembly: GCA_963921375.1. NCBI lineage: Eukaryota > Metazoa > Arthropoda > Insecta > Lepidoptera > Noctuidae > Tiliacea > Tiliacea citrago. The sequence continues at coordinate 12,262,800 of OY992782.1, read as the reverse complement.
TTAGTTTTGAGCAAGGTTTGCTCTACTTATTCATGATATTCGTAATTTTTTGTGTTTTAGGACATTCTGTTATTGTATTCCTTTAAATAATGTTTTGGGAAGAAGTGGCCGAGAAGTACAAAATGCCCATTACGTGTTTCTCTTTTTTCTTTATGTTTTTTTGCGAGAGGTGCGGTGATAGAAGCGCAACGATGCCTCCGTTGTTTTTCCACTGAGATTTACCATTGAGTTTGGCCTTTTTCCATTGAGAATTTGTGAAATGATAGAAACCGATGATGGAAACCGATTTCGGTTTTTGGAATTAATGTATTTGCAGCTGCAGTTACAAAGTCCAAACGAACTTTCTTAGGCGACCATTATGGTAACTGTGATTTAATAATTTGGAACATTATTATATAACTTCGATTATATTACGGTTTTAATTTTAATCATAACTGTACACTATAGTAAACAAATTTTATTAGCTCGACAGATACAGGGCGGATCATTTTAGTAGTTTGACCACGGGGAAAGATCTATGCTCAAATTTCCTTGTGGTCAAATCAGTTGGACAAAATTGTTTGACTACGGGGAAGAACCGTTTAAAATCAGTTTTTGTATGAACTTTATCTCAGACGGAATTAGGTTCGAAATTAAAAAAATGACACGATGGTTGAAACCTGGCTCTAAAGATAAACCTTTTTTAGTAATAAGGCCGTTAATGTTTTCTTATTAACTATTTCTAATTCACGACTAAACTTATCTTACGACGACGCGAATCTTATATTTTTATTACGATTTTCGTGTTTTTGATAAATTAATTAGCTTAATTAATATATGTACTTTTGTAGTGAAGAAACCGTTTTATTTCTCTACAGTAGGTACACCAATGCAAATCCGACAACAGTTCAATCTCAATAAACATCGTTTAGGTAGGTATATATAACTCCCTGAGGGAAGGTCGTAGAGACGTACAACCAGTTAATTTACTTGCCGACTGTACATGACAGCTAAAGTCATGCCTGTCAGATGACGTCGCACATTTTAACACACGTGCGAGAAGCCGGAAAAAGGGTCTTGGGGCGACCCGGATTTTACCCTGGCAAATCTCATACGCTTAAAATCGGTCCACTAACTTGTGAAACGGATTTTCTAGTGAATGTAAATCATAACCAAAGGGAGTGTTTTTTAGGGTTCCGTACCCAAAGGGTAAAACGGGAACCCTATTACTAAGGCTCCGCCGTCTGTCTGTCTGTCCGTCTGTCACCAGGCTGTATCTCATGAACCGTGATAGTTAGACAGTTGAAATTTTCACAGATGATGTATTTCTGTTGCCGCTATAACAACAAATACTAAAATACAGAATAAAATTAATATTTAAGGGGGCTCCCATACAACAAACGTGTGTTTTTTTGCTCGATTTTGCTCGATATTGATAACGGAACCCTTAGTGCGCGAGTTCGACTCGCACTTGGCCGGTTTTTCTACTGTACTGGCTATGACGTCGTGTTTTCATAATTTTTCGTAAACCTAAAAGTGTGTAAAAGCTACTTCATGATTCTGTTGTCCTTATCCAAATTTATTTGGGGTCACCGTAACATGTATGTCTTTCTTTACTTCTCCATTAGTCGACATCTCTGTAGTCACCCTGTTTGTACCCATATCATGTTTCACACGGTCCATCCATCCTTTCTGTGGTCTACCCCGCCACTGCTAACCTTGTATCCATCCATATTCATAGTGAAAACTTTCCTCACGATATTCACATGCCCATACCATGACAACCGATTTCCAGTCAACGTTTCAGTGACCAGGGGCCCAAGTCTGCTATTTTAATAAATTCAGTCATTCCAACACGATCATGTCATGCCATTGTCATTTTGCTAAAAGTTCGTAATCTGGTAAATTCATAATGGTCGATCATTGGTCGGTCAATGCTCTCGTAATATAATTGTGTTATTATAATGGCATTGTCGTATTGCCATTATTATAAAACCCATTAGTAGAAATGTCATTCTTTTGTCATTATGTACGAGGTTACCAATAAATGCAATTTATTTCAATGTAGTGTCAGTGGCCGACCATTGGAAAATCATAATGACGCCATTATAATAGTAGATTACCAAACTTGTCAAAATCAACAATTATGAAATCAATGATCGACCATTCTGACACTATTGTAATAGCAGACTTGAGGCCCTGGGGGCCTCCGAAGATAAATCCGAAGTATCGGCCGAATGGTCGGCCGTTTCCTGACTACTACTAAGTCGAAAAAAAAAATACGACAATTAAAGAGATAAGTCGAAGTCAAAAATGTGTCTTGAAGTCGGGTAAGGACTCAAAGTCAAAAAAGGAAACTTTGGAAGTCAAGAAACTTCGGATTATCGCTTCGGAGTAGACCACCTGCACCGGTTGGTCGTATCGAATAAAAAAACATTGGATCTCCTACTTGCCCGTTTAATCGATGGTCATTATGGTCTTAGAACCAAATGTAATGAATGTTCCAAACCCCCAAATTAACGTTCCGATAACATAATCCCAAATTACTACGCACTATCACCGATGGTTATAAATCAATTGTTCTTTAGGAGGAAAATGTTCTTTTATATTCCGTTGAACTCCATTTCTACCTATTAGAAATTTCCACAGTGTTTTCTACCTGAGACCCGATTTTTGGGTTTCTACCTCCCTAAGGGCGAATTTCACCAAAGAAACTGAACGCGATCAACACATCTAAACCGAGTTCAAGAGCTGTCAGTGTCAATATTCCAAAGAAAATAATGACACTGACAGCTCTTAAACGTGGTTTAGGTGCTGATCGCGTTCAGTTTCATTGGTGAAATTAGCACTTAGTCTAACTCACCTTATAGTGATTATGCATAAAAAACGTTACCCATCCGATCTGGCATTGGATTTTGATTAGCTACATAGACAAATGATTATTAAATCCACGACGATAGATCCCTTGACTTGGGACTCTGCTTTTCTTCTTAGCTAGACATAATATCCTTTTGATTCGCCATTTACGATAGATACAGAAAAAAAAAGCCGGCCATGTGCGTGTCGGACCACGCACAATGAAGTTCCGTAGTTGGGATGAATTTATCCCAAGAACAAACTTAACATTGTAGTTAGAAAGAAGAAGAAAAGAAAGAAAGAAAATACATTTATTTAGCACAGACTAAAAGGCACACAATTTATACAGCAGATTAAAAAAAAAATAAAAAAAATTATAAAAAAAATCAAACAAGTAAAAAAGTGTAAAATGCGGTGTAAGAAATTAGCAGTAAAGTGCGCCTCACGGCTGCGCTTAAAAGGCCCAGTTCAGCAAAAAACTGCCAGACAACTAGTGCCTGACGCTGGTTTTCAACTGGACATGAAAGTGTGAGGTGACGGATGTAAATCAGTTTTATACTGCAACGTGTGTATGCATACATAAATAGAATCAATGTGGGTCAGATAAAAAATAATAACGAATAAGTACATAAACAGTGTGATTTTTTGTAAAATTCCAAAAACAAAACAACAAAAGTGAGCTGAGCCGAGCGCGAGCATGAGCAAAAGCGTCAAGCAATTCCCAGCAATGAAATTGTATAACAACAGTTCGTTGTAGTTGTATAATTGTTGTATAACAGCGGCTATTTGCATTTTCGTGTTACATTCAACCACTGACGCATACGTAAGTCGGTAGGTGTGCATCATATAATTGAGACATTCAGTGTGACCATGTCCAACTTCCGCTGCGCCTCTATGAGATACTGCCGTAAGTGTCGTCTAAAGGTGTCTATCTGGTTAATTATTCTAATCGGTGGTGGGATGTTATTCCATACTTTGGAAGCCGCATAACGAAAGCTGCCTCTAAAAGCGGCTGTACCCTGAGACTGAGTCGAGAGTTGTTGCGAGCATTGCCTAGTTGATAAACATGTTCTCCCATACATCGATATACGTCACGGTCAATTCTCCAACTGTAAATGTAAGTTGGTCGACTATTACTCGTTAACTTGTAAAGCCTACTTAGCTGTGATAGTTTTTCTTTCAATTTCGTCATACATATATACTATTGCCATTAATTTTTTCACATATCCTCAATCAACCATTTAGCTGGCAGGGGGGGACACTTGACTCTAACAAAAGTTAGCACTTTAAAGCTTAATATTACGTTCTAACGGATCCCCTAATCGAAAAATGATCTTGATAGACCCTCAAAGTTTTTGAACGGTTTATCCAACGATACCTCACATCATGGGACAGACGAGAAAAAAGAAATATCATCCCCACTTTACGTACTTATAAGGGAGGTAACTTAATTTTTTTTTTTTTACGGCTTTGTTGGCGTGGTTAATTTGTACACCTATGCCAAATAACAGCTTTCGAGTACTAAGGGCCTATGCACACCGCGTTTTTTAAACGCGTCTTTGATGCGCGTTTTACAAACATGCGTCGACGGCGCGCTTTTATCCTACAGTACAGGCTTTTTTTTTTTTTTTTTTTTTTTTTTTTTTTTGGGTGGGAAATTATCAAATAACTTCTCCCGCTCTGGGTGGAGCGGGAGGGAGTGTCAGACTTTTACTGACTAAAACCCACCGTGTTCCTTCAGATGCCTGTGTGCCAGGGCCACGATATCCCTTTCGGACAGGCTCGTAACCCTGGCAGGCCCCTACAGTACAGGCTGCGTCTAACTCGCGTGCGTATCGCCTCTGTATTGATACCAACGCGCGTCAACGGCGCGTTTAAAAAACGTGGAGTGCTCAGGCCCTAAGAGTCTCAGAGCTAAGCCCCACAGACAGACAGACGGACATGGTGAAACTATAAGCGTTCCTTGTTGACCACGGAACCCTAAAAACGAGAATTTATCGCACCTCCATCCAGTCCGGTCCAGTGTAAGGTAGTCAGGGGTTTAAAAAAATATAGGTGCTGGTGTCGTAGTAAGTCCGCATAAGTACCAGCACGGAGCTTCAGTGAACATAAAAACGCCTGCGTTCCTGACACGTCCGTGACGCTGCACGGATCTTTGTGGACAGATCTTTAATATTTATCATAAATATACTCTCCCCCGGTTTCTGAAATGAACAATTAGAAGTTGAGAACTTGTCAAACTCTACTTTAGCCTTCAATGTAACCCGCGTAAAACAAAATTTTCTTCTCCTTCGTAGATTATTATTCTTAGTTATGCTAAAGTGGAGTTTGACAAGTAATCAACTTCAAATTCTCAATTCTAAAACCGGATGTCTGACTGCTGGATAATACTCGATTATAAATGGAAGTAAAAAAACTGTATATACCATCAAAATAATTAAAAGGTCTTCCATAGAGCGTCAAGGGAAACATTTTACAAAAATTTTGCATTTCCCAACGGTACGCGGACGAATCCGATTTGGCGGCAGCCAGTGAACCAACAAAATAAAAATTCGGTAACTGAACTCGTATGTAGGTGGTCGAAAACAAATGTTAAAATTATGTTTTTAATTCATTTTAGGGGCAATTATTATTGCCCCTAAAATGAATTAAAAACATAATTTTAACATTTGTTTTTTATTACATTATTATAAATCGCGGCACAGCGGACGGAGCTCCGGAGGGATCTCATGGCGACATGGAGAGTGCGATTGTCGCAACCCAGCGCTGGGCACGCCACAATTGTGGCGATAAGTCCCCTCTTTGAGGAGTGGCTAGAGAGGCGCCACGGCGTCCTCACCTTCCGCCTGACGCAGGTCCTCACCGGACATGGATGTTTCGGGAGATTCCTGTTTAGGATTAAGCGGGAGGAAACGCCCGGGTGTCACCACTGTGTGGATCGCCCGGAGGACACGGTGGAGGTCTGCCCAGCTTGGGCGGAGCACCGCCGTGTCCTCACGGAGGCGATCGGCGGCGGCGATCTCTCGCGTCCGGCCCTGGTTCAGGCCATGGTTCGGAGCGAGAGTGCATGGGAGGCCGTCACCTCCTTCTGCGAAGCAGTTATGCTAGCGAAGGAGGAGGCGGAACGCGTGAGGGTGAGACAAGGTTCGCGCCCTCGCGCCCCTAGTCGCCGCAGGAGACGCCCCGGGCGTCGGGAGTCGCAAGCCGATTTCCGGCCACCGTAGGCGCAGGCCTGCGGACGGTGAGCGATGGGTAGCTCGCCGTCCGATAAGGACCAGGCCCGGGTCGACGGCGCGTTGTGTTCCACGCGCGCCTCAAAGAGATGTCAGCACAAACTGACGGGGTCCGTTAGGACCAATGCCTGCCGGGGTTGCGAGTTTGTCCGAAAGGGATATCGTGGCCCTGGCACACAGGCAACGGAAGGAACACGGGTGGGTTTTAGTCAGTAAAAGTCTGACACGCCCTCCCGCTCCGCCCAGAGCGGGAGAAGTTATTTGATGACTTCCCACCCAAAAAAAAATAAAAAAAAGGGGCAATTATTATTATTATGTTCTTTATTTTTCAGACAACAATGATCGAGTGTGTTAGTAAACAATATTACAACTTATTACTAGTGTTAGTAGTTATAAAAATACAATAGAGAAGACAGTAGTATTGTGAAAAATACAATAGAGAAGACAGTAGTATTGTGAAAAATACAATAGAGAAGACAGTAGTATTGTGAAAAATACAATAGAGAAGACAGTAGTATTGTGAAAAATACAATAGAGAAGACAGTAGTATTGTGAAAAATACAATAGAGAAGACAGTAGTATTGTGAAAAGCCCATCCCCAAATTAATGTTTAGTGATTGTCCTTCTCACAAAACTTTTAATAATCGGAGTCGATACTCTCCGCCAAAGTTTTTAGAATGCTGTTGCCACTCGCCCGCAACCTTGACAACAGCGACGCGGTTTTCTTGCGAATGACGGCGTGGAAACCGTCAGATCGGTTTTGCGTAAACCAATGCCAATCCAATGCCTTTCCCTTAAGGGAAATCTTGAACAAAACCTTAGACTAACAAGATTCTGAAATTTAAAAACGGTCGAATTATCTAGGATCGATTTTGTTCGTAACCTAAAGATACGTATTCTCATGATGATACACATATCAGCTAAGTGAATGATTGTATTTAAGGAAGTCATATTTTCGAAGCACAATATTATCGGTGCAGAATGGATTCTGTCACCCCCCACACCCCCGTCCCCCTGTCCCTCATACAACCCCTTAACAACTTATGGGGCTTTTCAAAGAGATACCAACCTCTGAGAAAGTGATGAGCAGGGAAGGCGCACGGTGAAATTGTCCCATTCTTTTCAATGCCAACTTGTATGATGCGCCATTACACCCGTCCTATCTGAAACAAGAGAAATATAATTTGGTAATACAACAATATTAATCACTGAATATCGGTACATATTTGAAAGAAAGAAAATACGTTTATTTTAGGTAAAAAAATACGCAAAGAAAAGGTAAAACACAAAAAATAACATTTGGGGAAAATATGCGTCACATCCACGTAAAGGTTCGTACAGACTAGTGCGATATCGCGGGCGCGACGTGACATTAGTAGCACAATTTCTTTGTCGGTGCCTGTATATCGTGCGAGTCTGTACGAGCCTTAAAACGGTGAAACGGCAAATTTAGCGAAATGGACAAAAAAACACTTCGCAATTTCTATAATTCGGCAACAATGGTGTAGGTATTTACTTCTGCATTCCTTGAAGGGGTGGGCCCTTCAAGGAATGCAGGATTGATGTATTCATCACTGACTGACGACCGTAGGAAAACAATGTGAGGAAACCAGCACCTTAGAATGCGTAACACAGTTTGATTCAGAAACGGAATGATTTTGAAATATATTGCTAATCCATTGATTCATATGTTAGAAAAAATTGTCTGCTCAACAACGTAGATAACGCAATGAATGTTGTTGAACTGTCAAATTGAAACAGATTCCTGCTGATAGTGTGTTACGCAATTAGCCCACTGGACTTATAAATAGTCTGAAATCTTCGAGTTCTATATATTATATTCCCCGTTCTGTTTCCTCCTTATTTGTTCTATATTATCTCTATGAGGTCTTTGCTCTGCGGTGGCATAATAATAGTGCACTGCGCTTAATTATACCTATTTATTAATAGTGTCATTGAATTTGTAATAAAACTTAACCTGACTTATCAGTGTCTCTATTATTTTTTATAGTTCTATCGACCGTCTTGTTTACAAAGAAATCTAACCAAGTATCAGCGAAAATAGCCTAAAATAAATATTGTTATTTGGTTATATGCTTCTTTTTATGAATTTGCGTTTGCGAATCGTAATAAAAGTAACCGGTTTAGTGTTTATGGGTTGTTCATGATCATTTTTGGTAGGATTAATTTGAGTGTTCAATCCACTTCGCTGTTTTTCGTCTTATTTACTTTTCGTGTCTATAGTGAAGGCTGTACTCTTCACATTTATAAGTTCTTATCAATTCAGAAAAAAGGATATCTAGGAATATGACATATTGATGTTATCTAGGATATCACTATTATAATATGATAACATATCTTTGTCTAGAAGGTGGGCAGAAAAAGCCTCACAAAATGAATCAATCAACCAAGACTCAAGTTGTTCTTGCCTATACCTAGGTTGATTTGCGTGTCCCCGGGGTCTCGCAACAATAGATACCTAATTAACTAGGTTACAAGTACCTACACATACATACATAATCAGCCTATATAATGATACTACTGCTGGAACACAGGCCTCCTCTCGGTGAGAGGGAGTGAGCCGTAATCCACCACGCGGGCGCCCAGTGCGAGTTGGTGGATCCTAGTGATGGAATAATTAGCATTCGCATCCATTGTTAGCGTGTGATAGATCATTTAGCATTTAGCAAATTAAGTGTAGTCGCAACATTATGTGATATGCGAAGCGATGTACTTTTCTAAACTGTCATATGTCAGAGAGAGCGTCGCGCATGCGCATGCTGCGGTAGCGTGTGCTCTCCGTCGCACCCACGGGAAGTCGGGAATACTAAATCTATCGGTTTCACGCGAACGTGACTTCGTTCGCGAGTGAAGTTTAATAGCAGGTGCTGCGAACTTGCGAAGAATGGGTTAAGCAATTGTTATCTTATTATCCTTGATATGCGCGTACAATAGGGTTGTATATTGAATGAATGCTCGTGAATGTGATAGTTTAATTTATTTAAATTATAAGCGTTAGCAGGAAGAATGATGTTTAACAATTATTACCATAATGTCTTTGATTTACTCGTACTTAGGGTCGTGTATTCAATTATCGTCTATAGCAAATAGCATAGCAATTAACACGCTAAGACTCAAGAATTCCCATGCTAGTTAAATTATTACGAAATCGCAATAATTGCCATTACTAGTGGATACACCAACACAAATACCTACTAAACATAAATTAGATCTTCTAGCAGTTGACGAGAACATGCCTTTTTAGTACAATTATAATCCACACGTTAGTAAATACGTTGCGTCAGACATTTGGCTTAGGTACAATACCTACGCCATGCCCCATTGACATTACGAGTACCTGCTTACCTAATGTTTATTAAAAGCAAATTATGGATACAGTACTAACCTTCTATTAAAAACAAAAGAGCGGTAAGAACAATAATTATCGTATTTAAAAAAGCGCAATTATTTCTGATGGGAAAAAATGGTGCGATACGTGCGGCGACGCCTTAATGATGATATTTGGCCCTTGTATAAAGCCAAGCGCACATTACAGCCGCAACGGGCCGCAGAGCTATGCGTTTTCATATAAAAAAGTGCTTTGCGACCCGCCTGCGGCGTTAGTTCATAGAAAATATACGAAACTATTGAAGGAGACAGACAAAATCCAACTGGTTGCTATTTTAATTGAATAATTTATTATTGATAAGACATTTATTTTACATTCTGTGATACTTATTACCTTATTTCACACACTGACTATTATATATTTTTTTTTAGATTAACGTAAGTATATTTTTTACAATATTTGTAAATATGTGAGCACCATGTATCTATCACATAATTAATTTATCTGTCATTATTTTTACATATTGTGTAATAAAATGACTAAGTATACAATTTTATTCTAGGTGCATCGTCTTCACACATAATATAATATAATTAATGTTCCTATACAAAATATTGTGAAACATTTTAAAAGAGTAACAGTGGACCCATTCTTCCCATCCCATTCTTCTCCATAGGAAACTGCCTTTGCGAGGAGCTACTAGAATGAATTCTATGTTTTTGTAAATTTTCACGTTCAAAAGTGCCTTTAATGTGGCTATTTAAAATAAATAATTTGACTTTGACTTTGGAGGATATTTGGGATAATGCGTTGCGTTGCGTCGCGGCCCGCCCCATAATCTGCGCTAGCCTTAAGCAGCCACAGATATTCTGCTGACGTAAGTAATGATGACGTTTTATCGTAGGACTTGTAATGACTATAATGTGGGTAGGAGATACATTTATTTGGGACTTTTTGTGTAAAACATGGTTATAAAAAGATGGAAATATGATGCACGTTGTTTAGATACAGGGGACTTTAGGATCAAAGTAAGAAAAAAAATACCAATTATTTTTTGATTACTTTTAGGTGTGATAAAGATCGTCTAATTGAAAACTGCACGGTCCATCAAAAAAATGTCTATACAAATTGTATGTAATGTGTGTAAAGTGTAATGTGTATGCACAAACAGTGGAGGGACGTGCTATTTTTAATGAGACGATATCTGCTTACCAATGCCTGCTGCGATAAAAGTTCAAAGATACATAATAAAAAATACAAACAACCTTCGTTAAGTATGGGTTGACATGGCTCACATTCGAAAAAGGGTTAAAACGCAACAAACAAAACATTTTCTTAGTAAACAATTGATTTCCGGCGGAAAATGAGAAGGAACCCGAAAAATGTTACTGACTACCCGGAAGGGCCAAAAATTCACATGCGAAAGTGTCCCATGCCATTTTAGGGACAAAGGGTCAGCAAAATTCAGGGTTGTATTTATTTTTAAGAAGGGTATTTTGCGAATTAATCAATGAAAATATCGGTGTGTGATAAAGATCACACACCGACTTATAGTACCTACAATTTTAAAACCGTTAAAGAACGGTTTTAAAATTGTAGGCACTACAAGTCATCATCATTATTTCAGCCGAAAGACGTCCACTGCTGGACATAGGCCTCCCCAAATATTTGAGGGGGGTTGCCATAATCGCCACGCATGGCAGGCGGGTTGGCGATCGCAGTATGGTGTTAAAATGCATATAGAGAACGCTGCTCCCATTCTCTAGTAAGTCCCTTAGTCGCTTTTTACGATACTATAAGTACCTAATTACATTTCTGCAGTAGGTACGTTTACGATTTGAATTAAGTATCTTTTTATTGGAGACGATATTAGGTCGCGTACCAACGTACGCGATTTGTGCGCGGGCAGATTCGGCGCGCGTCGCGTGTATTCCCATAGGTTATTGCAATTTTGAGTCCTAGGATGATTTCAAAATCCTCCTACAAACACCGCGTACGCGCAGCTACCGAGCAGCAACGGCGCAGTCACCGAACAGCGACCGCGTAGCCTCCGCTCAGTATACGCTCAGCACCAGCGCCACCTCCACGTCACTACTGTGTCCTTCCATTTCGTTTGAAGCCGCGATGCAACACGGACGAGACTGATGCGCATTACCTTGAAGTACTATGTCCGCAGAAGAATTAATTTCGTAAAGAAAAGACGGATGTCACATGTCACAACATTTTTTAGAACAGCTTAACTAGGATACACCCAAAGTTTTTTTTGATTTTCTATTTTTTATAAAAATAATACGCAATAGGTTTTTTTAAATTCGCGGAGTATATGGTAAACACGTCTGAATGCCGCAGTGAAAACAGATGAACTGCGGACTATAGACCCTAGCAGCCGAGTGAGCGCTGCGTGGTAGCTACGCTGCAGCCTCTCGGTGGCGTTCGTATTGAGAAGGCAGTTTCGGTGTGTACGCGTATCAAAGCGCACCCTTAGAGAGGTTAGGATATTAGATAAAAAACCAAGATAACTGATGCACTCACGCAAGCCCTAAAACTGAAATGGCAATGGTCCGGTCATATAACACGCTATACGGACTGCAGGTGGACATTCAGAACTACGAGATGGAAGACCAACAGGAAAAAGAAGAGTAGGCAGGCCGAAAAGAAGGTGGGCTGATGACATAATATAAATAGCAGTGAAAGACTTGCCGACTATTGGTAAATATAGAGAAACATACATAGAAATATAAAATGGCTGAAATAATGATGAATGATAAGCCTCTTCCCAACTATGTTGGGTTCGGCTTCCAGTACAACCGGATGCAGCTAAACCTAACTGGCAGCTAATTCCTACACATACTGTGCCTGTTTTTTTGGTGTAATAAAACTAAGTAATTAATCAAATAGAAAGTATTCGGTTGAATTAAACAACGAAAGTATTAATTCTACTTGTAATTTTCCTGACTTGTACACAATGTATAAGGGACTACACGAGATCAACGTAATAGAATTTCCCTTACATTGAAATTGGAGTATTTTTGTTAAAACTACCTATTTAAGTAGCTACTTATACGAGTATATCTTAGGTGTTTTCAACCGTGAACAGCCCCAGTAATGAGATAGCAGATAAAGGGTTGTAGAACCTACTACCCTTTTGTTTTCAAAGTAAGTATTATGTTAGTCATAAACCCTTTAACGGATAGAACGGAGTTTTCTGATTCGGTTGTCATTTGGGTTTAGGGAAGACGATTATCTCCGCTAAATTCTAATTACATAAAAGGTAGGCTGTTTGTGTATGTGAGTTTAAATGTTTGTAAACGCACCCACGATACAGGAGAAATTCTTAGTGTGGGGCAACGCTTTAAAAACAAAAAGATATGTACCTATATAATTATTTTGTAGTAATTTTTAGGTTTCCGTACCTAAAAGGTGGCAACGAGACTGGCGCCCATACCCTTCAAACCTTACCATTTGCTACTCGCCCCTCTGAATTGAACGCTGGCTCGCGTTCACCACTTCATCCTTTAGTTGAGATTGAGACATATAACAATGAGTTTAATTCAATCGACATTCTTTTTCTTAATAAAAAATCATTTAAGAAGCAAGTCCAAGCAACCCTAAAGGATCAGCAAAGTATTAAAGGAGTCCGCCATACCACTGGGTAGTTTCCCTCACTCGTCAATTAATTGAATTCGTCAGTTTCGTTGATTGGTCAGTTTTGCGGATTAGACAGTTGCGTCGACTCGACAGTTTTCAGTGTTCGCCAGTTTTGTTGATTGACGTAATGTTTAATGTACGCACACAAATTTACTTTTTCTTTTTTTTATAAATTTAAAAATCCAGCTATGAGTTCTAGGATAGTGTCGGTGGTATAGGTATTTTATCTGTGTTACTAGCTAGTTTTCAAATACTTTATAAATTGTAATCTGTGGAGAACGTAGTGGGTAGCATAATTGTTTTAAGATGTAATATTTACGATATTATTATTTCTTATTGTGCTACTGTTTCTTTTTTCTCAAATAAATAAGTAGACTAGGACACGGTAGCGCTGCGGCAGATATAGGTACGTAGTTATGGTGGAGGTGAAGGGTTCCCTGGTCGAGCTCTATTACTTACTATACCTACCAAACTGTGCAGAAAGTTTACATCTACAAAAACGTGTGCAAATTGTTCTAAAATAGTTCACAAAGTGCCTGGGGGTCTACTCCGAACATAAATTGGAAGTATCGGCCGATTGTTCGGTCGTTTCTTTACTACGGCTATCTATCGCTTACTACGGCGAAAAAAAAAAACACGGTCGAACAGATAAGCCAAAGTCAAAACTGTGACTTGAAGTCGGGTAAGGACTCAAAGTCAAAAAAGGAAATTGTGGAAGTTATAAAACGGCCGAACATTCGGCCGATACATTCGGTTTAGCACTTCGGAGTAGACCCTCTGTATGGAACCGCTACCAAAAGGAGTAGGAAAAATATTTATATTCGCAATAAAAAAAAAAAAACATTGTGTATATTTCTCCGCCTGCTTTGGACATGACAAAGGACTAACTGTAGTGTAAATTGTCAAATCCTTTACATCAGATTATACCACAAAATACACGTAATATACCAAAAGGATGTACCTACCCAAAAAGTAAATATTGACCACAAACCAACGTCAAGTGTTTGCGGTCACGAAACTCGGGCGCCGCGGCTTTTAACGCAAATATAATATTTAATCTTCTTTGCGTGTAAGCTTCTTTGATGTGTAGGTAATAGGATTATTTTTAGTAGTATGTTTTAGCATAATAATCGTGGTATGTTTTACGTAGATAAAATTCGTAAGTAGATTAATTTTAACTGTACTTTTATGTGTTTATTTTAGAACCTCCAAATTTTTTCTTCTACTAGCTGCTGCCCGCGGCTTCGCCTGCGTGGCTTTTTCTAAAATAAAAGCCTAAATGACTCCTTATAACATCAGCTATCTGCCAAAGTCGGTCCAGTCGCTTCGGAAATTTGCCGGAACAAATAGACAGACAGACAGAAAAAATATATGTTGTTTTTTAATAATTACCGTACCTATATACTTTCATATACATTTAGTAAGAAGCTGTCATTTTGAAATTACAAACAGACACTTTTATTATTTTTTACACTTGATACAGACATATAGTATATTTAAAAAAATACAATTATAGAACAACAATTACATATAGCTAAACACCACATGCTTAATACAAGACAAATAAATAGAATAAATAAGTTACTACTAACTAGCGCTAATATAATATTTAATAAAATTGGTAACATCGGTAAGTGCATTTAAATTAAATTAAAATTGATGAAAATCTGATCAACAATCTATAAAAGATCAACCTTAAACATAATGTACTTATACGTAAGAGCAAAAAGTAAGAACGTATTTCATAATTTCTGAAATACGTGATCTAGTTCTTACTTTTTTGCTGGACATAGGCCTCCCCCAACATTTGGGGGGAAGTTTGCCATAATCGCCACGCTTGGCGCTTGGGTTGGCGATCGCAATATGGTGTCAAAACGCTATAATTAAATTGGATGGTGCTATTCTTTACAGCCGGCACCACACGGACCACGGATCACGTATTTAGTATATCCTGAGAGTATATCGATAGTTATTTATCTATAGGAGGTACATAAATATAGGTACATAACGCATCCACGATACAGGAGAAATTTCTAGTGTGGGGAACGTAAAAAAAAAAAACAAAACATACTCTTTTATCCTTATCATTTCCCCAGAAGATTCCTGGGGACCTTGAGACACATAAAATACAACTTTACCCATATTACAATTCGATTTTTTCACTTCTCAAATATATGACTACGCTAAATCAAAATCAGCAATTTTGTGGGACAAGACTCCCCATAAATAACCTCCTTGGGGCTAAATCCTGAGGTGATAAGTCATAAGGGATGGTTTGTGACGTCACTATCCCCCAGAAAAGGGTAAAAAGGGTGCATGAAGTATTATTCATACTTATTTAATAGTGCTAGTTGATCGAGGTTGATAAATTGACAAAATGGTTTATTTTTGAAGATTGATGTTTGCCGTTTTGTTGGTTTAGTAGTAGAAAAGGTTTGAAAAGAAGGTCTAGGTTGTTAATCCGCGTCAGTAGGGTATGAGGAGTGATAATAGTACCTACATTAATTTTAGTGGTTGTAAAGTACATTGAGATATGGTTATGGAATATAATGTTTGCACGTCTTAACCCGGAAAGGAATTAATTATTTCTGGGCTAGTCAAGGTCTATTTAATAGTCATCATCCTCATCATCAATTCAGTCGAAAGACGTCCACTTCTGGACATAGGCCTCCCCCGAAAATGGGGAGGTGTTGCCATAATCGCCACGCTTGGCAGGCGGGTTGGCGATCGCAGTATGGTGTTAAAATGCATAGAGAACGCTGCTGCCCATTCTCTAGTAAGTCCCTTAGTCGCCTTTTACGACACCCACGGGAAGAAATAGGATGGTGCTATTGTTTGCGTCCGGCACCACAAAGGACGTATTTTACAGTATTGATAAGCATATAAAAGAAAGAAAATACATTTATTTAGCACAGACTAAAAGGCACGTAACACAACATATTATAGGTACTACAAATAAAAAAAAAATAGAAAAAAAAGGTGTAAAAACCTGCCAAGTGCGAGTCGGACTCGCACACGAAGGGTTCCGTACCATTATCTATAAAAACGGCAAAAAAATCACGATTGTTGTATGGGAGCCCCCCTTAAATATTTGTTTTATTTTAATTTAATTATTCTTTTTAAATTAAATATATAATTAAATATTCTGTGAATATTTCAAGCATCTACCTGTTGCCGTTATCAATATCGAGCAAAAACGAGCAAAAAAATCACGTTTGTTGTATGGGAGCCGCCTTAAATATTTATTTTATTCCGTTTTTTAGTATTTGTTGTTATAGCGGCAACAGAAATACATCATCTGTGAAAATTGCAACTGTCTAGCTATGACGGTTCATGAGATACAGCCTGGTGACAGACGGTCAGACAGACAGACAGACGGCGAGCCTTAGTAATAGGGTTCCCGTTTTACCCTTTGGGTACGGAACCCTAAAAATTAAACAAATTAGCAGGAAAGTATGCCTCGCAGCTGCAGCATAACCAGCCTATAACTTTTCCATTACTGGGACACAGGCCTCCTCTCAGTGAGAGGAAGAGGGCCATAATCCACCACGCGGGCCCAGTGCGGGTTGGTGGATGTCACATGTCTTTGAATTTTTGGTTCTAGGACACGCCTGTATTCCCCGAAGGGTTAGGCAGAAGTGTATCTATAGTACACCCACATTTCGCCAGTTATGTTTAAGTCCCATGTAATAGGGGGCGAGCCTGTTGCCATCAACCGTGCTCAAATCCAGACTCCGAGCTGCGACTGAAAAATTCCATACGTAAAAAGCCAATAACACTGTGCCCGACCCGGGAATCGAACCCAAGACCTCATGCTCAGCAGTAGTGCTTGTGACCACTAGACCAACAATCTCTTACAATAATGGTTTAATTATTGGAATAAGATTGTAAACAATATTCCTGGAGTTTATATTATTCTAAGTACATTGATCTGTCTATTTGAGCTGGCTCAGCTACCGTTCGCATCTTGAGCCGAGCCCTTATTAATCTTTAGCAGTAAGTGGGTTATGATTTCACATAATATTTATTTTGGATCGCATATTAATCAGTTTTAATGTCAAGTTAAATATAAATGTATTAAAGAACAAAAAAAAATCCCGTGGGTGTCGTAAAAGGCTACTAAGGGACTTAATATAGAATGGGCAGCAGCGTTCTCTATGCATTTTAACACCATACTGCGAACGCCAACCCGCCTGCCGAACGATTATGGCAAACCCCCCCCCCCCCCCCCCTTGGGACACCTATGTCCAGCAGTGGACGTCTTTCGCCTGAAATGTTGATGAAGTTAATGAAACACGATTTTCTTGAGTTATTAAACCTAGAAGAATACCTACTAGACCAACGAGGCAACTTTAAAAGATATTTTCCAATAACACAATTAATAACAACGGTAACTTGTTTCTAGTTGACTGACTGCTAAATAACTGTTACTATAAGTTTCTTTGGTAACTAGTTATTAGTTTGTCGAAGGAAAACTGTGAAAAGAGCAATACACCCCGTGGGCCCGGATATTTATCGTTTCCTGCTGATTTGAAGTTGGTTTCTGGTCGGGCGCGGGTAGATTTTATAAAACTAAAACTTTTAAAGTCTTTATTACAAAATATTAGACACAAGTACTTGAGGCGCTTATGGCTAAGTAATAATAGTCGTACGGGTCGATCGATCACGTTAAGCTACGCTTGCCACGGTTGGTCCGTGGATAGGTGACCATCTTTACATACCAAGACCCCTCAGAAAGCACGTTAAGCCGTTGGTCCCGGCTGTCATTCGTGGATCTTTGACAGTCGTTACGGGTCGACAGAAGCCCGAAAGTAAAAAAAAAAAAAAATGCAGTCGGAGGCATCTAGGATGTTACAAACGTTGTAACATGTTAACTGTAACGATTTTACACCATTTATTTATTTTTGGTACTTAAAAGATACTGGTTAACTTTTTATCTTGTTTCCATTTTCAGTTAATTTTCATGCCGTCGGGGTTTTTTTTTTAATAATTAGTTTTTTAGTAACACCTTTAAATTAGGTATTAATTCATGTATATTTTTGATAGCAGGCAAATACCCTATTCTCTAATCTCTACCCTCATCTTATATTTTTCGTTTTTCGTAGGCGGATCGTAGCGTCGACCACCGTTCGTAGCACCCGGCAAGCTACGCCGTAGCCATGCCGTAGCAACCCGTACTACGAGCTACGAGGAACTACAGAGAGGAACGCGAAAGACACAAAGCGTTAAGTTGAGGGCAGAAGTAGAAGAGGGTAGGAAATACTCATTTATATCCTGTAGAAAAGCATTCCTGTATTCTAAAGACTACAACAACAGTATGCCATACTCCTGATTAAACTCATACAGATTTAAACTTAATCACATTTCTAAGCGAGTCTACATTTCTAGAGCAGTGGTGACAGTGACAGTGACAGTGGTGACAGACCCAGTGGCATCGGCCCCGATTTACGAGTAGGTCGTGAGTCCAAACCCAGTCAGGCACTTCACTTTATGTATTTAATTTCATCGCCACAGCTCTCAAAACGGTGAAGGAAAACATCGCGAGGAAACCGGCATGTCCTAGAACCGAAAATTCGAAGACATGTGTCATCCACCAACCCTTATTTTCAGCAGTGGGAACATTATAGATTGATTAAACTTAAGCACAGGTATATCTTTTACTTAACAGGAGGTCCCTATGTAAGATGTACTGTAAAAGTTGTACAAGTTTTTGCAATAAACCTTTTTTTTATGAGTTATGCTTACATTTCTAAAGTTGAGATATCCATAAAAATACTCTAGGAACGAAACTACCAATATTTCTCCGTACAAAACACGTTGCCTACCGGTTCTAGACAGCGGCTATAAAAGGAACAATGGCTGGCATGCTGTTTACCTGGAGCAGGCCGAGGTCATTCGTTAACCTTATTTACGAGCCGAAAACGTGTCAAGTTTAGGTTTCTTGTTTTACGTTACCTATGTTATGTTTTGATGAATGTGTGTTTTGTTGTGTGTCACCTCTTCTTCCCAGCTAAATCTCTAGGAAGTAGTGAAGGGTGGGCGTTTTCGGGGGACTGTCTTATGTAATTTTTGACGTTCGAAAAGTGCTGATACTCAGCGTAATTTGAATAAATGACTTTTGATTTTGATGCTTGATATTTTTTTTTGTCTATTGGCTGTCGAACGATCAGTAATATACTGGGATTCTATACCTATGCTTCTGTACTAATATTATACAGAGCTATTATTATTATTAAGTTATTTAATGAAAACTTATCTTTATTTTTCTCAATATCCTGATGTTTTAGACTCGTGAAACTTTTTTAACTGTAAACTATAAAACACAACAATTGCAAACATAAAATAATATTTGCTGCACATTGATTTTGACACCTGGGCAGGCGGCCATAGTCCCACTGGTCATGTTCTTTGTGAGTTTGTATAGGTAATCTTCGGAACTGCTGATCCGATTCCGAAAATTCTTTCACCAATAGGAAGCGACAGTATTGCCGAGTGTCAGGATATTTTATGTTAAAACAAAAAAAATACGCTTACGAATTTGCATGCAGAAGCTGTTTGGGGATGAATTTAAAGGTACAGGGTCGAGCAAGGGTCGAGGCGGGGATGGACGGAACGTCGCGGCACGGCGGACCTCAACGGCGAGGACGAAAGGAAGGCGGTCTGTTTTTGTTTTTACAAACTGTGCTAGAGCTGGGAATGCTCTGCTGGAGGAGGATAATAGCGTTATCGCGAATTGTCAGTGTATGCCTTGGTCGGCGAATCCTACTTATGCGTGAATTGGGCGGCCGTCGAAATCAGGGAATTTCGGTGCTTTATAGCAGAAGCAAAGAAACGCTTTAAGAGTCGTTTCATGAACTGCTGGACGGTGCGCATTCTGAGATCTAGATGAAGAGTCTCATTACCAGTATAGAAGGGGGCTCTCGGGAGGTTCTGGAGGGTTTGCATCCTACGGAGATAGCGTGGCTTAGCGTGCGCGAAGACGACGCCGACGTAGGCATGTCCGCGGTTTAGATACGAAATTTACATTTCAGTGACAATTTGCTGCGTACGGTCGAAATAAATTGGGGCCAACTGAGAGCGAAGGCGGTGCGCGAACTAGCCACACTTATTACTCGCTGCTCCGAAGGGATCACCTTGCCTTATGTAGTGATCGGACTGGGAAGCAACTCGTGTTGGTACGAAAACTTTCTTATAGAAAACTCAAAACTAGAACCTACTTTATAAAGTTAGTTTACTGAGCAATAGAAGTTCTCACACTCTTTTGAAATGCTTTAAAAAGAAACTACTATACATGTTACATTTTTTTTTTAAAAGCAAGTAACTCTTGAATTGAAAAAGTTACGAATTAAAAACAAGCTTTTAATGCATGATTTGTCTCCTGTACTGCCTCGTTAGACGAATGGTCGCATGGTGGCCGATGGCTGAGCGTGACGTCCTGTGTTTTATTCCCAGGACGGGCAAAGTGATTTTGGGTTCTTCTGTCATGAATTTCTTAGTAGCAGCCCGGAGTCTGGATTTGTGCCCGGTTGATGGCAACAGGCTCACCCCCTACTACATGGGACTTGAATATAACTGGCGAAATGTGGCTGTGGTACTCGTAGTGATTAATAGTACTCCTACATTTTAGTGTGTGCTCTTCTGTACCCGTCACACAAGAGTACACTTCTGAATAATCCTTCAGGAAAACCGGGCGTGATAATATGTTATTATGTTTATGTGCATCATTCACACATGTGTGCGAAAGTCTGTTTCCAAACCTCGATGAGCAGTATTAACCCCTGGTTACTGTAAAACACTACCCTTGCATTTCCAATGCTCCCGTCACACTTAAACTAATATTCCTGCAAAATTAGGTTCAGCCAATGGACGTTGACTTTCCACCGAGCACGGACACTAATTTAATTCACCTCTTGAATAAATCTAATAGACCCGGTCAGCACGTAATGTACGCAACCTACGTATGCAACGTTTATCGCCAAATGTGTCAAGTTATCTCTAATTAAACATTAAAGAGAATGTGAGGTGCGGATGTGAGCGAGCTTCCATTGTATGCCCAGCAATTAGAATACGGTAAATGCTCGCGGTACTGTCTGTTTAAATAATTATGTGATATTTAATTGGTAACATAATGAAATAATAAAGCAGCCAGTAGATGTATATAACTGCGCAATAAGGTGAAGCGGTTTTTAGTATTCGAGAAAATACCGCTTACTGAGTTCATCCGGAAGTTTGCTGAATCACCGTTTTGAGAACAGTGGTGATGAAATTATTTACACAAAGTAAAGTGCCTACCTGGGCCTGTCGTCTCGACATACATAGCGAGCGCTTTACGACCGAATTTTGTCGCAAAGTCCTAATGGAGTCCCTAGATGGTCAAAAATGCTTGACAAGATTGTGATTTTTTCGTGCTTATCACGCAAATTTGACCGTCTAGAGATCCCATTAGGACTCTGGAATTTGGTCGTAAAACCGTCGCTATCTATGACAAGACTGCAGGGCCTGGGTTCGAATCTACGACCTGCAACTAGTAAGTCATATCCGTTACCACTGGGCCAGCACTGCTCTCTGTATTTGAAAATACAAACAAAACTAAAGGGCCAATCCCACACAAACTCCATGTCGTAATGGTAGAAACGCAATTTAAACGTAGCCCTGATAACCGGAGCAAGCCCGGCTTTGAATGATTCCCGTATAATTCCGGCATGAATATAAAAAGGTGGGCGTACCCTACCCGGGTTTATCCGGACAGAGCGGCTGAATTATATTCAATAAGACGTTATTACCGCAAATGGTAATAAAGTACGTCTATCGGCAATTCTATTTCAGCAGTTCTATTGTGAGCTTTATAAAGTGCAAAAGTATGTTCTAGCAAATTTTTATGGGTTCAATGAAAAGTTAGTTACACGGCCTTCTTAAAAATGAATGCGTATGACGCGCGTTCACGTAAACGTGAACAACGTGTCATCAAAAAATACTAAAATAACAACCTCCTTTGGAAGTCTTCTAAAATCAAAAGTCGTTTATTCTAACTAGGCTGTGAGAATCAGCATTTTTCGAACGTCAAAATTACATAAAGCAGTCCCCCAAAAACGCCCGCACTTCACAATTTCCTAGTGCTTTACCTGGGAAGAAGAAGTGGCGCAACAAACTTCCCAGCAGCACAGCTGTCTGTTCAGTTAGAAAAACATGATTCTAAACTTGTGAACTATATCAGACTTATTGTTTTTGAGAATACCTATAGAATCAATAACGACATCTGAAGGCCAAGTGATGGATGCCAAGTTCCCACTGATGTGTCTATGCTATTCTATTTTAGGGTTCCGTACCCAAAGGGTAAAACGGGAACCCTATTACTAAGGCTCCGGCGTCTGTCTGTCAGTCTGTCCGTCTGTCACCAGGCTGTATCTCATGAACCGTGATAGTTACAGTTGAAATTTTCACAGATGATGTATTTCTATTGCCGCTATAACAACAAATACTAAAAAACAGAATATAAAAAGGTGTTTTTTTTTGCTCGTTTTTGCTCGATATTGATAACGGCAACAGGTAGACGCTTGAAATATTCACAGAATATTTAGTTATATATTCGCTTTAAAAATAAACAATTAAATTAAAATAAAACAAATATTTAAGGGTGGCTCCCATACAACAAAAGTGATTTTTTTGCCATTTTTATAGATAACGGTATGGAACCCTTCGTGCGCGAGTCCGACTCGCACTTGGCCGGTTTTTTTTATTATACGCCAACCAAAGCCGGTGTCCACTATTCTGCCATTGCCTAAAGTGAGTTGGGAAAACAAGACTGCATGGTAGAAAAAAAAATAAAAAAAAAGAACTCTTCGATTGATACACAATGTAGATCTTGTAGCACTGATTGTGTCATTTGTGTATCGAAAGCGGTTCTGTCATAATGTTAATTGCATATGAGATGCAATGGCATAAGAGTTTGAAAATATGTCAGTTTCACCAGTATTTGACATTAACGTGTTAAAAAACGCTTTATCACACGCAGCCGTAATTATGTGACCGTTCACCGCTTTCTTATGAAACCAAATGATTCACAGATATTTTTGAGTGATTGAGATAGTGACTAGAATGAGCCCATTCTTAAAAATACAGGAATTGTCCCTGTGATAAATCAACCCCACAAATAGTATCAATGTTAGAAAAAATACTTTTTTCCAAAAAATAACAACTGACTATACTTGTCAAAAAATAATAGGCCCGTTTTGACATTTAACTTGAATCGATTTATCGTGAGTATCGAGTACCGAGTCGTATGGTTATTTCACTAGTTACGTCGCGATAAACCAACGCGATCGCAATCGATTCAAGTTAAATGTCAAAACGGGCCTATTGTTTTTTGACAACTTTACCAAAAAAACACTACAAAGTGAAAAATTCTTTTAATTTCGAAAGTCGGTCGGTCTTTAGTACATTAATTTTTTTGTCAAATTTTTCACTTTTTGATTGTGGGGTAGGCCCACACAAATCCAAATACCTGCTATGTAAATAACAGTGACAGGAAGTTATCATAGCATCATCCACATAGACGAAGTGGGGAAAACACTTATTATTGAAGTTAACTCAAAAACTACAGAAGCAAAGTTAATAAAATTTATATGGGACCACCGCGCAATTTTCCTTAACATAATGCGAAAATAATTTTCAAAGTCGGTCCATAATTGACGGAGAAATCGGTGAACATACGGTCGAACATACACCCCTTCCTTTTTTGAAGTATGTTAGTAAAAGAAAAAACAATAGATAGTCTCTACCTAACGAATAACTACAATTCACGTCCTAAGAATTTATGTAGGAAACGGATCGGATGCGATACCAACCCGTATCACTTCTAACCCCCGTAGTACGTCCCTGATTAATGTTGTACCCCGTCAGAGGCTGCCATTCGCACTCACCTTAACGATTCATTACTCGACGAGTGTTGCTGAAAAATCGGCTAAATGTACTGGACAGTAATCGATTAATCGGTGCGCGATATCTTGATTGTTATAGAGTAATGGACGTTTAATGGTTTTTGTTATTAAGTTAGTTTTTCTGGATATTAATTATGTTGTTTTAAGTAGGTTGTGGTGATAACACAGCGCAAAACTTATATACTCGTGTCTTCAACTTTCTGTGGGCTTGTGGCTAAGTAATAACAGCCGTTAAGCTACGCTTGCCGCGGTTGGTCCGTGGATGGGTGACCATCTTTACATACCAAGGCCCCTTGGAAAGCACGTTAAGCCCCGTTGGTCCCGGTTGTTATTTGTAGATCTTTGACAGTTTTACAGGTCGTCAGAAGCCCGAAAGTCTGACAACCAGTCGGGGTATGTTACCCAGTAACTGGTTTCAGTGAATCCATGTAAAATACTGGTATTCAGCTGCATCCGGTTAGCCTGGAAGCCGACCCCAACATAGTTGGAAAATGGCTAGGCAGATGATCTTCAACTTTCGCAAATTATTCGTGGAAATATTGATTGAACTAAATAGGCACCAAATTTTTGATCGTACACATAAATAATAATAATACCAGCCTATTAGTGTCTACTCTAATGACTATTCTCATACAGAAAAGGCATTAGCTTTGATCACCACTCATGTTCAAGGTTGATTGGCGATATCAGACTTAATTAAGGCGATACCAAAATACATTAGGGGCTTTTTCATAACCGAATGGTAATGAAAAAGCCCCTAATTTCACTATTACAGCATGTATGGATTTAATTTTTGGGTATAAATGTTTATTGTCTATTTGATAAATACTCTCACTCAAGGCAATTGGGTTAAATATCCTCGATAGAATATAATTCCGCAAAGACCTCTAGTTGTTTATTTTTTTCTGTAATTCTAAAATTATCTTATTAGAGAATGGGCAGCAGTGTTCTCTATGCATTTTAACACCACACTGCGATCGCAACCTGCCTGCCAAGTGTGGCGATTATGGCAACCCCCTCCCCCATCTGGGAGGCTTATGTCCAGCAGTGGACGCAGATGTTAAAACATATCTTTTTGGTATGCGAGAATGTTAGGTATGTGCACAAACTTTTCGTCAAATATGCTCCAATGCTTTAGGAGGCGACACAATATTATTACCGTGATTATCAGTCCTATATTAAGCCGTTAGGTTTAAATGCAGATTAAGTATGATCCAGGACTGTATCTTTAGCCTAGTGGTCGCAAGCGCTGCCACTGAGCATGAAGTCCTGGGTTCGATTTCCGGGTCGGGCAAAGTGTTATTGGGTTTTTTCATCTGGCATTTCTCTTTTTTCATCTTGCTTTTTTTGAGCTGGATTTGTACCTGGTTGATGGCAATAGGCTCGCCCCCCATTACATGGGACTTAAACATAACTGGCGAAATGTGGGCGTACTATAGTTACAACGTAACAAATGTTCCCGTCAATCCTGTTATTTCAGGCTTTTTAAACACAAAAAAACATTTAAACTTTCAACGTACAATGTGTAATCGATTACCTACATCTAAACCATTTTCTAACAGAAAAGCACTCCACTTGTCAGTTAAGAGTTAAAAGGAAATCAATCGTCATGCCCGGCTATAGAATATGGTATACCTTACCACGTCCTTTCACTATTGTATCTACGTTTCTACAAAAATCCGACACAAACTATCTATTCGTTTTCAAACCGGTTTTAACCATTGGAATCTTTCAGTAACAGCCCGAAGTCTGGATTTGAACCTCATCAGTAATCCACCATTAGCCGCATAGTGGAAAATAGGCCTTGCTAAGACAATAACAAATACAAACCAAATCTTAAACATACCGAAATCCTAACTACACAGTCAATAATGCTAATAGCATCTTCATCTTCAAACTGCCTATCATATTACTCCCCATAAACTTCAAACAGCTTACATTGTTCACATCAAATATCCGGTTATATGCCGTTATTGGGCACAGCCCAACATAGCCCCACATAGCTATGTTATAGAGACATAACGAAGCCCACGCAAAGCGAGCTGTGCAGCCCTTGCTGTTAAAACTTTATCGGAAACCTCCTTCGTTTTCACACAAATAATAAAATTCAATTCAGATGTTAGACAACACAAATATAGTGCGAAGACTAAAACGAACAAAACCCAATCCGCCTTATTACAAAACAAGATTTATATTTTGACATGGCTTAAACCATGCAGCCAGTTTTTGTAATAAGAACGTAACAGTGATTGAAATACCGTTCTTTATACAAAACTGAAAACTTAGTTCGGTACTAAGTTGTTGTTTTGTGTTTAGGAACTTTACCATGGTCGGAATAAAGTTCGAAATTCCATAATGGCTCCATGTTTTAAACCTGGGTCTGAAGATAAACCTTGTTTTGTAATAAGGGGGTTTAAGTTAGTGTAGTGTACAAAGTGTAGAAATAATAGTGACAATGACACACGTCAAACACATGAACAAAGTGTTTTTGATGTGAAACATATATAGGCGAACGTAAAACCGACTGCTGGCGCCGCGACGCATGCCGCGTGGCGATTCACCACTCACTTTACTCACTGTTCCCCCGCTACACGAGTGTGTAAATAATTTCGATGTTTCACATCAGTCTGCCAGGCGTCCTGTGACGGCTCAATTTTTATTATAATATCAGACTCTAAGAAAGTTGAACGGAGTTGTGTATAATGCAATAAAGAATATTATAAGTTTTAAAATATTTATCACATCAAAAAATATGTTAGATTAAAATTGCGTATTAGTCTTAAAGGCTAGATTGTAATTAATTATTAAGAACCAGGTTCTTTTTAATAAAGCACAAAAAAAAACAATTCATTTTTGTTTTTCTATCGTCAATATTAAGCAGACGGCTTACCTGATGGTGATGATGAGTGATTACCGTCGCCGGCTACCGATATCTGTAGTACTAGAGGCGTCGGAGGAACGTTCCCGGCCCAGAGACAAAGGCACCGGCCCCATAGGTAACTTTCAAACTGGGGCACAGTAACACTGCTTGGCGACAGATATAATTATAGTAGTATGGAGGAATGAGGAACAGAGTGTAAAGTTCACTCATCCTCCATAGAAAAGGGAGGATCCTCCGACCAGACGGGTTCTGTGTCTGGTGGGCAACTGCCAGACGGTTGATGTCGGGAGTTCGGGACGTTGTATGTATGCTAGTCGCGCGGTAAACTCTGCTTGCGCGATGCAGGATTTTGCGTGACGTCAGTGTGATGCGTAGTTCGCATGTGGCAATGTTGATGCCGCCACAGTAGCACCAGCTTCCTCGCTAGCTCATTTAGCTTAGCTACCTCGTTGTTCTAATGGACGCAAGCGCTACTACTGCCCATGAAGTCCTGGGTTCGATTCCCAGGTCGGGCAAAATGTTATTGGGTTTTTCCAATAAGAATTTCTCAGTAGCAGCCCGGAGTCTGGATTTGTGCCCGGTTGATGGTAGAAGGCTCGCCCTCTATAACATGAGACTTAAACATAACTGGCGAAATATGGGTGTACTATAGGTACACCTCTGCCTAACCCTTCGGGGATGAAATGATGTCACGTGATCATAGGTCAGCGAATAGAAATTAGGTAGACCTCAGGTCCTTTTTCTGATCTGTGAGCTAGACAAAGGTTCCATAAAACGAATCGACAGAGTCGAACGATAACTTCCATAGAGATGCGTAGCCAAGTGGCACTTTTTGACAAGCGTTATCGCTAGTTTTCGATTTGTATGAAGAAATTCGAATCGAAAACTAGCGACAACGCTTGTCAAAACGTGAAATAACAATAGTGATTGTGGAAATAGAATCGCTCCGAAGCGAATGACATTTGTCTAGGCCCTCAGCTTCCCTAGAAGAGCTCCTTCACTACTGAAATATAATTTTAATTGTTCCCTCCCTGTTATGTTTTTAATTTTTTAACCTCAAAGTAGATTTCTTTAACACTTTCGGCCTTTTCAGTCGCGTAATGAAATTCCTCACGCGTCAACGGCTTGGAATATTAAATTGTTACGATCATTTAATTCGGGTACTGGTTTATCCTTTTCTGTAGCTGTGCTTTGGTTTTCAATTAATCTGGGTATACAGACGGGTATCGAAGGGTTGGTTTGAAAAGAATATGGGGGCAAATAAAGAAAGTGTTCACAAGGCTGTGGAATCCTTAGCTGGGAAGATATTTTTCTTTAAGGCGCTGACAAGAGGCAAATGATAAAACTAAGCTTGTCTTAAACAAAAAAATTGCCAAATCTATATAGTTAGTGGTAGCGGAAAAAATATATGTTATTCTTGAACATATTTCTCAGAACTTGGTTGTTACTAAAACACGTTTAGAAAAAAAAAAAACTCGATACAAATTAACGGTAAACTAACCCTATACTTTCGAGTTTCAATCCGAAATATCTGTATTAAATATCAACGTACGGTTGGTATTTAATTAATAACAAGAACGTATTATTTGTATGCAGAACTTGGTTGTTTTATTTTCGATAACTCAACTCATTTTTGAGTAAATACATAATTGTTTCATATTTTGCAATAAATTACAAGCGTTGTGTCATCATCATCACCGCGGTTTAGGTGTTGTCAGCGTCTTAAATAGAATTTATCTTTGTGTGAAACAGTGGGTAAAGATAAAGTATTAAAATCAAAATCAAAATATTTTATTTCACATAAACCTACATGGGCACTTATCAAACGTCAGAAGCTAGGTGCACTTTATTGAGATAAAGTACCAATGTCAGTGATGGAGATAAGTTCTAAATATTTAATAGGGTAGAAGACAACACCCCTAAAATACCGAATAAGACTCGAGAGAAATGGTGAAGAAAATAATATAACAAAATGAAATAAACTGATTGATGTAAGTATAAAAATTGACAATTGGAATTGGAGGGGCTTGTGGCTAAGTACGAGTAATAACCCGCACGGGTCAATCGATCATGTTAAGCTACGCTTGCCACGGTTGGTCCATGGATGGGTGACCATTTTTGCATACCAAGACCCCTCCGTGCAGCAGCACGTTAAGACGTTGACCCCAGCTGTTATATGTAGATCTTTGACAGTTGTTACGGGTCGTCAGAAGCCCGAAGGTCTAACAACCAGTCTTGCCAAGGGGTATCGTGTTACCCAGTTACTGGGTTGTGGAGGTCAGATAGGCAGTCGCTCCATGTAAAATACTGGTATTCAGCTGCATGCGGTTAGACTGGAAGCCGACCTCAATATAGTTGGGAAAAGGCTAGGCAGAAGGATGGGTAAGCATACAATTTCTTCGATTAATTATTTGTACTTATTTACTCTCAATAAGTGAAAAGCCTTAGTTTGGGGCATTAAAAGTTTCCAGACTATCGGTCGTTATCGTGTCAGTATAACTAAGTTTGTTAAGTATTATATTGTTTTAATTAAGTATTGTAAATGTGAAGACTATGTGGGTTATTGTTTATTTTCTTTTTTTCTCAGTTAGTTTTTATCATGGTCTGGCAGTTTGAGTAATTTGTGCGGCCTACCCAAATGTCCTTTCTTTGGTATCGTTCGTTGAATCGTTGAGCTTCTTAAGTTCTTAGTTGAGCTGCACGACTACTGACAAATGCGTGCACTGACTGGACAGGTCCCCTCAATCTGTGTGGTTCTTTCATCAAAAGATCATTTCAGGCACCAATCTTCACATGATCTGACCAAGATTATGTCTGGACTTTAAAAGAGACTGTGACCTCTGAGTTTGTTTCGGCCTTTCTTCTCAGAGTACGAAACGCCGACCTCATCTAGTTTTTTTTTAAAATATGATTGACGTGTAAAAGTGTTTGTACAAACCTACTTACAGAAATAAATCATTTATCATTTAAACAATTTAAAATAATTATATTGACATGGACTTAAATGATACAATTTCGGAAACTCAATAATTGTATGTTGACTCCGAAAATTGTTTTGTTTGTTTGTATTTCTGTTATGATATTTACTGATACATTTCCTTATAGGTATAATATTTACCAATGAGTTTAGTATTTATTTATTTATAGTATGTTTAACTAACGATCGAATTTTTTATCATAACCTCAATTTTCAGTCCTGGACTCGTGCTTACCCTCCTAATTGTCATAGATATAAAACAAATAACCAAAGGGTGTTTATTTTAGATGCGGAGAACTTTAAATTAAAATAAATCACAGAAATATGTTTTTAATACCTATGTAACATGAAATTGGCTTTATTTGACAGATAAATTTATGGTATTAATGTTTGAATATGATGCGGCTGGCGCATACATGGCGTAATCTGCACGTCAAATTTTTCACACACTCTTCGCAGTAAAACAGGCTGTATTTCGGCAATAATGCTTCGAATGTTGGCATCCAAGTGCTCAAATGTTACTGGTTTATCGGCGTAGACATGCGTCTTTGCATGGGCGTCAAATCACACGAACGAGGTGTTCAGACTTCGTGCAATAAAGTAATTAATACTGTAATTAGTCGTTCGCCAAAAGTTTTTTACTAAATTAAGCCCCTAAAAAAGTAAAGTTTTCAGTAATTTAGTCCTTTGCATCACGGTGGCCACGAAATCATATTCAAACATTAATGCCATAAAATTATTTGTCAAATGAAGCCAATTTCATGGATATTAAAAACATTTGTCTGAGTTTTATTTACATTTAAAGTTCTCAGCCTCCAAAATAAATACCCGATATGTGACTATACATATGTATATAATAACGCTAGATATTATACGAACATTACAAACTGACTTCACGCAAATCCGCACTGACAAAAATGCAGACTAACTAAGATACATTTTCTCTTTGGAATCATTATTTATCTATTTACTATAAACAAGACAGCTTAGTTGCCAGAACTAATTCAATATATTTATATCGACAAATGTGCACATGAACAGAATAATCACCTGTCTTTGTTACATCATACATGCTTTTTTTGATTTTACTTCTTCGCTTTTGTACCTATATCTAATAATAATTTAAGCCCATGGTAACAAGCAGCTTAATTTTAGCATTATATAATTCTTAAATTGGCCAACATTTGAGCTTAAATAAATAACCACCCGTAATTAAACTAATTCATGACTTAGTAGACGGAGCTATGATAATTTAACAAAGTTCTCCTAGCTTCAGAAGTCAAGATCTTGTTATGCTCGTATGAGTTAAGATGCGTGATCACATTAAACAAGATTTTTTTTAAAGCAAACACTTTCTTTTTCAGTGCGACATTGCGCAAGCAGCGTTATCCAGACGATTACCATAAATACAGTAACCAGACAGTAACTGTTGGGCCAGTAGCCCATCAGACACAACTGTGTGGTCGGAGTATCCTCCCTTTTCAAAGGAGGATGAGCAACTTTTCAACCTATCCTAACTATTTTATAAATGCGAAAGCGAGTTTGTTTGTTACGCTTTCACGCTGAAACGGCTGGACGAATTTGGATGAAATTTGGCACATGGGTAACTATCACCCGGGTTTAGGACATTGGGCGCAGCTAGTTCCTCATTACTACTAAAACTTTCACGTAGCTGTACTTTATTTGGTAGGCAGGGATGCTTTACTGTCAGAAGTCATATCCAACGAAAATGTGTTTATGGAGAGCAAGAAAAGGAATGTTGATGTGAAACATCTATAGGCGCACGTAAAACCGATTGCTGGCGGGGCGACGCATGCCGCGTGGCGATCGGTCACTATACACTTATACAGTCTATATGAGGAGCGTCGGAACAAAAACCGATAAATCACATTTATGTTTTTCGTGGAAAAATGTAAAAATATGGCCAAGTCTATGGTTTTCAAATTTAGAGTTAAACGAAATTTATCAATCTATTGGTGTTAGCATCACTGTTTGGAAACCTAAATTCTGCATTCGTGACTGTGGTACCTGCTGAGTTATAAAAAAAAAGAAAATGGATATATCGGTTATTGAACAAACCAACTGGATATATCGGTTTTTGATAAAACACTGTAGGATATATCGGTTTTTGATAGAGCAAGATTAGGTGGTTTCCAATCAAACAACATTATTTAAAATCACATCATACTTTAATATTAATAAAAGCTTAATGGCTATTTAGGCTAAATGAAAAATGTTAGGGATTTATCGGTATCTGTTCTGATCGCCATCGTTGATTAGTATAATTGATGTATTTATCGGTTTATGTTCAGATTTGTGTATTTCGCGGACGGATTTAGAGCGGATTTATCAGTTTTTGACCGGGTTACAATGATCATGGAGCAAGATATGTACGAGAACAACCAATTGGCATCATAAAAAAAAAAATTACAAAATGTGATTTATCGGTTTTTGTTCCGACGCTCCTCATATGTAGTAGTGTGTAAATGTGTATGTATCACATACGCCAGTCGTCTCGAGACGGCTCAATTTTTTTATACATTTGAATAATTTTAACCACATCTCATTGGAAAAACGGGATAGGAAAAGGCAGGATACTTTTAATATCCTACGCAGTCCCGTCAGGAGGCAGATATATATCATTGTTGTATCTTAATTATGCTGAGCTTATAGGACGCCATGGTGATAGAAAAGTTCACTTAAGGCGCAGATATATGATTTTAGTGCCTTTTAAATCTGTTTACGCCTTCAAATCAACCAAGTAAGTTATGTAAAAAATGTATGTTAAACTAGAACGCGTACACATGAATTCTATAAGTGAATATTTAAGTATTGTGGTAAAATATTTTATGAAATGTATTCGGGAAGTAATAAAAAAAACGGTATTACTTTCAAACTACTTAAGATATTTTCATGATTTATTTTTGGATGAACCGACTACTTTATTTTTTCAAATAGTCATGATATTTTCGTTACTAAAAATAAATATTCCCTTTTAAACCGAACGACAACGCGGCGGGAGCGCGACGCACATATGTACGGCCAAGGTCAACGGCGTTTACCATACCCTTAAGAAATTCTTTAGAACAGCAAAATAGTTTTAGTTATTTTTTTTTATTTATTTTTTCAGTTTTATTTCATGTAGTTTTGTTTTTTTTAGCCTGTATTTACTCTTTGTAATATTATATAACTTGAAATATGTAAGTGCTGTGCACACCTGTAAGTGACTAATTTTAAGTTTAATTGTTACAGTACCCCAAAAAATGTATTAGTGAATAAGTCGTTGGAGTGCCGTAATTAAATAAATAAATACGAATGAAATATTGAAATCAAAATTAGGCTAAGCAGCCTTTCAAGTCCTTATAAAGTCAGCTATTAATTATATCAAGAGGTTTGGACCTAAAGTATCCACTTTATCGAAAGTCTCCTCTTTAGAAGAACACGTTTAAGGGGCATGCGCTAAGGTGGCTCGCGAAATTCAAAGTGTCTTAATTTTTTTGCAATTTGCAGGAATTTGTCAGGTTATATGTCGATTAAAATATGATTCGCGGCCGTAAAAAGTATGGCTTTACAGAATTATAATCATTAGAATCAGCAATACAACTCTCTAAGTTCCTAGAATCCTATTGAATGACTGTTTCATGAAATAGTCATTCAATAGGATTCTAAGAAGAGAGTTAGATCATATTTAGATCAACATAGAACTTGGAACTGACCTGCAAATTTCAAAAAACGTAATAAAATTTGAATTTCGCGGGCTACCCTGACGCTTTCGCCTTAAGGGTTAATAATTTTACTATGATGACGGTAAGTGGTAGATCCGACACCTACTGAAAGATCTGTCTGCATTTTCTTCTTGTAAAGATAAGCTTTTATAAATGCTGGACACACATAATCAGCCTATAATATCCCCACTGCTGGGACACAGGCCTCCTCTCTTCGAGGAGCTAGTGGGTTGTAAATCCACCACGCGGGCCCAGTGTGGGTTGGAAGATGTCACATGTCTTCATATTTTGGTTCTAGGACATGCCGATTTCCTCACGAAGTTTTTCTTCACCGTTTTGAAAGCAGTGGTGATGAAATTATTTACGCAAAGTAAAGCGCCTGTCTGGGTTCGAACCCACGACCTGCAACTCGTAAGTCGGGGCAGTTAACGCTGGGCCACCACTGCTCTCATGCTGCAGGACATTATTTAGAATTATTATTAAACTAGCTGCACCCCGCGGTTTCACCCGCGTAAGTCTCGATCCCGTGGGAATATCGGGATAAAAAGTAGCGTAAGCCTATGTCTTAATCCAGGGTGTCAGCTACCTCCATACAAAATTTTATCAAAATTGGTCAAACCGTTTGAGCGTGAAGAAGTAACAAACATACACACACACACACTGACAAACTTTCGGCCCTATAATATTAGTGTGATTACTGGTAATCATTTAATAGATTAGCTCAATGCTCTAAGCTCAATGTGTTTACCTACCAATCAAGAAAAGTGACCGTTCATCTTGAACGGTCACTGGTATCTTCGAGACGAAGATAAACGGTAGCTTAAGATCATAATTATCTGCTACTAAATAAACGAATTGCCATAAAAAAAATACAAGTACGTATAAAATCATCTTGATAAGCCAATAGCAAATATAACAAAACTCATTATGCAACTAAACCAAATAAAACTTTGTAAGAAGCATCTACGTGCATGACATACGATTTAGATTATTAGATTGATGCGTAAATTTTCAAGTAACTTCTGTGAAAGTTTGATGTAGTTGGACGTCATACGAATGCCAGAATACGCTTTAATTAGTATATTCAAACTAAAACCGTCATTACAAAACCAGATTTATATTTTGACATGGCGTAAACTATGGAGCCAGTTTTTGTAATTAGAACTGTGATTGAAATACCGATCTTTATACAAAACTGAAAACTTAGTTCGGTACTATGTTTTCAGTTTTGTATTAGGAACTTTACCATAGACGGAATAAAGTTTGAAATTCAATAATGGCTCCATGGTTTAAAACTGGGTTTGAAGATAAACCTTGTTTTGTAATAAGACGGAAAGAGTTCAGAATTTAAAGTTAGGAAGATTTTTCAGAATAACAGAAAATAGAGATTGTATTAAAAACAGCCAAAATGTTTACATTTGGTGGGCAAACTTTTTATTCTATTGCCTAAAAAATATGAATTTTATTTTATTTTACACTAGCTTCAGACCGTTTCTTCGTTCGCGTGTAGTTCCCCCAGCCGCGTCGCATCGCATCGCCCGCCCTCGCTATTACTCTGTTTTCCCTTAATGACGCTCGGCTCCCAAGGGACTTAGCCTGATGTTAAAATAATTTTCAAATCTGACTGGTAGTTTTGGATCCAGTCAGATTTGAAAAATTCTATTTGAACGCACTAATCTCCATAGCGCGTTCAAACAGATTTTTTTAACAAACGCTTCAGCTGTATTATTATTCATTCATTCATCATCATCATTTCAGCCGACGTCCACTGCTGGATATAGGCCTCCCCCAATGGGGGGGGGGGGGGTTGCCATAATAGCCACGCTTGGCAAGCGGGTCGGCGATCGCAGTATGGTGTTAAAATGCATAGAGAATTTAACGCTGCTGCCCATTGTCTAGCAGGGGCGACGGCTTCATACAACCCCATTCCTACCGGCTTCCCTTCGGAACAAAGACTCTCATCTGAGTTTACTATTACTTAATACATAGTCGTTACAGGTATTTAATAAGTAATAAGATAAAAACGTGTACCTAGGTGCGTACGTGTTTTTAGAATGGACTATAGGTATCCTAAATCGCGAACGCAGTTTACATTTTCTGTTTTAACTAAGAATTCCGACAAATTTAGATGGCGTTCAATTAAGAAAAGTAAAGGAATGACAAAAAAAATTAAGGTAATTTTGATTTTATCTTGAATGTATGTGAACTGAACAACTTTTTCTTCGGCTTCCCTCTACTGGAAGTTGTAGCTTCGCTACTGTTGTCTAGTAAGTACCCCTTTTACGACACCCACGGAAAGAAATAGGATGATGCTATTCTTTACGTCCGGCACCACACGACAAAACGGCCACGGACTGCCGTTGGTCTAGTGGTCGCAAGCGCTACTGCTGAGCATGAGGCCTTGGGTTCGATTCCCAGGTCGGGCAAAGTCTTATTGGGATTTTCCAGTAGGAATTTCTCAGTCCGGAGTCTGGATTAGTGCCCGGTTGATGGCAATAGGCTCGCCCCCTATTACATGGGACTTAAACATAACTGGCGAAACGCACGCGTTACTGAATGTTGCCACTCTAGATATTATGTTTATATAAACATAGATAACGAAGTATTGCGTTTATTTTATTTTGTTTATTTTTATCTCATTATGCTGCACCGGTTGACGTCATCACGTCAACGCCGGCTGTCGCTGAAAATCAGCGCTGGGGCTCTGTCTCGCATAAGGTCGCAGCATTATGCTGAGCGATGGCCGTTTTGCGTTAATGTGACGTATATTTTCCCTCATCTTGTTCTTTCGTGTTTGTGTTTTTATTTCTTTGCGTTATGTTAACCGCAAATAAACGTATTTTCTTTCTTTTCAAACGTGGGTGTACTATAGGTACACCTCTGCCTAACCCTTCGGGGATTGGAGGCGTGATGCTATGTTATAACAAAACGGTTGAATTTTGAACAATGTGTATTTTTCGAATATAAAATTACTCGAACTTACATGATAGCATTAAATAATAAAATGAATAAGTACCTGCGTTCTTTAAAACAATACATGGAAAAATTATCAAAAAGAATACATTTTACCCGACACAGTCCGGTAAACTCAAACAAACGTTATCCGAACTCTTTTTCCCACAATTTTACCCGACAAATGTTTCTTTTACACAAATCTGAAACAATAAATGGCCAGCCACCCCGATTGTTTACGGCCAACAATCCGTATATCTTTCGGACCGTACCTTTTTTTCTTTTACCCTTATCTTTTAGATTTTATCTTTATTAAGGCTGGAAAGAATAGATGACGAATTTAGCTGTGAAATATAAAAGGTACCTAAGTGAGATGCAATAAGAATTACATTTTCTTTTGTGTGTTGAAGTTTGTTTTTCTTTGAGCAAAAAGCTTTGTTTTGCAGTGTTCTCGCCGTTTGCTTTTGCTCATTTGTGTAAGTATTTATCCAACGTAACAGTTGTGACGGCTCGTTCTTTTGAATTAGAAAAAGTATTGTATTATTGTGGTATTTGTTTTTAACAAAAATATGCTTGATATTGATGTATATTAGGAACAGCTTGAGAAAATAAATAAGAGCTCCTATAAGGAAATACCTTTTGAGAGACGGATCGCTGTATGGTATTCAACAAAAATCCGATATTATGCTAAAAATTGTCGCCATATGAAAGGCCATTGAAGCATGATTTATAGAATAGAGCTATATCATGAGGGTTTAGTGGCGAGTAACGTTTTTATGCAGTCCCTGGGGAACCTATCCACGGTCTCGTGAAAATTAAAGAAAGAAAAGCACCTACTTTGGTTTAGGGTAGGTATACCTACGAGAATCATTTTCCGGATTGTGTAATTTAATTTAAAGCTTTTTAACCACGGTCTATACAACATGTCCCAGAATTAACGCACAACCTCTTAAGGGGTAATTGTACTCATCATTATGAACAACTTTTACTATACCTGAAATCGCGAAAAAAAAAATCAGCAGTTCCCTACATTTATGTTCTCATAACTCGTCAAAATGTAGGGAACAGCTGACTTTTTTTTCGTCCCATGTTCGTTTGGTCCCATAGTAAAAGTTGTTCATAATGATGAGTACAAATTAAGAGGTTGTGAGTTAATTCCGGGACATGGTGTATATGTATCTGAAGCGATGGTTTTATATCAATGACATTACAAGAGGTAGATAGGATACTAGCTCCGCAAGTGGCACGTCAAAATATGGCTAATCAGCCGCGTTTTCTTCATCTTGTCTCTTTCCTCTCCTGATAATTACGAAATGCCGTCCCACTTCCACGTGTCATCTAATAATTTTTGTACATTTGCGACATTGTACCGTTTTTGAAGATCGAATGTTGAGTAGGTAACCTAACTACGTATTTTTACTTATAATATCATTATTATATACCCTCAATTTATAGTCAGGAAAATTTATGGTTTATTAAATTGTTGGTTGATATGAAATAAACAAATTGAACACTACTTCATTTTGCCGTGTTATAGCCATTTCATACAACTGTCAGAAAAGAACAGTCGTGATTTCAATATCCGGACAATTTAAGTAGGTAAACAATTTTCCTGACTTAAGTAACCCTTCGGAGACACAGGCATGATGTTTTAATGTTTTAAAATAAAGTTAGACCTGTATTCATATGTATATAATATGGAAAAAAACATAATAAACATTATTGTCATTTACTTACTTCTATTTCGCATTTAATGACCAATAAAGAAAGGTAAGTAACATTCTGTTCACTTAAGGTGAATCCAAAGCTGTAGCCCACGAAATTAAAATTTCTTAGGTTTCTTTTTACAATTTGCAGGTCAGTTTCAGGTTGTTTCTTGATCAAAATATGATTCGCGATTATAACAGATATGTATTTACAGAATTATAATCATTAGAATCATTCATACATTTCTCTAAGTTAGATTTGTTCCCCAATGTCATGATTTCATGGAAAAGTAATTCTATGGAACAAATATACCTATCTTAGAAATCTTACTGTATTAATGATTATAATTTTGTAAATACCTTATCTGTTATAGTCGCAAATCATATTTCGATCAAGATACAACCTGACCCTGACCTGCAAATAGCCAACAAAAAAAAAACCGGTCAAGTGCGAGTCGGACTCGCGCACGAAGGGTTCCGTACCATTAACTATAAAAAAAAAAAAAAAAAAAATATTTAATTATTTATTTTTAAAGTGAATATATAACTAAATATTCTGTGAATATTTCAAGCGTCTACCTGTTGCCGTTATCAATATCGAGCAAAAACGACCATAAAATCACGTTTGTTGTATGGGAGCCCCCTTAATTTATTTAATTATATTTAATTTATTCTGTTTTTTAGTATTTGATGTTATAGCGGCAACAGAAATACATCATCTGTGAAAATTTCAACTGTCTAACTATCACGGTTCATGAGATACAGCCTGGTGACAGACGGACAGACAGACAAGACAGACGGCGCGGCGGAGCCTTAATAATAGGGTTCCCGTTTTACCCTTTGGGTACGGAACCCTAAAAACGTAAGAAAATATGAGTTTCGCGGCCTACAGCTGCGGATCCACCTTAAAATATTCCGACAAGAATGTTTTCATTATAAAACTGACGGAATTTTGTTTAGTTAAGAGAATTCTAAGTATTTCTACACTACATTTCCACATAAGAGAGAGGTATTCCGTTGCATATTTTGTTTCAGTAATTTTAATAAATATCAAACTACATTTTTTGTAGATAAAAGGAAAAATAATAATTATTTAAAATGAAAGAATTTTGTTAAATAGTCTGTAGTCATTTATATGACCCGCTTGAAAGTTAAAGGCTCGTGCAAAACTGGCGCAATATCGCGGGCGCGACAGGCATTAGGCAGCTCGATACTTTCCATATAGTTTTCATAGAAATTGTGCAACTAGTGTCGCGTCGTGCTTGTCTGCTCAGCCTTAAGGCGAAAGCGTCAGGGTAACCCGCGAAATTCAAATTTTCTTTCGTTTTATGCAATTTGCAGGTCGGTATCAAGTTGTATGTTGATCTAAACATGATTCGCGGCCGTTTCAAATATTTATTTGTAAATTATTATCAAAAAATCATCAATATGATAACAACTCTCAAAGTTCATATTACCCTATTGAATAACTATTTCATGAAATCATGACATTAAAGGCAAATTCCAACTTTTGTATTGTTGTATTGCTGATTCTAATGATAAATAATTCTTTAAATAAATATCTGATACGGCCGCGAATCATATTTTAATCAATATACCTACAACCTGACACTAACCTGCAAATTGCAAAAAAACCGTTAAAAAATTTGAATTTCGCGAGCGCATTCCCCCTAAACCATCTACGTATGGTATTTCGAAATACCGCTCACCGAAAGGACGGTTTTCCGATAACACTCTACTCCGACGGTTTGTTGAACGAAAAAATGATTGGCCGATGAAACGTTTCGCCGAAAATGAGAGATTCGTCGATAGAACGTTTCACCTAAAAAAAAATGGGTAGGTTAGGTTAGGTTAAAACTATGACCTCCTACGCACGAGCCGAGCGAGCGAAGCGAGCGGTGCCGCGGCAGCGGCCGGCGAGTGCCAGAATCTACCAACCGTCGATGAATAATATTTTCGGCGAAACGTTTCATCGGCCAATCATTTTTTCGTTCAACAAACCGTCGGAGTAGAGTGTTATCGGAAAACCGTCCTTTCGGTGAGCGGTATTTCGGAATACCATACGTAGATCGGTGTGTCTACCTTACTACAATTGTATTCATAAGCATATAAATATGATGAACCAGAGGCTGTTTGCTGTGCCTCCATGTCACACCGTTGCGCGTGCTAAGTCCCCAGTACCTCGCACTCTGGTTGCACTTAATGATCTCTTGGATTCTAAACCAACAAACAATCTGTTTGCGGATAATATACATACGAAGATTGTGTAGGCATGCCAGAAATACTGTGAGAGGGATTCATGAAAGTATTGTAATTTTTATTGTTTTATGTTTTTACCTGAATTTTATAATTGTAGATTTTATTTTCTATGTCTGCCTTTAATTAATATAATTGGTTTAACCATGTTAATTTAAGCTAAAAATAAATAAATATGATAAAAGTCGTCATAAGTTCTTTTATTTGAGCATTTTGAACATACCATTTACGAGAAACAGACGTAAAACCAATGAAATAAAATCGATAAATACTTAGGACAGTCAATCGTTTGGCTGTAAGTGAATAGTTCAGACACTCACTCGACATTCAATTACATTTGAGTATTCGGTCAACAGGCCTATCCATGGCCTTGTCCATATGGGTCAAACAGAGATTGAGCGTGTCAATTGGTATTTGACCACTGATTCCTCATTCACTACTATTAAGCGTATAATTTGGAAGAGTTTGGAGTACCGGAACATAAAAAAACCGGTCAAGTGCGAGTCGGACTCGCACACGAAGGGTTACGAGGAGGGGAATATTTAGCACAAAAACGCCAAAAAAAAACACGTTTCTTGTATACGCTCCCCCTTTGAATTTTTAAAGTGTTCTTTGTTTTTTTATTTGTTGTTATAGCGGCAATAGAAATACACGATATGTGAAAGTTTTAACTGTCTAACTTAAAGTAGACAGTTAAAATTCGGTTTATGAGGATACTGCCCGGTGCCAGACAGACGGACGGACGGACAGCGGAAGCTTAGTAATTGGGTTCCGTTTGGCACCCCCCTTCGGGTATGGAACCCTAAAAAGTATGAAGTTACATAACATTACGCCTGTATTCCATAAAGGGGTAGACAGAAGTGCATATAGGTATGCTCACATAACGATAGTAAGGTTGATGTTCTAAGCAATAGCGAGCGAAAATTTCCAATGGAAAACCCAACCAAGACAAGTCAAGTATAGGCTCACACAGCAGACTAGAACGTAAAAAACCGGCCAAGTGCGAGTCGGACTCGCGCACGAAGGGTTCCGTACCATTACCTATAAAAATAGAAAAAAATCACGTTTGTTGTATGGGAGCCCCCCTTAAATATTTGTTTTATTTTAATTTAATTATTTATTTTTAAAGTGAATATATAACTAAATATTCTGTGAATATTTCAAGCGTCTACCTATTGCCGTTATCAAAATCGAGCAAAAACAAGCAAAAAAAAAACACGTTTGTTGAACGGGAGCCCCCTTAAATATTTATTTTATTCTGTTTTTTAGTATTTGTTGTTATAGCGGCAACAGAAATACATCATCTGTGAAAATTTCAACTGTCTAGCTATCACGGTTCATGAGATACAGCCTGGTGACAGACAGATAGACAGACAGACAGACAGACGGCGGAGCCTTAGTAATAGGATTCCCGTTTTACGCTTTGGGTACGGAACCCTAAAAACTGTGCGAAAAACACTAGAACTCATTTACCTACTTATAGTTGTAAGTTTATTTGTAGTTTAAAGTATTGTTTTTATTGTTTTATGTTTTTACCTGATTTTTATAATTTTGATTTCTTTTCTATGTGTGTCTCTGCCTTTAACTATTGTAATTTGTTTAACCGTGTTAATTAAAGTTAAAAATAAATAAATAAAAAGTAAAATATTATGAGAACATTAACAGATGGACTGACAAAGAATATGTAGGCTTTTCAGGTTCACAGGCACTGACACCGAACGACGGCTCAAAGTACCTACTCATGCCTTTTTAATCATAATGGAAGGTCAGAAAAAGGGTCAAAGGAAACACCCAAAAGAAGTCTAACGTACAAATAAGATCACAGCCATCCATGAATAACAGCAATCAGAAAATCTCAGGGACAAAAGCAAATAGAGCGAGATTCTTTGATTAAATCAAGGCATTTACGAGAAAATCCACAGAATATGTACGAAATCGAATAATTTACGGAATTATTCTTTAACTTCGTCAAAATATTCCTATAACAAACCTTATTTTTATACCTACCTTCCTGCCACGTTAATTAATTTATGTTGTTAGCGCCAAATTTAACACTTCACCGCGAGAAAAATGAGTCTACGGGTGCCGCCATTTTTTTATGGACGAATATTTTGGCGCGAAGTCGAAATGAGGGCAATTCAGCAAATATTGCATTTCAGTATATCTTTCGGTGGCAACATTTTATTAGCTTTTTTAAGGGTAATATTGAACAGATACGAGTGAAAATGTTTAATGAAAGAATGTCTGTTATTTGCATGCTACATAATATTGGAAATATCTCGCTTCTAAAAATTTATTTCAATGTAGTCATCTATCTCTACAAGGGAATCGTAGATTAATGAAGTCGTATTTTAGCTTATTTCAATATACATGCGTAAAAGTATATTTTATGAAAAATGGACTGTGAAAAGGAGAAAAGAAAAAACCTTATAAGTACCCTGTGAAATAAGAACATTTATTATGTACCTATAAAATATGTATATTATGTTAATCGAATGCACATAAGAACGATAAAATAAAACACGTAGGTAAGTACGCTCAAGGGTTCTCGATCGTATTATCCGAAACAAATAAAATGGAATATATTGTATATTAAATATTCGACTTTATTCCTGAAGTCGATCTACGAGTAATACGGTTCTCTTTTAGCCTTTGATATATTTAATATTATTATCGTATTATTTAGGCTCTGCATATTTTTGTATTGTATTGGTGAAATTCGATTTTATTTCAATAGTTAGGTAAGTGGCGGATTGAGGAAAATGTCGTGAGGAAGGTTTTGAGTATGAACGTGGATAGCTATGAGAGTAAGGAGAAGACTTAAGAAACGATGGATGGACTATGTGAAAGATAGAAAGAAAATACATTTATTTAGCACAGACTAAAAGTCACACAACACAATATTATTAATAATCAATATTAATATTTGTAT
Source organism: Tiliacea citrago (assembly GCA_963921375.1). NCBI lineage: Eukaryota > Metazoa > Arthropoda > Insecta > Lepidoptera > Noctuidae > Tiliacea > Tiliacea citrago. Next base: position 12,219,369 of record OY992782.1, on the reverse strand, counting down.
GACCTACAAGTAGTTGTTCCGGGTCTGGCTGTTTGTGTATGTGAGTTTAAATGTTTGTAAACGCACCCACGATACAGGAGATATTTCTAGTGTGGGGCAACGTTTTTTAAATAATAATAAAAAAAAAACTACAAGTAAAACAAAGGAAACAAATAAAAAGTGTAAAGTGTGTGCCTCACGGCTGCGCCAAAAAGGCCCAGTTCAGCAAAAATGCCAGACAACTAGTGCCTGACGCTGGTTTTCAATTGGACCTGAAGTGTGACGTGACGGATGTAAATCAGTTTCATACTGCAATGTGTGTGTGTATCACATCACACTAATATTATAAAGGCGAAAGTTTGTGAGTGTGTGTGTGTGTGTATGTTTGTTACTTCTTCACGCTCAAACGGCTGGACCAATTTTGATAAAATTTTGTATGGAGGCAGCTGACACCCCGGATTAAGACATAGGCTACTTTTTATCCCGATATTCCCACGGGATCGAGAATTACGCGGGTGAAACCGCGGGGCGCAGCTAGTACTTAAATAAAATAAATTTGTGTAAGATAATAAATAATCATAACAAATATTTTAATATAATAGTTAGTAGACAAGTGATAGGCTACAAAGTGGCTGACTCTGACTACCGAGATGATGACTAATAGAGAAGTATGGAAGAAGATTACATGTTGCGCCGACCTCAAATAAATTGGGATAAGGCAGGAGAAAGATGACTGTAATCTTCACTTGTCTTATGTTTCTATCGTAGTAAAAACTCAAAAGAGTGATGTCCTGCTTTTCCTTAATAAATGTACACCGTGGCATTTTAATCGTCTTACAACGGCAGCCCACTTCATGTATCCAATGACTACTAATCATTCATGAAAGTAAAAAAAATATTTATTAACATATGAATAATTAAAAAAATTAAAATATTATTCATTATGACTGAATAATGAATGAATAATATTTAAAAAAAACAAATGTTAATAAATATTTTTTTTACTTTCATGAATGATTAGTAGTCATTGGATACATGAAGTGGGCTGCCGTTGTAAGACGATTAGATGCCACGGTGTATATACTATTCTAGCCAACTATCAACACCTACAAAAAGTAGTACTTGTGATGATGGTCGCAATAATGAGAGCAGTATATGAGCGGATGGATATAAATCAACTGAAGTCTAATTCATCTGGATTTTTGGATAGAAACGTAAATATGAGCAGATATTACATCAGATATTCTTTACATCCGGCACCACACGGATTCCAATCCATTAGTGGACTATATTATGATGTGTTATATTTAGAATGGTCGCTGAGGTCAACTGAAGTCAAAAATAGCAGTACACGCCAAATATAAAAAAGTTATTGTCTGCAAAGCGTTAAAACTATAAATCATTGTCATTCTAACCTCACATTCAGGTTAATGTCGACTATTAATGTCTAGAAATAACTTAATTCCACCAACTGTGCTATTAGGCATCATAAAAATATAATTCGGGATATATTTCGCACTTTAAGCGAGTCCAATTTCTCGAAGTACGAATTGGAACATTCGAGATTGCCACTTGGCTCTATAGAACGGAATTGTACCTGGGTTCCGTGGTCCGTACGATTGGCTTTACGATATTACCCACCTTCGTTCTTTGCGTTTAAAAACAGCGAGGTGATAGGAAATTTCATCGGCCTTTGTTTTCTTAATCCAGATTGGAAAAGAAAATTCCTAAAAGATTAACTGGAGAATTGCGGTGTTGTAGATAATAGTATTGCCAATCAGCTTCGATAAGAAAATGGAGTCGAAAAAGCTGGAGAAAATTCTAAGTGGGTATTAAAATTTCGTATTCATGTGATTGGAACATGGAAATTAAACTAGATAACGCAGTTTTCTTTAAAAAGTTTTTTAGCCCACGGCTTCACCCTCGTGCATAATCAGCCTTTAACGTTCCCATTGCTGGGACACAAGCCTCCTCTCTGTGAGAGGGAATGGGCTTTAATCCACCACGCGAGCCCAGTGCGGATTGGTAGATGTCACATGTCTTTGAATTTTTGGTTCTAGGACATACCGGTTTCCTCACGATGTTTTCCTTCACCGTATTGAGAGCAGTGGTGATGAAATAATTTAGACTAAGTAAGCGCTTGTCTGGGTTTGACAAAATGACGTACAACTCGTAAGTCGTGGTCGTTACGACTGGGCCGCCATTGCTCCTCCTATCACGGGGAGGCGCGCCCCGCACCCACGCAACCCGAACCCGTCGTGGGGACACGCGCGGTGCCCGCCAGTGGACCGGTAACACGACCACGCACAGAATTTGACTTGTCGTTTTTTTTTTGCTAGTCGTCGTTTTGCTACGTAATAATATATTAAGTTCTCCATCGACACGACTGTGCATGCACACCGTTAAAATTGAACTAGCGACACTGCGTAAATAAAATAATCCGGTCTCCGCGACGGGTACCCCTGACCGTCGCGTTCCCACGGAGCCCACCCGCGTGTCCACGCGCGCAGTCACGCGACGGTAGCCCGTCGCGGGCGCCCGCTTAACGCAGTTTCAGGCCTAAGTAAGGAACTAACCACACTACTTCAGCTCTGTTCAACTTTTGTCCATAGAAAACATCTATTTTGTATGGAGATGCGTACGCATTCGTTCGACCCGGAAAGCAAATCAGATGCGTACGCATCTCCATACAAAATAGTTGTTTTCTATGGATAAAAACTGAACAGAACTGAAGAAGTGTAGTTAGTCCCTTACTCTATCTGTCTGTAATTTTTCCACGGTTTATCGGCTAAACGGATTGAAATATGACACACAGCACCCTAATTGGGTAAATCTGAATCACAATCTGATTGATTTTGAAGTATATTGCTAATCCATTGCTTCGTAAGTTCGAAAAATGTGTCTGCTCAACAACGTAAATAACGCAATGAATTTTGTTGAACTGTCAAAATGAAAGCCATTGCTACTGATAGTGTTTTACACAACTTAAGCATGTCTCCCCGCAGGTCGACCATATCCCGGTGCACGCGCCATTGCTGATCCAAGAATCGTTGCGAGGTGGGAGTACGCTGTCTCGCCGTCTTGACAAGGAAAGGACATTTCTTTAGTTCCTATAACCGCTCGCGCAAGAGTGGCTGCCAGCTACTTTTTAATCGCAGTGGACGCTAACAAGTCTATTTCGTTCCAACGAAAGATTACCAAAATAATCCTTAAAACCCCGCTGCAGATTTCCAGTGCGCGCCAAAACCAAAAATCAAATGATTGAACCTGCCTACATACATATAACTAGCCAGACATCGAGTGGTTCGAGAACGTGGAGATCAGGGGCCTTACTCCCGAAAACGATTCGAGTTTGATTTTGTTTTCGATTCGAACTCGTTTCTGATCTGAACTCGATTTAAAACCTTACTCCCGAACCAAATCGAATCGTAAACCAAGATCGACATAGGTTCGAGTATTATCAGCGTCGTTATGCCTGTAATTGTCTATGTCCTATCATTCATGGATTACGTCATTGTCAAGTGTCTTATGTCTGTGGTTAGAATCTTTTATGTGGTTGAATTTATTTACTTCTCTATCACTTTCTCACGTAAAAAACGATACCCTAGTGCTTTATTTTAACTTAACAAATAAAACCCTATGAAAAAACATCAACCAATCTGCCTATTCTTTTTCCAAATATGTTGTGCTCGGCTTCTAGTCTAACCGGATGCAGCTGAATACCAGTATTTTACAAGGAGCGACTGCCTACTTGAGAGCACTGGTGGCCCAGTGGTAACGACAGCGACTTACGAGTTGTAGGTCGTAGGTTCGAACCCTGATAGGTGCTTTACTTTGTATAAATTATTTCATCACCACTGCTCTCAAAACGGCGAAGGAAAACATCGTGAGGACACCGGTGGCATGTCCTAGAACCAAAAATTCGAAGACATGTCAAAACTACCAACTCGCACTGGGCCCGCGTGGTGGATTACGTCCTACTCCCTCTCACACAGAGGAGGCCTGTGCCCCAGCAGTGAGAACATTATAGGCTGATTATGTTGACTGCCTATCTGACCTCCTCAACCCAGTGACTGGGTAATACGATACCCCTTGGTAAGACTGGTTGTCAGACTTTCGGGCTTCTCGCCTTGCATTTAATGGAAATGTCACTTCGTCTGGTTAATTTCTTCATGTATGGTGTTAAATCTTCTACACACACAACACACATTAAACAACTCCTTCGAGAAACTATAACTTCTTCGAAATTCTTCCGAATCCATTTCTATAGCCCCGGGTATTATATCGATTCATATTTCTTTTCGCACGAAGATCCATACGATGTTTTCTCAAGAACATTGAAAAACAAAGTAAGGCGAGCCATAATAATAAAGATTTTGAAGAAATGAAGCAGTAAAGAACACAAAAAAATCTCACTCGATCTTCATAAAGTAGCTTCTTTGCTATCGAGTTATTTGACGTTTAGTTTTGATTCAACTACTCGATACATAACTGTCAGATGGCGTGTGGAGTACGAACTTTTCGATTCTAACGAATCTTTCGATCGAAATTAGTGTCGTTTGGAACCACCGCACGATCGTGCGCTAGTGTCGGTTTCAAGAGTATGGATCGTCATTTATTTCGAATCTAATTCGATTGATTCAGTACTCGATGCTGTCGGGAGTAAGGCCCCAGGTCAATGTAAACCCTTATACACTACGGTTTTCTAGATTGCATTTGGTGTCGTGCTTCCAATCCCTTGGTTTGCGTCTAGCAAATTCTTATCAAAATAATCATTTCCGCATCACCACCTGGGTTAATACATATTATATAAGATAAAGAAAACACATATCACTGTCTCGTTCTTAAGTGTGTATTTAGAAAAAGATAGTCTGACCACAGTCATCTTTACTTAGGTATTTAGAGTGTTGCCTTCACTTTTATCTATAACCTTCTTGGTTAGCACATAGGAGTACATACTTATCGCGGTAGTACGTTCCAGTAGGTAAATTTCCGACCTCCACGTGGGCGAATTCTCATGCAAAGCTATACTCCGTCCGTATGTCACTGCCGATCAGGGATCCAGCAAAATATCAGCGTCAGGTATATTTGCCTGACACATGCTGGGCTGGACTCCCATTTGGTGCAACCTTGAGACGCACACCGCACCTCGATAATATTGATTAATTTGAAGTTGAAGTAAGTATGTCATTGTGTCACTATTTCTTTAGGTATGTTTTTTTTTAGGGTTCCGTAGTAAACAAGGAACCCTTATAGTTTCGCCATGTCCGTATGTCTGTCTGTCTGTCTGTCCGTCCGTCTGTCCCCGGCTTAGCTCGGAGACGCTTAGTCCTAGAAAGCTGTAATTTGGCAAGGGCGTACATATTTATCACGCGAAAAAGTCGTAAAATAAAACCATGAAAAACATTTTTTTTTAGGGCAGCTCCCTTGCACGTAAAACGGGGATGATATTTTGTTTTCTCATCTAATACATGGTGTGGGTTATCGTTGGATAGGCCGTTTAAAAATATTGTGAGCCATTTTTCAATTCTGAGATCCGTTTGCGTAATATTAAGCTTTAAAGTGCTATTTTTTGTTAGTCAAGTGTCCCCCCCCCCTGCCAGCTAAATGGTTGGTTTTGGATATGTGAAAAAATTCATGGCAGTAGTATATATAACGAAATTAAAAGGAAAACTATCACAGCTAAGTAGGGTTTACTAGTTAACGAGTAATACTCCACCAACTTAAATTTGCAGTTGAAGAATTGACCGTAACGTATATCGATGTATGGGAGAGCATGTTTTTCAACATGCATGATAAGCATGCATGCATAGCAATATAGCATGTTAAGTTTGTTTTTGGGATAAATTCATCCTAACTACGGAACCCTTCATTGTGCGTGGTCCGACACGCACTTGGCCGGTTTTTTTATTTGCTTAATGTTTTTATATAAATTCTTTAAGTTGTTATCTATTATTTTATTGTGCTATTGTGTGTTTGTGCTATGTCTTTTGTGTGCACTGAATAAATGTTTTATCTCTCTATCATACTATACTCCATTTGAAATAATATTAGAACTTTAAATAAACTTTATTACAGTCCGTTCAACCGATTTTGACTTCTATCCCGTAGGCATAAGGATGGCATTAAAAGCAAAAACGTGGTTACAAAACCAAATGTTTATTAAATCTGCCATTTGTCATGCCTCCAACGCAATAGAAGTCAAAATCGGTTGAACGGACTGTAAAAAAGGTTTATTTAAATGTCTAATCTTATTGCGAATGGAGTTTAGTACTGTAATAAAATTTATGGTATTCCTACATTTCTGTCTAAAACGAAGCATAAAACAACACTTTTCAAAACTTCACTAACAAGCTGAATAAATCTTAAAAGTTCAGACACACGTCTAACAGATGTACAATCGTTCTGATGAATAATAGTCAGACGTCAGATAAAGATATTTGTCAAGAGGGTGCGTGAGGACATCAGTCTTACGTAATCTGTCCTTGGGGGTGCCTCTGACATCTTGAGGACTGGATGCAGGAAAAGCCGACGCTTAATGCTCCATTGTATCTAAATATATCACCTGTTTGTTTTCAAAGCAATCAATCAATCAATCAATCTTTAAAGATGGTCAGCATACCTAAGTATTCGGAAAATGGATCTTGTCACAGTTTTGGTAGGGTATACTTTAATTGTTGGTTTTAACATACAACTTCTTTTTGGTTACTGTTGTCTATGAGTGAGATACGAAGATTTATATTGTCATATATATTTCATACAGTCAGCAAACGGTCAGCAACATTAACTTTCTGAGCATTGACTGTTAATCAAATTGACACCCGACGTCAATTTGCCGTGTCATAGTTCATACAACCAAAGACATTAAATTATTTACTCTTAAATCTCTTTGCATACAACTGACTGTCAAAGAATTAATGTTAATTTCCTTTCCTTACATTCAGCGATTGTACTAAATTCTTCAGTATATACTTGAGATTTCTTAAAATATTGGTATACAATAAAGCATAATTAATCTATCTATCTATATTATCACTAACTACCACTACACCAGCAAACGCCATTGTGTGAAGGGTCCTCGGCCAGCATAAACAAGGCACTCCCCTTTATCGCATGTTTGTCCATCGTGTAATCGAGTCATTTAGTGGTGTTAATTTATTAGACCATAGACTATTGAAGTGCGAGGTCGAATCGGCTTGTTCGCTCAACTAGTTACTTTCTTCTGTTGTGTTCAGATACAAAGAAAAGCTTATAATATAATTAAACCACGAATATCTCTACTTGGAATCTTAGGGAAAAATAGTTGAATTAATTTTTTGTATTTATGTTATAAGAATGAAACAAAACATCGCATTTTCGCTATTTAAGCCGGATAAAGGTTGGTAAAAAAATAATTGTTCCAAAAAGACTTTTACAAAGCAAAAAGCGGGGAAAAAATTGATAAATATCTTGAACCCTAGCACAATAATAGCCACCATAAAGCTAAATGAGACGAAAACACTTCTCTTTCATAAATAACAGTAACAAATTCTTATTGTGATAGCCATTTTATGCAAGAGCACTCGACTGATATCAAATATGCAATACGTTGTATTTCCTTACGCTATGGAATATTTTCTCACCAAGTACCTATGTGAGAATAAAAAATAATGCAGAACAAATCCGACGATATGAAAAAAACCGGCCAAGTGAGTGTCGGACCACGCACAATCAAGGGTTCCGTAGTTGGAACGAATGTATCCCAAAAACTAACAACATTGTAGTTGTAAAACATGTTCTTCCATACATCGATATACGGTGCGGTCAATTTTCTAACCGTAAATGTAAGTTTGTAATCGCAAAAAAATAAAAATTATGTTTTAAAACTACAAATTAACAATTTTCGGACTTTTTCCTTTACTTGTGCTATGAGACCTTGCTTCTTGCCCAATTTCATGATTCTAGTTCAACGAGAAGTTACAGGTTTTGATTTATTTGAAAGTATCAAAATATGACGCATAAAACGTCGTATTTTTTACTGCGTTGACTTAGAAGCCTGATTTTTTTAGAGCTCTAAGGAAGCGTAGACCTACGTATTTGATATTAATTTCAACTTGATACCTCCAAGCGTTCCTGAGAATAAGAGTCTTGACAGACTGACAGACGGACAACGAAGTGATCCTATAAAGGTTCCGTTTTTTTTCAATTTGAGGTCCGAAACTCTAAAAATAAGGTATGAAAACACGTCACGAAGTTTTCCACCTGACACAATACAAATTCCAAATAAATATATTTTTTCTTTCTTTCTTTTCTTTACCTACTACCGACGCAGCGACGACACTCACTGGATAATGACAAACCAACGTCACCTTATTAGTTGATGTCAGTTTATTATTTAAGGCCTAAGCGGATAAAAAAATTAATGTCAGTAAGTGCTGCGCCTCTAACTGAACAGCTGCAGTGCAAGTTGGTAAACAACATTTTGATTTAAAAGAGTGTCCATGGAGTTTCTTGCCCGTTTTTCTCCATAGGAACTTACTACGCTTTGGAATGGGCAACTAGCTTCATCTTTCTGCTTCACCGACCCCTTGACAATTCAAAAGTGCCTGTAATTGGTTTATTTAAAATAAATGCTTTCAGTTGAGTTAAATGTTAAGTTTTCGAAATTAATAAAACCTTATATAACACAATTGGCCATAAATAGGCTAGGTAGCTAACGGTGTTTTCAAGTTATCACAAAAGTTCCGAGTTTCTATGACACTGAAATATGAAAGTCATTTCGAAGTCTTTGCAAATATATTTTTCCAATTCGCAACATTGGAATACATTTGTAGTTTTATTCAAAGTTGGAAATATCGTTTATACGAATACAGTTCAGTAGAAGATTTTAAAAAGGGCATCACTTTGACGGTCGCTAGCTGTGAAAGCGGCACTGAACGTTTTCCATAACTGGATTTCAAAGAAAGGCATGCAAACAATTCGGACTAAACGCCATCCAAAACCAATCGACCAAAAACTGCCTCCGGCTATCCTTTGTCTAGTTCCAACTTCAATGTTTAATTATCGACTCAGATCGTCGGCATGCAGTGGGGCCGACGATCTGAGTCGATAATTAAACATTTTTTCCATTTCAAAGACCAAACCCATCTGCATGTGTAGATGCGGTCTCGAGTCACCAGCCTTTGAATTCTAAAGTTGGGTCACACGAAAATTCCCTGCCGAGAGGTTTTATTACAAGTGTAGAACAAAAGCGTGGAATGGAAAAAGGTCAATCAAGGTAGACCGCCAGGATTTTCTCTAATCCAAGCCTATCTGCAGCGGGAATATACAGGGTCATAGTAACGTAACGTTTACTTATTCCAACGGTATAGCTCCCTAATTTGTATGGATTAAATTATTGCTAAGCTGTACATGGCCGGACTGTAAAATTTTTGCTAAGCACAAATTGTATGGACGTAACAAAGAATTAATTTTAACTGTTTCTCTTTTAAATTTTTCAACAAAATTGACGTTCTTTTTTCGTTTACACGGCGAATATTTAGTGAGTTTGCCTTATTATTCTTTTCAAATATTCCACCACAATTAATCTTTTACGGTGATTCAACTACGGCCTTAATTCAAATATTCTATAGAACTGAATCATACAACGGTGGAATACATTTATCAAAATTGAGCAGGAATTCTCTGAAACTCTCGCCGCACGGTATTGTGTGGCAGCTTTTGGGATTAGATTGATATCTGTTCATTCCTGTTTTGATTTATTTCGACCCCAAACCGAGTTACTCGACACCTGTAATCAACACGGCAATGAGAGCTTCGGTATTACCGTTTTACGGAGATTGGTTTATTCAATTTTATATAGACGTATACAATTTGGCTATTTAATATTAGCGTCCCTCAAGACCACCTGTCTGAGTAACAGAAAACAAATTGATCACACTAAACTGAACTCCTTAAAGGTAGCAGTGATGGCTGGTAGAGCCCAGTGGTAACGTACGCGAATTACGAGTTGAACGTCGTAGATTCGAACCCAGACAGTCGCTTTACTTTGAGTAAATTATTTCATCGCTACTGCTCTCAAAACGATGAAGGACAAGATCCGCAAGAAACCGGCTTACAACTCAATCCCCTCAAACTTTCTTCAATCAGCGCTAAAATAATCACCCAACAAAAACTGTTCCCAAACTTGTAACAACATACAAACGCTTTTAGTTACACTCAGACGGTACGCTTCCTTCGCCGGAAACCTTTCGGCTATAAATAGCCTTGATAAGTGAAGTACATAATAATAGAAACGGTTTTGGACGTCTAATCGCAACAGGCGGGTATCCTTCGGGCGCTGTTGACGGACAATTTACATTTAGAACTACCCACCCTACCTGAATAAAGCGGAAGAATTATTTTATCCAACGTCAGCCGTTAATCGAATTGAGGATTTAAATTATGGAAAGCTGTATTGGGTGTTCGTGTTGGGAATGTGTAAGCTTTTCTAGTTTACGAATAAATAAATAAAATGTTGTTCCATGATTGTCTGTAAATTATGAAAAATAAATGTTAATTGGAAAACTATGCCAAAAATGAAAGGAGTCTCAGTCAATAAGCACGCTCCAACACGCGTCAAGCATCGAGTCCCTGCCTCTTCATTGGAATAAGTTGGATACCTTTTTTAAATTCCCGAAACACAAGCCATAACTTACCTTAGCTTAAGTATAATACGAATAACACAATATCCGAATACATAACACAAAATGAGTTATCCTGTTAATATTTATCTCCAACAACAGCGCGCCAGCAAGTTAGGTTAATCGATCAGCTGAGGTTTGCTGAGTCAATTTGATTCCGTATCCCGAAGACTAGGTTCGTGACGCATGACAGAGTGGATGTGACCGGACGACGTCTAGGTAATTTCCCTTGGCAATGGATTGAAGCTGTCCGGTGTAAATTATAGGCGGGTCGGGTCCCATGCTGGGCGCCAATAAGCCTCCATAATGATAATTTGCAATATTGCTACGTCAAATTTCATCTGCAGTGTTTGTTAACTACAAATTATGTTGTGGTTATGTAAATATAGATCCAGCTTTCCGTATTTTGCTAATGTTTTGTACAAACTTAAATCCCACGCTGGGCGCCATTATTTGTTGTGTGACATAAGTTGAGAATATAATCAATGAAATCATTTATTTTACAGATCATTAAATAAAATAAAATTTGAATTTGAGTTTTACTGTTTATTTTTTAATTTAATACTAATGTTTTAATTTTGATTCTAATAATAATTTTGATTCTAATTTAGATTATGATTATGTTTTTACTTAATGTTTTGTTCTTTCTTTATAATTATTTTTTCTATATTCACTACGAGTTAAAAATCTTGTTAAAACATATATTTAAGAAGCTATTTTTTATGTAAGTGCTGTGTACGCCTGTAAGTGACTTATTCACCATAACTCAATGTTTAAGTTATTTTTATTATATTAATGTTCTAGTGAATGGGTCGTTGGTGTACCTTTCAAATAAAATAAAAATAAATTAAATCCAATTTGGTAGTAATTATAAATTACGCTGAGTTGCACAACAAACACAGCTACAGGAATTCAACAAAACGTTAGCCGTTCCTAACTTATAACACACACCACATGCTCATATGACAGCCATTAGAGGGTCGAGGCGTCATGTTGTCTTTATTACAGTCCCATAAACAATCAACCATTGAAGCCTTCATATAAAGTTGTGCAAAGAAATAGATGACATCCCTTCATTCCTTGGAACCTTCGTAGCTTTCATTCGTATTTTCTTAACGTTAAGATTCCGTACATGTATTAGACGGTAATGAAAATGGACCGTGTAGGCTCCGACCATGAATACTTAAAAAGGTTAAGTAGGTTTGCAAGAAGGTTTTTTTATGATAATAAGGTAGTCAGGCTCGTTGACGTGTGATCGATTGGCAGTCTATCTCTGAAGTGATTGGATGAGTCGCTGATATAAGAAAATTGGTTCTACGAAGTCAATTTTAAAAAAGAGAGGGGAAGAAACGTGTTTTAAAAGATATTGAAAGGTTTTGGTCGGGGCTTTGCTAATGTTTCTCGTTCATAGCTATTGTTTCGGTTATTTTGATGCGTCAATATTTACACACTTGTTTTACTCATGGTGTCATCACCAACGTAAAAAGTTACGCTATCAAATCCCACTTTTATCACCCACAAGCCACCAAACTAAACTATATAGTACATTTAAACGCAACTATGTATCGTAAATGAAGAGAAATCCTTCCTAAAGTGTACATAAAAACGCTTAAAAATAGTCGTAAAAGTAAGCTCTAGAAGTAAATTTCGCAGTTAATGTCCTATTAATCAAAAAGGGTAAATAAAACTTTGTAAATATTTAAATATAAATTGCAGTAAGTAGCTAAGTTGGGCTATAACAGAGAAATAAAGTGAGCTATATAAAATAAATGTACTTCGTTCGGAGAACACCGCTAGCTCAGGATTTACTGAAATGAGGTTTCTTACTTTATACGGTAGAAAGGCAATTATTGGATCCTTGTGACTTCAAAGGGGTCTATTTTTAGCGGTTTCTTTAGATTAAAGGTTTTTTTTTTATATTTTGGAGCGCGCCCTTTTAGAACTTAGAAGGATTTGCAGATGTTTCAATTGCGATCAAAGTTATGCTATTTTTATAAGAGATTGTTTAAGTCTGTATTATCTACTGTTTTTTTATTTGGAGTGTTTTTCCTGACAATGTCGTATCTTATCATTCTTAATATATTCTTGTTCGAATCAAGTTATCGCCGACAAAAAGTTTAATTGCAAAGCAGCAAAGTCCGAGGGCAGGAGCAGTGGGACCCAAGGGAGGAGAGGAAAAAATTATGTGCAAACTTTAAATGGCGCTGTTCCGAACGGCCCCCTTGGGAATTTGTACTGATACACAAATTAGCTTGTTTCCAATGCCAGTCGGAAAACGAATGGAAATGTCTCTGGTTTTCGACAATATTGGCTGAAAATAGCAGTTGACATCAAACGAAAATGGAACACAATTTTAAATTAGAAAAGAGAATTCGGAGAGAACGTTACATTTGGAATCTGGAAATAGCTTTTTGACTTGTAATAACCGACTGTTTTATATTATATAGTTATTTAAATATGAATATAACGTTGTGCAGATAAATTTCTGGTAAATGCTAACATTAAACATTTTAAAACAATGCAAACCAAAATAAGCAAGAACCATGGAACTTGCGCTTAATAATAGAGATGCAGCTGAGACCGGCTAGCCGTAACGACTAGTTTGTGGCCCAATTAACTCAGAGATAGGTGTTACGGACAAACGGCCGCTGAGCCAAGAACAAACGGCCTTTGTGTACCGTTGTTCCTACAATCATTAAAATTATTAATACGTGAAGCGAGAACTTTGTACCCCTTTTTACGAAAATTACGCGGACGGAGGAGTATGAAATTTGGCACAGTTAAATTTTATATGGAGGAGGAGTGCAGAAGGCTAATATTTTTATATAATATGCATTAGAAATAAATTAAATGAATAAAAAAACATTACACACCGTGCGTTTGACACAAACACAGTACCGGGACCTCATGACTTGAAAATAGATAGGTGATAGAACTGACAGTTTGAGCATGGAATAAGTAAGTACTTTATAATAGCATGGAATTAGTTTACTCATGGAACTTAATTTTAATTTCGACCAGTGGGCGACCTCTAGTAATTTTAGTTGTGCAATTAAGGAAAAATATCATACCAAAGTTAAGTATTTTTGACTTTGATACTCGTAGTACACATTAAAAGGTCACTAGAAAAATGGTTTACATCTATTAGAAACTTGATAAGTTAAGTTTACGTTCTCAAAAATATCACACGAGAGATTTTCGATGGTAATCGAGTATTTAGATTACATAATCAGCCTATAATGCTCTCTCTGCTGGGACTCAGGCCTCCTCTCGGTGAGAGATAGAGTGAGCTGTAATCCACCACGAACCTAGTGCGGGTTGGTAGATGGCACATGTCGTCGACTTTTTGGTTCTAGGACATGCCGGCTGCCTCACGATATTTTCCTTTACCATTTTGAGAGCAGTGGTGAAGAAATTATTTAGACAAAGTAAAGCGCCTGCCTGGGGCCGAACCCACGACCGACAAGATTGCCATCGAAAATCACAACAAAACAAAAAAAACAGATACCTACAAAACACATTTTATGTACTTTATTCTATACTAGCTGCGCCCCGCGGTTTCACCCGCGTAAGTCTCGATCCCGTGAGAATATCGGGATAAAAAGTAGCCTATGTCTCAATCCAGGGTGTCAGCTACTTCCATACAAAATTTTATCAAAATTGGTCCAGCCGTTTGAGCGTGAAGAAGTAACAAACATACATACACACACACACACACACTCTCACAAACTTTCGCCTTTATAATATTAGTGTGATATTTCTGGGGTCTTAACTGGGTATTAACAGTCCCCAATTGAATAATACAACATTTGTATTAAATTATATGCCAAACAAGTTAACTGGAGCACTCACGCCGACCTCATCTAGTTTTTTTTTAATATGATTGACGTGTAAAAGTGTTTGTACAAACCTACTTACAGAAATAAATCATTTATCATTTATCACGCTGGTTAAACTGGACATTAGTGCCACAATGAACAGATCTCAAAAACTTCCTGAGTCTCCAATTGTATAGATTTTGGAATATATTTCATAATAATATGAACAACCTTATGATCGATGTTCACGACGGCAAGCCACGATCTCTTTTCATACGGGTTGAAAAGAGCTCGGAGCAATATGGCGTAGCTAGTTGCCCGAGTGTTGGTGTTGGGTTCCAATAGACTACAGTTGAAAACCACGTATTTTAATAACATGCAAGGCTTTAGAAAATGCAAATTTCATCCCAACTTAAATCCTTAAAAGTATTGTATAATACAAAATAATTGAGATGAATTGAATGTTGAGATGGATGTGTGGAGCGACGAAAATGGATAAAGTAAGAAATAAGTACATAAGAGGAAGTCTGAAAGTGGCACCGGTGACTGAAAAGTTGTGCGGAAATCGGTTGTCATGGTATGGGCATGTGATGCGGAGGAATGAGGAAAATGTCGTGAGAAAAGTTTTGAGTATAAATGTCGATGGCTATAAGAGTAGGGGAAGACCAAAGAAACGGCTAGAAAGGGAGCGACTACCGAGATGACGACTAATAGAGAAGTATGGAAGAAAGGGACATGTTGCGCCGACCCCAAATAAATTAGGATAAGGCAGGAGAATGATGACTCACTCTCACTCACTCTGGAATCTTCACTTGTCCTTTGTCTCTATCGTAGTAAAAACTCAAAAGAGTGAAGTCCTGCTTTTCATTAATAAAATATTTATACTACCTACTCTAACCGGTCCCACCATCTAAAAAAAAGTCGTACTTGTGAAGATGGTCGCAAAAATGAGAGCAGTATATGAACGGATGGATATAAATAATCTGAAGTCTTATACGTCTGGATTTTTTGATAGAATCGTAAATACAAGTAGTTATTATATAAATCAATCGTAACAGCGTTTTATTGCAATGTTGCCAAGTTCTTAAAACTAAAGCATGATAAGTAGCTGATACTCCAACAAAATGAAAAGAAATATGGAGTTTTCTCAGACTGAGACTAGCTCGGAATATAAATGACTTAATAATTCTGGCCACAAGATAATAATAAGACTGGCCACGAAGGTGTCTATATTGTAAATACTACGTATTTCGACATACAAGAATTTATAGCGTCTGCAAAGCAGTAACCGGCTGAATAAAGTATTTCCGAAGAAAACTTTATACACCTTTCTGAATATTAGATTTTTTCTACCTAAGAACCTTATTGGCTGTTCATTTTGAAAGGATATTTAATAATAATTTATGTTGTGCTTCATTACGGCTTAGGGGTAATAGAATTGGCCGTAGAACTTTGTAAGAGTTTGCCCAAGTTTAATGGAAGGAGGTTTTAATCTACCAGTAAATTTCTCGGAACTTTTGCCGAAAAGTAAACGGTTTTTTACCGGAAAGCGGCTGTGAATGCAAATTGACCGAAATTATTTGAATGGTCTATTAGCCTTCTGTGTTAAAGTTAGGAGAGCTTTTGAGTAATACTAATAAATAATGATTTTTTCACTTCACATGTATCTGCGAAAACAAAATAAACCGACAAAAGTCTAGCCGTTCCTAGCTGTAACGTGCAAACTAGAACTGCCACACGAAAATGAACCCTTAACCACCGGTTTAATAATAAAGCGTGTATGTACATTCACAATGAAAAATAAAACAAAAATGAAATTTTGATAATTCCATCATGGGTGTGACCTGTCATAAATGAAAAGCCGTTTATAACGCTCAGTTTAATGATTTAACCGTTGGCTTACGACAAAGGGTTTTTAATTAAAATTAACTATGCGTGCAGGTTTCTCTATGTCGCGATATTGTTGTACACCGGGGCGAAACTTTGGCGCACATAAAATGTCACATTTGACAGCTGCCATTTTGGTATTTTGAAATAATGTTACCAGTGATAAATAGCTAAAAAAACAATGTTGAAAATTACGAATATTTAATGAACCATGACAGATTTTAGTCCTTGGAATTAAAAAGATAGGTACTTCACTTTGAGGTCATTTTAGCGAACTAGGTTCTCTGCTGTATAATTTGACATGTTATAAACTTTAATAAGAAGTCTCAACTAAGCGAGAATCACAAGGTAAAAATCATGAATAGAAGTGTATAAAAAGCTCTGTGTAAAAAAACGTTCTAAAACTGAAAATTCATGATGTTGTTATTTTGATATTCAATGAAAGTCAAGCATACACAAGTAAGCAACATCATCATTATTTAATTAAGGATTATGGCAAAGTAATGAAGTCTTCTTCTTTCTTTTCCGTGTCAGAGTTTTTATGCCGCCCACGGGCCTCGGACTTGGCTTGAGTAATGAAGTAATAATCTATAAATCACTATCACTTACTGCCACAGTAATCAATACACCGATTTATCACCAAAAACACCAACGTTACCTGTAATAGCAAAACGCAATAAATTAGTAAAGATGATAGTTACAACCATCAAAATCTGACGTATTTATGAGCCAGTAAAAGTTATTTCCCTTTTAGTATTAGTTACGTCTGGCAACACCGTTTCTCGATTGTCAACCCACAGATAAGGGCTGACACCTTTAGGAAATTACGTTAAGTATTAAAAATAATGAAACTTTATGAGGGTTCTAATAGCCTTTATAACTCGTCGTTAAAGTAAATTTATTATGGGTTAAGTACATAGAGTGGATTTAATGTCATAGTTTAGCTATCCAAGACAGTTTTGAACTCGGATTTTATTTTTAAACCTCACTGGCTGTATTTGCTTTAAATTGTAGAAGAGGAAATGATTTTTTTTCATTGCTGGCAATATTTAAGGAATGAGTTTTAATGAATTTTGTTGCATTATCAAATTCGGGGAATAAACAATCCTCGTTTTTTTGCTTCATTAAATTTCGTTTTAAATGAAACGGGACACAGTTATTACTTTTGAGTTACGTTATTCTTATTTCCCATTCCTTTTAAAAACGAATCTCGAATTTTCGATCCTTGATGATTGTTTATCAAACTTTTTTTTATAAACTTTATTATTTAACTTGAAGTTGATTGGTTGTTCGTTTGTTGTCTCCGTCTGTCCCGTCCGTCCGTCTGTAGTCGTAGATGAATTATTATGTTGAAATATTAAAGTGGACTTTCTCAAACATTTTTTTAGGCATCGTCATACTTTTCGACTTTTGATGAAAAATATAAAAAAATACCGTTTTGTCATCGTAAAGTCAAACCAGGAGCAGTGGTGGCCCAGGTGGCAACGGCCTCGACTCACGAGTAGTAAGGTCGTGGGTTCGAACCTAGACAGGCGCTTTATTTTGTGTAAATTATTTCATCATCACTGCTCTCAAAACGGTGAAAGAAAACATCGTGAGGAAACCGGCATGTCATAGAACTAAAAATTCGAACATATGTGACATCCACCAAGCCACACTGGGCCCGCGTGGTGGATTACGGCCATCTCCTTCTCCAGAAAAGGGAGGCTTGTGTCCCAGCAGTGGGAACATTATAGGATATAGGCTGATTATATTTAAGTCAATGTCAAAGTTTTTATTAATGCGATTATTGGTGATCAAACCCCGCTTCAAAATCAAAATATTTTATTTCACATAAACCTACATGGGCACTTATGAAACGTCAGAAGCTAGGTGCACGGTTCCAATTGGTCGTTTCCTATGGAGAAGAGCCGGCAAGAAACTCCACGTATACTCCTTAAAAAAAAAAAGTGGGCTTATACAATGTTTCCAAGTTACAGTGTTAATAGGTATGGCAGGACAGTGTAGGCCCGTCAACAAGTACCAAGTACTTAACAAAATAGAAGATGGTTTACAAAGCTACAGTCCATTAAGCCTACAACGTTCTCACATTCACAAATTAAAAAAGAATCTATATAAAATATTAATAAAATAATAAAAATAAAAACGTACATATTTAAACCAAATGACAACATTGCCATTACAACTGTAACAAATCTGAATTAATATTCTGTCCACAAGTCACTAATAAATATTTTAAATTAAAATTGTTGGTTATGTCAAAGTATGTAAAAAAAAAAGAAATAAATATCGTAATTTAGGAGCAGTTCATAGACATATACATAGTTATGCCGTTAATGAGGTACCAGGGAAACGCTTCCATCATTTTCATGTCAACCATCACTGTGGCTAATACTGTTCTTCTAGGACTTCACAGCATTTACACTCGTATGTGTTTGACAGTCTGGAGAGGCTCGTGGGTAAGTAATAACAGCAAATAATTAATTAAGTATTATTTCTATCCGTGACATCACAGCCGGGCCCTATCAGAATACCAACGCTGCGACACTTATTTTTAAGTGCTGAGCGGCCTTTTGTCCTCGTACAGGACTTACTGTTTTTATTTTCATTTTTACTTTGTTTTTTTGTTTGTTTTGTATTTTATGTTTCTATGAGTGTGTTTTATTTTAATTTGTGATCTGTGTGATAAACGCTTTTTTCTTTCTTTCTTATTTCGTATAATATTTGTAATTAAACATAACAGCCGCACGGGTCGATCGATCGGGGTAAGCTACGCTTAATCCGTGGATGGGGGACCATCTTTACATACCAAGACCCCTCCGTGCCTCGGAAAGCACGTTAAGCCGTTGGTCCCGGCTGTCATTCGTAGATCTGTGACAGTCATTACGGGTCGTCAGAAGCCCGAAAGTCTGACAACCAGTCTTACCAAGGGGTATCGTATTACCCAGTAACTGAGTTGTGGAGGTCAGATAGGCAGTCGCTCCATGTAAAATACTGGTATTCAGCTGCATCCGGTTAGACTGGAAGCTGACCCCAAAATAGTTGGGAAATGGCTGGGAAGATGATGATCTGTTTGAGTCTCTTTCTAATTCACGAAATGTCATATTTACTGCCAGGTGCTGTAATTAATATTGGATTAGTACAAAATTTATTTAATTTATCTGTTGCGTGTTCGTAATTGGGATGTTCGCGTTAATTTCGCTCGTTAGTGGAACAAGGTCAGTTAGCTACGAATTTGTTTGACACGACAGTCATTGCTTCCTACACGAAAGAATGGAGACTTTTTATTATAATTAACTATCGACCCTACCCAGCTTCGCACGTTTCTTACGCCTTGACAAAACAACGAGAATATTTATTATACAACATTATTTTTAGAGTGAAACCTGAATATAGTTTGTTCAGAATAAGGAACTGAATCGATTTCAATGTTTTTGACACCATGTTATATTTTGTCCCAAAAATATTTAAGTGTGATGGAAAATGTTATCACCATTTAATTACTTACAGTACAATCGCCGTACGGTTAGGTACCTACTGCCAAATTATTATCAATGAGCGCAAGACGACCCTGGAATGCGGGGGCGCCGCGCCGCTGTTTTTGTACGGACAACCCGGTAACATAACAACCAAAAAACTTTGTGATTTTTCCTGATACAGTTTTGAAATTTTGTTCATAGATTCTTTACATAAAAATACTAGACACGTGTTTCGGGTTTCGCATATACTAAAACTAATATTGTATATTTGTAAGTTTAACATAAAAGTTTAGTTTATTGTAAACCTTCCGGGATAAATTCTCTAAATGATAGTGATAACTGCATCAAAATCCGTTGCGTAGTTTAGGAGAACAACGTGTTTACACAGATAGACACGAAAACCGACTTTAATTTATAATTTTAAAGGTATTTTTTACCGACTTCAAAAAAAGAGAAGGTTCTATGTTCGTCTGTATTTTTTTTTTACATGTGTTCTTATCGATATTTATATTATTATCAATATTGATATTCTTATCTTATCGATATTTTCGTCAATTATGGACCGATTTTGGAAATTCTTTTTCATTTGGTAGAGGAAGCTTGCGCGGTGGTATATCAACTTTGCTTGGTTAGTTTTTGAGTTAGCTTCAATAAAATGTATTTTTCCCATTGCTATGGGGATGAAGTTCCGGGGATCGCGGAAGTCGCTCTAAATCCCATGATCCCCGGTACAATCCCCGGTGGTTTTTAGTCAGTAAGAGTCTGACAGACCCCTCACCCCGCCCCAGGGCGGAGGACATCCATGAGGATTATCCATCTCGGGAACAAAAAATAAAACTAAAATATGGATTTTATTATAATAACTTCCTGTCAGTGTTATTTACATAGCAGGTAGTGGGTATTGGAATTTGTTTGCGGTAGGTACCATAACTAAAAGTTGAAAAAAAAATAAGTAAAAAAAAATAGACTTCCAAAAAAAACACTACAAAGTGAAAAATAACTTTAATTTCAAAATTCAGTGTCCAAAAAACTAAAATACAGATCTAAAGACACCGACTTTCGAAATTAAAGTTATTTTTCACTTTGTAGTGTTTTTTTTGGAAGTCGGTTGTATTTTTTTTTTTGTAAAAAGTTTTTTTTTACTAAATGCATACGGCACTTATAACAAAAAAATATTTTTTAGAATTTTTGTGTCTTTCTGTCTGTTTGTTCCGGCTAATGTCCGAAAAGGCTGGACCGATTTTGACGAGACTTTCACTGAGAAATAGCTGATGTTACTTTTATTTTAGAAAATGCCTCGTGGGCGAAGCCGCGGCCAGAAGATAGTCAGAATAATTAAGGATGATTCTTTCAACTAAAATTGGTTTACCTACATTAATAATTCAAACACGGTGGAAAAATTACCACAGGGCAGTGTCAGTAATACGATTTAGAATTCAGATTAATTGAGTTTGAGCCGGTTGAGGATCGTCTCCTGAGATTGGTGATGTTAAGTTATTCATTTTGTTCGGAACTGGGTTAATCTGGTAACAACTGTAAGTGGGGAGTATACATTAGGTGCGGGGTAGAGACATGTCGGTTTAAGCAATTGTTAAGCAAACATCAACCAATCCGCCTAGCCTATTCCCAACTATGTTGGAGTCAGCTTCCAGCCTAACGGGATACAGCTAAATATATAGGTTTACATGAAGCGACTGCCTATCTGACCTCCGCAACCCAGTTACTGGGTAACACGAACACGATACCCTTTGGTATGACTGGTTGTCAGACTCTTGGGCTTCTGACTACCCGTAACGACCGCGAATGACAGCCGAGACCAACGGCTTTACATGCTTTCCGAGGCACGGCGGGCCCTTGTTATGTAATACAAGATGGCTGCTTCACACTCTACACGTTTAAATACCACTTAGATCTTATAGAAAACTAATCAGCAACTTCCAACTCCTCCTTTACCATATTCAAGCACTTAAAACGACAAGTTAGCCAAACTTCGTCTTACATTGCTCGATTTACATACAATATGTCCGTCAAACTACTTACTAATGCAGCGTTGGACGTCGAAGTAAGACTACCGCACAAAAGCCATTTGTGTTAGTCGAACAACGAATTCCTATTATTTAAATTGCAATAGCCAGGTGTTATACTAAGTACTCTGGAGCTTGTTCACGATAACGCAATGCAGGTAGATCTGTCCTTGTCGTATAATGAATACTGGAAGAGCTAAGCTAATTTGTAGTTTGTAGCCATTTGTAGCTTTGATAGAATAGAATAGAATACTCTGTACTCCCTAGGTTTAGGTAGTTAAATAAAGGTAAACAAATCATAAAAAGGGTTTTTATAGATGACACTTTCTTGTTTAAAAATACGTTGTAACTTATAATCTTTTTTTTTGTATTATTGTTACGATAGTTTCCTCTTTTATTACTGTATGTTAAACTTTATCATTTATACTACTCTTCGTAGATGTAGTTGCTTGAGCACAATTATTTAGTTAGATTTAATATTACTATATTATTTTGTAATCTGTCTATTGTAAAGAGCCCAAAAAGACATGTTCTCTAAACGTCAACGAAATAAAACGTTGCTAAATTGAAGAGCACAACTGTGACGTAGCATGCCAACTGAAGTGCCAGGTATTACGTTTAGTCGGTTACTTGACAGCTCTCTCGTCACGTGGGTTTTTTTGATTACCTTTATTTAACTACCTAAACCAACGGAATATAGTCTTTATAATGTACACCCCATAAAAATTACAGATATAAATATTGAAATTTTACATAGGGTGACACAATGGGCGGTCTTATCGCTAAAAGCGATCAACGATCTTTGATGTTCATTTTTTAAACCATTGCATTTCTTTGACATTTTGGTTCCGTTAAGTGTTGAAAACTACCAGTCTTTTGAAGGTTCATAAATGTTCATATCAACATTATATTCCTAGCCACCTTATAGGGTTTGCTACACTTGAGTAATGAGTGTGAATGATTTATTGTTCAACTAAGACTACATTGCATGGCAAGGTATAAAACACAAACATAAAGTTTATTAATCTAGTTAGTGGCGTACGTACTGTTCTCCTAGATAAGTTACAGAGACAGAACAGCAAGTTACAGATTAACCTGTGTTTAGAAGAAACTGTTCCGATCCCCGTCATAAATGGTTGACTTATTGCAGGTACTTATGTACTTATATGTGGGCGACCAATCAAAAAGGGTCCAGTACTGAGTTAAGACTAGATTCGGTATATAGAATAGTCAATAGATAATAAGGATAAAAAGAAGAAAATATTCAAAAACTGGCACTTTTTTTTTAAATCAGACACTTGAAGTTGAAACTGAAAAAGCTTGATTTCAACAAAGCATTTTCAAAGGAGAGTGGGAAACAAATGTTTGGGGTCTGGGCCCACCCTTCAATAGTACATTTGATATACGGTTGGATAGGGGTTTTTTAAGCGGAATATTAGTTACTTACAAAGCTATGGACAAATGTTAGTACTTTCGGAGATACGACATCTTAGGGTGAAGCCAGCAGCAGCAGTGAACGTAATTTTATGAGTCGTGAGTCGCAGAATCTCGGTCGCAGAAATTCTGCTGCATTCGGTTTTATAAAAAAGTCCTATTTGATTCACACGGTGACGCAAAATGAGTTGTGTGCCGACTCACACGCATTATTCGGACCGAATTGAGCATGCAAAGCATCAGTCAGGTACAGATTGCGTGAGAGTCGACACGTATTTTTACTCAAAAAATGCTGGACACAAAAAAAAAATGAAAATTGAAATTGATTCCAAGAAATTGGTTCCATTGCATGACACAAACATCCGCTATAAACGTTGGATAGTAACTGAATAAAATGCGCTCGTCTGGCACCCCAACTGAATTTCTGCCGGGCAGAATTTCTGCGACCGAAATTCTGCGACTCACGACTCACAAAATTACGCTCGTTTGGCCTCACCCTTAAAGCCGTCTCAGTCTAACATATTCTTTATGGATATTTATCGTACATGTATTTCACTTTAATCCAGGGGGCTTGTGAGTGCGGTTTGCAAACATTTAAACTGACATACCAAACAGCCAGACTCGGAACAACTAAGTAGATGTAGGTCAGTGGTTCTCAAACTTTTTTGGAGACGGAACCCTTTTCGAAAACGAAATATTTGACGGAGCCCTAAAGTAATCAAAAATGGTTTTATGTGTATTCTTCATTAATAATCATATTACTTGACATTAAAATTTACATATTTTTTTACTTTTGTTGAAATATTTAGATTGATATTATGTTACTCAGGTACCAGAGTAAAATAAAATATAGTAGGTAGACACTCTATAGTATTTTTTTTTTATTCTGACCAGTTTTTTTGCGGAACCCCACAGAGGCTTTGCGGAACCCTAGGGTTCCGCGGAACACACTTTGAGTATGGCTGTTGTAGGTCATACAAATATTTGTTCCGTACGGGAATTGAACCCGCAACACGCAGCGCAGCAGTCAATCGCTTAACCACTGCGCCAGCCATGCCGTCCGGTTTAGGTAATGTGTATCTTAAATTGAAGTAAACTACGATCATTAATTGCTTATATTGGGATCACTTTTATGCCACTATTATAGGTTGTATAAATCCGAAAGTACTGACTTTTAACCTTAGTCGTAATAATAAGTTATATTCTGCATAAAAATACCTATTCATTAATGAGTATCTTATTTCTATTGAGAGGTGGGACCACCATTACTCATTGTCCTTTGACATCAACCACTGGTACCTTTTTACTAAACTTTTCTCTTAAAATGTCTAAAAATAAAAAAAATAAAAAATCACATAAACCTACATGGGCACTTATGAAACGTCAGAAGCTAGGTGCACGGTTCCAATTGGTCGTTTCCTATGGAGAAGAGCCGGCAAGAAATTCCACGGTTACTGTTTTAAAAAAAGTGGGCTTTAACAATGTTTCCAAGTTACAGTGTTAATAGGTATGGGAGGACAGTGTTGGCCCGTCAACAAGTACCAAGTACTTAACAAAATAAAAGATAGTTTACAAAGCTACAGTCTATTAAGCCTACAACGTTCTCACATTCACAAATTAAAAAAGAATCTACTATAAAATATTACTAAAATAATAAAAATAAAAACCTACATATTTAAACCAAATGACAACATTGTCATTACAACTGTAACAAAACTGAATAAATATTCTGTCCACAAGTCACTAATAAATATTTTAAATCTGATACTTAGAAACATCATATAAAGTCATATATCTCGGAAGCTAAATGCCGAGAACTGGACCCTTTTCGCTTGGACGCCCACACAAATAATCATTACAGCAGCTAGAAAATGCGAGACAAAACTTTTTTTGTTTCAATAAAGCCAGCTTCTGCAAATTTTTTGCCGAATTCTTCAAAGGAAGACTTTTTTTTTTTTTTTTCTTTATTTATTTAAAGGGGCTTTTACGCATAGCGTATGCCAGTCCCATCGTATCCTAAACAATAGTATTACAACACGTGGGCCATGAATTTGAACAAACCCTTCGCATCGTCACCATTTGGTTGGGATAGAATTCTATGAAACATGCCTACATCAGTTCTGTTCAAATTCAGGGACCTTACAAAATGATTTCTATTTGATTCATATTGGACACATTCCATCAATAAATGTTGTAGGTCCTCGACAACTCCACACTCCTCACAATTGGGTGAAGCGATTTTCTTCATCATGAAGGCAAATTTTTTGCATGCAATGTGTCCAGATCTGAGTCTAAGAGCAGTAACAATCAGTTTTCTACTAATATCGCTATTCATGAACCAGGGCACGCGAACAAAGGAAGACTTATCGCCTACTACTATCTACTTCATAATAATAAAGTAACTTTTCTATCCTTTTACCGCAATTCAATTACAACATAATCTTTCACATCTCCTCCTTACAGATAAAGACTCCACGAGGGAGTCAGACATTACTTTATTAACCTCTCACTAATGCGTAGATACTATTCTCAAAGGAGTTCTAATGCCCGGAATACACGAAGCTAGTTTTCGAAGCTAGATCGTAAGGTAGCAAGCTAGTAACTCTGGCTTCGTGGATACAGAACTAGATCTATTATGTACACAATCAAATTTACAGATATAAATGTTGTAATTTTACATAGGGTGACACAATGGGCGGTCTTATCGCTGAAAGCGATCTTTTACAGATAACCTTGGGATGGATTAAAGGGAGAAGGAGAGACAATACTGCAGGTAGTCAGTGGTGTACCATTTACATATACAATAAATACATACACACATAAAGCATACACTAGCTTAATTTCTAGGCTAGTAAGCTAGCGTTTAAAGCTAGGATAGTTTAATAGGATGGGGTTCTATTTTTGAGCTATTATCGCCCCTCACCACTGATTTTACTATCCTGGCTTGTGTACTAGCCTCGTGTGGCCGGCGAAGATAGTACCCAATCGGATCATTTTACTCTACGGACTAAGTTGCTGCGATGCTATTGGCTTAAAATTTACTCGCATCGTGAAAACAGCACGAGCTTGTGCCAAGCCAGGATAGTATACCTACAGAGTTTCTAGCTTGCTATGAGCTTTGATAAACTAAGCCTCGTGTATGAGGCCTTATGCGGTGTTATAACGAATTAATGTAATCACTTCGCCGACATGCTGGCTACATGCAGTTCCGAACTTCGTGGTACAATATTGATGTGCGCTGCAATGAGGAGGTTCTGGTAATATTTTAGACTAGGTTCTGTCCGTGACTTCGTCCGTTTTAAATTTATTGATTCATCATCATCAACGTTTCAGCCGAAAGACGTCCATTGCTGGGCATAGGCCTTCCCCGAAGGGGGGGGCGGTTGCCATAATCCCCACGCTTGGCAGGAGGTTTGGGTATCGCAGTATGGTGTTAAAATGCATAGAGAACGCTGCTGCCCGTTCTCTAGTAAGTCCCTTAGTCGCCTTTTACGACGCCCACGGGAAGAAATAGGATGGTGCTATTCTTTACGTCCGGCACCACACGGTTAATTTCTTGTTTCAACATAACTGCACCTTCCCATTAGTGAAAGAATTTTCGGAATTGGATCAGCAGTTCCGAAGATTACCTCTACATACAAACTCACTTTACCACTTTACAATATTATAATAAGTAAGTATAAGTTGACTTGTATCAATTATGAAAAACGGCCAAGTGCGAGTCGGACTCGCGCACGAAGGGTTCCGTACCATTATCTGCAAAAATGGCAAAAAAATCACGTCTGTTGTATGGGAGCCCCCTTAAATATTTGATTTATTTTAATTTAATTATTCATTTTTAAAGTGAATATATAACTAAATATTCTGTAATATTCAAGCGTCTACCTGTTGCCGTTTTCAATATCGAGCAAAAACGAGCAAAAAAAATCACGTTTGTTGAATGGGCCCCCCCCCCTTAAATATTTATTATATTCTGTTTTTTAGTATTTTTTGTAATAGCGGCAACAGAAATATAATACATCATCTATGAAAATTTCAACTGTCTAACTATCACGGTTCATGAAATACAGCCTGGTGACAGACGGACAGACAGACAGCCAGACAGACAGACGGACAGATAGACAAACAGACGGCGGAGCCTTAGTAATAGCGTTCCCGTTTTACCCTTTGGGTACGGAACCCTAAAAATGGACATGTGCCTAGGTAAAAAAAAGTATCCTATGCGTTGATCCAGGAAATGGTCTACTTGTGTGCCTGATTTCTTCCAAATCCATACAGTCCGAGTTAGATCTTTACAGTTAGCGTGATTGATTAAGAAACATCAGTAGGATTATTGGTTGGGTTTCTTGAAGATTGTAAACTAAACGTCATTAAACTAGTTGTGTCAGCTGTCAACAAAACACTCCTGTCATTCTGATAATCCTGTCAATCTGGTACGTCGTGAAACAAAAAAAAAAAAAATCTGTCCTCATCACATAGTGTACTTTGAGGAGCTTGTGGCTAAGTAATAACTGCCGCACGGGTCGATCGGCAAGTTAAGCTACGCTTGCCGCGGTTGGTCCGTGGATGGGTGACCATCTTTTCATACCAAGATTCCTCCGTGCCTCGGAAAGCACGTTAAGCCGTTGGTCCCGGCTGTCATTTATAGATCTTTGACAGTTGTTACGGGTCGTCAGAAGCCCAAAAGTCTGACAACCAGTCTTGCCGAGGGATATCATGTTACCCAGTAACTGGATTGTGGAGGTCAGATAGGCAGTCGCTCCATGTAAAATACTGGTATTTAGCTGCACCCGGTTAGACTGGAAGCCGACCCCAACATAGTTGGGAAAAGGCTAGGCAGATGATGAAGATATAGTGTACTTTAATTTCTTACCAATAACCCATCAGGGATATACATATTTTTATTAATGTTGATACCTACTTAAGGTGAATCAAATGATTTTGTAAATACAACGTAACACTGACCTACAAATTGCAAAAAACGTAAAAAATAAGAAATTTCGCGGGCTACAGCTGCGGATTCACCTTATGTTCTGAAATGATAGTGTTAGGTTTTCTTTTATCAGGCTAAACAGAATATCTATACAATACAGCCACCCACCCACCTTATCACATCACAACACACTAATATTATAAAGGCGAAAGTTTGTGAGTGTGTGTGTGTGTGTATGTTTGTTACATCTTCACGCTCTAACGGCTGGACCAATTTTGATAAAATTTTGTATGCAGGTAGCTGACACCCAGGATTAAGACATAGGCTACTTTTATCCCGATATTCCCACGGGATCGAGACTTACGCGGGTGAAACCGCGTGGCGCAGCTAGTAATTACATAAGAATAAGTTTTTTCCTTTGAAAAGACCTACTCATTTATTAAAGCGTCATTTATATATGTAATTTTTATGGTGTACATAAAAAAGAGTATTCTAATCTAAAGCCCCAGCTTCCTAAATATAGCTTCAGAAATTCATTGAAATAACTCTAAGAATCGGCTCTCGATCTCGAAAAACATGTTTTCTCAAATGTGTCGGCACTTAGTACTTTTACTTTGAGGGAGCGTCTCTGAGAGGAAGGGGAGGCGTTACGTACTCGATACTTCAACGGGTTCCTTTCAGCCCACGATTATATCTAAAAATACCGTATTTTTAGCTTAAAAAGAAGGTTCTGATATTATATTGAGGACATGGCGTACTAGAAGGATGATTTACCTAAACTAGGTACACGACAATACATTCGTTACAGATTATACAATAATTATCTAAGTAATTCAATTAAAAATAAAAATTATTATTTATTTATATGTTCCCGTACGTAGATGAGTATTCATCGATTTCAATATACCTAAGTATTCAAAAACGACAAAACAATAAAAGTCATCTGGAGCCGCATGTAATGGCGGTATATCTTTGTACTGGGATTAGTTTTGGCGCCAATCCAGCGTCCCAGGTGCGTCCGTGTATGCAATCTGCCATGTTTGAATGTGGCGTGCGCGGGAATATATCTGGAATACGTAATTATTATTCCAATCTTTGTTACATATGGGACTCCTAACACGTTTTCGGTGCTTCTGTTTATTTGTTTAGTAAATCTAGACAGGCTCGTTTTAATTGAATGTCAATTACTTGTTCTAACATATTATAAAAGCATTTTTTTGATGTCTCTTGAAATAAGAGTACATAATTTTACATTGGTCTAAAATAAAATGACTATTGGGCCCGGGCCTTAAGTGTAGGATTGAAATCTTATTATGTAGGTATACAATTGTGTTTCCTTTCACTATTGAATAATAGTCAATGAGCTGCTCACTGCCAGTCAGCCGTCGAAGCGTCCGTCACTGAGTAGTTCACAAGAGAGGTCCATCAGAGTAATTAGTAATCTGTCAATGGATGATCGTGGGATCGTGTCCGGTGTGGACCGTGCCTAGTTACTGTTCTACATTCAAACAACGACGGTCCGGTCGGTTAAATTCTCAACAACAGAAACTCAGTTCAATATAATTCTAGTTTAATTCAATCGAAATAGGATATAGTAAGCCGATTTTCGCACAAAAGCGTCTATTTCGCACGATTTGAAAGCCAGTTTATGGCTAAATATAGCGACCGATACGCATTATTGGCAAGTTTCAAATTCCGTTATATTTCGACAAAGCATTGCCCGTATTTACGCCGCTTAGCTCAATTTATGGTTCCCGACATTACATTTGCTAATGCCTCATTGTTCGGCCTAATTACAATGATGTTAAATGATTTAGAACGTTTTAAATTATTCGGACTGGGTTATGAAATTATAATGAACAGATACCATAGTATTATTGTTGTTTTAATGCTAGGTTTGAAATTTAGGGCTGCCACATTTTTTGGACATCATTATTTACAATTAATAAGTACCTACATAATAGACTCAAATTATACGAGTACCTACATCAAATTAAGTGACGTTACGGCATTATCCATTCTTTGAAAACCAACACTGGACCTGCCTAGCGAAAAAATAGCTAACAAAATACATTAATAAACTCCGTGCAATAAAAGAGAGTCCAGTCAAAAGAAATTGCTGTACGGAAAACGAGACCCAGGAAGGAGGCATGAAATACAAAAGGAAGTCAGCAATGTTCCTACAAAAGGATATTGATTCAGCAATGAATTATTAGTAGCTTTAGACATTTTAAAATCTCGTCTTTTACTGGGCAGGTTGCCAACCTTCATAAGTAGTTCAAGTTGCCTGGGAAGGCTTTCTGCAGACTTGTCCCGACTCATTAATGCACCTCCTTGGAGACTTTATTATGACAGTAATTTTGTTGCCAGCTTCAAAAATTGTGGTTGTCAAAAGGAAGTTAGTCTGGAAAGTCATAAAATTAAAGTTTGTCTGAATTTTCAGTAGCGCTTGCGTGCTAGCGTAAGCATGTAATTTTTAGTTTTTAAATGCTTTTTCGCATTTTTTATGTTGTAAGTACCCTATGCTTTACATAGGTTCATGAAAGACTATTTACTCAATTAACGTGTGCCTAACTTGAGCCATTCTGTATGGCAGCCATTCATAATCATACTGCAAGGCAAAAGTCTCTTCTCCTTCAGAGATGGCACGATTACTTATCACCACGGTTCCTCAAGAGACGGGTTGGTGATTTCAGACTCATATCTTTACATAAATTATAAAACAAAGTCACCCGCCGCGTCTGTCTGTCAAAAAAAATATAATTATGTAAAAATAAATAATTTATGTTCTACAGGATTGATCATCTTAAAATGTTTAACAAAAAAGTCCGGGATAACATATGTCTATGTTTTAAGGATGACCCAGATTTACTTTCGTTGGATCCCATTTTTCCACAGTAACCGTTTTTTATCTTTCAGATGTTGATAAAAATTACATTGTTTTTTCCGAAGCTATTTTAACCGGTACCTATTTATTATATTAATCCTTATCCAATAAAATATGTTATTTAAATTGGGCATTTATTTTAGATTAAAATATGCCTGTACATCATATTATTTAAATGAATACTTTAAAATATATCACAGATTTAAAATTACGCGTAACTAAATAATTATGATTGACGGTGGCGCGGCAGTCAAAAAAAAAGGTCGCCGATTTACATAATGAATTAAAATATTTCCAGTAACCCAGACTGCCAGCACACAGAAACATAAAGAATCACATTCATTCATTGCATTCAGCCTTTGGCATAGTGCCTAAACCGTTGTCCTAATTGGCAACGACACCGCTAGCAACTCAATCGCTCAATTCATGCGAACTAGGACAAAAATTGATGAACTCAATCAAGATACAAATTTAATGGACTGTAAACTTTTCAATTAATCAGGCTGTTGAAATAGTTTTATGTTAACATTTCCATAAAATTCAGGGTTGATCGACTAGGTTCTGTTAAAAGTCCTCCCTATTAATTAAAATGGACGCTACGAGTGGAAGGCAAATTCCAATTTGCCCTTTGAATCTAGTGTATATTTTGGATTAACTGAAGGGACTGGTGTGTTTACAATCATCCGTCAAAGATTAGGCGATAAAATATCCGAAAAATTGTCCGTCAAAGTTTAAGCTATAAATTATCCGAAAAATTGTCCGTCAAAGTTTAAGCGATAAATTATCCAAAAAATACGTCTTTTACCAAAATATTATTCAATTTTCCGTCTCATACGATAACAAATATGCCATTCACAAGTTGGGAAAAACATCGTCAAAACAAAACGGTGCAAATATTTTCGCGCAAAATAACCTGGATTACAATTCAATTTGACGTCAACAGGGAGCCATTATCGGATAAAAGAGCCCCCTTTATTTGGTATACGGATATTTTTATCCGATATTTTCCTAATTTTTTCTTCGATTAAGCCGGTAGGCTGTCTTTATAAGTGTTATCTTTCCTTACAGTCGGATTCCAGTGTAGATATTAGCGGGACAAATGGTTTTTGGGTATTCCATTATACTAGGTACCTATGTATGTGATAATTTTTCATAGTAGAAAAGGAATAAATTGGTACTGTATGAAAGAGGTATCTCCGCTCGGTTAAGGAAAATCAACCCAGTGGATTTTCTTGTAGGGATTGTAGTTCGATTGTTGCTATGAAAGCATTCAAATAAAACACCGACATTTAAACACTCGCTCACATAAAAAACACATGTGGCTATGACTATTCCGAGTCATGGATTTGTATTCCATATTTTTTTTAATAACTAGGTTTGCTATTGGCAAACCCGAAAAGCTTTTTGGTAAATTAGCCGTAATGAGTTAGCATGAAAAAATAACGAAAACTAAGTGCACTAAATAAATTAATCCTAATAAAAAACTATTATAGAATAGTTATAATTTTACGTGAGACATAAAATTCCAAACTCTAGTATTTGAATTCAGGTTTCCGCAGACAGGCGCGACGCAACTCTTGTAGAAAAAAATCCATGATGTTTTCATATAAATTGTTTTACTAGTGACGTGTCGCATCTGTCTCCGGGAGCCTTTCAGAAAACAGTAAAGGTAATGACAAAAAATAAAAAATATCACTGTTACTGAAAGCAGGAAAATCTTCAAATACCTACTTTAATTACAGTGTAAATATTAGCTTGTAATTTATACTCGAAAACATTTTTTATCCCCGTTTTCGCTACTCTTTTCTCAGGGGTTTTAAAATGATATTTTTATGGAAAAATTTCCTCTCGCGACACAATCCACTTTGCGATGATGGTCACAGTTTCAAAGACGATAAAACTTTTGGAATTGGTTAGCAAGTCAATAACGACGAAGAATTATCGGTTTCGCGAGACCTGAGTTCGTGATCGTGGAGGAGTTAAGTGCATTAAAAAGGTATTGCATGTCTCCATACATAAATTGTAGATAGCTATTTTCTGAATCTCATAGCTTGTACAATATTAACAATCAAAGAATAAATAGTATGTACAATTCAGCTTGTAATATAAAAAATAATTAATTAAGTATTATTTCGTATAATACTTGTGGCCAAATACAGGGTGGAAGGGACATCGACGCGCATCCAGTTACCATGGATTCAGTACATCATTCTTGACCCCCTGCGCTAAAATTTTTCGCCAGTTATAAAAAAAAATCCCTATTTATTTTGACCGAGTAGGTATTGCACTTCTGTAGGAAACAGCTGTTTTTTTTTAAATTACCGACGAGAATTTCAACGCACGGGGGTCAAGTATGACGTACTGATTCCATGGTAACAGGTTTCGCGTCGATATCCCTGCCACCCTGAAAAATAATAACAGCTGCACGGGTCGATCGATCAGGTTAAGCTACGCTTGCCGCGGTTGGTCCATGCATGGGTGACCATCTTTACAAACCAAGACCCTTCCATGCCTCGGAAAGCACGTTAAGCCGTTGGTTCCAGCTGTCATTCGTGGATCTTTGACAATCGTTACGGGTCGTCAGAAGCCCGAAAGTTTGACAACCATTCTTACCAAGGGGTATCGTATTACCCAGTTACTGTGGTTGTGGAGGTCAGATAGGCAGTCGCTCCATGTAAAATACTGGTATTCAGCTACATCTGGTTAGACTGGATGCCGACCCCAACTTAGTTGGGAAAAGGCTTGGCAGATGATGATATTTCGTATTTAGAATTGTTTCAAAAATTCTGCTGCTTCCGGTTAGACTGGAAGCTGACCCCAACACATTTACAGTTACATAAGAAGAGGCTAGGCAGATGATGAGTATCTATTTAGAAAAAAAATACTAAGTACAATAACAAAGTTTATAATAGCAATCAACAACGATTTTATTTCTGTCAATCAATTTAATTACTGCACAGAGATTGATCAGATTTTCAGGAACAGATGGTAGATCGACAATATAATTTTTCCTGAAAAAGATACGAGCTTTGCTTTAAAGATATGCACAGAGATTGATCAGATTTTCAGGAACAGATGGTAGATCGACAATATAATTTTTCCTGAAAAAGATACGAGCTTTGCTTTAAAGATATACCTTATGAGAATAAGGTATATCTTTAAAGGGAAGAATTATACATTATACTCGTACCTTATACTCATAAGGTATAATGTATTTTATTGCTCGTAATATATTTTAACGTTACTTTGGCGTCAGTTTAACTACAGTATTTTACTAGACTCACTCATTTTTAGGGTTCCATACCCAAAGGGTAAAACGTGAACCCTATTACTAAGGCTCCGCCGTCTGTCTGTCTGTCCGTCTGTCACCAGGCTGTATCTCATGAACCGTGATAGTTAGACAGTTGAAATTTTCACAGATGGCGTATTTCTGTTGCCGCTATAGCAACAAATACTAAAAACCAGAATAACATACATATTTAAGGGGGCTCCCATACAACAAACGTGATTTTTTTGCCATTTTTATAGATAATGGTACGGAACCCTTCGTGCGCGAGTCCGACTCGCACTTGGCCGGTTTTTATATGTATTTCGTTTGAATTTTAAAACATCCTCACGTGTGTATTTTGATAAATAAAATTAAAGAGAAGGGTGGGAAATGTTGGAAATGTTGGGAAAGGTTCACCACGAATTAGGGGCTTTGATACAATTATTTATTGTGGTGCGGATTCATTCAGCGTCGGAATTATCTAAATTATTCTGTGGAAACTCACTAATTGGCGATAAATGTACATACATTTGCGGGGCGAGCACGGCCTACTGTGACATGACTTGAGTCACACATTTTATCACAGTTTGAGGGATAAAACTGTTTTGTCATAAAATGCTAGTACAAAATGACATGACATAATTTATCATGTCTTGTCACAAACGTCTTGGCACGCCCGTGCTCGGCCTGCTGCACGACTGTGGTGCCTGCATAGGTATACAAGAATGTATGTGGGTTCGTTGTGTTGAGAAAAGCGGCCAAGTGCGAGTCGGACTTGCACACGAAGGGTTCCGTACCCCCGTACAATATTTAACACTACATATTTTAACACGTTTCTTGTATGGAGACCTCCTTTAATTTGTTACCGTTTTCTGGTTGTCTCGGCCATAGTACTTCCTACACACACTGTGAAAATTACAAGTGTCTATTTATTGCCGTTCAAAAGATACAGCCCTGTGACAGACGGACAGACCGACAGCGGAGCTTTAGTAAGCCCTTTGGCACCCTTTGTATACAAACCTAAAAATAATAATACTTACTGTAAAATCATCATCTGCCCAACCTTTTCCAACTATGTTGGGGTCGGCTTCCAGTCTAACCAGATAATTAACGTACTTTCCGAGGCACGGAAGAGTCTTGGTATGTAAAGATGGTAACCCATCCATAGACCAATCGCGGCAAGCGTAGCTTAACCTGATCGATCGACCCGTGCGGCTGTTATTACTTAGCCATAAGCCCCTCAAAATACTTACTGTAAAATATTCTTCAAAATATCTAGAGTTATAGTTGATTTTGTAACTGCTTTACCTCCGTAAGGTTGATTTTCACTTGCACGTCATAAAACGACTAGGTCTAATTTCAACCTTAGTGAAGTTTAAATTTACTGGGAATTGTGGTCGACAGTGATGAAGCAATCAAAAATCAAAATTAAAAGTCATTTATTCAAACCAGGCTGAGAATCAGCACTTTGCGAACGTCAAAATTAGACAAGACGGTCCCCCAACAATGCCCGCCCTGCACCACTTCCTAGTGCGTACACACATTTGCAACTGGGAAGAAGAAGTGGCGCAACAAACTCCCCAGCAGCACAGCTGTCTGTTCAGTTAGAAAAACCTGAGTTTATACAACGGTATGTAAAATAACTTACATAACGCAACACAAAACATAAAATTAAATTATTTGCCATATTTTAGCTAGCACACGCCACTATACAGTATGTACCAAAAACCCTGTTGTTCCTTTTAGGGACGTATACATTTACCTACAAGCACAACATTGGTGGAATTATAATTAAAAAAAATTAAGTATTGGCTAGTGGAGAAGTCAAAATCAAAGAATGAAAGAGGTTAGAAATCAGTTAAACATTACAAATATTATTATTTCATTATTCTTGTTGAACAGTTTTTATAAATTAATTGCTTTATTACTTATGTATTTTTTAACGATTCTTAAAACGTAGGTAGAAGGAACAACAGGGTTTTTTCTTACACATTGTAACCAACAAAAAAAAAAAAAATTGAACACTAAATTTTGAAGTAGATACGAAGACAAAAGAAAGAATCTGCTTAGCCTTTTCCCAACTACCTACGTAGGGGTCGGCTTCCAGTCTAACCAGATGCCGCTAAATACCAGTATTTTACATGAAGCGACAATTAATATCCCCCCTCAAAACTCATGAAAATGTAACACCCAGACGACTCAATTGACGTGTTCCCATAACAATCGAAGTGATCATTAAATCCCCTACACGTGTAAGACAGCTTGAGGCTCGTAAAGTAAACGAGGAAATAAAACCTGCCAATGAGCTGGAGCGGTCGCTTCTTTGACTTGACAGACAATAATTAGGAACGAAAATTGTAATTTAAAGACCCCGTCTTATACGAAAATGCCGGTCACTTGGGTTTGCATTACAGTTTGTTATACAGGGTAGATTTTTGAGATGGGGCAGTAAGGGCAGCTACCTTAACCGTTGTAGCTACAGGAAAACGGTCTTAAAAGACTGTCCTTAACTTTTAGAGAAATTTTGATCTGCATTCACAGATTTTGAAAAACATGTATAGTCAGCAGAAAAATGGGCAATTTTGACAAAACTTTTTTTTATGTCAATCGATCCTGTTTCTTATAAGAATAAAATACTTCTATCGGACCAACCATGGTTTGAGTACTTAAAAAGTAATAAATCGTAAAAAACTTTTCCAATACATTTCGTAGGAAATGAGACTCCAACTTAGTTTTTTTATGATGGATACACTGACCGCTACAATGAAGACTGGCCAAAAAAAATGTAACTTCGAATGTCGAACGAATACGCGTCATAATTCAATTTGCATTGAAAACAGTATCTAGATAGTTTATTGCTTGGTTGTTTGTAATTTCTGAAATTCTGCGCAACAGCCGCCATATCCGTTCTAGTTTTAAGCGGCAATTCGCAAGGCAGTGAATACAAAAATATGGTCCTATACCGTTATCACCGCGCAGTCCTGATGTCACACCTGTTTTTTTTTTTATATGGCGCTATTTAAAAATGAACTTTATAAAGAGAAATACGACAGTGTTCAGGAACTCAAAGATGTACTTACCACTCTTCTCTATGGAATGAATCCTAGCACATTATCAGCTGCTACCCGCTCTGTACTGAAGAGAATACACCTATGTCTATGAATATATACGTCAAAACGGCTACCGTTTTGAACATGAGGTGTTCCAGGCTATACCTGCGGATTTATTCAACTTATCACTATAGTATGAATATCGTAATTATTTACTAGGTATTTCCATGAGGAGACTACGGAATTACTTCCTGTCGAAGCAATCTTGTGACGCAACGGAAGCCGCTAAACGTATAAGTGATTGTCCATTTTCCTGATAGGTATGTAAGAACATGTTTTTGTAAGGCTTTTCCCCATTTCCTTCCTTGTTCTCTTGTAGATAATCCATTGTAATTTTGTGCAACTGTGTCTTTTTACAATGGGTTGAACGACATTGGTCAAGTCTGATATTCGTCAATGCCCTTTGTAAACTACAGAACGTTTTATACTCTGGTCAGTATATTGTACCCACGACTAGTCAATCTATCTGCCTAGCCTTTTCCCAACTATGTCCAACTATGTTGGGGTCGGCTTGCAGTCTAACCGGATGCATCTGAATTATTTATATTTTATTATTATTTTACATGGAGCGACTGCCTATCTGACCTACACAACCCCGTAACTGGTTCCTGACGACCCTTAACAGCCGGGACCAACGGCATAGCATGCTTTCCGAGGCACGGAGGAGTCTCGACGTATAAAGATTGTCACCCATCCACGGACAACCCCCGGCAAGCGTAGCTTAACCTGATGGATCCATTGTACCAATAACTAGTACCTAGTAATAAAAGTAATAAAAAGGTTCCAAATGCGTATTAATCATTTTAATTGAAAGAAGACATAATGAGTTGTTAATTTGATCGTGTATACCCTTGGGCAGAATTTTATTGGAAAATAATTATGACGATAATGAAGTCTTGGGAGAGGACGATTTAGCGAATTAACGCTCCCTATGCAAGTAAGTTTGGTTATAGAATGTAAGTTTGGTTAACACAGATTTACATTACTTATATATAATTAAAATATCATTACTTTATTTGTCATATGTGATCTGAAATAGCTATAGTGAACTTCATAAAAAAACAATAAGTATAGGAGACGTCCGAATCTACATCAAATCCGTCGAGATAAAATAAAACCTTTTTAATTAGATTGATGTGATCGCCTGTCAAAATGCCCGCCACAAAATGGCGGCCCGTTTAAATTGAAAACAATAGCTATCTATTCACCCAGGATGAATCCTACGCAATTTCCAGTCCAGTTGAAACATAAACCTTTTTGCTTTGTGACTTTTATCGTTGTTAATTAAAACTCACTGAATCGAGACACACTGTATGAAGATTTAATTGTGTTTTGTTAATAAATTGAGTATTATAATTAATTGTATTGCTGCGCAAGTATTAACTTCCTGGTTGCTTCGCCAATAATGTATTAATGTCTGCTTTTATTGTTTCGTTACTTAATTGTTGGGGTATCCCGGTGGGGTGGAGGCTGGAACGAGAATAGAAATCGGCTGGTTATCATTTGGAGCACGTTGTGGACGTTGATTGAGTGAACAGGATTACTTGTAGTGATGGGATTATTGTTAGAGTCAGCTTTTCTCACATGTTTTTTAGGGTTCCGTACCCAAAGGGTAAAACGGGAACCCTATTACTAAGGCTCCGCCGTCTGTCTGTCCGTCTGTCACCAGGCTGTATATCATGAACCGTGATAGTTAGACAGTTGAAATTATCACAGATTTCTGTTGCCGCTATAACAACAAATACTAAAAAACAGAATAAAATAAATATTTAAGGGGGCTCCCGTACAACAAACGTGATTTTTTTGCTCGTTTTTGCTCGATATTGATAACGGCAACAGGTAGCCGCTTGAAATATTCACAGAATATTTAGTTATAATATTCACTTTAAAAATAAATAATTAAATTAAAATAAAACAAATATTTAAGGGGCCCCATACAACAAACGTGACTTTTTTTGCCATTTTTATAGACAATGGTACGGAACCCTTCGTGCGCGAGTCCAACTCGCACTTGGTCAGTTTTTCTTTTTCTTTCGTATAGAGGATTTTTTTTGCAGGTAACATAAGAATCATTTCACAAACAATCAGTTTTAGAAATTGGCTGTCCTTTGATTAACAAACATAGGTATATATTGCATTATGTACTACCTAATCAAACAAATACACATGCATATTAATGTACACAGTACGTATACATGACATTTTACGATGATAAATGATCTGCAATGGTCATTAACAAGCTTGGTTAGCTGTTAATTTCCATACATGTGTCCATTTAATTAATTTATTGTTTGAAACTAAACTGATTTGATATGCACGTTAAATGTGTAACATATTATTACGTTATCGTGTCTGTAGTCAGAGGCGTACTACGAGTAGCAGTCTCGGCCACCCTAGGCCGTTAATCCGCCGTTTAGTAGTACCCCCCCCCCCCTTCTGCTGATTTTGCAGCGTAAAAATTATACAAACAATGCGGTCAATTTAATAACCAAAAAATATATATTTCTTCGGTTAGAAGTTTTATGTTAGCATCACTATTAGCCCTCATCGCTCTGTTAATTATTGAGCTGAGATATTGCCGGCGCAGGTTGGCTGCGCCTAATATCTGACCGCACTAGGCCCGGGCCTGGTCGGGCTGTTACCCCCGGGCGGTTACCGCCTCTGGCTGTAGTGTAACTATTTAATTGATATGTGTAAACACCAGGGGCGCAACCTCCATACAACCCGATTCCTATCGACTTCCCTTCGGAACAACCAGTCTTCTTACACCTATGTGAATCACATCACATTACAAATATTTAATACCAGTTTAAAACCTTATACACCGTGACATTTTAATTGTCTTACAACGGGAGCCCACTTCATGTATCCAATGACTACTAATCATTCATGAAAGTATATTTTTTTAAAATTAAAATTTGAATAATTAAAAAAAAAAAAATATTTATTAGGACACATGAAACACCCTGTTACGAGCGCGTTACGAGCCCTGCGTTCCAAGGGCGGCGCGAAATGGAGTGCAAGGCTCGCACCGCGCTCATAACAGTGTGTTTCAAACTTTATCATGCGTCATAATGAATAATATTTAAAAAAAATATTCAAATGATAATAAATATTTTTTTTACTTTCATGAATGATTAGTAGTCATTGGATACCTACATGAAGTGGGCTGCCGTTGTAAGACACTTAAAATGCTACGGTGTACAAGATTAAAAACTACAAAAATTAAATTTTTTTTTTGATTGAGCAAAAAATTGCTGGAGTTAAATTTGGAAAAGTAAAGGAATTAATAAAAACTTTTAGTTTATTAATTTTATTTTGAAGATACCTAGAGTTTATGAGAACTGAACAACTTTTTCTTCGGCTTACCTCTAATACAAATTATAGGTACGCTTCTGTTAAACACTGTCTCATTTATTCAAGTAATATAGTAGCTGCTGTCACTAATGTCATTTGTCAGTCACCACGAATTGGGGAACAGGTTGAATGTGAGGTGGCCCAGCATGAGAGGTTTGGTGTGGTAGTGAGCCAGTGTTGTGATATCAACTTAAATACGGGATCAACAGGATTCCACAGTGGCAATATAAATAAAAGGTTCGATTAAAGCAAAGAGCTCAAAAGGCACTAGATTTTAATCAAGAAAAAAACTTTATTCAAAAAGCAATCATGACACTCAAGTAGTTCCCCCCGTCACCTTAAACCGACCTTACCATTTATCCAAAGGAGAAATTTTACAACTGAACCACCAACTTATAAAATGATCTTTAATGCTCAGTCAAAAGGGTGCATAATAAAGCGTTCACTTATGACCTTTCTGTTTGTTTAGGGTTATAAAGGGTGGCGAGGTTTTCGAAGATTTATTAAGTTAAATGCTATCGGAGCCCCCTGAGTAATTGCTGCGGACTTCCGCGCTGATAAAACACAATTTTGTGGCAGCCCGTAAGCTGCAGGTTAAGATGGTATTTGTCACCATTTTGGCAGAGTGAAATTAAGAGGGAAAATAAATTGCAATGTCTCTTTCCAATTGTTTTGCGGAAGTACAATGAATAAGAGGAATACAGTTGCAGTTGCCCAGTAACTGGGTTATGGAGGTCAGATAGGCATTCACTCTATGTAAAGTAATGGTATTCAGCTGACACCAACATAGTTGGGGGCTAGGCAGAGACAAAGTTTTACATTTCTTCTTCGTAGTATGTAATTTGAATGAATTCTAAGCACGTATAATCATCATTAAATCATCATAAGGTAGGTAATATCAACACCAGAAGACAAAGTTCTCAGAAGACTTTTATAAAAAGTACTTTCTAGTTAAAACAACTAACTAGCTTTGTTCTCTTTACCACTAACCAGGGACCGAAACCGGTATGATCAGTACCGGTATTTTTCGGTTACAACCTTTATTTTTACCGGTATTTTAAAGGTTACCTTAATTCTTAGAAATTGAATACGACCGGTATTAATACCGGTAACCGAAATAAATATTACCTCTATCTTACACGTGCCGTCGGCATTAGTCAAAGGGCGCGCATCGCCTGTGTCATGTGTGTGAGTCGATCCGCGCGCCGACCAATCAACGGACCTGACGGCTTTAGGTTTAACCGGTATTAAAACGGTAACCTAAATAGAGGTAACATATTTCTTCTTCCTATGGTTACCCAGATAGCGGTAACCTTAATCGTAGAGATAACCGAAATTCTTCAATAATCTAATTTGTACCGTAATGTATAAAGGTTTTCGGTCCCTGCCACTAACATTCATTATTTATTGTCATTTTGTGCATAGAAATTTTATTTTGGGTATTTTTATTATTAAACCTCGCATCTGCCTAGCCTTTTTACCTAGCCTTCTAACTATGTTAGGGTTGGCTTCCAGTCTAACAGGATGCAGAAGCTGAATACAAGTATTTTACATGGAGGGAGTGCCTATCTGACCTCAACAACCCAGTTACTTGGTAACACGATACCCCTTGGTAAGACTGGTTGTCAGAATTGGGCTTCTGACTACCCCTAACGACAGTCAAAGATCTACGAATGACAGCCGGGACCAACGGCTTAACGTGCTTTCCAAGGCTAGGAGGGGTCTCAATATGTAATGGATGGTCACCCATCCACGAAGCGACCGCGGCAAGCGTAGTATTGATCGACCCGTGCGGCTGGTATTATTTAGCCACGTTTTTAATAAACCAGCATAGAGGAAACATTCTGTAAAATAACTGTATTCGTTGTTATTGCTTTTGTTCACGGTACATTGCACAGCGAGCTAGAGGAAATGAACCCATTTATTCAACTGTTATAGCTCCAACATTTTACGGAAAAGTTTTGGTAAAGCTTTTTATTTTTGGAAAGTAATAATAATATCAGGGTTAGGGTTCCTGTCTCTGGGGCCGATGTCGGGAGCAGATCCGAGCTCCCGACATCGGTGAGTCCTTTTTTTATGTTTTTTTTTAATGTAATTTATGATGTGTTAAAAAAAAGGAAATAATATGTTCTACTTCACCATCCTTCTTTTATTACCCCTTAGGAAGGTTGTGCGTACTTATTTCCTGTTAAATCATTCTTCTTCAGTTAGGTGACGTAGCGTTCAAAAGGAAAGTTATTAATTTTCTCGCAGATAAAGCTTATTATAATTTTAATGTGTTTTTAGATGAGATATTTTGATCATGTTTTACTAATTCATTATTTTGAATTAGGTATCTTTTATTATCATTTCGCGACATTTTAAAATAATTTGACTCGAAGTGACGTTATAAATTATTGTATTATTATTTGCATGCCATTGTTAACACAAACGTGATGATCTGTTTATATCTTTAATTTTAACGTCTTTTGCGTGCTGACAATTTGTGTTGTATGTATTGTATTCAAGTTTGAGCAAATAAATCATTATCTTATCCTAGAAGAACTACACGCACACAATAATTCATGCGATCATATCAGTAAGCAGAAGCTTGGGGACAACACAATTACCAGAAACGCACAACAAGGATACAAACATTACATTAGGATAATAAATAAAACTGATAAGAAGAGGAAAATAAATAATATACATACATAGCTGATGTCATTCGTCGATTTGAATTGCCAGTCATGTGGTTGGTAGTTCTGTAATAACAGTCGCCATTTTGAACTCTATTAGTATTGTAACTAAGATTGCAAAATTCAGTGCTATCAATCGTGTCATGGGTCAAACTATAGTAAACGCACTATAGAGATAAATGGACGATGCCGGAATAGTTCACTATGTGAGGGGAAAATACAGCCTTATAATAAAACTTTTAACGGATAATACGCAGTACATATTTTCTAAACGAAAGCCAAAATGGAAATACAAATGGCGGAACCGATTCAACTGTATTGGATCGATCCAAGTTCAATATCTAGAGATCTATTCGATCCACTGATATTGGACATTGTATATTGCAGCCTCGGGAAATTGAATGCAATTTTAAAGCCAATATGAGCGTTGCATAGATGGCAGAAGTACCGATACAACGTGCAATATCGAGGCTCAAGCTATTGGATCGTTGGAAAGCAGAATATTTCTGGCAAATTTTCATTTGAGAAACTTTTCGTGGTTGTAAACATTGCAGAGTTGAAAATGTCGGGTAGGTAGGTACCTAAAGTCTATTCAAATCGTTGTTTCCAATGTAACGAATATCAACTTTATAGTAATGTAAATTAAGTTGATTGCAGAATGACTAGTCATAATCAGCCTATAATGTTCCCACTGCTGGGACACAGGCCTCCTCTCTTCGAGAGGGAGTGGACTGTAAATCTACCACGCGGGCTCAGTGCGGGTTGGTAGATGTCACATGTCTTTGAATTTTTGGTTCTAGGACATGCCGGTTTCCTCACGATGTTTTCCTTTACCGTTTTGAGAGCAGTGGTGATGAAATTATTAACACAAAGTAAAGCGCCTGCCTGGGTTCGAACCCACGACCTACAACTCGTAAGTCGGGTCGTTACCACTGGGCCACCACTGCTCTCCGCGCTCTGAATGACTAGTGTTATTGAACAATTCATAAATAATTATGTTTGAAGTTTTAGCTTAAACTGCACTTTTTGTGGTGGCAATATAAGTTGTTTTTCTAAAAACACATGTTCTTTTACATGTTCCGGAACTAAATCGCGAAAGCATTATCCATCGCTTCCATTTAAATGAAATAATAAGATGGCGGCATTTGTTTCAGGATTGGTCGCTGACACTGTATCTGGTACTGTACTGTATTTACAACGACAATATTTTTCATCTATTGGACGCCTGAACGTCTTTCACG
Organism: Tiliacea citrago; assembly: GCA_963921375.1. NCBI lineage: Eukaryota > Metazoa > Arthropoda > Insecta > Lepidoptera > Noctuidae > Tiliacea > Tiliacea citrago. The sequence goes on along the minus strand of OY992782.1, from coordinate 12,174,613 downwards.
GCGCGCGTCACCAGTACCCCAAGTGTAAGTTTGCAAGAGAGTAAACGTAACTAGCGCGTTTGCGTTAAGATTTTTAGTCTCACCCTTATAGTCTTAGCATTATGATCTATCGGTCAAATTTTAACGCAAACGAAATACATAGTTACGTTTACTCTCTTGCAAACTTACACTTGGGGTACTGTTTCCATCCAGCCCTCTACATGTCACGACAGGTTGTGGCATGCGGGAAGCTTATAGATAAAAGTGGAGACAACACTCTAAATACCTAAGTGAAGACGACTGTGGGCCGACTCTCTCATTCTGAATACATACATAAGAAAGAGACAGTGATATGTGTTTTCTTTATCGTATGTATGTATTCACAAAGAGAGAGAGCCGGCCCACAGTCGTCTTCACTTAGGTATTTAGACTAAACAAGTTCTTTAATTTGACGGCGCAGCAAGTGGCGCCGTCTATTTTTGTTATGAAGTTACTGGATTCACCGAAAAGGTCGGATAAGAGTGACACTGGCTGGTGAAAGTCACTCTGGCAGAGCGTCGCATTGGTGGTTCTGATGACAGAAATGTCAGGGAAGCCGCTGTTGTACCACTTCCATGACGAACTGCTATATTCCGGCAGAATCCTGATGATATTGAAGCTGCTGAACCACTAATACGATGACTACTTCTGGTAAAGGCTATCCTGCGCCGTTACATTTGTTTTCTCCGCAGTCAATGTCACAAGACGCGTGTCGCTTGAGCGTGTAGCTCGTGGCCAGGGGGTGAAGCGATATTACCCGGTGGTTTGCGCGGAGTGGACTTTCTGGCTCTGTGTTACATAGGGGCGTGCTGCGGCTGGATTTGATTAGAGGCTACAAGGACACAACTGCGTTGTAAATGAACACTCCACAGCTTTATCAAACTGTACCGCGCATGACTATAATTTACTTGAACAATTTTACCTACTGTATCGTTTGTCATGTTATCGTATTTTAGTTTGTAGACTTCTGTTGTATGTTTTATGTTATAGGTTTTCGATTGTTTTTGAAGGGGTTTTGCTGTAATCATTTAGGGCTACTAACTTTTTATTCAAGAATTAAAGTATTTATTATGGTCAAAGTGGGAACAAAAAAAGTATCGCGGAAAAATAAACAGTATTCTTTTTACGTTTTTTTAAATAGTTGTACACAATTCGGTAGTGCTACTCGCGCAAGTCAATTTAGCACCAATTTTGAAGGCTTCGTAAGCCTCACCAAATAGACGAAGAGCAATTATTTTAATTATATATGTATTGAAGCTCTATTTCCGTCGAACCGCATTCACTTAATTAGCATTCAACACTGAAATTCACTCATTCTGTGAATACTGAGGTGGCAGAACTAACTTTATCTAGTATCTAATAGGTATTCTAATTACAATTATCTCTTTACTATGTCCTGAAAATTCATCATTGATACTGAAATTAAGGCTAGCTCAATCACCGTGCCCATGCCAAGGTGTATGCACGAAGTTATAGGTAGTAGATGAAACTTTTTATTTAGGTATAGCTCTGGATTATAAGAGAAAACAGTATACCTATTCATTTATTTTATTTTTGTTGAAAAGTAAACAGTATTTTAGAGTGACAGTGTTTAGTATAGTTAAACTATTTCACGAAGTCCTCTCTTGTCGCTCTAATGGCGGTAAACATAAGGTTCAAATTGCAATAACCAACAGGACTTCGTGACATAGAACATCTGTACCTACTCTACGTAGGTACCTACTTGGATTGGTGATTGCCGGGAACAAACTTTCAACTGACTGCTTCGTTGTCTAGTGGTCCCATGCGGTACTGCAGAGCATGACGTCCTGGTGTCGATTCCCAGGTCGGGCAGTGTTATTGGGTTTTTCTAGGTATCAGTAATTTCTCAGTAGCAGCCCAGATTTTGGATTTGTGCCCGATTGGTGTCAATAGGCTCGCCACCTATTACATGGAACTTAACCTGGCGAAATGTGAGTTTACAGTAGGAACACCTCTGCCTAACCCTTCGGGGAATACAGGCGTGACAATACTCAATAGTTTATTGCATTCCACAATGTGAACTTAGGTGGTAACTTAAAATTATATGGGATCTTCGTTGACCCTATCGGGCACAGCAAAATGATAGGAGAAAAGCTTTGAAAACTTAGCGAATCAGTCTTTTGAACTAAATCGATGTTATCATTTTAATAATACGTGAAGCGAAAACTTTGTACTCCCTTTTTATGAAAATTACGCGGTCGGAGGAGTATGTTTGGCAGAGTTAAAGTTAATATGAAGGAGAAGTGTAGAAAGCTTATATTTTTATATAATATGCATTAGAAATAAATTCAATTAATAAAAATAAAAATAAACATTAGACACACTTTTGAAACACACACATCGTAACATGGCCTCATGACTTGAAGATAGATACGTGACAGAAGAGACAGCTTAAACATGGAATAAGTAAGCACTTTTTAATAGCATGGAATTAGTAAGTACTTTATAATAACATGCAATTAGTGTACTCATGAAATTAGTAAGTACTATATAGATTGTAAGTAGATCGATTTTCGTCCAGTGGGCGACCACTAGTGTTTATGATACTCTCAACTTACAAAGGTGGCAATTATACTGGAAACAAAAATGCAAAACTTAAAGGAAAAATTGTTTATTCTACATAAACAAAACGCACTACGCAAACTTCTTTTGTTTCGAAACAATTATATCCATAAAAATAAAACCGCAGTTAACTTCATAAAGCGTTGGTTTCCTATATCTATTTCCCAAAACGAACACTACATACAAAGCGAAATGACCAATTAAAATGTGGGTACGTACTACATAATACAGGAAATAAAGCCTCAACTCCGGGAATTCGGGATATAAAATGTGGCAACATTTCATCATTGACAAAGGTCGAGGGCGTTCGTTCGCGTTAATTTATACGTCGGTGTTGCCATAAATTGCAGTGTTTTGGTTTGCTTTAATTACCAATCGTGTCGCCCCCAAATAACGGATCTTGGTACATTTGTAATTAATTGTCTAATTACTGGAGCGACGCCCTTCCCATAATTTCTGTCTAAACAATTGACCATTATTTTGTATGTTTTGGATGTAATTACGAACAGATTCGTATCTTAATTAGTTTCCAATTGATGACTTAGCGCGTCGGTCTCAGTCTTTACTTTTATTCTTTCTCTGATAAGTTCATCAGGATTAATATTCGTAGCAATCAAAAGTGCTGTTATTTTTATATCAACAGGAATGACAAAATATAAAAATAGGAATGACAAAATATTTCGCATAAAATTATCCGAACCATTTCATTTTAAAGCTTTTAGTTCCCATCCAAGTCCAAACCTTATTAAAACGTCATGTCATCAAACGCACCACAGATTAAAAACTCCATCAGCTATTCATTGACACAGATTGACACAAACAATCACTTTGAATTTCGAACATTCAACAAATCGCGTTCAATTTATTAATCGAAATTCGAAGTTTCGAACCAGAGCGATCAAACACTAATCTGTGAGTGCATCGGTTTCCAATAGATTGTGTAGGACTTTGAGGCTATTCCGAGTTCCATCGATCACGTACGAACGGTTCCGATTCCGCAGGTGATCCATTAGAACAGTCAATATATTGAGGATATTAATAGTTCAGGAAATGGCAGGAAATGTAGGAGATGATGTTCCGATATAGCTTCGTAATTACTTGTATGTGTCTCAATAATTGAGTGAGTTAAGACCGGTAATGGCGCTTACTGCCAAGCGTAAGTTTGTATGATGGGTGGTCGCACGATGCATTGACGCATGACGTGAACCCTCAAAGCAAAAGATAGTTTAGTTACCGTGCTTTAATCTAAAAAAAAATCTTGTACTGTCAGGGTTTATCAGGTATAAACAATGGATTAAAATTGAAAGACTAAAAATACATTTTTGCAGTACCTAACCGTATCGATGCCATAGGGCGAAAGTATAAGTTGAAGAAGGCTCTCAAGGCTCTATACCTACACTGATTCCGATAGTGAAGGTTTTATGCCAATCCTTTATTACGATTTTTTCGAGATAAAAAGAAGGGACGAGCAGATTTCCCTTTATTGGTATTAGAAAACAATTTATTTTGATGAATACTCATAAAAGTGCATTGACCTTTAGAATATTATTTTCTTTTTTGTTGATGTAAAAATTCCTGATTCTTTTATTGAATTTGTGCAAACAGAACAGGACATTTGCCGATTTTTAATAATTATTAACGACTTAATACAAATGAAGCCGCGAGAAATATTTATTTTAGACAGCCGAATTTCACCACGAAATCTTGAAGAATAAAATATAGTATTTTTAAATGGAATTGTGGTTTAGTAACTAAATTAGATATCTCAAATTACATAGATGTTTCCTTTCACAGAAAGGGGACATAGAACTAAAGTTGCCCACTCTGTCAAGATAATTTATATCCCACATTGTAGGCCAAACTATTCAGAATACCAAAACTTGGCGACGGACGGTTTTCATAAAACTTAGCAATTCCTAACCAGACGAAAAAGCAGCGGATTTTATGGGGTTAAATAGCCAAATGGTATCTTTGAAAGACGTGATTTTTTGATTTGTGTAGTGATTTCATGAAAAGGGACGGAAGTGTGTAACAAGAAAAGTGACAGCTTGAGCATGGAATAAGTAAATAATTTTTAATAGCATGGTTGACGGCACGGTTGGCGCAGTGGTTAAGCGATTGACTGCTGCGCTGCGTGTCGATTCCCGCACGAGACAAATATTTGTATGACCTATAAGTAGTTATTCCGGGTCTGGCTGTTTGCGTATGTGAGTTTAAATGTTTGTAAACGCACCCACGATACGGGAGAAATTCCTAGTATGGGGGCAAAATTTTATAAAAAAAATAAAAATTAGTTAGTACTTTCTTTATAATAGAATGGAATTAGTGTATTCATGGAAATAGTACTACTTACTACTACTAGATAGTGGTCGCCCAGTGGGTGACCACTAGTAATCAGGGACCATTTTGGTTACCCATTGGAAGGGTATTCGTTAGGGTTTTTCTAAGCGGTTAAACAAAAACCCATACGATATGGGTAACCCTTTTGAACGGCTTAAATTATATTTTGGTTACCCATTGAATGGGTTTTTGATAAAAACCCGTACGGTGTGGGTAACCCTTTTGAACGGCTTAATTTAAGCCATTCAAAACTACCCACACCGTATGGGTTTTTGATTAACTGCTTAGAAAAACCCTATCGAAAACCCTTGCCATTGAAAGGGTTTTCGATAAAAAATTTCTAAAATGGTAACCAAAATGGTCCCTGGGTAGAATAGAGATAGAATTGGTCATGCTACGTGTTATTAACGCGGGAGTCAGGTGATGTAGGCGGGGGTGATGATGTTCCCTTGACGAGGGAATTTAATTGAAACCACTTTCAGCACTTTTTAAAACGTTATATTTGCTATTTACACACACAATAGTTTAACACGAATTTAAATCACATACGTAAGGTTAGTTAATTGTACACAACACGGAAATACAGTCAAATAAGCATAAAGGATCATTAAAGAGTACACGGAAATACACAATAATAGAGAAGTAAAATAATCCTAAGCTATGATAACTTGACTGCCCTGAGCTATTTATAGAAAATTCGCGACTTGTAAAGCTAACAGTTATGAGGAGCTGTTACTTCACCGGAGACTTGTCGAAGACTGCACTTGCTGACACAATAAGAACTTTTAGAACTGTAAGAACTTTTAAGCGTTTAGAACTTAATTTAATTTGAATTTCTTCTGTATTATGGCTTTGGTCATTAGCTCAAGTAGCGTGTGGGCCCTGAAGGGTTTTAACTTTTCTTCCATACAATGCTACGGGTTACCAAAGCGTGGCTGGGTTTGGCCTTGAGTTAGGTCGCCACCTCAGAATCGTGTTGCAACTTGATTAATCTTACGCAATTGACAATATTATTGCGTAAGATTGATCATGCATGTTTCAACCCGAGTTTTTACCTTGCATTATTACGATCATTATCCAAATGATGATGTTATCAAAATACATGTTATGTTACAATGTTGTTATCATGTAAAGTGATACGTAACACAATCTGTTACAGCATATCTGACTATGGCATGCTATAAGTAAATAAAACATAGTTACAACTCATGTTGTTGTATTATCAAATCATGGTGCTTCGCCTACATTCCACCCCCTGTAACAGGGTTCAACCGTATTACATTTCTTGGTCTGTGGGAAGCACGATGATCTTAGCTACAGGCCGACGCAGGACCCCGTTTGTAGTTTTAATGTCTACTACACGGATGATGCCGTCACTCCCGTGGTACACTGTTTTTATAACTCCTTTAGTCCACGCACTACGTTGTTTGTTATTGTCGGCACATTATCTGCCCCCTTTTCGCGACGTTGCAGCGTTGGGAGATATTCCCGCAGCCAGCGCCGCCAGAACATGTCGGCGAGCGCGTTTACACGCCGCCATTGCCGGCGCGAGTCGACGTCGTCGACGTCGCCTGGTGCCATTGGAGTACTCCCGGACGCCATGCCCAGGAGCAATATGGTTCGCTGTCAGGACCACGGGCTGGTTGTGGTCGTCGTGCACGTAGCTCAGCTGTCGACTGCTCACGATCAGCTTGGCCTCTGTGAGGAGGGTGTAAAGGACCTCCTCACGAGGCGGTCGCTCCTTGAGCGTACTTCGGAGCACGTTGAGGCGGGTGAGTACACGCGCCATAGCGCGTTGTATGCGCGCCTTGGCGCATTGTATGCACACCACGGCGCGTCGCGTGCGCACCTTAGCGCGTTGTATGAGCGCCTTAGTGCGTTGTAAGCGCCCCATAGCGCATTGTATGCGCGCCACAGCTTGTCGCATGCGCACCATAGCACGTTGTATGCGCGCCATAGCGCGTTGTAAGCGCACCTTAGCGCGTTGTATGCGCGCCATAGCTCGCCGTGTGTGCGCCTTAGCGCGTTGTATGCGCGCCATAGCGCATCGTATGCGTGCCACAGCTCGTTGCATGCGCACCATAGCACGTTGTATGCGCGCCATAGCGCGTTGTAAGCGCACCTTAGCGCGTTGTATGCGCGCCACAGCTCGACGCATGCGCACCACAGCGCGTTGTATGCGCGCCATAGCTCGCTGAATGCGTGCCTTAGAGCGTTGCATGCATGCCACAGCGCGTTGTATGCGCACCATAGCGTGTTGTACGCGCGCCCACGATGAATAGCGCTTGTAGTTCAGGGGTGGCGCCACAGGCGCTGTCGTTGCACAGACTGGCTGGCTGCACTCGGGGTCTGCGTTCATCGCCTTGGACTCGCGACACGCCAGCTGCTGCTCCTGTGGACCACGTGGAAAAGAGGGGCCCGAGAGCCAACCTGCATGGCTATCGGGCCAACACAACCTGGTCGCTCGGACAGCTGGGTCGTTCCCCCAGGGTACCCAGCGCCAGTTGCCTCTAGGCGGTGCTACTCGCGCTTTCCCTAGCTTCATGACAATCTCCCTCTGTCTTACGGAGTTATTGCCTACTGGGTGTATGAGCGCAGGGTAACCTAACTTCTTATTGGTCAGTGACCTTATCGAACCTAGGGTCGCCTCTATTGTGCCTATTCCCTGTTTAAGGGCCACTATGTTAGGCACGTTAATTGCTGTGCTAGGTGATGAGGCTGCACCTAGTTTTACGGAACTTGTTTTATATTTATATGGTTCCCTGTGGGGCTTCGCGCCTCGCCACAAAAATAATCGAGCACCTTGACCTTTTGCCCTAATTCGTACCTTTAGGGACTTGTCAGCGATGCCGCCTGAAAAGGCTATAGGGCCTATTCTAGATTTTATTAAAATACTAGATTTTGTTAATAAGTCAGGTCCGGTCGGCAGGTTGTAACTGAGGCACGTTCTATCGGTACCGTACAACCTCTGCCGGGCCTGATTGTAATTGTTAGGTAATTGTGTGTCATTTTGTTTCCACAATATACCTACTTCACATTGCGACTTATCTGTGGTGTGATGGCTAGTGCTGTCCGACACTTGTACCGCCTTTTCAACATCCCTACGTTTGCGCTTATTTTCTGAAATACCTATTGACTCTAGCTCAAACTGTGACCTAACTGAGTTATGTAAGTCAGGGAGGGAGACTGTCATGCAATTGACTACTGCATTAGTACTAGAATTATTGAATGGTCCATGTATGACCCAACCTAATCTAGTAAGTGAGGCAACTGGCTTACCGGATCGTCCCTGCCGGATGTACCGGCCGTGGAGTAGCTCCCAGTTGTCCTGCCCGAGGAGCAGCAGCGGCTTCGCGCCCCTCATCTCCACGCAACCCAAGTCGCTGAGATGGGCATTGTCGCCTATCACTGAGGCGGACACTGTCTGCGTTGGTAGGTTTATGTCTACCATTGTGTGACACTTTATTTTGTGGCACTGACCATTGGGCCCCTTTACGCGCACTTGTACCATTCGCGAGGTTAGGTCCGTCACTCCGTGGCCGCCCGCGGTGTTCAGCGAAAGAGGTACACACGGACCCTCTAGGTCGGTAGCGAGAGAACTGTCTATCAACGATACCGTCGCACCATCGTCTAATAATGCGTAACATTGTTTATTGTCGCTGATTGATACCGGCACTATTTTTAATAACGCGGTTGCTCGCCACTCTCCTATGTTCGTGATGCTTTCTGTTTTCTCAGTTTTCGGCTGTTTATCCTCCTTCGGCTGCTTGTCCGCGTGCAACAACAGGTGATGCCCGTAGCCGCACTTTTCGCATCTACTTGCGCGGCAAAACCTCTTAGGGTGTTTTCTCACCAGGCACTTGAAACACGTGTTTTTATCTTTGATTGTGTCCCAACGCTGTTGCACTGTCAGCTTTTTAAACTGTTCACACTCTTCAATGGTGTGTTTCTTTTGGCATATTATGCACTCTTTCGGTGCGAGGGATTCGTCACTTTGCGTGTTCACCTTTTGAACCCACGGTGGCCTGCTGGCAGCGGGGCGTGCATTGGTCACTGGTCGGGTTTGACCGGCGCCATGCTTTTGTTGCTTCGCAAGTTGTTTGGGTGGACTCGACTCGAACATGTTAGCTTGCGCGTAGTATGATGCCGAGCGTGTCAGGTGTGTCAGGAATTCCGAGAACATTTCTAAGTTCGGTGACACTCTTAAATCCACCCCCTGCGCGTTATCTAGGCCCATCGCAAAGTCACCGTACTTCGTACGTTGTACCGGTGTTAACTTGCTCAGCAGGTCACTCACTAATTGTGGGTTATTTATGTAGCCCTCTGCGTGTATGTTTTTTAATAATGATACACAATTTCTTACTGTAGAAGAGAATTTACCTAGCTCCCGGCAACTCTCCGTCACTCTAGGTAAATCTCGTACTTTCTTCAGTACGCACTGTAGCACTAAGGTCGGGTGACCAAACTCGTCCTCTAACGCACGCATTATATCAGTGGGATCCGTCGACGTCCTTAATAAATCCTCCACTGATATCTTTGCCTCGCCTTGTAATGAGGTTTTTAACCGTGCTAAGTTTTCATGCGCTTTAAATTCGTATTGCCGGGTCGTATCCCAATACATATTTCTATAAGATATCCAGTCGGATGGGTCCCCATTAAAATATGGCAATTCGTAAGCTTGTCTTGGTACCGGCCGTGGTCGTGCCATGCTTGAGATTGCCTCTGCCAGTCTGTCGATTTTACTGTCTCTGTCTCCCGACGATTCTCGCCGTCTCTCTCTTTCACCCGCTCCGTACTGCGTCTGCCGCCGTGTATCCGACTCAAGTGTTGATACTTGAGGTACACTTGCGACCGGAGTGGTAAAGACGGGATAATATTCGGGTAGACGAAATCTCACACCTTCTGTTGACACTGGCACGTATGATGGCGTACTCGGTACCGTTATGTTACGTAACGGTACTGGCTCAGATGCCCTTGTTATACGCGACACATTTTCATTAGGCACTGACGACGCACGGTATGTATTCGGTACGCGATTCACTCTACTTACAGTTTCAGATGGTTCACGAGGCGCAGCCATTTCAGTGGTCGCGCCTGACACAGCCGGTGTGCGCAATACTTCGTTCAATTGCGGCACCTGGGGCGTTGTATTCACCCACTCTTCCACGCGCTGTGTCGTACTCACATCTGAGTGAGAGTCATCGCTGTCAGCAGCCGCCTCTATTTCGGCGATGTCAGCTTCTAGTCTCTTTTTGACTAAGTTCTCCTTCATTTGCACCAACTCGCGCTCAGCTTCGTATTCGACTCTTTTCCTTAAGTAATCGACTCGGCTATGTTTAGACGAGCCTTTGCTTCGCGGCGATCTATGTCGGTCTTTAGTGGCTGTCTGTCCTCCCTGTGGTCCCTCTGGCGTACTCCTACTGAAGTCGACTACTCGACCACCCGTCAGTGGGATATTGAGGGCAGACGTGGATGCCATCGTTGGTGCAACAGACGGTGACTCTGGTGCCCTATCGGTGGTCACACCTGAGTCAGAGACCATCTCTTGATGTCTACGAACACTCATTTCCTCCGTTAGCTTACGTAGTTTACTGCGTGTGGTTATTTCGCTCCTTAAACTCATTATTATGTGGTTTTTTAATTAATTTATTATTTATTATTATTTATTAATTCCCTCTAGTTGAACCTGATCCGGCTCGACAGGACCAAAATGTTATTAACGCGGGAGTCAGGTGATGTAGGCGGGGGTGATGATGTTCCCTTGACGAGGGAATTTAATTGAAACCACTTTCAGCACTTTTTAAAACGTTATATTTGCTATTTACACACACAATAGTTTAACACGAATTTAAATCACATACGTAAGGTTAGTTAATTGTACACAACACGGAAATACAGTCAAATAAGCATAAAGGATCATTAAAGAGTACACGGAAATACACAATAATAGAGAAGTAAAATAATCCTAAGCTATGATAACTTGACTGCCCTGAGCTATTTATAGAAAATTCGCGACTTGTAAAGCTAACAGTTATGAGGAGCTGTTACTTCACCGGAGACTTGTCGAAGACTGCACTTGCTGACACAATAAGAACTTTTAGAACTGTAAGAACTTTTAAGCGTTTAGAACTTAATTTAATTTGAATTTCTTCTGTATATATGGCTTTGGTCATTAGCTCAAGTAGCGTGTGGGCCCTGAAGGGTTTTAACTTTTCTTCCATACAATGCTACGGGTTACCAAAGCGTGGCTGGGTTTGGCCTTGAGTTAGGTCGCCACCTCAGAATCGTGTTGCAACTTGATTAATCTTACGCAATTGACAATATTATTGCGTAAGATTGATCATGCATGTTTCAACCCGAGTTTTTACCTTGCATTATTACGATCATTATCCAAATGATGATGTTATCAAAATACATGTTATGTTACAATGTTGTTATCATGTAAAGTGATACGTAACACAATCTGTTACAGCATATCTGACTATGGCATGCTATAAGTAAATAAAACATAGTTACAACTCATGTTGTTGTATTATCAAATCATGGTGCTTCGCCTACACTACGCGTGCTGGGCGAATATCGAAATAACATAATATTATTATTTTTTCATGTCACTGGGTTTCAAGTAGGTATAGAACCCATTGAATGGGTTATCATGTAACCCTTTCACTGGGTTTCAAGGATAAAACCCATTAAATGGGTTATCAATCATGTAACCCTTTCACTGGGTTTCTAGTATAAAACCCATTCAATGGGTTACATCATGATAAAGGTAACCCATTTAATGGGTTACCCCTTCTAAAGGCTTAACTCTTAACCGGGGTTGTACGGTCGTTGCTAGTAATTAATAACTATTCGAATAAATATTTCAGTACTGAAAAATTTTCCACTCACACACACACAGTTCACTTCACACTTCACACACCACACTTCCCAGTCATTTACTCACTCTCTCTCTCTTCTCTCTTCACTTTTCTTCACTTCTTTCTTACTCTCGTTTCTTTCTTTTCTTTTATTTTCTTTTTTTTAAACTTTCTTTTTCTGTTCTGTTTCGTGTGGCTTTTTTAATATTTTCAGGTTAATTTCTGTCGCACGCTCAGTTGCTTATTACCTAGGTCAGATGTTACCTATGTTACACATTGGGCACGCCACAATTGTGGCGATAAGTCTTTGAGGAATGGCTAGAGAGGCGCCACGGCATCCTCACCTTCCGCCTGCCGCAGGTCCTCACCGGACACGGTTGTTTCGGGAGGTTCCTGTTCAGAATAAAGCGGGAGGAAAAGCCCGGGTGTTACCACTGTGTGGATCGCCCGGAGGACACGGTGGAGCATACGGTGGAGGTCTGCCCGGCTTGGGCGGGGCACCGCCGTGTCCTCGCGGAGGCGATCGGCGGCGGTGATCTCTCGCGTCCGGCCCTGGTTCAGGCCATGGTTCGGAGCAAGAGTGCATGAGAGGCCGTCACCTCCTTCTGCGAAAAAGTAATGCTCGCGAAGGAGGAGGAGGAACACGTGAGGGAAAGGCAGAATCCACCCCCTCGTGCCCCTAGTCGCTGCAGGAGACGCCCCGGGCGTTGGGAAGCGCAGGCCGATTCCCGGCCACCGTAGGCGCGGGCTTGCGGACGGTGAGCGATGGGTAGCTCGCCGTCCGATAAGGACCAGGCCCGGGTCGACGGCGTGTTGTGTTCCACGCGCGCCTCAAAGAGATGTCAGCACCAATTGACGGGGTCCATTAGGGCCAATGCCTGCCAGGCTTACGAGCCTGTCCGAAAGGGATATCGTGGCCCTGGTACACAGGCATCTGAAGGAACACGGGTGGGTTTTAGTCAGTAAAAGTTTGACACGCCCTCCCGCTCCGCCCAGAGCGGGCGAAGTTATTTGATAATTTCCCACCCAAAAAAAAGAAGAACACATCATATGCGATTGCTCACTTATTTTTTTTCTTTGGACTCTATTTTTGGGTAAGACCTTGAAGGCGAAGATGATGTTATTGAACTGTTGCCTGGCTTAGCATCATTTAAAAATAGTAGTTTTTATAAAGGGTCTTTTACTTTTAGGGCATAGGATATTATGTAGAAGCTTGCTATGCCTTGTTAAAATGGATTCAACCTTAACCAATATCGCTAAATCAATAAAACTGGACCAGCCAACAAACTGTGAAGACCATTCTTCAAGACGGAAGTTTTCACTTCTAGAACTCAATTCAGTTCCGTCAATGCTACGGGTAGGTGGTGACAAGACCTTTATCTCTCGTTTCCCTACCACCGGGACAGTTTTCAGAGCAAGTTTCGCTGGCAGCCAGCCAGATCGCAGCCCACAATATTTCTACTTGTTCGAAAGCACTGCGGCTGTACATTATCGGGATTTGCACTGAACTCCCAATAGTTTACAACGCTTTGTTGAAGTTTAAGACGTAACCTAACAAAACGCGTTTCTTCCCCGAAAGCTTAGGCATAGGTATATCTATGGTACAACCACATTTCATCAGTTATGTTTAAGTCCCATGTAATAGAGGCCGAGCCTATTGCCATCTACCGGGCACAAATCGAGACTCCTGACTGCTGCTAAGAAATTGCAGATAGAGTAACCCAATAACACTTTGCCCGACCTGGTAATCGCATCCAGGACCTCATGCTCAGTAATTGCGCTAGCGACCAGTAGACCAACGTGGCAGTTTAAGACGTTTGACATTTTTTTGTAAATATTGAGTATGGTTTTCGTCGAAAGCGTGTAGATCAAACAGTGGAACGGGAAACACGAATTAAATAAATCGTTTAAATGAAATGCATTGAAAGCTATGTATTACGATTAAACGAGCCGTCGTTTAGATTGTAACAAAAATATGGGCTGAATGTTTTTACAAATAATAAACACAAAAATCTTTTATTTCGGACCCATAGGTATAGCCATTTGGTTAGTATACACACGACTTAGAAACTAGTGTTAGTACTTAAAAACAACACAATCTATTAATTCCAATGTCCCCAGTATGGGGAGCTATAGTTTTCAGGATGCTGTTGGAGCTGGCGCGTGTTTATTATTTGTAAAAACATTCAGCCCATATTTTTGTTACAATCTAAACGACGGCTCGTTTAGATTGTAACAAAAATATGGGCTGAATGTTTTTACAAATATTAAACACAAAAATCTTAAAGGTTTGGAACACACCGTAAAATATAAATAGGTCGTTAAGAACCTGACCACACTTTGGTATCGATCTTAAGATCTTGTTCAAAACAACCGCAGACCACAAATCGCAGGATTGTTTACGAGTTTATAACTAGTCGGGCTACACACGTGTACAGTAATAAAACTTGTTTTATTCATCGTTAAAGAATTTTATTCGGGATTTTTTTTTTATACATTGGTTTTATTTGTATATATTCAGAATAATATCAAATGCTACTTAGTTTATGAAGACCTCAGACTTGAATTACCTACATGAGCATCTACAAATCACAACCGTAAAAGAGGAAATAGACAACAGAGTATAATCATACAAATATCGAATAACTACTACCAACATCTTAAGGCTCGTACAGACTAGTGCGAATTTCTTTGTCGGTACTTGTCGCGCCCGCGATATCGTGCGAGTATGTACGAGCCTTTAACCTTAACTACGAAAAAGCTCAAACGCCATCACAAAATCTCGACTTTACTGCACAAAGCCTAAATAATTTTGAGAGGCAGATTCTCGCTGGAAGAATGGACCTCAGCAGTTAATATCCGCATAAAAAATCTACTAAAGGTTTACAACCGATTGCAAGATAAAGAAGGAAAATAAAATTATTGTACCGTAACGAGCATCTGCTTACTATATGTACTTTGTTTCGGCTGCTGCCGCTGTGTATCGTGTTTAGGGCTTCGAAAGAAGTCTGATTAATTCTGACGACTATGAGAAAGTAATGAGTAGCGACGTCCGCTATGCAATGATCGGACGACCACTGGCGCTTCTAGCGGCGCGAAGTCCAAAGCTCGCGCGGCCGGCCCGCCAGCATAGCTACACGCAGGCATGGCGGTGGTAATTTCTGCCGTGCGACATCTGGCGGCGGCGCGGCCGTAACAACTTTGTTTGCTATTTTCGTTAATTGGACACGGTAATTACGAGAAATAGTAATAGTGATTTGATTTCCAAACTTCGGTACACGTTACTCAATGAGGTCTCGACCCCTGAACTAAGACATCCTGTATGATAGGGGAAAAAACGAGCGAGCCTTACAGTAGTCGCTTATGATGTGTAACATCTGACATCTTACCTTGGTAATAAGCAACTGAGCAGCGACAGAAATTAACCTCAACATTTTAAAAGCTATATACTCAAATATTTATTCGACTGCCTCTTTGGTCTAGTGTTCGCAAGCACTTGCTGAGCAGGAGGTCCTGGGTTCGATTCCCCCGGTCGGGCAAAGTATTATTAAGATTTTCCATTAGGAATTTCTCAGTAGCAGCCCGGAGTCTGGATTTGTGCCCGGTTGATGGCAATAAGCTTGCCCCCTATTACATGGGACTTAACATAACCGGCAACTGGCGAAATGTAGGTGTACTATAGGTACACCTGTGCCTAACCCTTCAGGGATAACAGGCGTGTTATGTTATTCTAATAATTATTAATTACTAGTGGTGGCCCACTGGTCGAAATTCGACCCCCTCTACTTACAATCTTTATAGTACTTACTAATTCCATGAGAACACTAATTCCATGCTATTATAAAGCACTTACTAATTCCATGCTATTAAGAAGTACTTACTTATTCCATGCTCAAACTGTCACTTCCGGTTACACACTTCCGTCCCTTTTCACGAAATCACTCTCATAGAAAACGAGAGGAAAGATGTTACAGATTATTAATATTGCTATCGTATTTTTGCCATATTTGAAATGTAGTCCATGAGTCTTCCTTGCATCTTGCGCCGCATTCACCTGTACAGGTGAGGACCTAGGATATCTGCGTCAGTGAATAGTCTAAATCAAATTTCCACGCAAGTTCCGCCCCTTGCTTCCCGCCACTCCGTTATGTGCTAAACGCTAACTCATCAGTAATAAATTTGAATATCGCGTGCGCTCTTTGATCGTGTTCGAGTATGAAACTGAATAGCGTAAGTCTAAATTCTTATTTCGTTTATAACTAAAGTAATAATTTTGATCTAGAGAAAAAATATCTGGTGGCTGGATAATAAACTATATTTTCTTGCTGTGAATATTTATTTTAGACATAAAACCCAAACAATCTTTTTGTTTTTATAATTATCCTTAAAAAAAAACTTTTTACAAAAACATAAGAACCGACTACCAAAAATAACTTTAATTTCGGAAGTCGGTGTCTTTGGATCTGTATTTAAGTTTTTTGCCACCGACTTGCGAAATTAAAGTTATTTTTCACTTTGTAGTGTTATTTTTGGTAGTCGGTTCTATTTTTTTTTTTTGAAAAAGTTTTTTATTTTTCACTTTTTAGTGGGTCAGTTTTGAATTTATCTAAGTTACAATAGCCTAATGTTAACCTTTTACAAAATATTTCTTTTCCCGATGCTGGGACGTTGATTGTTAAGGAGTTCTCCTGTTAAGAACCAGGAGAACTGCCACTCACCATATGCATAGTGACGAGCATAAATTGCTTAATCGCAACCCGTTAAATTATTTATTATTATATTGTTCCGGTGGCCATATGTGGTCTCCATCATCAGTTCCACTTCACCAAATGTTGCTTTCCGAGACCAAATGCACGAGTTACTATAAAAAATACCCTAATCGCTATAGGTTTGCCTATAAAATTTGAGGGTTTCCCTGGATTTCCATGAGATCCCCTCATCTGATTCTGATTTGGTGGCAATGGGACCACCTTGGGAGTTTACCCTTTCAAACAAAAAAATAATTTTCAAAATCGGTCCATAATTAACGGAGTAATCGCGTAACAAACATAAAAAAAAAAAAAAAAAACATACCGCCGAATTGAGAACCTCGTCCTTTTTGGAAGTCGGTTAAAAAGACATGATTTTCGAACAAAATGTATCGAGTTAAAATATTACAATTACGTAACTGTCTTCAACATTGAAAGAAAAGATCCAATAAGTAAATCATATACTAAAGTTTAATTTTACTTGTATGTGTCACTGTTTCAGAATATTCATGCAAATTAACATAAAAATAGGGAGCCTCCTCTTAATGATTACGTGACCAAACATAAAAAAACAAAAAAATCAAACAATATTTGCCATTGAAACCCCGTTTTTTTTGGGTGGGAAATTATCACAGCTCTGGGCGGAGCGGGAGAAGTGTAAGACTTTTACTGACTACACCCGTGTTCAGTTGCCTGTGTGCAGAGCCACGACATCCCTTTCAGAAAAACCAGCAACCCTGGCAGGTCCATCGATACGTTAAGAAGAAGATTGGAAATCATAGGGAAGGCAATGTTGCCAAAGTTATTACACAGAGATCGCATTTACCCTGTGTATCTGGTGGCCGCAGCCGCTAAAACTGACATGCAGTTAGTTACTGTGATTGTCTAACCTAAATATCACAACCCAACCAGACTAGACATGAATTTGACAAGAGCTTAATTGAGTAGGCTGTATGAGTTACCATAGCCAATCTGTCGAGTTAGCCGAACTGAGAGCCGTAACCATACAGCGTTTGCCCATTCAGCTATCTTAAATTACATCACAGAATGCGGCATACTGGAAAGTGCCCTAACTAAAACCATTAAAATTAGTAAGTCATTGAAATTTAACTCGTGGGGTGCATGATGAAAGTAACCGAAGTAAAAGCAGTATGTAAAGATCGTAGCAGTCTCTGCCTACCCCCATAACTATTGATGTGAGTTGTTATCCGTTACCAATAAACTGCTATGACTACGGTGAGCACTTTGCTAGCTCGTCTGCATCAAAGCGTTCGTCCAAAACTCCGTGTCCGGTTATTTTCCGGCTCCGTCAATGCTAACACTTCCGATTGATGCGAGTCAATGCTGCCTGATAAAAATACCCATTCAGCGCTAACAGCGATTCAAAAAGCGCTAGATTTTATAAAATCAGCGTATTCAGAAAGCGCTAAATTTAAACGATAGTTGTAATAAAACACGAGATAAATAAATAATAAAGTATCTTACACATTGGTTTAACCATAATTCACATGCATTTTATCACAAACAATCGACAAAAAAATATCATATATTATTATCTTCAACAGAACTCGAACTCGGTTGATAGATATTAATTTTTCAGTTCATATTTTACTGAGTTTCCAATCCTTGGCGGAATAAATACAACAAAGTCACAATTCGGCGCAAATTAAAATCTAAAACTAAAGCTAAAGGGAATTCCAATGAGTAAGTTAAACGCACTATACTTACTGTGTAGCCATGTCAGAAAATAAAGACACATTTTACTAAAACATGTCGGTAAAACACTCTATAAATGTGTTGCCATCTGAGAAATCAAAAAGCGATAAATTATCCGCTAGGCGCTAAAATTGTTATTCGCGCGCTAGGCACATTCAAAAAGGGATCTAGATCTAGCGCCGAAAGCGCTAAAATGGCAGCACTTCTGCGAGTGCGACGGACGTCAAGGATGGCGAGTGCGACCGTCCATAATAGACATGAGGAAATTAATGAAAATGGTCCTGAAAAGTGGGCTCGTGGGAGAGGCGTTATTTTGGCTAGGCTAAAAAAGCAAATAAGGTCAAGAAATTAAGAGGAGGCTCCCTATTTTTATGTTAATTTGCATGAATATTCTGAAACAGTCACACATACAAGCAAAATGAAACTTCAGTATAGGATACATTGGATCTTTTTCTTTCCATGTTGAAGACAGTTACGTAATTGTAATATAAAAAACAAACAAAATTATTTGGCTTTTATGTCTAAAATTAATATTCACAGCAAGAAAATAGTTTATTATCCGCCACCAGATATTTTTTCTCTAGATCAATTAACTTATAAACGAAATAAGATTTCATGCTCGAACACGATCAAAGAGCTCACGCGATATTCAACTTTATTACTGATGTGTTAGCGTTTAGCACATAACGGAGTGGCGGGGAGCAAGGGGCGGAGCTTGCCTGGAAATTTGATTTAGACTGCCTGGTCTTAATTGTTAAGTAAATTTTACTAATGCGCCTAGCCTTTTCCCATCTATGTTGGGTTCGGCTTCTAGTCTAACCGGATGCAGCATGGAGCGACTCTCTATCTGACTGGGTAACACGATATGCCGTGGTAAGACTGGTTGTCATACTTTCGGGCTTCAGACGACCCGTAACATCCCCGCACTGACTCGTTTGCCCACTCGGCAGGTATAAACATGCACTCGGTGCGTACTCGTACCGTACAATTTTTAACCTTAATAAAGAAATAAAAGAAAAATATTTATTTGGAACACGCACAAGAAATACAAAATCTTTTTACAAAAAAAAAATCAACCGACTTCCAAAAAAAACACTACAAAGAGAAAAATAACTTCTCTGTATTTTAGTTTTTTGCCACCGACTTCCGAAATTAAAGTTATTTTTCACTTTGTAGTGTTTTTTTTGGAAGTCGGTTGATTTTTTTTTTGTAAAAAGTTTTTTATTTTTCACTTTTTAGTGGGTCAGTTTGTAATTTATCTAATTAACCATAGCCTAATGTCAAATGCTCATCACCTTTTACAAAATATTGGTATTCCCAATGCAGGGGCGTTAATTGTGGAGGAGTTCTCCTGGTACGAACCAGGAGAACTGATGGTGACTTTACCATATGCATTTTGACGAGCATAAATTGCTTATCAACCATATTAAAGTGCCTAATCGAATCGGAACGGTGAAATACTTATTATTAAGTAGTTCCGGTGGCCATCAGTGGTCTCCATCATCAGTTTCACTTCACCAAATGGTGCTTTCCGAGAGCAAATGCACGAGTTACTACAAAAAATACTCAAATCGCTATAGGTATGCCTATAAAATTTGAGGATTTCCCTCGATTTCCATAGGATCCCCTCATCAGATTCTGATTTGGTGGCAATGGGACCACTTCGGGAGCATACCCTTCCAAACAAAAAAAGAATTTTCAAAATCCGTCCACAATTGACGGAGTAATCGGTGAACATACATAAAAAAACATACAGCCGAACATATAACCTCCTCCTTTTTGGAAATCGGTTAAAAATAGCATTTAAAACTAACAATATATACAAAAAAAAAAATCAAGACTTGTGCTATGCCAAAAAGGCTCCTATCTCAGCTTAATGCTGCGATATTTAAAAAATAAATAGGGCCTGCTGTGATGCCACGGACTCACCTACGGATATATATAAATCCCACTAGCGTAATAAAAATAAATTTAACAACACCTACAATAAATAAAAAAAAAACAAAATTAAATAAAAAACGTAACTATCGAGAATAAATATTACGACTCACGCCGGACACTCGAAACATCACCTTGTTTAAATATTCTGAGTACTTCACTTGTCCATGCCATAGACTATTGTCTATGGTGAACGACAAGCGATTAGTAAGGGACGCGGGCGCACTGCGTTGTTCGTTCGTTCAGCTGTCAATGTGTTTTTAATTAAATTATAAGAAATAATGTAGTGTTAGTCCACGTGTACGAAGGTCATTTAAACACTGTCAAGTATATTGAAATACTGGATCTCTTAAGAAACGAGTTAAGTGGTTTCCCGAGGAAGAGCGAAACCAAATAATTCTACAGTAAGATGGTGCTCCAGCACATAACAGCAGAATCACTACTGCCTACATTAATAACCATTTTAATACCTGGATTGGCACAAACGGATCTGATTGTGCCGTTTGTGCCAATCCAGGTATTAAAATGCGAGATCGCCAGATCTCACCCCATTAGATTTTTTTTTGTGGTGATATGTAAAAAATCAAATTTACATGAAATCTTATGCGAATGACAACGAGTTGAGAGTTGAAGTTCAGAATGCGATTTATAATATTCACCACAACACTTTATTAAAGGTTACTAGAAATGAATTCGTTAAAAGAATAAATTTGTGTATCCAAGAGAATGGAGCCCATTTCGAGCAACTAATTAGTTAGTTTACCATTTTTTGTAAATAATTAAATTAATTTAAGATATCCTGGTTTTCCTTTCATTTAATTTATCATGTTTGTTAGAGAGATTTCATCCTTATAACTGACCCTAACGATCGATGCAATAAAAGTACAGGGTATAATTTTTTCAGATTTTAGCCGTTTCGATTCCCGGGTGTGGGAGAAGAGAATTTTCGAAAATCTTTGAATGCAGTTTGCTTTCTATTCAAAAATAAAGGAATGTTTCCTTTGAGTAAAACTTTCTATCTGCAGTATTAAGAGTACTTTCCCTCCAGGTGGCATTACAAAATTCCACCCTGTATATTCACTTTAAAAATCAATAATTAAATTAATATAAAACAAATATTTAAGGGGGGCATAATAAGGGTCCCATATAACAAACGTGATTTTTTGCCTTTTTTTTTATAGATAATGGTACGGAACCCTTCGTGCGCGAGCCCGACTCGCACTTGGCCGGTTTTTTTTTATACATAAGACTCTTTCAGACTAACAATGACTACGTAACGAGCACACGAACAAGATTGATTCAAAAATACTGATAGTGTATATGTTACGGCTAATACGCGAAGTGCGGCTACACCTAGTTTTAGCCGGTTAGAACTAGGTGTAGCCACTTACTCTTGGTTAAACCTAGTACGAGCCGATTGTTTTCGACCAACAATAGAGGGGATCTGGCGCTCGGCGGCCGCTCCCGCGGCACGCTCGCTTCGCTCGCTCGCCTTCGCTTGTTAATGGTTACTGTTCTAACCTAACCTAACCCAAATGATTCAATAACAGTAGATCACTTTGCAGCGAACACCTAGTTCTAACCGGCTAAAACTAGGTGTAACCGCACTTCGGGTATTAGCCGTAACATATACACACAAATAAAATAGCAATTGATCGTCTTTCATTTTGACAGTTCAGTTGGATATTTACATTTTGAGCAGACGAATTTTTCAAACTTATGAAGCAATGGATAAGGAATTTCCTTTAAAACCCTCTAATTGTCAATGAAAGTGTGTTACTCATAAAAACATTGATATAATAAATCTCGTTTGTTGATTGAGTACCTACCTTTATTGTGTTCCTGGGGCCGTATTATGAAGTATAAATGCCATTATGATTCCAGACCAAAAAAGGGACGGTGCTAGCGGTCATGTATAGATCCATCTCTCTCTTGCACTGGAATCATGATGGCATTAATACGTCATAATACGGCACCTGGGCATGCCTACGTCATAGTGTCATAAAATGTGATTAAGGGATCATATTAGGTGTCTGGGCAGCATTATCCGGCTAGTGGTTACGAGTTATGACATACCTAGTGCTTAAACCGACGTAGTAATGGCCGATTGGCATAATTTACTGACCCTTAATGTAACACAGATCCTTTAGTTTTGCGTTAAACAGACCTTAAGTTTTATCTTCATTGAAATCAGATAAAACTCGCTGTTGGATATTCAACATTAGGCTAAGCGCCGAGAGTATAAAATCCAATAGTGCAATAATATTTAGGTACTACATTTAGGTGTCGCATATTGAAAACAAGGACCATTTTGGTTACCCATTGAAAGGGTTTTCGATAGGGTTTTTCTAAGCGGTTAAAAAAACCCATACGATATGGGTAACCCTTTTGAACGGCTTAAATTAAATTTTGGTTACCCGTTGAAAGGGTTTTCGATAAAAACCCATACGGTGTGGGTAACCCTTTTGAACGGCTTAGTTTAAGCCATTCAAAATTACCCACACCGTATGGGTTTTTCTAAAATGGTAACCAAAATGGTCCCTGGGTAGAATAGAGATAGAATTGGTCATGCTACGCGTGCTGGGCGGATATCGAAATAACATAATATTATGATTTTTTCATGTCACTGGGTTTCAAGTAACCCATTGAATGAGTTACCATGTAACCCTTTCACTGGGTTTCAAGTATAAAACCCATTCAATGGGTTATCATACTTATCATGTAACCCTTTCATTGGGTTTCTAGTATAAAACCCATTCAATGGGTTACATCATGATAAAGGTAACCCATTGAATGGGTTACCCCTTCGAAAGGCTTAACTCTTAACCGGGGTTGTACGGTCCCTGATTGAAAACGGGCATTAGTACCAACAGCAATTCTGCTCATCTATCTCGTTCTTAAGTCACGATTTCTGATAAATAATACTACAATTCGTAGGCGTAGGCTCTATAAGTAAATAGTACCGATACAGTATTTAGATGGGATCAATTTTACTACTAGCACTTTGGGAAACTATAAAATCGTCGCTAAAGTACGCCGATAAAATATTATGCTGGCGTAAACCTTGGATAGGCTGGATTTATATGGATCGTGTATTGACAATCTATATAAGACATTCGAATGCATAAATAACACAAAGGCGACAGTGATTTAGTTACATACGGCTTAGTTAAACATAACGCAAAGAAAAAAAACACAAACACGAAAGAACAAGTTGGGAGAAAATATGTGTCAAATCCACGCAAAATGGCCATCGCTCAGCATAATGCTGCGACCCTATGCGAGACAGAGCCCCAGCGCTGGGGGTTTACACCGAAGCGATAATCCGAAGTATCGGCCAAATGTTCGGCCGTTTCTTGACTTCCAAAGTATTTTTTTTTTTTTTTTATAGGTTCTGGCTCCATCGATAACTTTCGATGATTTTGCCAATGTCAAGGTATGAGAGAGTAATGAATGATCGTAAACTGTTTCATAACTATTGATCAGTTACTTTGAGTCCATAACCGACTTCAAGTCACAGTTTTGTCTTAGACTTTTGACGTAGTACCTGTACTATTGGTCTTTCTAATCAGTATTGGTACCAAAACCGGTACGATACAAATATTTTCGCAAGTTAGAGTGAGAAAACAGATATAGTAAGTAAAAAGGATAGTTAATAAGCATTAGAAAAATAACTTCAAGATCGCCAACCGTATGAGGTTCCTCATACAAATATGGGATTTGTGGTACGCGCCGAGTACCTGAATTAAGTACCGATTCCAAACCCTGCATGAGAGATATGTGAAAAAAAATAAAAGAACGGTTTATTTGTTGAGTCGTTCGTAATACTCGTATAAACGCAAAGTATTGCCATGTTAGCAAATCATTTAGACAAACTTAACTACGAAACAGATATCAGACAACCATCGACAATATTAACCAAATTGCTCTAAATCTACCAACAAATAATATCTGAGGCAACATAAATTAAATCGGCCTGTATTTTACTACCCACAGTATTATAGTTCTGCAGTAGTTTCGAAGTCGGCTATCAATACTTGCTCCAAACTGTTCAGAATCAGCCCCGCTTTGATTGTGCTATTCATACAAATTGTGCTCTGTTTGGAATTGCTGAATCAGTTATAATCGTCGAATTGGTTTTGGTGATAGAACTTTGTCAGGGATTACGAAGCTTTGAAAATTGAGATAGAGATGTGTACCTAATTGAGTGAAAATTAGAGATTGGTTGAAAATTCAGATACAGAAGTGTACCTAATTGCGTGAAAATCAGAGATTGGTTGAAAATTGAGGTATAAATGTGTACCTAATTGAGTGAAAATCGGAGATTGGTTGAAAATTGAGATAGATAAGTGTACCTGATTTTGTGAAAATCAGAAATTGGTTGAAAATTGATATATAAATGTGACCCTAATTGAGCGAAAATACTAAACTCTGATACCTCGAGAGCAGAGGCGGCTCGTCATAAAGAGCGCTGGTGCAGTGCACTCCCACGAAAATAGCATAATCTATATTTCTTTATTATAATCCTATACATACATTCTTTCTACTATGCCCATACGCATACAATAGCAGTTTACTAGAAAACCATTTCCTACGCGTACATTTGGCGTCAAGTTGTAACGTGTGGAGCGCCAGCGATTGCGCTCCTATGAAACAAAGTTCAGTACGATATCTAGCACTGTATTCAATGAGTGCGAAAGAGAAATATCGACACAGTCCGACGCGTGAAACAGAAGATTTTGTATGAGAAATAAGCCTAATTTGTAGCGCCGCTCACGCGCGACGTTGCCAAACGGCGCAAGGCGGCCGCGCGCGGGAATGCGATATATGCCTATGCGCTGTTGCCGATCTTATGTAAACAAACAGTCGGCTCAACTCGGCTGTCAGTAGATTCGCAGTGTTTATTCTAAATAATTATTAAAAATAGTTTGTGCGCGACATTTGTATTAAAAATGGAACAATACAGTGTATCTTTTATTAAAAATTGTGAAAAGACTCTGGAAATGCGTATCGAACTGAAAGCTAAGTAAGGGACCACCACGTCCCGAAATTGCACTTTCTCAAAAATGTGTTACGAAAAATAAATCTTTTACGCGTGGTTTTAAATCTGAACAATATTTCAAAACACCTTGGTTGTGTGGATGTGAATGTGAAGAAAGCAACAAATTATTTTGTTTCCCGTGTCTGGTGTTTGGAGCTGGCGCCGGCAGTGGTGGTGAATCTGCATGGACGGAAACGGCCGTGTTGACGATTTAGCGCATCTTTCAATAAAAGTGAAAAAACATTCGCAATCTCGATTTCATATCTTATGTGAAATGCAATTGGCATCTATCGGCCGTCAAGATATTCGTAAGGCGCTCGATTCTGCGTATCGAAAATCTATTAGAGAGTTCAATGAACGCGTTGATGAAAATCGATAAAGATCGCCGAATGGATTTTCTTTACAAATAAAATAAATGGTATGCTCTAGTTCTACGTTTCTTTTTTTAGTGAACCCCCACAAATAAATGTCACGAGCCGCCTCTGCTCGAGAGTATAGTTCACTGTTCAAGCATTGTATTACATTTTATATTCACTCATTGCTTCACCGTTAATAAATATTAATTAAAAACTTAATCAGAGACCGTTCAAATCTTATCTACAGGGTCATTATTGTTTTCTTATCGGACCAAGTACTTATAACTGCTTCAGAAATAAACCTATTAATAATCCACTTAAACTGACTCACAACCCCTCCTCCCCAACCCCTGCCTCTCTTAACTTACTCTCTCAATTATTAGTCATCCACGTTCAGATTTCTGTAAATGTAGTCTAGTTTAAATCTACTAAATTTTAACTGCAACGTTTTTATTACCTCGACAACGCCACAACGCCTCGTTTTACCAGCTCTACTGAAAGACAAAAGCTTAATAATAAACTTAAATGAACACGGATGCAAAACACACAAAACACTAATGTTAATGGGTCTATACTCAAAGCGGTAGTTATTTTAAAACTGCGAGCGTCCGCAGCGAATCGCGGTGCTCCGTCGCGAATCGTGCGGGATCATACGGGATCGTGGTGAATGCAGTTATGACGTCATCGTTGGCAAGCGTGCGTTGCAGTCGGGCTAATCTCTAGTGTATTGTTTTACATAAATTGGTATATGTATATAGGTGTTTTATCAAGGGCTGTTATCGTTTTGAAGTGAACACTTCTTCTCTTTGCGCTCTTTCTGAACAGTGAACGAAACTGAACCGTCACGCTGAGTCGGGTGTACTCGGCTCCAGTCGGTTGGTGACGCTGAATCGCGTATTCTCTGCTCCAGTAGTCATCAGCAGTCATAGACAGGTACTGTGAGTATTGACTTGTATCGTGTGGTCACACGAACATATCCTCTTTTTTTCTCAGCAGTAAAAATTGCGTTAGTATTCAGAAAGACGGAAGCTTCAGAAGCTCTTCACATCAGGTTTTCCTTTCAACTAATAATAATAAAATCATTTATTTCAGGTAAATAACACCCATTGCCTAACATTAATTAATAGACCAAATATTGACCAAATTGGTGATGTTCTTCAGAAAGGTCAGGTGCGTAGTACTCGCAACCGGCGTGCGTCTATGACCAGATGTATGAACGTAGGCGAAGCAAAAGGAGTATGTAAAGAGCGTATCAGGTGGCGTTCTATAGTTTCTGCCTACCCCCATGGGAAGAAGGCGTGAGTTTATGTATGTGTGTGTGTTTATGTGTAATTAATAGAAATCAAATAAGCTCAAATAAAATCAGATGAAATTGAACAAAATCAAATTAAGTGTAACAAAAAAACCGGCCAAGTGCGTGTCGGACCACGCAAAATGAAGGGTTCCGCAGTTGGGATGAGTTTATTCCAAGAACTAACTTAACTTTGTAGTTGAAAAACATGATCATTCATACATTCCAACTGCAAATGTAAGTTTGTGAGTGATTGAGTGATTTACCATGTTATTTTAAGATCACGAACTTCTTATAGGTTTTCCTGTAATCTCTACGTAAAGAACTATTTTCTATATTTTTATCAAAATTTTAGGCTCAGTAGTTTCGGAGATAAGGGGTGGTAAGTGGGATGGTAATTTTTCATCTATTTTCTTATATAATTTCAAAAGTATTTTTTTGTAAAGTTATAAAATATATATATATATATAAAATTCTTAAAACAAGCCCTTTCATTTGATATGTCACACGGTACCAGTCAGCAAAACTATTTATTGAAATTTTCTAATTTGCCCCCCAAAAGTGACCTCCATATTCAAAACTAATTTATTTATGTAACACGTCCGTGTTTGGGCCACAGAAGTTCATATGTGTACCAAACTTCCACTTAATCGGTCCGGTAGATTCGGAGCAAATCAGCTGTGACAGACAGACGGACAGACAGACAGTGAGACACACGAGTGATCCTATATGGGTTCCGTTTTTTCCTCTTGAGGTAAAATTTATGTAGAGGCAGTCGAGCCTTCCCGCAATCATAGCTAGTTTGTGTTGTGTTTGTGTTCAATGTTGGTTGAGGTTAACCCGTACCCTACGCACCAAGGACAAAGCGAGCTTGCGCATGGTCGCATAAAAGTATTCGGTGCGCGCCGCTGCGAACATACCCGAGGTGCTGCAGTATGGGGTGATGGGGACTAAATTAAATTGTAAGTCAATTCAATACCCCAATTCTAATTAATTTAAGTCAATTCAATTCCCCAATTCTAATTAATTTACCTATTTCCGACACAACTCCATTCTACTCTTACACATCCAAATTGCAAAACCATTTATTTCGTAGATATTTTTGGCTAAGACCTTGATGCGCGGCCTGGAACACAATGGATCAACTCTCTTGCTATTTTTAGAATTTAAGGATTGTGTTTTCACTTTCATAAATTCATAATGCCTAGACTTGTGAGGCGTGGACTGTATTGCGTCACAAAACTTATGAAGACAACTTTTTCCTTACATACCTACTTGTTGAAGGCAAAGAACTTTTACTGACAAGAAACTCCTACTTGAAGCGTGTATGACCAGGGGGCCGATCGCGCTATTTCTCAACGTAATTACCGTTCGAACGGAACGTTTTTGGTTTCAGTTTAGTTTTGGTTTAGCTGGTGTAAGAAACGGTATCGCGCTTTTTTTTTGTGAGAGTATTGTTCGATCGATCTTTCCTCCAACGTAACTTCCAAAGTAAAGCTAAATCGTTTCCGTTGAAATGATTAGCGCGATACGAAATGTGTCTAACGTAACGTTTTGGTTGTGGTTTAGTTTTGGTATTAACGATCAAAATTAGCGCGATCGGCCCCCAGATGTATGACCAGGGGGCCGCTCGCGCTATTTCTCAACGTAATTACCGTTCGAACGGAACGTTTTTGGTTTTGGTTTAGTTTTGGTTTAGCTGATGTAAGAAACGGTATCGCGCTATTTTTTCTGAGCGACAAAATCATTGACGTTACCCAATACTGAAAGTTCGATCGATCGTTCCTCCAACGTAACTTCCAAAGTAAAGCTAAATCGTTTGCGTTGAAATGATTAGCGCGATACGAAATGTGTCTTACGTAACGTTTTTGGTTGGGGTTTAGTTTTGGTATTAACGTTCAAAATTAGCGCGATCGGCCCCCAGATGTAAGAATGTAAACGTAGCAGATGATGTTCTGGAGTTTATGTATACCCATGGGATGAAGGCGTGAGTTTATTGTAAGTATGTAAACTTCTACTTGTCTAATAACCAACAGTACTAGTATCGTACATTTAGTCTAAATTAACATAGAACTCGAACAAGATCATGAGCATAGGTACTTTTCTTGAAATTCTTGACCTTTTTTGTAGATAGACCAACGAAAGAATGCTCTATCCCTGTCAACACAAAGCGAATTTGGTGGAGTTGGGATACCTAGAATGTGCATTGGCTCGTTTGAAGTAAATCGACCTTTAAAGATATATAGGTATTTATGACGGCGCAGCAAGTGGCGCCGTCTAGTTTTGTAACGAAGTTACTGGCATCACCGAAAAGGTCGGTTAATAGTAACACTGGCTGCTGACAGTCACTCTAGCAGAGCGTCGCATCGATGGTTACGTGGCGGCTGTTTTCTGATGACAGAAGAAGATGTCAGCCGGCCGCTGTCGTAGAGATATAAACTACGATAACATGGCTTGCCCCTCCAAATTACTGTTTCATGTGTTTAGTCAAATCCTTACGAAAGAGTTCATATTTAGTTGTAAGTACTTGTAATATCTCAATTATTACCAGATTTGTTGGTCAACTAATCATAACTAGCCGATCGCGCAAGACAACGCACGTGTCGTTTTCATAGAGTACGTCAGCGCAGCGCCATATTAATAATAATGAGCGATTAATGACGCCACTAGTCGAGCAATAAATCCGTGATTTGTTTTTGTTTGACGATCGTCTCGGGGCATGTTACATTGTCAATAATATCACGATACCAGTGGCGAAACCACCGTATAACACGATTCCTATCGGCTTCCCTACTGAAATTCGGAACACAATCACTCTATCGTAATTGAAAAATGGCATAGTCAGTAGTGTTTAATAATGCCAAATAATATAATCACACTGTAGGTATTTAATACAACATACAATTAAAACATTACAAAACGCCTACTTTATACTTTTTGTCTTTATATCCCAACAACAAAACATTTTGCTCTAAAATAACTCGCAGACGCGTCCGGCTTGCTATGGGCCAGCGAGATATGTTCAGTTTCTATACAAAATCGACGTCATCAGGAGTTTATTTTAAATAGAAAATATTTTTTTTTCTCCGGCTTAACTCTCTTATAAAATCACCCTTCGCCACTGCACGATACCGTGGTAATATTGATGGCGTAATAGGCGGTATCGTGATAATGTCACAAGATTTTAGGAAATCTTGAAATATCGCAATATTAGGTTCATGATAATATTGACAAATGTATCATGCCAATTAAGTAAGCTGCAGACGATGGATCGAAAAAAAACCAAAGTTATTTTAAACTAGTTTATTTAAAAGGAAATAATTACAATTAAAATTGGTGAAACCTATTCGATGCTAGAATATGGAATGACAAAAATAAGTATAAAAATAACTAATAGCTAATGACGTATTTCGCTGCGTCGGCGACTCGTGGCTGGCCGGATGTCGTCGATGCAGTTTTTATGCGCTTGGCGTAAACTGAAGGAATTGCAAGGTGGCGATATTCATTAGGGATCCGTACTTAACATGCCCTAATACGCCCACATGCGTACAAATACTTTCAAACGTTTTGAATTTTGGAGAGGCGGGCCATATTATCGTAGTTAATCTCTACCACGTCCACGACGAACTGCTATATTCCGGCACAATCCTGATGATATTAAAGCTGCTGAACCACTAATACGATGATCACTTCTGGTAATGGCTATCCTGCGCCGTTAAATACATACATAAACTCACGTCTTCTTCCCATGGAAGTAGGCAGAAACTATAGAACGCCACCTGCTAAGATCCTTGCATTAAAGAGTATGTCTATGTATTGCTTCGTTCACGTTCGTACTCTGATCATAAAACACACCGGTTGCGAGTACTGTACTACGCTGCTGACCTTTCTGAAGAACATCACCAATAAGGTCACTATATTATGTCCTTCTAGAGCGTCCCCGTCGTTTCCAATCACATCTGCCCTGTAATACCTTTTATTTGTTACCCTTAAAGAAAGAAAGAAAGAAAAAGCATTTATTGGGACTCGCACAGAACACAAATTAAACTAAAACACACTCATAGAAACATAAAGAACAAAAACAAAAATAAAACAAAGTAAAAATGAAAATAAAAACAGAAAGTCCTGTACGAGGCCAAAAGCATATCTCAGCATGATGCCCCTTCGCTCATACCTTTAAAGATATTTTGTTATAAATATTCGCACAAAGCCTTAAATCCACCCACAATTGGAATCGAACACAATTACATCGTAATACCCAGATTAGAAGACAACAGGCCACCAACCTACCAACCAATGTTCCTGCATTTGAAGCTTAGACTAATGCCGATAGGATAGCAGAGATTTGGCACATCGCCAATAGAAAATATTCGAATTAAATTACATATTTTTTTGTGTAGCTAGCCAAGTCTTTCCAGCTCTAATAAATATTTGCTGAGTAAGCGTAATTCGTTGGTTTCTGTTGTAGGATAAAATATAGCGTCTATTTCTTCGGATAACTGATTCTGGACACCAGAATATTTGTAAAAGCAAAACAATTTGTCATTCATGCCCAAAGAGCTCTTCCCCTTTTTTTTGTTTTATTTTAAACTTGTACATACTATATCCACCTATGAATGATTAGTAGTCATTGGATTCAGGAAGTGCGCTGCCGTTGTAAGACGATTAAAATGCCACGGTGTATATTTTAGTGTCCCCATGTATATTTCCGCACCAAACGTTGAAAAAAAATCTTACTTGATTGTTAGTTTCATGAACACGAACAGGATTCACTCGAGACCAATAATGGTTATTGCGGCGATTGTACATGCCATTATTGCTGAAGTTGGTTTCGTCAGACCATACAATGTTACTCAAAAAATTAGGGTTTCGGTCAATTTCTCCAAGCATGTTTTCACAAAATTGTAATCGTCTGTCACGATAGCATTTATACTTATACTTTTTCAGCACTTTAAGTACGCGAGTGTGGGTTGTTCCTAATTCATCGGCAGCATCTCTACTTGAAGCCTTTGGAAATGATTCAAAGTATGTTAAAACATCTAGTTCAAAATCGAAATAGTTTTGCTGAATAGTTTGCCGTCTCTTCTTGAAACCACCCGTATTCTTAAAATTTTCTACCATTCTTTTCAATACGAACCGAGTTGGTGCCTGTCGGTCTTGATATCTCTCTCCATACCACCGCAGAGCTAGATTCACGTTTTTGTTATTTAAAAAATAAGCTTCCATTAAATCAAACTGTTCTTGATAAGCCATTTTCACCGTGAGACAAAATGTGAAATGAGTTGTAAAAACAATGAAATGTGAATAACAACTATGACAATCTAATTTTCAAATTTTAATCTAACATTCCATATTTAAATTACCTCATACACGCAGCTACGAGTATGTCGCAAAGGAGTCTGCATTACAAAAGATGGATGTTAGTTAAAGAGCTTTAACTTGACTCATTGAATTTGTAACTTCAGATTTCCTGGTTTTCCTTTCATTTAATTTATCATGTTTGTTAGAGAGATTTCATCCTTATAATTGACCCTAACGATCGATGCAATAAAAGTATAGGGTAAATTTTTTTCAGATTTTAGCCGGTTCGATTCCCGGGTGTGGGAGAAGAGAATTTTCGAAAATCTTTGAATGCAGTTTGCTTTCTATTCAAAAATGAAGGAATGTTTCCTTTGAGTATAATTTTCTATCTGCAGTATTAAGAGTACTTTCCCTCCAGGTGGCATTACAAAATTCCACCCTGTATAACTAAATGTACCGTATACTAAAACTGTTACCGTTATCGATATCGAGCAAAAACCTGCAAAAAAATTGTGTTGCGCGTTGTTGTATGGGAGCACCCTTACATATTTATGTTACTCTCGTTTTTAGTATTTGTTGCTATAGCGGCAACAGAAATACATCATCTGTAAAAATTTCAACTGTCTAGATATCACGGATCATGAGATACAGCCTGGTGACAGACGGACAGACAGACAGACGGCGGAGCTTTAGTAATTGGGTTCCCGTTTTACCCTTTGGGTACGGAACCCTAAAAAACGAGTGTGCTTTAGACCACACGACTGAAGTAAAACTTACAAAGTTACAAATAGTAATACTAATTATACTTACTTACAACAATAGGCCTTTTTGTTTTTGCGTGGGAAATTATCAAATAACTTCTCCCGCTCTGGGCGGAGCGGAGGGGCGTGTCAGACTTTTACTGACTAAAACCCACCCGTGTTCCTTCAGATGCCTGTGTGCCAGGGCCACGATATCCCTTTCGGACAGGCTCGTAACCCTGGCAGGCATTGGCCCTAATGGACCCCGTCAATTGGTGCTGACATCTCTTTGAGGCGCGCGTGGAACACAACGCGCCATCGACCCGGGCCTGGTCCTTATCGGACGGCGAGCTACCCATCGCTCACCGTCCGCAAGCCCGCGCCTACGGTGGCCGGGAATCGGCCTGCGATTCCCGACGCCCGGGGCGTCTTCTGCGGCGACTAGGGGCGCGAGGGCGTGGATTTTGCCTTTCCCTTACACGTTCCGCCTCCTCCTTCGCGAGCATTACTGTTTCGCAGAAGGAGGTGACGGCCTGCCATGCACTCTCGCTCTGAACCATGGCCTGAACCAGGGCCGGACGCGAGAGGTCGCCGCCGCCGATCACCTCAGTGAGGACACGGCGGGGCTCCACCCAAGCAGGGGAGACCTCCACCGTATGCTCCACCGTGTCCTCCGGGCGATCCACACAGTGGTGCCACCCGGGCGTTTTCTCCCGCTTTATTCTGAATAGGAACCTCCCGAAACAACCGTGTCCGGTGAGGAACTGCGTCAGGCGGAAGGTGAGGACGCCGTGGCTGGCGTCTCGGCGTCCTCACCTTCCGCCTCTAGCCACTCCTCAAAGAGGGGACTTATCGCCACAATATAGGCCTGCATAGGCCTGCACTGTGTCTTAGATATACGAAACGCAACTGGCTATGAGAGAAAGAGAGAAAGAAAATGTGATCTAACCTCTCTCTCTTGCCCCTACAGTAATATCCGAAACGTAACTCTCTCTTTTTCTATCTTCACTAACTTATATCTCCCTCTCAACTTCTGTTCGCTTGCTTCCGTAACGCTCTCGTCACGCATTCACCAGTTTACTCCCCAAGGTAAAGAAGTTTTACTTTAAAAACGAGCGAGCCGCAGAGCGAGTAGTCGCATATTATGATCTGTAACATAATTATGACATCTCACCATGGTATTAAGCAACTGACCCTCTACTTACAATCTATATAGTACTTATTGATTCCATGAGTACACTAATTCCATGCTATTATAAAGTAAGTACATACTTAATAATTCCATGCTACTGAAAAGTACTTAATTATTCCATGCTCAAGCTGTCACTTCCGTCTCTTTTCACGAAATCACTCCAAAAGAAATCAAGAGATGTGCATCAAAAAAAGTTATTACGCAAGCAATTTCATGGCAGGTTACTTTTTGGTGACTGTACCTACTTAAGCATGTTCGTAGCATAAAATCGGTAACTACGAAAGTAGTTCTCAATTTGAATAACAATAGGTAGGTAACTAGGGTATATAAGCGACATTTTCGTGACATAACGACTTCAACTTTGAGAAAAGACCTATTTCATTATTTATTTATTTAACCATTTATGTACACACATCTATATAAATATACAAGAAGAAAGGAACACAAAATACGTACAAGGTGATGCTTATTTCTAAAGAAATCTTTAGTATGGTTTCGAGAAAACTATGTTCGTAACACCATAAAAATTCTATCAATAATTTATAGGAGAATTTCGTTTTTGAATATTGCGTAAGTGTAAGAAAGAAAGAAATTAAAGAAACATTATTTCTTGGGACTCACACATGAGTTCACAAATTAAACTAAAACATAAAAAGCAAAAAAAAAAAAATGAAAATAAGAACAAAGTCCTGTAAGAAGTGTAAGATATTTATGCTCGTGACTGTACGAAGTCTGCGAAGTTTCCAAACTTTTAGTTACGTCCATCGATAATAATGGAGCAATTCAGATTCTATCTTTTTACACGACTACCCAAAAAAGAAGTATAATGTTTTCAGGGTTCATGTATTCGAGTTTCTTTATTCCACCATAACTTTTTTATATTATTTTGTTTTATTTTATTCCTTATCTATTTTCTTTTTTTTTTTTGATGTGTAGATAACATCTTTGCTCTCGCATTCTGTGGCAGTGTTTTCGTGAAAAGGGACGGATTTGTGTAACAGGAAGTGACAGCTTGAGCATGGAATAAGTGTAATCATAGAATTAGTAAGTACTATATAGATTGTAAGTGGGGGTCGAATTTCGACCAGTGAGCGACCAGTAATAATAAATAATTATTGGAATAAATATTTAAGTATTTAACTTTTAAAATTTTGAGGTTATTTTCTGTCGCTGCTCAGTTGCTTATGGTGAGATGTCAGATGTTACACATTATATGTTACTACTATTATAAGGCTCACTCGTTTTTGTGTTACCTTTTATAATGTACTTAGTATTTATACACTAAGTATGTAATGTATCCACACTCTGTTCACTGTGTAATGTATTCACTGTAAATAAAAAAAAAATGTATGTGACATTACCTAGGTTAATTTTAAATCGTGCAAAGTATAAAAAATTCAGCTACACCCTTGAACGTGAAAAGTGGAACGTATTTTTTCCGAAACTGCGTTTTAAGTTAATCACAATTTCTAGAGTAACAATGAAATATCATATTTAAAAGAACTCATTGATCAAAACAAGAGAAAAGAAAACATCTCAAAAGGATTTCAATCCACTCTCCCAAAGCACATGACAAAAAAGGCACAAAGAAAAAAGTAATTTATCAACCCACATAAGTGTTTATAAGAGGTTCGCAAAAAGAGGCTTACATTAAAAAAAATGTCCTTTCAAGACAAAGTTTTCAGGGCTTGAAACTGGTATCTTCTACTTTGCACTGAAATATTCTCGCTAAAAATATGTCAAAATATTTTCCTTATATAAATGGAAATGTTGTAAAAAACTATGAAAAAAAAGAAAGAGCGTCTGGTCTGTCTTTATCATGCGTTACTTAACATTACTCCTGTGTTTCATGTCATGGGGTAGGTAGAGGATGGCAGAGAATAGTAAATCCACATTCTCCCAGTTATGTTTTGGTCGTATGGGGGCGAGCCGATAGTCAACAAATCCAGACTCTGAGCTGCTTTTGAAAGAAATCAAATATGTTTGTAATTTGGCACAAAAAAAAAATCAAAAAAAATAATTAAAAAAATAAAAACCGGCCAAGTGCGTGTCGGGCCACACACAATGATGGGTTCCGTAGTTGGGATGACTTTATCTCAAGAACAAATTTAAAATTGCAGTTAAAAAACATGGTCCCCCATATGTTCCAACTACAAATGTAAGTTTGTACGCACATTATTGAGTGATTTACAGTGTTATTTTAAGTTTTGTAATTTTTAAATTTTCTTGTAACTTTAAAACTATTTAAAATTATAAAAAAATATGTTTGAGGCCCTCTTATTAAGTCCTTTCATTTGATATATCACACAGCTGCAACTCTCAGTACAGTTTGCAATTTTCAGCGGCACGCTTTGTCGGACGGCTTGTGGTATCTAGCCTACTCTAAATCTGTGGGCTGAACAGATTTGAATGAAATTTGGCACATAGGTAGACCATAACCTGGGTTAGGATACTTTTTATCCCGATATTCCCACGGGATCGAGACTTAAGCGGGTGAAACCGCGGGGCACAGCTAGTGTTTCATAAATAGAAGTCGTGTAAACTAAGAAATAAGAGAACATCGCGCGACGTGTCAGCACTTCATCATGCTCTGTAAGTTCAGAATCAAGTTTAACTTCCAGCAACTTACGTTGGGTTAGTTTGTTGACTTTTGACTACGTTAGCATTGTCTTGAACTAAGTTTTGAAGCTCTTGGAGGATAATTAGCACGTCGCGTGTCATCGTATTGCTGTTGTCCCGGAGTCGTCTTGTGGCTTTTAGTATGGCAGTTTGTGGCTAAAGAGTCCTTGGGGTGCTTGCTGAAGTTATTGAGTGACTTTATGGAGTCTTAATTGGTGTATTTTGGACGGGAAGTGCCGAAAAGTCTTCACAAAGTACACTTTTCAGCTTCTCTATACGAAACTGGCAATTACTTGTGACTGAATTACTGAACGCCTTATTGAACAGCCTTCATATATGGTAACTACTGCCCCGCATCGAATCGTATCTCCGAAACCAGTGGCACAATAATGCTAGCCAACAATGTCAACAAAAATAACAGAAGTCATTCCAAAAATTCACACAAAAGGCCCGTTAAAAAAAAGAGACTCCAAATTCGCCAATACAGCCAAAAAAGCGCTGCCCACTTTGTTATATCCACTAGACACCTACAAAGTGATTACAGCGCTGCGTCAAAGCGAAATACAGCGGTGTTCGTTGCACTAAGTTATATTAAAAGTCACAGCTGTCGCTTACCAACTACCCACATGCGTTGGAAGAATTCAGCAATTTGCTGCTGGTGCGATCTTAAGTTTCGAGGGTTTGAAGATATTAAACGAGTTTTTATCGTTAAGCTTTTGAGGGATTATATTTTGAATGTTGAATGTGTTCAGGGCAGGATATACTCCGACCGATGAGAGAATGCGTTCCTGACACTTGTCAATAGGTACATTCAATCGCGTGTCCGTGGGACAATTTGACACTGACAGTGCTCGATGTCGTAACATTATACTCCAACTTTGCTTTTCCAATTCACTTTTGACATTGGCAGAATAGTCGACATCGGCTTTGCTTGCCACAATTAAAAATTAAAAATAGAATAGATGAGAGAATGCGTTCCTGACACTTGTCATCTGAGTACAAAAGAACACGTGATTTACGAATTTAAACTTTTAGTTCTTAATTTTTTAACTGACAGTTGTGAGGAACGTATTCTCGCGGCGGCCGAAGTATAGGCGATTTTGTAGTTGGTTCAAGTGTTACCACTGATGTACGGTTGACAGTATGGTCTGTTCCAAATTAATCTGGTGAAATTGTAAACAAAACCCTGTTCAGGTTAAATTCTTACCCAATCCCTCTCGAAAGGGAATAATTAACACATTCATCTGTATTTAAAAGGTTTCAACTTTATATCTCACCACTGTTTCCTACAATAATTATTGTTTGAATAACAATATTAAATCGTAATTGCAAAAACCATCGACGAAATTTGAGGTTATAAAATTAACCTCAAATTGTCAAATAAAACATCTTTAAGGTGATTTATAATTAGAATTTCGGGTATTCTAATAATCAAACTAAAGCACTCAATTTGAAAGTGACACTACAAATTGGCATCAACAGTTACGTTTTCTGATCTATTCGTTTACAATTATTATAATCATCAGATACTATTGAAACAGATTATACGTATCCCTGTGCACATCTAGAAATTGTTTTTTTTAAAATAAATATGAGGTAAAAGCAATAGTATCGCCACATAGCCTAAGTAGTAAGTAAACAAACACTCAAGATGGCGGCGAAAATATTTTCCTAAGAACGTTTGTATTGTATTAATTAACGAACCAAAGTAAGTGTGACTTAAGAAACATTTGCATTACTCTCGTAATTTTGCTGTATCAACGTCGCGTTAGTGATCTTTAGTTTATGATCCATTAAAAGTAATTAAATGTCAATTTCCACGTTTTAACCGCTATGCAACAGTACAGTAGGTAATTAATATACTGTGGCTATGCTAACCCGCTGTACTTAGGAAGTTATATTTAATTTGTACTATAGCTAAATATGTGTGTATGATTTGTTGATCTTTTGTAAACCAATCAACCAGTAACAAAAGTAAACATCAGATTAACAGCCAAGTAGTTAACTGATTGGAGAATTGATCAGGCTTTTAGTATTAGTACGTTATTTTATAAACTAGAAAGATTGTTCAACAATAAACAAACATAATTTTAAAAGCCTTAAAATAATTTTATCTCCTGCAAAACTCACCATAAACCACAGAATATAAACGGGTGTTTAACTTAGTACAGTGAGGGATTTGTTTGGAGCAACACAGCAATACACTCTGCGCCTTGCTTACGTCATTACGCCGCATTAGGCACAGAATTGTTTGGTTTACGCTTTGTGCTATTTACTTGGGGTAAGCGCCGCGTACAGGATGTTCAGTGTTGATATTAGCGTTGGGTAAGGCCGTAAGGCGTATTCGGAGCTCTGAATACTATAGTCATGTAGTGTAAGGCAGTCTATATACAGCAGATGGATTTTCGAATCCGCTATTTTACATAACCGCTAGCTGTTTTACAAAACAGCTCCGTTATGTAAAACTGCTGAACAACGTTCAGCTGGATTGCCATTGCGTTACGTTTAATAAAACTGCTACCAAGTTTAGACGCAATGCACAATGGCTTATCTACAGTCACAATAAGCATTTGGTGAGGCTTCTAATGCCGAATCGGTCTTAGTATCTAAGCTCTTGGCACCCTGACCAATTCGTTTAGGTTAGGTTAGATTAGATTAGATTTATTTATTTGCATAGAATGTAGGTAAATACAATTAGGTTTTACAATATTTTCGAATCCTTATACATTCTGCCTCATGGCATGCAAAAAATGTTTATTAACTTATACTAATAATTATGCTATTTACTTATAGGTATTTAATTACTTAATATAATGAACATTGTAAACCTCATGGCATGCAAAAAAAAAATGTTTATTAATTTATACTAACAATTATTCTATTTACTTAAAAAAAGGTATATATTTACTTAATATAATTCAATTTTAAATTAAATAGTCTTGTCATTTAAAAAATCTGATACGGAGTAATAGACTATTACATATATATTATAATATACATTTTTGAATTAGTAATTTTTTAAGGTACTTTTTAAATCTTCTTAAAGGTTGCTCTTTAATCAATTTTGGTACATGGTTATAAATAAGAGGAGCCATGCACATAACACTCTTTCTCAATAATGCTATTTTATAGCCACCTATGCATAACTGGTCTTAGTATTGAGTTCTTAAACTTGTAGTCCTGGTTCTTGTATTTTTCAAAGTCGGGAATAAGTGATCATTTGTTTTAACAAAAATGGCTATTTCTAGTATATATAGGCGTGCAAAAGTTAATAGATTATATTCTTTAAAAACAGTCTGTCGGTCACTATGAGGTTAAAAATAGATCTTATACAGCGCTTTTGCGCCTCGAAAATATGTTCTCTCTCGCGACAGTTGCCCCAGAATATTATACCAAACCTCAATACAGAAACAACTAGACTGTGGTATGCTATCAATACTGTCTGAAAGTTAACTTTTTTTTGATAAACTATACAATGCATAAGCAGCTGAACTTAGCAATTTACATACGTCATCGGCTTGAATTTCCACGTCAGTTGGCTATCAATTGAAATTCCTAGAAATTTTGTGTCATTGACCTTATCTATTGTTTGTTATCTGTTATTTTTATTAAGCCAGTTTATAAATTTTTCAAGCGTAATATTGACATTAGCTTCATAAGAATCTTTATTATGACATTTAATTATCAAAGTGCTGTCATCAGCAAAAAGGACCATTGGATTTGGCATTTGGCTTGGCAAATCATTTACATACAGTAAAAATAGTAAGGGGCCGATGATGGTTAGGTTAGAATAGTGACCAACCCCTACTTTCAAAGTTGGTTTCCAGTTACTTGGCTATTTAGTATTTTTTGGACTGACTTTCATAAACTCTGACAACTTTATATTAAAGTTTTCTTTAAAAAACTCTGTTTTCACTTGCGTTACGGTCACTTCCACTCATATTACTCGTTTTATTTTTTTCTGTTTCGGACGCCATTACGTTTCATTTCACGCTGCACGCTGTTTTATATAACCTCTAATCGTTGATCCGCTGCATTGATAAATACGAAACGTTTGTGCAATTCTGCGTGTTAAAGTGCAGTAATTGTGCAGCTGTTTTACATAACGGAGCTGTTTTGTAAAACAGCTAGCGGATGTAAGATAGCTCAGAGAATAAGAACTTTTTTTCTGTGCACGTGTTTCTGTGACAAAAAAGCCTATTTTTCTTTCTTTCTTTTCTGTATTTAGTGATTAACAAGTCACTTACTTCAAAATTATTTAAAGAACCAACACTACTACAATAATAAATGCCAATCAATAAAGTATAGTATAGATATTAAGGTAAAAAATTGCATTTCAGACCGTTCAATTCCAACAAAGTTTTCAGTTGCACAATTCTGTGTTATTTCAGATTTCTCTCGAAAGACTGCATTTAGTGCAATGTTGAAACACTTAAGACCGTTTTATTTGTATTACCACGAACCCATTCTCCAGCAAAACGCAATACATTTCAATGTTCAAATTAATGTAAATACCGGAGCATTCCGCTTATTATCACATAGTATAGGAGCTAGGTGATCATCAACATCAAAGCCAAAGCGGACCAGATTTCGCACAAACCGTAAGATCTGATGTGCACTAGAGAACGTATTAAAGTTATTAGTGAAGTTTAGAGGGTTTCCCAGAAACGGACGGCACAATTACGTGGGAAACACTTGAGCACCAGTATTTCGAGGTACTTAGGCTTCTGTCCCAACGCCGCCGACGAGGAAGCGTTTAGCTACATCAACGATTTTCTCGAGAAACGTACAAAATATCGTAGGTACTGTGTAAGTAAAAAGGATCCATATATTAATGGTTGATCGCTAATAGCTGTTCGTCGGCGATTGCTCATTAGTCGCAGCGATAAAAGTTATCAAAGAGAGTACTCGCTCAGCGTCGCTCGCTTGACGGACAGAATACTCGGTGAGAGACTCACGCCTAGTACGTAGATACGCATAATCATAATCAGCCTTAATAATGATACCACTATTAAGACACGCGGACCCAATGCGGGTTGGTAGATGTCACATATCCTCGAAGTTTTAGTTCTAGGACATGTTGGTATCCTCACGATGTTTTCCTCCACCGTTTTGAGAGCAGTGGTGATGAAATAATTTACATAAAGTAAAGGACCTGTCAGGGTTCGAACCTATGACCTACAACTCGTAAGTCGCGGTTGTTACCGCTGGGCCACCATTGCTCACCCATACCCATGCTCACCAGCTAGTAATCGCTCGTCGCCGTCGCGTACTCATTTCTCGCTAGCGATGGGAGAGGTACCTTATGTATGTACCTAGGTAGGTAGCTATGTAGGTAAGCCTGCTTTAGAACGTATTCATTGTAGGTTAAAAGGTTTCTACATTGAAAATTTTGCGAGTTGCAATTGTACTATTGTTCGTAGGAAGCCTTATTATATCAGTGTCAGGTATAATTAATAATTCAATAAATTCTTTATTGCCATAAACAGGTTATAGAATAATTTGAGGCCTTAGCTCCAGAGCTAGGTTTAGAGCACCTGTATTTCAGGAGCCAGTGACTTTCACCTAAAAATCCTATTTCTTCCCGTGGTTGTCATAAAAGGCGACTAAGGGACTTACTAGAGAATGGGCAGCAGCGTTCTCTATGGATTTTAACACCATTCTGCGATCGCCAACCCGCCTGCCAAGCGTGGCGATTATGGCAAACCCCCCTCTTTGGGGAAGGCCTATGTCCAGCAGTGAACTGAAATGATGATGCAGCAAAAGGTGATAAAATTATCTTACTTAAAATTAAGTTTAATGGAAACCGTTTAATTAAAGCACTAAAAATAGAATAAGAAAGAGAACGCACTATCAGTCATTTTTTTTTTTTTTTTATCTTTATTAGTTTATAGAGAGTTTGATCAGTATGACAATGTCACCCTCATAGGGGCGTTCTACATCTATCTACGCTTAATGCCTAGGTGTACAATTTTGGATAATTTTTTGGCTGTCCTGGACAAGGGAGCAGCCAGGATATTATTATACATACCAACATTAATAGAATTAAAACCGTTTTCTATAACATAGATACTCCTCTCAACTTCGTTCCGGACACATTCCGCTAAAATATGAGTGGTATCCTCTACTTTATCACACTCAGAACAATTGGGTGAATCACTCTTTCTCATTAAAAAGGCGAAGATATTCAACGGAATATGTCCCGAACGAAGTCTGAAAGCAGCCACAATCTCATTTCTACTCAAATCAGTCATAATATGAATGATTTTAAGTATATTGTTTATCCATTGCTTAGTATGTTCGAAAAATTGATCTGCTCAACAACGTAAATAACGCAATGATTGTTGTTGAACTATCAAAATGAATCCCATTGCTACTGATAGTGTGTTACGAAAATAGCGGGTTTTTTTTTCCTTTTTTTTTTGGGTGAGAAATTATCAAATAACTTCTCCCGCTCTGGGCGGAGCGAGAGGCCTGTCAGACTTTTACTGACTAAAACCCACCCGTGTTCCTTCAGTTGCCTGTGTCCCAGGGCCACGATATCCCTTTCGGACAAACTCGCAACCCTGGCAGGCATTGGCCCTAACGGACCCCGTCAGTTCGTGCTGACATCTCTTTGAGGCGCGCGTGGAACACAACGCGCCGTGCGTCGACCCGGTCCTGGGGCCGTATTTTGAAGTATATGCCATTATGATTCCAGACCGAAAAAGGGACGGTGCTAGCGGTCATGTATAGATCCATCTCTCTCTTGCACTGGAATTATGATGGCATTAAAACGTCATCAGGGGCCGTATTATGAAGTATAAATGCCATTATGATTCCAGAGCGAAAAAGGGACGGTTCTAGCGGTCATGTATAGATAGATCCATCTCTCTCATGCACTGGAATCATGACAGCATTAAAACGTCATAATACGGTACCTGGGGCCGTATTATGAAGTATAAATGCCATTATGATTCCAGAGCGAAAAAGGGACGGTGCTAGCGGTCATGTATAGATCCATCTCTCTCTTGCACTGGAATCATGATAGCATTAAAACGTCATAATACGGTACCTGGGGCCGTATTATGAAGTATAAATGCCATTATGATTCCAGAGCGAAAAAGGGACGGTGCTAGCGGTCATGTATAGATCCATCTCTCTCTTGCACTGGAATCATGATGGCATTTATAGTTCATAATACGGCACCTGCTCCTTAAAATTATTAGGTACAACCTTGAGACGCACACCGCACCTTGTGTATTCGTTAATTGATTTGAAATGTCATAGTCACTTTATTTCTTTAGGTACCTATGTTTTTCTTTTTTGTATATTGGCACCTTGTTTTTACATTATCAATGTAATTTGTTATCAACAAATTGTGCTTCTGTGTGTTGTGCTATGTATTTTGTATGCACTACTGAATATATGTTTTATCTATCTATCTTATTTTTTTGTATAGTTTTAGTAACCGTTTGTTAACTTAATCTTCCGTTAACGTGTAATTTTAATACTTGGCAATTTTTGGGTAAGTAGAACGACTAGGTAGGTACATTAATTGAATGATTAGGACACTATGAATGAATGAATGACTTAATGAATAGATCGACTAGGTAGGTACATTAATGGAACGACAAAATTATTAATCTGAGTTGAAATTTTGACCTCCTTGCTCTACTATGGTTTATGAAGGTGGGAGGAATTGTAAAAAATGTACCTTTAAGTCCGTAGAAATCTTCCTTTTTCGCCAAAA
The DNA here is from genome assembly GCA_963921375.1 of Tiliacea citrago. Classification (NCBI taxonomy): domain Eukaryota; kingdom Metazoa; phylum Arthropoda; class Insecta; order Lepidoptera; family Noctuidae; genus Tiliacea; species Tiliacea citrago. Next base: position 12,130,135 of record OY992782.1, on the reverse strand, counting down.
TAACGAAGACTTACCTAAAACAAAGAAGGAGACTTTATTAGTGAATTAATAACAATACCATCAAACCAGAAACAAAAGGTTAGAAATTCAACAATACATTTCCAACACAGCTTAACAACTTACCCTAAAGTAACAATAAAAAACAATTGAAAGTGACGCAAGAAGGAACTCCAATTAGGGGGAACCCATCATTACAGCAAACTTTGCTAAAGTATAGGTAGGTGTATCGTAAGTTCAGGTAAAACGGCGGAGGTCACGTTCTGCCAACTTGCTGGCTGAATGGCCTTATTTCCCTTGACACATGAAAAAAAAAAGTTGAAAGGGCGTCAAAATAATTGAGCGGCCTGGCGGGAATGTGAAGCGTCATGTTTAGCAGTTTTGTTTTATTTTCAAAAATTTTTGTTTAGGCAACATCACTTCAAGTTCTCCCAAGAATTCCGCGTGAGGTCTCAGACCTCAGTAAGTAAATGCCACCCACATCTTATTGAAACTCAAGGGGAGCGGGCGGGCGGGGCTATCATTTATCATGCATTGAATATAATTCATTTCATAAATATTTAAACAAACGTTGTACTTGTTATGCTTGTTACATAATTTTACTTGACACTGGCTAAATGTGCAAACCGCACGAAACCATAACAAAAAAAAAAAAATAGCGGCGGTATTTGAATTGAGAATGATATCGCGGGTCTCAAACCATAGGGGCCTATCCACAAAACCCCTACTTTTCAGGAGAGACAAAAAACTTAATAACTTTTCTTGTGACTGAGCCAGATTGTTGTGTTTTTGCATATAACTATATATTTACACTGCAGTTAATATGGAATGCTTGATTTTAAGTTATTCCCTCTATAACACTAGTTTTTAGCGAATACGTCTATTTGCCATGACGAATATACGGTAAAACTCCGTCAAAGTTCCCCCAAAATGCATGGAATTAATGGACGTAAAACCCTTCTCCTTAAATTATTAATATTTAAACCTATATTTATTTTTACCTAGTTGGTGACTCAAAATATTGCAATTTAGGAATGAGAACCCATCAAAATTAACGTTATTTGTGCGATTTTTAAAATTCATACGCCTGTCTGGCTTGTCATTTATATTGAGAGGAGTTTGAATTCAAAGTAGAGGTATAAACCAGTTTTATTCTACAATCTAGACAAACAAAAACCAAACGGTAGTAATTACACAATGTTTTCTGTGTGAAAAGAAAAATAAGCATAATAATATATAAAAAATAAAATTTATTCATAAATCTGAACATAATTATTTTAAATGACTTAAAATCACATAAATTGAGCTCAAGGTCAATAAACAAAATAAAACAAATCTAAAAAAAAAAAAATCTTATGAACATAATTATTTGAAACTTAAAAAGGCTTTTGAATGAATGAATGGATGAAATGCACCGACCCCAGCATGGTTAAACCAGACTCGATTGCTCGAATGAACCCAGAGATTCACCCTAGCCCCTGAAGCCTCGATGTTTCATGAGACTACAACAGAAATATAAAATTTTATAAAGAATAAAATCTTTTTTTTTAAAGAAACTTAGTCATAAAAACGAAGGAGAATAAATTCTCTAAAATAATAAAAAACAAAATAAAAGATATAAAAAAATAAGAGCAGAGGAAACATTGCACAAGTGATGTATAAAGTGTGTATTAGAAAGCACACCTTTCTGATACATGCTGTAGATATTTAAGCTTTCTTTAATTACTTTTTGTTCCTAGGTCGACGTCGTATATAAGATGCTCTTGTTGCAGCAAGGGTTAAGTCGTCGTCGTCATTTGTAGCTCTTGTCTCTGAATTTTCGTTTTCTACTAAAGGCAAATTTTCGTAATGTCTGTGGTAATTCTTTGGATTAGTTCCATCCTTACACATAGCCATGAGGTCTTTATATTTAACTTGTTTTAGTGGAAGTGGTTCTGAGTACAGATTTGTATCCATAGAAGAGGAAATGTCCGACCGCGTTACTTTTCTGGTAAACCTTACCTCCTTAAATTCTTCCCAGTAATCGAATTTGAAGAAAAGCGAATTGGGAACATCTTTCCTCACCTGTATCCATCTAACGTTAGACCATTTTAAAATTGTTCCATCCGTGGCTTTTATTGTGTTAGCAATAGAGATACCTCGCATTGCCTTAAAGTCTTTAAATTTTGAATGGTTTAACACCTCAACAATGTATGGATTGTCTTTCCGTGCCAATCGTATCACATTTAGCCAGTCTTCGGGAATATAGATTTTGGCGTATTCCGAAGCCCGTTCTATTGTAGAATGCATGTTGTCACATTCCATGTGGGTGTGCCCTGGTTCAAAAAACTTGTAATCAATTATTTTTACATTATTTTCTGGAGACATCATTACATATCTTAGCATTGTAGCAACCAATGAATTTCAGTAATGTTTCATTATTGATGTTAGATGTATTGGTTGGTGTTTCTAATAATATACTGCACAGATTGGATTGGAGTAAAAAGTGGTGTAAGCTCTTGTTTACTTTGAACTGAAGAATATTCTGGCTCTTCAATAGGTATTTCGTTGGGTATACATACTGACATTGGTGACAAATGTGAAGCTAATGAAATATATTTGGTACTATTGTCGCAGAAACTGCCAGTAAAGCCTAAGTTTTCCATTTCAACTATTACCACTTGTTGTTCAACTGTTAGTGGTGAATCCCTGGATGTATTCACTGACCATGAATGTAAAATTCGAATTGGTTCTTCGACTGGAAGTGGTAACTCCTCGTAGTTGTCCATAGTCCGAGACCCTGTAATTTATAAAGCATAAGAGAAAGGAAAATTCAAATATTATACAGATCATACCCTATTTCCATTTTTTGCTGGCCAGTCATATAGAACGTGAAAGTTTGTACGGATGGATGGATTTTTTATCCCAATATTCCCACGGGATCGAAACTTATGCGGGTGATACCGCGGGGCGCAGCTAAGTTATTGTTAGAACTAGCTGTTATTATTCTATATGTTAATCCAGGTTATAAACCATCTGTGTGCCAAATTTTATCCAAATCAGTTCAGTAGTTTTTGCTTGAAAGAGTAATAAACATCCATTCATCCATCCATCCATTCATCCATCCATCCATCCATCCATCCATCCATACAAACTCTCACGTTTATAATATTAGTAGGATTATAAACAAAAACATACACGCAGTCAGTATTTATACGTAACCTACACTAATTCAATATAACATTTTACAAATACCATACCATGTACCATACCTACTAACTCGCGCTAAGGATACCTACCTGTTTAACACACACGATCGCAAAACTACCTACATCAGTATAATTTACGTTATTGTTGTATTAATAACAAAAAATCATCATTATAAACAAGAAACAACATCCTAATTAGTCAAACGAACAGTACCTATACTTTAAAACAGACATTTCAATAAGATTATTTTAAACAAATAAGGTATAATCAAAATTACTTACCATTATTGATAAACACATTAACACTGTTTAGTGCTAAACGCAGGATATTGTCTCTACGCTTCATTATTCACAGTAAATTCACAAAGTTATTCCACGCATTAAAATTACATCTACTCGATATGGCAGCTCACTGCAGAATGACTGTTTCCGTGTTGTTGACGTGCCGATACGTCCGCGTAATGACGAAATCTTGAGACAGCAATACTAAAATATGTAGACGTATGCGCATTCGCCCGCAGTGATGACTAAATATCCCCAGGATCTTGTTGACATTGATGGTCGTATGCGCATACGTCTATATGGCTCGACACAATGATTTCAGGTTAAAATAAAACAAACAGTCGTATGTGCATACGTCTCTATGGCCCGACTGGATTTACTTGGACCATAATAAAATTGAAAGTCGTAAGTGCATACGTCTATAAGGCACGTCAAAACTGCCTCAATAAGCAATAATATTGCTCTTACGTCTATCATACGGCTATATGGCCTAAAAATAATTGTAGACTGTCTAGCTTACGGCAAATAATATTTCGCACTTTTTACAAAAAGTAATTAGTATTAAATTATAAGAAAAATTGAGGTTATGTATTCATAATAGTAGAATCCAACTGCATTAAAAACGAAAAATCGCATTTTTGCATATACGCCCCTATGGTTTGAGACCCGCGATATTGTTGTCACCTTTGAATTTATGCGTTTATTGACGTGAAACATCTTTATGCTCACGTAAAACCGATTGCTGGCAGGGCGACGCATGACGCGTGGCGATTCATCGCTACTATACAGTCTATAAATATGTAGTACCTAGTGTGTAAATAATTTCGATGTTTTAAATTTGCCAGCCGTCCCGTGACGGCTCAATTTTTTTTTTTTTTAAGAAGCCTGTTAGATTTTGTGTTTGTAAGCGTGACCATTATTTGGCCAATATAATTTTGATACCAAAAAGTTAATATTATAGCAATTTTCCTGCAGTAATATTTTCGTTCACAAAATACAGAACATTTTACAATGTTAATCACATTTTAAAACTAAACACGAAGTCCTTTGTAGATGGGGGGACATAGTAAGCAGTAAAATGAGATCAGATCCGGCTGGCTGGCAACGCTGGGATTACGTCTGCAAGTCCACAGGCAAATAAAACTGCATTACAGTGTTCCGGTCTGAAGGACAATCGACCTCTTTAGAGCTGGAAACTGCAACGTTCGCGAATTTAGTTCTTTTTTTAAACAATAGATGGTGTTCTTTTAACCCGAGGTTTAAACACTGTTTAAAGAAAAATGTAATACCACGAAATAGAAAATTGAACAGAATGGAAATTAAAACGGATTTAGCTACACATATTACTATAGTTTTATACGTATGTGTGTTAGCTTTATAAAGTTGGAAGTATTTTGGGCAGTGGCGGACTAGGTCTGTCGGGGGCCCGGGGCGGCAAAGCAAAATGAGGCCCCGGTGTTCTCAGTTTATTTAAGAGTTTCATAAAATAACAATGACATAAAAAAACAAGTAGGTATAACGTGCGTATAACTAGTCTATATAAAACATCAGCCTCGCACCCGGCAATATAATTTTTTTCAGGGAGGTGCGTTTTATTCTGTACGGTGCTATCATTTTCTGCTGTTATGTGGTACCCACCGCTTTTCTAGGAAACCATAGCGTTAGGTTTTATTTGTCAGCTCATGTAGAAACCATGAGAATGTAGGCTGCAAGAACGAGCGAAGCGAACACGAAAACTTAAGCACCAGTTATTTTTTTTACTCATTTGTGCAAAAAAGTTTGAGGAATAAAAGTATACAGTAAGATAAATTTTTAGGATTTTTTATTGCTTAAATGTAAGGGGCCGCCAACTGTTTCTTACTGAACATAATATATTCTGACCTTTTTTGCAATTTGATTAAAAAGTACCTACTTTTCAAGATTTGGGGGCCCCCCAGGTCCGGGGCCAAGGGCGGACCACCCCTGCCACCTTAGCCCCCTTAGTCCGCCAGTAATTTTTCATCATTATTTAAACAAACTTTATACTTGTTACCTAATTTTATTTGACACTGGCTAAATGTGCAAATCGCACGAAGCCATAACAAAAAAAAAACTCCAGGAAAATCAGTCCAGGCAATAAAATAAGCTCGTCACTACTTTTCCAATTAAATTATTTTCATACTGTGGCTGGAAACTCGCGATAAATATAATGACAGATTCTGTTTTATGCCATCATTTACGTTAATCACAGTGCTGTGGTCACCACAACTACGCTGCCCGATATGATTCCCTCGCAATTGTCATAAATATTTATTAAATTGTTATTTTAAGTAGTTTTTGGTAGGTAAAAGATAACGAGAGTTTTCATTGCAGAGCGTTCGTTTGCGTTGATTAAACTGTAGGTACATAATATAGGTACAGTCAGCGACATAATCAAGTACAGACATCACATGACTCGATGAACATTGCGGAATTTTTATTGTAGAATATTTTAGAACCTCATTATTATTTTGAATATAATATCATAATTATTTGATCGAGAATGGCGTCCTATTTCTGCAAACTACTAACATAGTAATAAAGTGAACACAAATCTGAAGTTCTAAATTGAGAAATAAACTTTTAGCTTTTAAATAACTTACACGTAACGGTAGAAGACTTAAGCCGAAGTTAAAACAAGTTTAATAATGTTTTGGCGTTCCTTCTTCAGAGGACAGCCATTACAAAGATATAATTTCAGCCGAAAGACGTCCACTGTTGAACATAGGCCTCCCCCAAAGGGGGGGGGGGGGGGGGGTTGCCATAACCGCCACGCTTGGCAGGCTGGTTGGCGATCGCAGTATGGTGTTACATGCATAGAGAACGCTGCTGCACATTCTCTAGTAAGTCCCATAGTAGCCTTTTACGTCACCCACTGGAAGAAATAGGATCTAAACGTTTCAATAAATTGTAAAACTAGTTTTAAGATTGCTAATAAAGGCTTTTTGAAATTGACTGTGTTGGTATTCTTTTTTACATTTTAAGTGCTTGCCATAATATTCTTCTGGAAACACGATTTTTTACGTGTGCATGCATCTCATTAGTGTAAATCTAGGTGCACATGGATATAAAAAAGATAGGTGGGTCCTAGCCTTTTCCCAACCAGGTACCTACTTACACTGAAATATCTTGCCTAGTGTACCTATGTGTGTTTAAATAGTGTTTTTTAAAACAGTTCTTTATACTTTTGTGACATTATTAAAGATGTATCTGAATTTTAAAAAGACTTCAAATTATCCTCGTTACAAAATGAAAATGTAATCGTTAAAAATGACAACAAATCATAATGTATCCTCCATATTGTTTTCGTTAAAATAAACACTCATTCTTTGAACTACAAAAGAATCTCAGACAATGTTGTTAATCTTTTAATCCAGCAAGAAATGGTAAAAAGTTACAGCAAACATCTGAGGTACATTTCTTTCAACAACAAAGGAATCTCATTAAAACACTAAAGTACCTATCAATCACGAACAAAAAAAAGAAACAGATGGAATTCGCAAATGAAAATGTCCGAATCACTTCTGACAACCTGACAAAGCAAATTAAACTTTGTACGACAACGACAGACTTTATTTTCTTATGGCTTGTTAGAACAAGTGCTTCATGTGGTCTTCCTTGGTGAAGACAACAGACGAGAGAAATGAAACTGTATTGGAAGAATACAAAGTTTGTTTTCTAATGTCTTCTTGTTGCAAGTTCCTCGTTGTAGACCAATAAAGATTGGTATTTCATTATAACAGTATTGAGTACGAAGGTATTTTCTTTGGTTTTAGGGTGCATTCTTGGCGGCAATAAGACGACGTATGAGTATATTGTCATCAAATTAATTATAATGTCAAGTATTTTAATAAATACTTGTAAGCACTTCTTTATTTTCCTTGCAAACGTTTCTTGTTGTATTTTTTTTTTTTTTTCAGTAGTTCATTATTATCATTCCCAGCTTTGGACCCATGTTAGAAGAGGCAACTACTTGATAGCCGATTCCTAAAATAATTACTAATTTACTAGGTATGATGGACTTCTTTTTAACCGACTTCCAAAAAGGAGGAGGTTCTCAATTCGGCGATATGTTTTTTTTTTTCGTATGTTTGTTACGCGATTACGCCGTTAATTATGGACCGATTTTGAAAACTCTTTTTTTGTTTGAAAGGGTATACTCCCGAGGTTGGCTCATTGCTACCAAATCTGATTCAGATGATCCCATGGAAATCGAGGGAAACCCTCAAATTTTATAGGCAAACCTATAGCGATTAGGGTATTTTTTATAGTAACTCGCGCATTTGGTCTCGGAAAGCAACATTTGGTGAAGTGGAACTGATGTTGGAGACCACATATGGCGACCGGAACAATATAATAATGAATAATTTAACGGGTTGCGATTAAGCAATTTATGCTCGTCACTATGCATATGGTGAGTGGCAGTTCTCCTGGTTCATACCAGGAGAACTCCTTAACAATCAACGTCCCAGCATCGGGAAAAGAAATATTCTGTAAAAGGTTAACATTGTAATTACAATATTGTAACTTAGATAAATTCAAAACTGACCCACTCAAAAGTGAAAAATAAAAAGCTTTTTACAAAAAATAACAACCGACTACCAAAAATATCACTACAAAGTGTAAAATAACTTTAATTTCGGAAGTCGGTGGCAAAAAACTCAAATACAGATCCAAAGACACCGACTTCCGAAATTAGTTATTTTTCACTTTGTAGTGATATTTTTGGTAGTCGCTTGTTATTTTTTGTAAAAAGTTTTTATTTACCACAAATGGTTACATTGACGATGTTCGTAATTGATTAGGTCAAAAAAAAACTCATTTTTTGGGAAAATAAAATTGTATCTAGGTTAAGTTTAAGTATCCTATTATAGCGGTGAACCACATAATACGGCTGTCCAAATACAGCGCGTTTTTGACACCATATGGGTCGGTTAATCACGATTGACCTTGGCAATACAAATGCGCACACGCCGCCGCCCGCGTGTTGAATTTAAAAATAAAATAAGGAATATTTTTTTAAGGAAAGAAAATATGAATATTTGAAAACAATCACAAATATAATTATAGATAATAAAATAGTCTGTTCATACAAAAACAAAAACATCATGAAAATATCTTTAGTTTGAAAGTAATATCGTTTTTTATGCTTTGGGTAGACATAACTTCCTGAATTTATTTCATAAAGTATTTTACTACAATGCTTAAACTTTATTTTGAAAATATTTACATCATTTAAAAACTAACAGACTTAAAATAATAATAATAATATGTAAAAGTATATAAAAGGAGGGGAAATAATAATAGGACATGAAAAAATTTGTCCGCATCGCTGTCCACAGGAAACTTAAAGGGGGGGTGCTCAAAGGGATACTTAAATATTCACATATGTATAGAAATAGAATTGATATGTATGCGTTCTGGTTTAACATAATTTTTTTGCATTATTTACTTGCACTAAATGAAGGCGTAATAACAGATTTAAAAGTCACTTATCATTATATATATCTTACTTAGTCATTTATCTGCGCCACTCGTGAAAATGACAGATTTATCATGACGGCCGTTACCTATAATAACAACGGGAACCGTTTTTCTAGAAAACCGTAGCATTAATATCTCTTATTTTCCAAAACATAATGTTTATTGCATAAAAAAAACATGCTCTTCATTATTTATTGTGCGAGCACGTGACCAACCGTAGTAATTAGGTATCGTGGGATATAATTATATTGTAATGTAGAGACATAATAATATTTCAACGAATGCTGGACGAACAGTTTACGGGTAAGGGGACAGGTGGCGCCACCTGCACCGTTCACAAGGTGTATAGACACGATGCCTATCTATTATTCAATTGTGGAACGCCTAACTGTGTATTGTAATTTGAATATGGTAGAGGTAATATATTGTGGATGCTTTTTCAATTATTTAGATTAAATGGGACGTAGGTATATAAACAAAATATTACTTGAAACTAGCAATTTGACGGCACATAATTATAACACATTTAATTTCTAAGAATATTTGTTAACATTGAAAAAATATTTTGTCTATGTTCAAGTAACTACTTCAGCCGCTATTTTAAGAATCAAATATTTTGTTCTATTTTTAAAAGAAAGTTGTAATAATGGCGGGATAATGATTTGACAGACTCGTCCCAGCTTGGAACATTATTGCTACAGAAAATATAGCGAAATTATAAAAAAGACAAAGCTTTCAATATTAAATAAACATCTCACTCCCAATAATATACGGATAAGGTAATTAATTAATTTAGTTCGAGATAAAATAAAATACTCGTAATTTTCACCGAAAGAAACGACATAATTTACGAAAATACAACAACCATTTTCTCAACAATAAAACTTACTATTTTTAACGATAAGACTATTCATAGAGCACAATGACTGTCGGGCACAAGACCTCGGGCTTCAGGCAACAAGGCACAATGGTGGAAAATAACGTGTTTCTCCCTTGTTTTAAAACGTAACAGTGGACCGTTGTAGTTTTTCTTTCTCCCACTGTGATTTAGACAAGGAGCTTTCAGAAAGAGTGTTTGTTTAGAAATAAAGGGACAAATGAATTTTGTTGCGAAAGTGCAAAGTGTGAAGTTGGAAGGTTGTTTTGTTCTTGGTTTAAAAATGTTTAACAGCATGGAGTTTTACACTACGTCTACTCTGCAAGATTAAAAAACCGGCCAAGTGCGTGTCGGACCACACACAATGCAGGGTTCCGTAGTAGGGATGACTTTATCTCAAGAACAAACTTAACATTGTAGTTTAACAACATGGTCCCCCATACATTCAAACTGCAAATGTAAGTTTGTACGCACAATAACGAGTGATTTACAATGTTATTTTAAGACCATATAGACTTCTTATAGGTTTTCCTGTAATCTAAAGAAAATAACAATTATCTGTATTTTTTTCAAAATTTTCAGTAGTTTCGGTGGTAAGGGGGAATGGTCAAATTGCATATATTTTCTTAAATAACTTTAAAACTGTAAATTTTAAAATTATAAAAAATATATGATCGAGGCCCTCTTATCAAGCCCTTTCATTTGATAAATGGCACATGGTACAGTTTGCGAAACCGTCTTAAAATTTTCTAATTTGGCTCCCAAACGTGACGCTTATATTCAAAATTTAGTTATTTACGTTACACGTCCGTGTTTGCGTCACAGAACTTCATAATTATGTGTACAAAATTTCAACTTAATCGGTCCAATAGATTCGGAGCTAGACAGACAAACAGAAACACGAGTGATCCTATAAGGCTTCCATTTTTCCTTTTGAGGTACGGAACCTTAAAAATTGATTGAAGATAAAATCTTATCCAAGTTAGTCTCATTCACGACGGTCGCGACTTTTAATACCCTTGATAATTGATTAAAACTACACAGCATCGTTTTATTTTTAAATAAGTCGATATATACTGTAAAAAGCTCACCGTGAAAACTCAGTTCAAGTGAGCTTGCTGTGAACTGTCAATAGTGTCAATCCCAATCATCGCACATCAGGTGGAATCAAGGCCGTCTTAGGGCAGGCTTCCGCCCTTGGGCACACATCAATTTGGGGCCTTTCCAAAGTACAAAAAAAGTGACTGACAAAAAAAAACATTTCTCAGTTATGATTTTATATTTACTATGGGTAATCGGTACAAATCAAATACAACATGTTATTAACTATTTTAAGAAATAGAACTTAGGTAGGCACGTTATTAAATAAAATGCTGCAGGCTTGAATTAATCTAAAAAAAAAATGCTTTTTAGTGCAAGCGTTGAATCGGCCTTCCGGGACCCCGTGAGGTCGGGGGCCCTGGGCACGGGCCCCGTGTGCCATTATGACAAAGACGGTACTGGGTTGAATAACATCTCACTTCACCTGAGTTTTCACGGTGAGCATTTTACAGAATAGCCCGGAGCTCACGGCTAAGAAACAAAAAAAGAATAGAAGATTTAATTTTAGATCCATGACCATTCACAACTCAGATAAAATCCAAAACACAATACGAACTATAATCTATCTCACCTTGTAATTAGATTTAAGTCTTTGTCACACTCACAGAACAATAAAAAAAAAGTTCCGACAGTATCATAGACACTATGCTCATGTATCCAACACAATACAACTTAACCCTAACACCGCTAACGAGCTCTCACCGAGTAATCTGGTTTCCTAGAATTCCAAAGTGCGCTTGTAAATAATGCATATAGGGCAATTGGATTGTCTGTCAGTCTGTCTGGCTTCCTGCAACGACTCACTCACTGATGTGTTACTGTCGATTCTCGATACACATGCAAAGGTTAACTGTAATAGAGATTTTAGATTTCCAATTTTCCATGCCATGTTTCTCATTTATTATTTCAGAGTTTTCAATTTTCCTATTGGTTTCAATAAAATTTCGGTAAAGGATACTTCTACGTGCGTGTACAACATATTCGAATGTGTCATCAAAGGCCGTCAAAGGTGAGTCTGTCAAAAATATACATATGAAAATTAAACCTGCACTACTCTACGAGTATTCGCGAAGTTGCTTCGACGAAGTACTGGTCGAAATTGACCGAAGTCCGAAGTACCTGACTATACACTCCTGCAAAGAATTACAGGACGCTTCGAGTCCTTTGACTCGGACGCAAAAACCGACAACGATCGGAAGTCACCCGAAACTAGCTGAGGATGCACGAAGCGAACCGAAGTGCCTTTATACACTCTCGTATTCTTTTAACTTTGATAGACTTCGCGAGTAGTGTAGCACAGCTTTTAGAATGTCAGGACGGGAAACAGTGTGACATGAATTTTACGAAACTAGCCATATATGAGCTGATTTTTGGGTTTCTGTACCTCAAAAGGAAAAAAACAGAACCCTTATAGGTTCTCTTCATTGTGAGTCTGTCTGTCAAGACCCTTTTTCTCAGGAACGCGTGGAGGTACCAAGTTGAAATTAATATCAAATACGTAGTTTTACGGATTTTTCAAGCTTCTAAGTCAACGCAATAAAAAAATACGGCCATTTATGCGACATATTTTGATACTCGCAAATAAATCAAAACCTATAGGGTACTTCCCGTTGACCTAGAATCATGAAATTTGGCAAGAAGCAAGGTCTTGTGTAGCACAAGGAAAAAAATCGAAAATCGTTAATATAGTTTTATCACATAAACAATATTTTTATGCGATTACAAACATACATCTGCAGTTGGAGAATTGACCGTGACGTATATCGATGTATGGTAAAACATTTTTTCATCTAAGAAGTTAAGTTTGTTCTTGGGATAAATTCATCCCAAGACTTGATACCAACACGAGTTCCTGAGAAAATGGTCAACTCATGACAGACTGACAGAGAGACAGATAGACGGACAAGGAAGTGACCCTATAAGGGATCCGTTTTTTCCTTTTGTGGTACGGTTGCACAAATAAATGATTATAAGATTTTCAACTTTATCGTAAAAGCATAAAGTTCAAGGTTGATTGGGAAAATTTGACAGTTTCGGGTAGCTTGACCTGCTGGCGTCTGTACATTATTGTGTGTGAAGTTTAAATAAATAAATAAATACATTTTAAAACACGGCAGTATTTATCGGCCATCTCGAGGTTCTGAAGTTTAGTGGCAGTAAGATTTAGTACGCAAGCTTACCGGTTTATTTTTATCTTTAATAGCATTGTTAACATTTATCTTAGGCTCATTTTAACTGTGGCATTTAGTGTAATTATTTAGGTTTATATTAATAACACGACTCCTGTAGATAAATTACTTTCATTAAGGATTGGTTTATGATACAATTTGATATAGCCTTGCAGACAAAATCCTGTTATCGTCGAGTTTGATTCAAATTGAATTTGATTTGATTTCGATTGATGACAATTTAGTACTTTATAATCAGCCTATAATGTTCCCACTGTCGGGACACTGGCCTCCTCTCGGGAGTGGCCTGTAATGTCATCTACCACGCGGGCCCAGAGCGGGTTGGTAGATATCACATGTCTTCGAATTTTTGATTCTAGGACATGCCGGTTTCCTCACGATGTTTTCCTTCACCGTTTTGAGAGCAGTGGTGCAGAAAATATTTACACAAATTAAAGTGCCTGCCAGGGTTCGAACCCACGACCTACAATTCGTAAGTCGGACCCGTTACCACGCGCCACCACTGTGTAATATGTTGGTTTCGATTTCCATTTTGGAAATTCGAATATGTTGAGAAAAAGCCTGATCTTAAAACCACGCAAAACACTGTTTTTCCACGTAAACAAGGAGTAGTAAAAAATAGAAGAAAACATTCTTCGCTAAAAATATAATACCACGTAACAAGAAGGTTTTCTGATAAAAGGATTAGTTACAAAATGGGCTGAAGACGTGGCAATTTTTAAAACTATCTCCGCTCGCGCTGTAATCCTCCCAGATAAATTTAATCACACTAATATTATAACGGCGAAAGTTTGTGAGTGTGTGTTTGTTACTTCTTCACGCTCAAACGGCTGGACCAATTTTGATACAATATTGTATGGAGGTAACTGAGACCCTGGATTAACATATAAGCTACTATTTTATTCCGATATTCCCACGGGATCGAGACTTACGCGGGCGAAACCGCGGCGCGCTGCTAGTCTAATAATAAATTAAGCTTTTTCTTTGTTATTTTGACATAATATTTCAGGATTTTAACGCGTTGTTGCACTTAAGGTAAATCCGCAGCTGTAGCCCGCGAAATTCAAATTTTCGGGTTTTGCTATTTGCAGGTCATTTTCAGGTTGTATCTTGATAAAAATATGATTCGCGACCATAACAGATCATTAATACATCTCTCGTGAGTTAGATTTGTTTAGTATTTGTTTATTTGTTAGGTTTTTGAAGTAAAACTTCTTTACGCACGCTTGACTTGGGGAGTAAGCTGGTGAATGCGTGACGAGAGCGTTACGCAAGCGAGCGAACGGAAGTTGTGAGGGAGATATAAGTTAGTGAAGATAGAAAGAGAGAGAGTTACGTTTAAATTTTACTTCAGTCGTGTGGTCTAAAGCACACTCGTTTTTAATTAGTGGAATATTTGAGCTTGATTTTTATTAGAGTAATTTATATCTTATGGCAAAAGAAGTGTCCATTGAATGACTTTTTCATGAAATCATGACATTGCAGAACAAATATAATGCGGCTGACAGAGAAGAAGTAACATGAGACCAGCAGCTTGATTGTGTCATTGTATAACACGCTCTCACAATCCTGTCTATATATATTATTACATGCGAAAGTGAGTTTGTTTGTTTGTTATGCTTTCACGCTAAAATGTCTGAACGGATGATGATGAAATTTGGCACATGGTTAGACATAAGATACTTTTTATTCCGGTATAGTACGTTCCCGTGGGATAATTTCCGACCGCCACGCGGGCGAAGCCGCGGGCTAGTCTCGAATAAAACAATGGATTATGAATACAGGGTGGAAGGGACATAGAAGCGAAGCCTGTTACCATTTTTTTTTAAATAACTGACGAAAAATTTTAACGCAGGGGGTCAAGAATGATGTACTGAATCCATGGTAATGTCGAGGTCCCTTCCACCCTGTATACTTAAAAATTCTACCTACGTCTTATACCTACGTAATTGGTGTGCAGGGCAGGCAGAAGTTGGTAACGCAGTTATCAAAGTAATTACTAGTGTAAACGGTTACGGAAACAACATAACATCATTTCATAAGAAGAAAGATTGCACAAACTGACAGCACTCCTAATCTCACTCAGAGACACTTTGACACACAAAAACACACCCACAAACACACACACACACACATTTAAGTTGAATCCTGTTTTACATAATCTGCCTATAATGTTCCCACTGCTGGGATACAGGCCTCCTCTTTCTGTGAGAGGGAGTGGGCCGTAATCCACCACGCGGGCCCAGTGCGGGTTGGTGGATGTCACATGTCTTCGAATTTTTAGTTCTAGGACATGCTGGTTTCCTCACGATGTTTTCCTTCACCGTTTTGAGAGCAGTGGTGATGAAATAATTTACACAAAGTAAAGCGCCTGTCTGGGTTCGAACCTATGACCTACTACTCGTAAGTCGAGGCCGTTAACCACTGGGCCACCAATCCTGTTTGTAAGAGTATTATTACCAATACATATATTTTTGATTTTTTTATTTTCTATTAATTATATTTTTCTTGTTTAACTTTAATTCATTAACATAACTTTTAGTTTGATTTTGTTAATAATCACCGTGTATGATCTTTTTGGATATAGGTAATGAAAATGTACAACTCTGATTCCCAAGATACAGACTGACGTCTAGTTTGGGGATCACCGTTCAAATTGCTATGTATGATGTACACACATCAGGTCAAGCTACCCGAAACTGTCAAATTTTCTCAATCAACCTTGAACCTTAAGGATAGAGCGATAAAGTTGAAAATCTATTAAAGAAATTTGACAGATTGTAGTAGCTTGATGTGCGTCTGTACTTGATAATTAATAAATAATTTCAATTTTAATTTTAATCACGCCTGATTCCCTCAAAGGGTTAGACAGAGGTGTACATATATGTTTTGCCAGCTAAGTTGTAGTAAGTCCCATGTAATAGGGGGCGAGCCTATTGCCATCAACCGGGCACAAATCCGGACACCCCGGGTCCGAAATACGAAGGTTGCAAAAATAGGTAAAAATTCACTACTCAACCCATTAAATAATAAATCTCCGTCTTACAAGAGTATCCGACCACATAATATTGATGTGGATTCGATAGCCTCATAAGTTTTTCAGCAGCCACGTCGTGGGTATGCCGCGTCTGCATTTTAACACGCTCTGACAGCTTGTCCGAACAACCGCTGAGTATGTGAAATATTAATTAGCTCTTTGTGCTTTTGTTACACGATTTCTGATACATATTCAAGTATTCGAGGTTTAAAGTTAACTGTATTTTAAGAGAATGGAAAGGGAAAAGATTAAACTTCTCCTTCATAGTATCTTATCGGAGAGAAGAATGTGTAGAATCATGTTTTTCTAACTGAACAGACAGCTGTACTGCTGGGGAGTTTATTGCGCCACTTCTTCTTCCCAGCTAAAGCACTAGGAAGTGGTGAATGGCGGGCGTTTTGTGGATTGTCCGTAATTTTGACGTTTGAAAACTGCTGATTCTCAGCCTAGCTTGAATTAATGACTTGATTTTCATTTTTATATAGAAATTATAATATAAATTACATTACTCTTCTGCAGGCTCCTCTACATATAGATCTATAGGATGCTGCTGAAATGTAATTTCTATTAGGTAGGTAAGTTACACAATTATAAAGAAAAACCGGCCAAGTGCGAGTCGGACTCGCGCACGAAGGTTTCCGAACCATTATCTATAAAAATGCCAAAAAATCACGTTTGTTGTATGGGAGCCCCCTTAAATATGTATGTTATTCTGGTTTTTAGTATTTGTTGCTATAGCGGCAACAGAAATACATCATCTGTGGAAATTTTAACTGTCTAACTATCACGGTTCATGAGATACAGCCTGGTGACAGACGGACGGACAGACAGACAGACAGACGGCGGAGCCTTAGTAATAAGGTTCCCGTTTTACCCTTTGGGTACGGACCCCTAAAAATTACAAAAGTTATATTAAAACATAGCTAAATACATATATGTACGATCTAAGCATCTTATTTCAACATTACTTACTTCCACCTATCCAAAATACGGTACTATCTCCCAACTATCCAGAGATACACCTCTAATCAAAATACCAATCATGAATGCAAACATTAACCTCGTATCTAGTACCTCATAACCAACCAATCTACACGAGCCATGTTATCCTAACCCGCATACGTCATCAGCAGCAATAATGCCAATATCCTGGGATTTCACAGCTAAGCCAGCCTACGATAGCAAAGTTGCCAGCCGGAAAATACAAATGAACTTGCCTTATTTACCATAGAGAGGACGTTGTCGAGCAACGAGTCTGCATAGCGGTTTGTGATTGTCTGTGGTAGGTTATGAATTTTTGTTACCTGTTGCAAAGTTGCCACGAAGTATAGTATGTATATAGTATCTTTGGTAGTTATTCCTTGATTTTTAATGGTTTCTACCTAACACTTATTAAACCCATATTAGCGTAATTTGATTACCTACTAGATTTCAAGTAACAACCGCTTCCAAATCCAATTAAATTATTCTACATCAATAATATTATTTATTAAAATTAAACCCAAATTTTGCCTAAACCATTAACAGCGTAATTCAATTTTCTAATTTGGTGTTTATTTGATTGGGTTCAATTTATTAAGCAAACATCGATTCCGAGCAAGTTTCGCATAAATTATGTTCTGACGAAATTTCATAAATTTCGATGGTGATACCAGATTGGACGGATGTGAATTCGATATTAAACAGCTCTTTCAAATCATTGTCGATATTGTTTGCATTGATAATAACGCACTTAAAACACACTAGTTTGTGAAAACGTGAAAATCATTGAATTTAAGCCGGAATTTATTCCGTATTGACGGATTTGGTTCATATTAAAAACATTGGCCGAAACTTATATATTTGCAGCAACCGCTGAATAAATTTATTCGTTCAAACTGTTTGAATACAAAATGTTGATTTATTCTACCATCATTAATCAGTTAATCTATAATGTTTTATGTTGTATGTCTGTATATCCATTTTATGTACATACTTAATTCAACAACACAAACAATATTATTTTAACATATTAATAATTCTTATATTTGGGTAAGTTCTATTTTACGTTTTGGCGCGAATATAACGCATAGACAAGATAGACGTACGCCATTTTGTGTTAGACACGTTAGATTGGTGCAATGTGCGCTTTTATAATTTCTAACGTGACAAAGTCTACGCCACGGTATCGCGATAACACATGGAAGTAAAATGTATGGTTATTTATAAAGACGCTTTTAAATCTCCGTCCACGATAACGTTACAACGTGCACTTATTTTCATAGGTACATTTTATGGACCACGATAATCGTCACGTCAGAAATTATATAAGCGCACATTCTTCCCATTCACCTATCGTTCGTCACTAAATAAGCAGAAAGAAGTCTAAAACACGAAAAGTAGGTAGAGGAGTGAAGCCAATAAAAGCAGAAAACATTGGACATTGCGCACAACACTCATTAAAAGACGCCCCTTTCGCAGTAATTACAGCGAATCGTAAATTATTTATCGTCGGAAATAAATTGATTCGTTTGAGCCTGCATTATAATTCTGAAAATGTCGTGCATTGCTTGGCGACTTGCCATATTATTATTGAGATAGTTTGTTATATAACTTTTCGTCATAAAACGATTAGGAAAACTGATAACTATTTATTACTACAATGTTAAAGACGATTACGTTGGTTTGCATAAGCCAAGTATTTATTAGATTTTTCTGTAAATTATAATTACAGCAGCCATTTACACAAAAATATCCGGTGGTACAATTAGTGCATTAAGGAAAATGTTTCCATATTATTCATTTTGAGGAAAATGTTTAGATTAGCGATGTTTACCCACCAATTTACCTTACGATCAAAAAGCCTGAACATTACATAAATAATGAACACTGAGCTACACAAAAAACTAACAATGAATAACAAACTAAAATTGAATGAAAGCAGTTTTCGAAGTCTAAACGTCAAAGCGTAACACGAACAAAGATTGAAAGAGGGTTTGACAGCTTCTTAATTAGCCGCTGCTTTGCTGTCAATGTTAAATCGACTAGTCTATGGCACTTTCTTTTTTGTCAGTTTGACACTTGCTCATAAATTTGTAAACGCTTTTGGTGGCCCTGTAATTTGGTAGACTAATTAAGGAAGGGACAATTTCCTGGGTATGGCTGTGTAGTAAGTTAACATAATTATATTATGTTCACCCCAAACAAAGAATACAGTGTAACTATTAGCTTACTTAGTGCTAATGACCCCTAAACAATGGACGACAGTCCATAAATAATACAATTGACTAGAATAGGTAAGTATAAAATTATTTTCATTTTATTTTATACACGATTAGAAATACATATATATATATATAGATTTCTAGTCGTTTTACTAAATGGTTACCTCCCACCATTACCAATTAAGAATACGAGTAACCATAATTAAACTGTAATAATTAAAACCATACATATTTCGGCACACCTGTGCCGCCTAATTCAGCCAAAACATTTCCTACCGGAATTAAAACGTTCTCAAATTCGGTTAACAAAATTCATAACAAACTTAATTACAGATAACGGAATAAAAGAAAATGGCAAATCGTCCATTTTGAATGTGGCTTCCCTAAAATGTTGCCATTTGTAATAAAACTCTCCACGGTGCGTTCAATGGCAACTTTTTGAATTTCTTTATGCAAATTGGTTCTGGTCGGCGTTGCGTCGATTTGCATCGCCATTTTTCATCTCCCTAAATTGTTTTACATTAAGACCAGGCAGTCTAAATCAAATTTCCACGCAAGCTCCGCCCCATGCTCCCCGCCACTCCGTTATGTGCTAAACGCTAACACATCAGTAATAAAGTTGAATATGGCGTGCGGTCTTTGATCGTGTTCGAGCACGAAACTAAATACCGTATGTCTCAATTCTTATTTCGTTTATAACTAAAGTAATAATTGATCTAGAGAAAAATTATCTGGATGGATAATAAACTATATTTTCTTGCTGTGAATATTTATTTTAGACATAAAAGCCAAACAATCTTGTTTGTTTTTATAATTATCCTTAAAACAGACATGATTTTCGAATAAAAAATGTATCGAGCGAAAATATTACAATTACGTAACTGTCTTACATGGAAAGAAAAAGATCCAATAATTCATACACTAAAGTTTCATTTTGATAGTATGTGTGACTGTTTCAGAATATTCATGCAAATTAACATAAAAATAGCCTCCTCTTAAAATTGCTTGACGTTTTAGACAAATTGTCGCAGATTGTTTGTTTTTTTTGTAATTTGATGACGTTATTTCGAGCTGCGGCGTTTGTTTACTGTGGCCAGGGATTTGATTTCGTTAATAAATATTGGGATTGGCGAGACGGAAAATTGTGTCGTCTATAGAATTGCTTATTTGCGTTTAATTATGTAGGTATGTCTCATTAATAAAAGAAGCCTTGTTGCATTTGTCTACACTTAGTGAGCTAAGTGTGAAACACTTATTGACATACGTGTGCTGTTCTTCATACTTTGATATAAGTTTTTTATACAATTCATTTATAAACGGCATTGTGAGATTCTTTCTTACGGAACGACACACATGAGGAGAGACAATCTAGAATCTAGGTGACCTTTTACAATCTAAGTAAATAAATAGCTTTCGTTTACAACCGATATTCTAGTAAATAAAACGATCATTCATTCATTAATTCAATACTTATTACGTCTTTTTTCATCCTTAGCTAAGCCTTTATTTTAAAATCGTTCAGTAACTCCGCAACTCATCACTTATAAGTTAGCCAGAGGCTGTAAATGGACCCGCCTATTTGTTATTCAGATTGGACGGACGATACCGCAAGATATAACTTGTGAACAACCCTTTAGGGGTTAAGTGATAGCCTAGTAACTTCATTGTTCTACGCATAAACAAGATTTTGCGTAAAAAATATGTCCCTAAGTATCCTTGAAAGACGCTGAAAAACCTTGGTTTTTTAAATTAGGAATTATATTTTTATTCAACCAGCGAGGTAATTGCGTGAAAACACTTAAATGGCTGTCATTTTGACAGTGACATTTTGATTTTTCAGTGTCGTTGACGAGGCAAATTTTTCGAAGATATGAAACAATGGATTAGCAATATCCTTCAAAAATATTCAGATTGTGACTAATAGTTTGTTAAGGCTCGTACAGACTTGTGCGACATCGCGGGCGCGACAATGGTCGCGCTATCTGACGCGCCCGCGATATCGCGCCAGTCTGTACGAGCCTTTACGCAATTAGGGTGCTGTATTGCCCCAATAAGAGTGGGGCAATACAGCAGCAGCATAGCATTCTACTCTTTCCTGTGTCCCTTCCCTTCTATAGCCTGCTTCCCATGAAAGTTATGAAAATTGTTAAGAAAAAAAAAAACCCCGCAGATTTTGTTTCTCAGATTTTCGATAAAAGATAAAGTTGCAGATTCAAACTTCACTGGCTGCATCCAGCGTTATCTTTAACAAACTTTAGTGAAAAGACGAAAGTTTTCTGCAAACCTCTTTTCGATCGACAAACTTAATATAAAACGAACATAAAAAGTAACTAAATCCATTCACAGACCGAACGGTACCATGTTTCTAAAAACTTCAGATAAAGGCTCGTGCATACTGGCGTGATATACCGGGTGCGACAGCCAGCGCGACACTGTCCATGAAGTTTTCATAGAAATTGTGCTATTAGTGTCGCGTCGCGCCTGTCTGCGGGAGCCTTAAATCCAATGCAATAACGTCCTCTTATTGATTTAATTTCAATTCGCCTAAGGAAATACAAGTAACAATTAGAAAATATATATACAGGACTGCAAACTATATGGTTCCTGTATGACAAGACAAGGACCAAAAAAATTAATCAAAAGTATAGGAGTTGTCAATCTTAACGTATGATCGTTGACATAAGGTTTAAAATACAATAACCGACGCGCGTTCGTGAAATGGAACAAACTACGCATACCCAGCAATATTGAAAGTACACAAAGGGATAGAATTGAGTTATAAATTATAATAGATAGACCTTTTTATATACACCACGGTGATATAAACATAACGAGGTCGATGTTACATTCGATTAGACAAAGTCTATGTAAACGCAGAGATGCGGAATTCGGAACTAAGATGAGCGGAGCGGAGGTGAAGGATACGAGGAGTAGCGTAATTTAAAACCGAGATGAGTTAAGTAAAGATAAAACAACATGTAGGCTACTTTCCAATGGAGATTTTGCAAAGAAATGCTTTGGAACGGAGATCAGTGAAGCAAAGATACAAGTAGTGTAGTTTGAAACAGAGATAAGATTCAACAAATAGCATAGTTTTAGATAGGACCGCAAATATCCGAAGCAGTGCAGTTTGTTACAGAGAACATTATCTACCTAGCCTTCTCCCAACTATGTTGGTGGCGTCTTCCTGTCTAACAGGAGGCAGCTGGATACCAGTGTTTGACATGAAGCGACTGCCTATCTGACTTCCACAACCCAGTTACTGGGTAACTAAAGGGTATCGTAATACCATTTAGTAAGACTGGTTGTCAGTCTTTCGGGAATCTGACTACCCGTAACGACTGTCAAAGATCTACAAATGACAGCCGGGACCAACGGATTAAAGTGCTTGCGAGGCACGAAGGGGTCTTGATAGGTTATGGAAAGTCACCCATCTACGGACCGACCTCGGCAAGCGTAACTTGCGATCGATCCGTGCTCGTGTGGCGGCATCTACATCGCCACATGCGAATTACGCGTCACACGGACGTCACACAAATCCTGCATCGCGCAAGCAGAGTTTACCGCGCAACTAGCATATATACAACGTCCCGACATCAACCGTCGGGCAGTTGCCAACCAGACACAACACCCGTCTGGTCAGAGGATCCTCCCTTTTTTATCGAGCATGAGTGAACTTTACACCCTGTTCCTCATATTACACTAACACATACTCGAGTTTGTTACATAGACAAAGGAAATAAAGTTACAAGAAATAGTCCTCATTCAAACGGATAGGAACGTAGCAAAGATAAAAGATATCTTCTAGTTTTCAGTATATCCACAGTTTTATCAAAGTAAATACGGGCTGAACTGTAAAGAACTACCTGAACTCGGCAGTTCTTGTTACTTCCAATGAAACTTGTGTCTGCTAAAGATGAATAATATTAATCTCGAATAATATTTTCCGGGAAGTTTGTATCTGACGAAACTTTCAATCAAAACTATTGATTCAACTGTCTTGTGATACTGAAATTCTAAGATGGCTCCCACATTCTCAATTTAAATTGATATATGTGTCAAATAATTTCGTCTACATTAGAATTCTAGAAATCAGCCGGTCTACAATATTGTCAATCGCTAACATCAGGCGTAATAAAAGCTCACTTGAAGCTCATTTCACGTAGGTTTTCACGGGTGAGATCTTTATAGAATAGTTCGGCAGGTCTTTGACCACGGTCGTGAAGTTAGCCTTGTTACCGGAATCTAGGACTCGGAAATTCACGTCCTTACCCGCTTTGACTTCGTAAAAGCGGATCTTAACTTGCCGAGAAGTCGATATAAAGGCAGTTATGTCCTAGCAGTTAAGATCAATGATGCTTGACGTCGTAACGAATCACATCGGCAATGTAAAGGTGCGTTTCGTTTACGCGAACAAGATTATCAAGCAAAAATGGCACGTTAAGGAGCGGATATAGAGCGGAAAAATTGTGTTTTGGTTGTAAAGAGCTTGATTTAGTATATAAGTTTTTGGGGACATTTTAGCGTTTTTAAATGACCTGTTTTTTATTAAGGAAATTCAAAGCATTTGAAATGCGGTTATTTCCAGCAGTTATAAAAAGCACCTCTTTAAGACAGTTTGTTGAAACAAAGGAAGATAAAATAAAATATAAATATAATTATAAACCATATTTTTCACTTAAAGGTGCAAATACCTTCAAGTGAAAAATAATATGGTTTACAACAAAAATAGGCCTTACGGTAAGTAAAGTTGCATGCCGAGATAAATATACGAAAGCTTACACGTACCTAAGTGTTTAACGAACATGAACCAACTGCTTCGCTTCACACATCTTTCAGTTTTACACATTTACTGAAAAGATCTCGTTCGTTCGCTCCCCGCCCAAGTTTGTATTTTCTTTCGGGATGCACAGTACGAAACGTCTCGGGAGTGTGGTTATAACAATGTCATTTTCGTGTAAGTAAATGTTACATCATATGCCTACCTGCTGCCATACTTCGCTGGCGGGTTGGCGATCGCAGTATGGTGTTAAAATGCATCGAGAACGCTGCTGCCCATTCTCTAGTAAGTCACTTAGTCGCCTTTTCAAAGGACGATTAAATAAACAGAGTAAGGAACCAATTTATCGTCACCACTTCAATTTTTTTTTTTTTTGCAAATACTTCTTTCAGAAGAAATCAACTACATACTCGTATACTTCAATAACACTCCTGTACTGTCAAACTACAACAGACTGTCACTTTGCATTAAATTCGTGTTAAAATCTTGTGACTATGTATTTACGACGATGTTAACGTTTAATGTGTCAAAGAAGTCGGATTCGCAAGTTCCTGTGCACACACGTATCTCTGCAAGACGAATTCCTTGCTTGCCTCGTAAAATGATAATATTCACACCATTTTGTGAGGGATTGAGGTGTGAAAACCGTAAAGATAATCATGGTTTTTATCAGAGCGAAAACCCGATAAGCAACATTTCTTTCTATTTTATCTACTTTGTGATTTTTACTGACAATATACAATATTAGTTTTAGTATATGAGAAAGAATCTATGTGCAAAATTTCAAAACTGCATCATAGAAAATCACAAAGTTATGAAATAAAATGTGTATTTTTAGAAATAAAAAAACTACATTTTAAATCAGAATATTAATATTAAACTTCAAAATTAATAAATCTTAATCGAAAATGATAAGTAACATACTTTCAATGTTGTGAAAATAATTGCTCAAAAAATTTTTTGAGCAAAATATAATAATGTACACACACAACAAACCACCGTGTGTATCACTAAACAACCAATGGACTGTTCATGTCTGAAATAAAGTTTATTTTTATTTTTATATTGACAAAAATGTTCTACACATTCTGACAACAATCTAGAATTTGCCTACCTTTAAGAACCTCAATTCAAATATAATAATAATCATTAATTATATTACATTTTTGTTACTGGCACCACTGTTCAACCGGTTTATTGATTTGGAATATTTGAGTCGAAATAAGCTCCTATCCTAACTTATATATTACTAGCTGCGCCCCGCGGTTTCACCCACGTAAGTCTCGATCCCGTGGGAATATCGGGATAAAAAGTAGCCTATGTCTTAATCCTGGGTTTCAGCTACCTCCATACAAAATTTGGCTTATTCCCACTAGTTCGATTCATTAGTTTGATCGTCGAACTAGTGAGATTTTTTTTTCTCATTTGTCCGACCGTCGAACTAGTGAGATTTTTTTTTTCTCATTTGTTCAACCGTCGATCTAGTGAGATTTTTTTCCTCATTTTAACATTACTTTTTTCCTCATAATGCAATACAGTTAAATTTATTTTTGTACAAAAATATAGACTGCACAGCAAATTAACCAGAGCATATATACATTCTTTGCCAGATTGAATCATTTGGGTTAGGTGAGCGTGCCGCGGCAGCGGCCGCCGAGCGCCAGGTCCCCTCTATTGTTCGTAATTTCAGTTACCAAAACAAAAACTCTTCATCAATATCCAATTTAACTAAATTACTATACGTACAAATGAGGAAAAAAAATCTCACTAGTTCGACGGTTGAACAAATGAGAAAAAAAAATCTCACTAGTTCGACGGTCGGACAAATGAGAAAAAAAACGCTCACTAGTTCGACGATCGAACTAATGAATCGAACTAGTGGGAATAAACGCAAAATTGTATCAAACTTGTTCCAGCCGTTTGAGCGTGAAGAAGTAACAAACATACACACACACACACTCACAAACTTTCGCCTTTATGATATTAGTGTGATTTATAAAAAAACTAGCTGCGCCCCGCGGTTTCACCCGCGTAAGTCTCGATCCCTTGGTAATATTGGGATAAAAAGTAGCCTATGTCTTAATCCAGGGTGTCAGCTACCTCCATACAAAATTTTATCAAAATTGGTCCAGCCGTTTGAGCGTGAAGAAGTAACAAACATACACACACACACTCACAAACTTTCGCCTTTATAATATTAGTGTGAGTGATTTATATAAAAATGCGCAAGTGAGTTTGTTTGTTACGCTTTCACGCTAAAACGGCTGAACGAATTTGGATTAAATTTGGCACATGGGTAGACCATGATAAAATGAAATGATTTTATTATCTGTAAGTAGGTTTGTACAAACACTTTTACACGTCAATCATATTTTAAAAACTAGATGAGGTTGGCGTTTCCTATCTGACTACTCTGAGAAGAAATGCCAAAACAAACTCAGAGGTCATAGTATCTTTTAAAATCCAATCATAATCTTGGTCAGATCATGTGAAGACCATGAAAATTGGGGTCTGAAATAGCCTTTTGAGGATGACCTGGATTAGAACATAGCATACTTTTTATCCCGATATTCCCACGGGATCGAAACTTATGCGGGTGAAACCGCGTCGCGCAGCTAGTACTTACTCGTATATAATTCTAGTTCGACAATAGCCGGTCTATTCTGTGAAAATCTCAACGTGAAAATTATGGTAAAGTCACGGTGAAGTGAGTTTGAAGTGAGGTGTGAAGTGTCAATCCCTAGCATCGGGTGGGATGACAGCTCACTTTCAAGGTCACTTCAGCGTGACTTCAACTCAACTATAGTGCGGTCACCGAGAGAATGCGTTCCGAGCACCTGTCAGTTGAACACGATTAGCCGATTAGGAACGAAAACACGTCTTCAATGACTTATAATTATGGACTTGCCATACCTACAAAATTAGCGTGTATGCCTACGAAATTCGGGCACTCAAAATGGCCGCCTTTCGTAGGATTGTAATTGTAACTGCGAGTGCAAGAGAGAGTAAGCAACCGTTTGACAGTGCATTGCCGAGTTTTGTACCACAAACCTTGGCACTAAACATGGCGACCGGTCACTCATAGACATGATTTTGACGTCACACAAAACAAATTTAGTCCTTGACAAACATTTAGCTGTCTCTCTTTTCATATGCAGCTCTTGATTTGTTAGAAAGAAACAAAACGATTAATGACATGTCTGTGTCGATATGATAGATATTTGTATAACTATTCTACTTCAGAATATGCCATCTCCATAGTTTTCCTAACTCAATACGTCTTCTTACTGTATGTATATAATTGACAGATGTCATTCTCTCATCGGCCAGAGTGTAGATTCAATATTTTACTTAAGGGGGATGCGCTAAGGTAGCCCGCGAAATTCAAATTTTCTTACGTTTTTTTGCAATTTGCAGGTCAGTAACGGGTTGTATGTTGATCTAATTTGGATTCGCGGCCATAACAAACATGGCATTACAGAATTATAATCATTAAAATCAGCATTACAACTCTCCGAGTACAAAAATCCTACTGAAAGATTAATTCTGTAATAATCATTCAGTAGGTTTTTTTGTAGAGTTAGTTGTATTGCCGATTCTAATGATTATAATCCTGTAAAGCCATATTTGTTACGGCCGCGAATCATATTTAGATCAACATACAACCTGTTACTGATCTGCAAATTTCGCGGGCTACCTTAGCGCATCCCCCTTAAGGCAATTTATTGCTCGGCGATAATTGCAAATCATTGGAGCAATTACATAAGGAGTTCAGGCTTCCAAAGCCAATAAACACTTCTAGGCTGATTGCACTGTTGTTTTTCTGTAGTTCATAATTTAGTTTTCTATGGCACCAAAATCATTCACCACAAAATAGCATTCTTTTTCAATTTTTGTTTTATGACGCACTCTTCGTGTTTCTTCCTTGTAAGGTTATGGAAATCGTGTGCGTTTAGAAGATGTGCTTTCCGACGCGTAACGTTCACGATCACGACTTGACTTGTGGAAACCCCGTGTTTTCGCTTCATTTGCCCGCCATGCATAACGTACTGAATGACAGACTATAAATATTAATAATCTGTGCCAGACACGGAGATATTAACATAATTTCAACATCTGAGATTCTGAGCATCCTGGACATATAATAAGTTGAAGTAGGTAATAGTATCGGAATTATCGTAAGTCAATATTTAGATTCGAAATAATGGTAAAATTATTTCATAAGTCAAGCTGTAGGTACAAAAAACTTTTGGCGCGTGGCCAAAATCAGAACTAATGCCGCCATCATGTTTTTTCAATACATTTCACAGGACATTTGCACAAATGTTTACCAACAGCGCCACCTTGTCAGTCATTCAAGCGCCAAAAGATCCTCGTAGCATTGTACTTACTTTTCAGCAAATTCAATAGGTATATTGGGTTTTTAGGGTTCCGTATGTCCGAATGAAAAACGGAACCCTCGTGTCTGTTTGTCTGTCCGTCTGTCACAACCATTTTGCTCCGAATCTAATGAACCGTGACCTAAACACGGACGTGGAACAAGAATTTGGCATATGGGGGTCACTTTAGGGAGGCAAATAAAAAAATAAAAGTTATGCAAATTTTAACGTGTGACATATCAAATGAAAGTTACTGTGAGGGTCGCAAATATATATATTTTTGAACAATTTTGAAATAAATAGTTTTAAAGCTATTCAAGAAAATAATGAAAATTTACCACCCTTTATCTCCCGAAACTCTCAGTAGTTTCGGAGATAAAGGCTGGTAAATTATGGAAAAATACAGAAAATAGTTATACTTATAGGTTACAGAAAACCTATAAGAAGTATATGGTCTTAAAATAACATGGTAAATGTCTCAATAGGTATTGTGCGTACAAACTTACATTTGCAGTTGAAATGTATGGGAGATTATGTTTTTCAACGACAATGTGAAGTTTGTCCGTGGGATAAATTCATCCTAAGTACGGAACCCTTCATTGTGCGTGGTCTGACACGCACTTGGCCAGTTTTTTCTATATTTAAGTATCATAATATATACTTATACGAATTATTTTGTATAATTGTACGAGTTTGTAATATCTATAAATACTTTTTCTTTCATAGAATAGAATTGTTTATTACCAGAAAACATTGTTTATTTGTTTGTTTTACAGTTAAGGGACTATCAAAACAACGTTCTTTACCTAATAAAATATCTTATCATTTAATCTGAATACTTAGCCACGAAATCCTAATCAATAAACATAAAAAAATACCTATACCCATTTTTATTATGTCAATAAAAATAACTAGAATCAAATCTTAGAATTACACAGCATAAACATTATTCGAGATGGAAAAAAAAAGTAACAATCCCACAAACAACAAAACAATTCCTTTCTCCGCTGTACTTACGTAGAACTTGTCTGCTGCCGTCATAGAGGCTTACACTTATTACGATACAGAAATATCTCACAATATCATTGCCCAGGCTATTATTGATACAAAAAAAACGCTATTCGTATTCTCGAGAAGCTTAAGTAAAAAACAAAAGAATTAATTAGAAATACGGAGAACCAAAATGAATAGAAATAGGTTTATGACGAGATATGACGTGTAGTGGCCGCCATATTGAATTCCCTATGACGTCACAGAGCATAGACAAGTTTAATTAAATTTTCATTCGTCGAAATTGGTCCAGAGATTAGGTTCGTACAAATCGAAAATACGTGAAAATTGAGGTAAATTCGTGGCGTTTTTTTCTCGAGAAAGTTTTATTATTTTGTTTCCTGTTCCACGAAAAGTTCGGA
This sequence comes from Tiliacea citrago, assembly GCA_963921375.1. NCBI lineage: Eukaryota > Metazoa > Arthropoda > Insecta > Lepidoptera > Noctuidae > Tiliacea > Tiliacea citrago. Next base: position 12,100,188 of record OY992782.1, on the reverse strand, counting down.
AATATCATGTAGTTACTCAACATTTTTATTTTATACAGAGACCTCAGACGAAGACTTTGGAATCAGCATCGTGTAACACAGCATAGCAGTGACACAGAAAAGAGTCGAGAAAACAGCTGTACCTTTTTTTTTGTTGCAGCTGTACCTGAGCCAACCTGGCGTCGACGCTGTTAAAAGATCCATGGATAAATATCACCCGTCTCTCCATTATTCCAATGCTTGCTCGCACCACCCCGTCTACTCTTTGGTATACAATGGTCTCTGAAGCCCCATGAAACATGAGGCTCCAGGGGCTAGAGTGAATCTTTGGGTTCATTCGAGTAATCGAGTCTGGTTTAACCTCGCTGGGGTCGGAGCATTTCATTCATTCATATACAATGTCATGTCAATTTCATGAAAAATCTAATTTACGAATTGCTCAGCTTGTGCAAGATAAAAATCACAGACAGATAATAGCCATAAGGCAATGCCGGCCGTATTCAGAAAAAATATATATAATTAGTCAAATAAATCAGAAGTAGATTTATATCTTCCTTTTGGTCGAACAAAATGCAAATAGCTCACTTTCCCATCGAAATTGGAACATAAACTTCACAAACAGAGGGCGATCGATTCATTAGCAAGTCAAACGGAGACCTATCTGGGGCGGTATCGAATAATTCATCGAGAACTGATTATCTCCTGCTATGTGATCGGAACACAATGACCAATCACGCCTGCTGCTAAGCTTCTCGATTCTCGTTGGCGACACATGAGACGTCAAATTGCGTTTGATTTGGGATTGTCCGAAGATCTTTTTTTATTTTTTTATTCGCATGTTTAATTCTTGATTTTTGTCTTTTGACAGAAAAGGCAAGCTTGAAGTGTAACGAATCGTATCATTATTTGATTTGTTGGGCCAAGAAAAAAAGATGAATTTCCAACAAACAGATGAGACAGAATATTGTCAGCATCGCCCCAAAATAATGACTGTCTTCTAAATCTGTGACAATTTTAAAACAATTCCTCTTTCAAAGATTTCCTCCGAAAAGACATGAATAGCAATTCAACTCAAACAATTGTAGTATCACTCGCTTCACATTTCGTTTACTGCTCTATAGAGCTAGAGACTTTAATTCTGCCGTATTTGGCAAACACTAACATCGGCCCAACTATAGGTTGTACAGGAACATAATGGAAAAGAAAAAAACAGGCCAAGTGCGAGTTGGACTCACGCACGAAGGATTCCGTACCGTTATCTATAAAAACGGCAAAAAAAACACATTTATATGGAATGCATTTGTATGGAAGCCCCCTTAAACATTTGTTTTATTTCATTTTAATTATTTATTTTTAAAGAGAATATATAACTAAATATTATAGCGGCAACCGAAATGAAATGACTATCTGTAAAAATTTAAACTATCTAACTATCACGGTTCATGAGATACAGCCTGGTAACATACGGACAGACATACAGACAGACAGTCAGACAGTCAGACAGACAGACAGACAGACGGCGGAGCCTTAGTAATAGGGTTCCCGTTTTAACTTTTGGGTTCCGAACCCTAAAAAGGGAAAATATAAATAAAGAGATAACTGAAACTTAACATCGACATTAGATAACAATAAGACACCACGTACACACGATAACAGTAGATTATGTGGAAGAAAGTCCAATACAGCACTGATGCATAAAAGTGTGTTCTGCATGGCGCCAAATATATTCAATCACATTCCGCCACACATTAAAGAATTGAATGTTAACTTAAGAAAAAACTAAAGAACTTTCTAATTCAAAAAGCCTATTATAATATTTCCGAGTTTTTAACAGACAAAGTAGATTTAGTTTTTTTTTTTATACATTTTCATTTTAACGTTTACTTAATTTTTATTATTATTATTTAATTTTTTGTTCATTATTGGTGTGTACAATATTCAATTAAATCAATCTGACTCGTGTGAAATGATATGTAGATTTTTTATTCCTAATTATTTTGACTTTTGACTGGCTAATTTTAATTTTATTATACATTTCTATGACGAGTTGATGGCACTATTCTGTAGTATATTTATTATAATTTGATTGATTAACCTAATATTATATTTGTATGCCGATTATTGGCCGAACATACAGATCAGCTAAAATGTATAAATAACACCTTTTTGTACTTATGTTCACAAATAAAGATTGATTTGATTTGATTAAGTTTTAATTTGATATGTTAATTTTCTTTGAATAATGGACTAATTTTATAATTATTTGATGTTTATAATAGTAATAAAAATAACCAACCTGTTTATATTTGTACGCCGTTAAGGCAAAACATGACTGTGCTATAATTTTTATGTAACATCTTGCATGCCATGTGTGTGTATACTTATGTTTTGGACAAATAAATGATCTATAAAACACTAGAAACCATTCTAGAAACAAATAAGTTTAGTCTTGTGCGAGAACAGAGACGAAGTCACGTTTTATTTTGTAGCTTTCTCCAATGAACATCTAACTTATATTGTCCTTCAAATCACAACTGTACCTAACTCTGTAGCATGCGGCAGTTGTATGATATGGCACACTGACTGGAATGGAACACGGCAAACTGACGTAGGGTGTCAATTTAAAAATTAATTTATATCCCTGACCATTGAGGTAGGAATACTACTGAGATGGCCTATTCTACTATAAGAAGAATAGTTAGGTACACAAATATCTATCATATCAACAGAGACATGTCATAAAGCATTTTGTTTATTTTTAACTAATCAAGAGCTACATATAAAAACAGAGACCTCTAAATGTTTAACAAAGACTAAATTTGGCAATACTTTTGGGTGACGTCAAAATCATGTCTATGCGTGATCCGTCGCCATGTTTAGTGGCAAGTTTTGTGGTATAAAACTCAGAAATGTGCTGTCAAACGGTTACTTGTTTTCTCTCTCGCACTCACAGTAACAACTCAACGAAAGTCACGCTAATTTAGTAGATATGGCAAGTCCAAAGGTTTATAAGTCAATTCTGACTTTTAATGTGTCAACTTTGACTATGAGAGAGATGACTGCTTTATTGAAAGTGTGTTCGTGCCATCATTGTTTTCATAAAGCGATATTAGTCTAACTAATAGACGATCTTAAATACATCTGCCCACAGCCTATAGCCATATCTACTCCTTACAAAACTTGTACTACACGTAGAAAACAAAAGGTTTCCCTCTAGACCATTTTCCGCTAGATAAGACCCTGGAGTCTTATTCGTCTTGGACAAACAAACATTGGCCCAACGATAGGTTTTATTAGATGGAATGCAATTACTTGGACTAGTTCGGGACATTGTCGTAATACCCGCTTCCTTTCCGTTTGAGATTCAAATGATCCATTGTTGTTGAAGGAAAGAGCGATGCGATGCCTGGAAAAGGCCGCTAAGTTGTAAGTACCTACAGTATAAAATAACACCAAAATGTACACTTAGTTTGCAAATAAACCTTTGACTTTGACTCTGAGAGTTCGGGGCGAATGCTCAGTTTCGGCAGTGAGTTTGGTTTTTTTTTTTCTGTTGGATTAACATTTTGGGAGGAGCAGTTTCAGTTTTTTGTTCGTTGTATATGTCCTACTGTATAGTGAAATATATAAATATGTCTAGATAGACAGTCAAAGCTGTTAACTCGACGCACGCACACTAGAATCAAAATGACATGGCACGAGTGTAAGACGTAGCTTTCACGCATACCATATTAACAAAGTTGGGCTGTTTCTTTAGTTCTATTGTAGCGTGACACTCTATCTAGACATATATACAAATATATATATAGTCAAAGGGACAATAGAAAAATTGCTAACTATACTCCATTTGACATAAGATTAGAAATTTAAATAAACCTCTTTACAGTCCGTTCAACCGATTTTAACTTCTATTCCGTAGGCAAAAGGATGGCATAAAAAGCAAAAACGTGGTTACAATACCAACTGTTTAGTACAGCTGCCAAATGTCAGTCCACAACGAAATAGAAGTCAAAATTGGTTGAACAGACTGTAAAAAAGGTTTATTTAAATTTCCAATCTTATTTCAAATATAGTATCGATAGGCAAAATGGTAATAGCCATAGTTGTTTCTACGATTCAGCTGATCCCTTCGGAAATGACGTACATAAATAAACGTGAATTCTTTGGTCCTTTTAGGCAGTAAATGAAAGTTATACAAAACGAACTGTAAAGTGAACAAGGGAACGAAACCAAGCAAAGAAAACAAACTCTCTGAACCCGAAACTTCGTCTAAAAAAGGCGAGCCATCTTTTATACACATGCAACTGATGCTACACATGCAGACAACTCGTTAGCTCTCGCCTGGTGCACAGGCGAAACGTGAATAAAATAATAAGAGCGGCCATTTAACAACCACAGTCGGTAACGAAACGGACAAAGTCCACAGCTTGCACTCAAAACTAATGTGGAAACAACTAAACTGGGAAAAGTTGACGAAATTTTGAAACGAGATAACATGTTCAGCTGAGTTTTATAGTTTTATTATTCTACAATGGTTAAAACCCGTTATATTATCATATTTAGAGAAATTAATCTATATCATAATAAAATAGTAACGAAGTCAAAACTATACATTGAATATTTTTGAAAAAAGTAATTGCTACGACATGTGGGAACGAGTCTGATGCCGAAAATGTAGTTTTAGAATTTTGTCTGTTTGTCTGGATATATGTTACGGATTTGCGCAAAAACGACTGAACGGATCTGGATGAAATTGGGCACACAGGTAGTTTTAACCTGGATTAACACATAGGGTTTTAATCCCGGTAGTAGGTTCCCGTGGGATATTTTTCGACATCCACGCGGGTGCAGCCGCGGGCAAAAGCTACTAAACTATATATTGCGGAGAAATGAAGAACATGTGACAAGCAAAGAGTTAAGTATGAACCTGGATGGCTTGGTGGCAGTATTTACATCGCCACATGCGAACTACGCATCGATAACGCTTCTAACACAACCCATCCGTATTTTCATAGTGGCAGATCAAAGATTCTCTTGAAGCTATAGAGGTATGAGGAACAGGGTGTAAAGTTCACTCATCCTCCATAGAAAAGGGAGGATCCACCGACCAGACGGGTGTTGTGTCTGGTGGGCAACTGCCCGACGATTGATGTCGGGACGTTTTATATGCTAGTCGCGCAGTAAACTCTGCTTGCGCGATACAGGATTTTGCGTGACGTTAGTGTGATGCGTAGTTCGCATGTGGCGATGTAGATGCCGCCACATCTACATAAACCAATACATAAATTATAAGATAGTCGCTTTTCGTGTCTGTCCTTGTGACCGCAATTTCCTTCTAAACTAAGCAATGGATTTTGATGCGGTTTTCACTATCATTTAAAGAATTTTTCCGGAAGGTGTTTGTGTATAATACACAAGTATTAAACTTAAATATCACGAATACCTGTACTTTACATGGAGTGACTGCCTATCTGACCTCCACAACCCAGTAACTGGGTAATACGATACCCCTTGGTAAGACTGGTTGTCAGACTTACGGGCTTCTAACGACCCCTAACGTTAGTCAAAGATCCACGAATGACAGCTCCCCATAACGGCCGCATTGACAGCTATCATGAAAATGATGGCGCCGGGGTTTGACTTTACGGTGTCAAAAAACGCTCTCTAGGAAAACACACCAACTTACTCTGCCCTCCAGAACCCAGTTATTGGGTAATACGATACCTCTTGGTAAGACTGGTTGTCCGAATAATAGAATAGTATTAAGGCCGATGGTGTTAAAAACAATTTATTATTTGTATTAAATTTATATTTTATTTGTTGTTCAATTTATCATGGCCTGCAGTTTTCAATATTTCTCACATACCCATTTCCAAAGAGGGCCCTTTCCGGTCCATCTATCGTCAACGTGAGCATGGTCGAAAAGCTTGTTGTTTCATCCAGCGCAAGTGAAAACTACTAACAAGCAAGTGAGAACGCGATAACATTGAACGAAAATAGTGTGCGGAAATTTCATAAGACTTGTTCTAGGAAATACGTATTTTTGAGTAAGCCTTACAAGTTTGAGAAATAAATGTTTGTCATTTAGAATCTCCATTATCTACATGTGCAAGGTTTCTATGACGATGTTTTCTTTACTTTTACAATTTATGAGTACATTATGAACTGCTAAAATTCAGGTAAAATTTGTGCAAAAAAGCAGATTTTTGCAGGCTTATACTGAATTCGTTTCTCTAATTTTTTATTTTTGTTTTCATAGAAACCTAGATATAGTGCACAAATTGCAAGCTTTGCAAATTTTATTTATTTACTGATTCAGTAGTACACTTAGGTACATTTTTATACGTATAAGTTGGCGCAAACATAAACTCATTAGAGTTTTATACGTATAAGTTGGCGCAAACATAAACTCATTAGAGTTTTATACGTATAAGTTGGCGCAAACATAAACTCATTAGAGTTTTACCGTGCACCAAAAAACTCATTAGAGTTTTACCGTGCACCAAAAAACTCATTAGAGTTTTACCGTGCACCAAAAAACAAGATACCTATTAGTTAAAAATGTCAAAGAAAGATGTGTTATAACCATAATCACGTACGAGCGTTTGTATGAAATGTATGACGGGTTAGCCGCTCTTAATAAAAATCTTAAATTAATTTCAGCTCCAACACAAGTACTAATTGTAACTTACTGGGGTCGCCTCAACTTATTTAATTAATTTTAAGAAAACTTACAGCAAATACATTCGAATAGTCAGAAGTATTATATAGAAGAAAGCCAATTACAAGTTTCCACTTATATAAACTAATATAATATATGAAATTGACAAAACTGTACAAACAGTGTGAGAGTTAAACATAGAAACAACTGAAGAGAATAAACAAAAAATAAAATACATTACGCAACAATGTTACTCTTCAAAGAAAAGAGTTTTTTTTTTTGGACTCTATTTGTGAATAAATCAAGATCAACATCACGACACAGCTTATTGAACATTCGACATGCTCTTAAAATGTATGTATTTTGCCTATAGACAGTTTTCACAATAGGTACATGAAGGAGATGAGGTCTCCGAAGAAACAGACGGTACACGCCGTCCAATCTTGGCCACCAGCTGAGGGACGTCAGTAGGCCCGTTCATTATGTATGACACAATGATTATTTACAATAAATATACCTATTTGTATTTTTTTATATTGAGGAAAGCATAATCAGCCTATAATGTCTCCACTGATGGGACACAGGACAAGTCATCCCCTAAAGGGGTTTAATAGGGGGTGAAAGTTTGTATAAGTATAATCTTTATTTCTCTCTTCACAAAGGTTCACATAGTTATAAATATAGAGACAAGAATTATAGCGTTTTGACAAAAATACATAAAATATAGTCTTTTGTTCTCACAAACTGGTGATGGCGTCCATACTAGGACACCCTGTGTGACGGATCACCAGCCTCTCACCCCGAATTAAATCTAACTAACATTACAATGGTCAATTTTAAACTCTAGACAAATTATTTATTGATGCAGGGGAGGAGATAAACGGACATGCTTAAATTAATTAACAAAAAAAAAAATTATTATAAAAAAAAAATGGTGTAGTGTAATGCGAGTGTAGTGTGCAGGTGAAGTGTGAGGAGAGACAGAATGATGGTGTGAGTGAGTAGGGTGTTTGTTACAGTTATTAACCCGAAATTACATATTATTACGAGGGAACAATGAGTAGCTGCTCCGTGTCATGCGTATATGCAAGTTCTTCATTTTTGCCGATTCGAAATCCCATCGGAAACCTGGCTTGTCATAAAAAAAAGCTTTTAAAAAACAACTTTACGGTTAACCGTTCGAAAGCCGCCTTTTTAGCTACGAAATAAAGGCGCTGTCAATAAATGGTTATCATGGACGTGACGTTAGCTGTACAATCAGGAAAATTAATTGTCAAAGAATTACCGTTGAGATTCGAATATAAGTCAATTTAAAGTTGGTATTCAATGTGATAAATAATCAATCAATTTCACTGAATTTATTAATTAATTAATAATGGATAATAATTTTCCAGGCGACTAATAACTTAAAGGGCGACTAACTATTTGCTACTAAAATAATAACTTGGCGACTAATAACTTAAAGGGCGACTAACTATTTGCTACTAAAATAATAACTTGGCAGCGATTAAATATTATTTCTTAATCGCTGCGTCATCTACTGTTATTGAATCATTTGGGTTAGGTTAGGTTAGAACAGTAACCATTAACAAGCGAAGGCGAGCGAGCGAAGCGAGCGTGCCGCGGTAGCGGCCGCCGAGCGCCAGATCCCCTCTATTGTTGGTAAAATCAGTTACCAAAACCAAATTCGATGCCAGTTTAAATTAAAATAAAGCTAAAAACTGATTATTGAGCTGCTACTTTCTACTTAAAATAATACTTCGCTGTAGCTGCCAACCTATTATTTTTGCTGCCAACCTATTATTTTTGCTACCGGCTTTAATTATTTTTTAATCCCAAATTCAGATTAATTTGTCGCCGTGTTAGATACATGCCATTAATAATTAAATTATTAATTTAAAAGCAACACTGCTGCTGTTACATCTTGTCGCAGTAATGCAGGTGCATACCTGCGTTACTGCGAGTACCTGCGTCGACAAACTAACAATTACAACAAACAATTCCACCATAAATCAAACCAAATCAAATTTATTCGTTAATGTAGGTATCAATACACCCCACCCCACCCCATATCGACTAGTGTGCTCTTTCTGCTGGTAGATTCAAAAATTTTGTACTCAATAGACTTAGTTGCTAGTAATTTTAATTAAGATTTGCAAGTTTTGCATGTGTTTTTTTGCCTTGATGAGTTTTTCTTCACATACATACATACATAAACTCACGCCTTCTTCCCATGGGGGTAGGCAGAAACTATAGAATGCCACCTGCTACGCTCCTTACATACTCTTTTGCTTCGCCTACGTTCATACATCAGGGGGCCGATCGCGCTATTTCTCAACGTAATTACCGTTCGAACGGAACGTTTTTGGTTTTAGTTTAGTTTTGGTTTAGCTGGTGTAAGAAACGGCATCGCGCTTTTTTTTTTGAGGGTATTGTTCGATCGATCGTTCCTCCAACGTAACTTCCAAGGTAAAGCTAAATCGTTTCCGTTGAAATGATTAGCGCGATACGAAATGTGTCTAACGTAACGTTTTGGTTGTGGTTTAGTTTTGGTATTAACGTTCAAAATTAGCGCGATCGGCCCCCTGGTCATACACGCACGCCGATTGCGAGTACTACGCACCTGACCTTTCTGAAGAACATCACCAATTTGGTCACTAGCTAGCTAGTTTTTCTTCGTTTGCTAAATTTACTATTGTTTTACTATTTAGCACAAAAAATGTTTTCTTAACTTAAATTATTGTAGGTTGTAGGTTTTACTTTTAATAACATTATTTGTAAAGTATTTTTTTATGTGTATTCCGTAGAAAATGTTGTTGGATACATTTTAGCCGTATCTTTTTTTGTATTTCTTTCTACAAAATGTAATGTGTGACTGTTTGTACTCCCTAATAAAAAAAACCTTGTGCCGTTTTGTGGGGAGTCAAACACAGATAACGCGAGTTTAACCCTTCATCAGACAGATCACTTAACACAGGTTAGGACGGATATGGGGGAACCCCCACAGCGCATACTTCCACGTAGTTTCCCCCGGGCAACGCCGTGTCTGACCACCGTAACGGAGTGGCAGAAGTGCGCTGTGATTCGTAGACATTGATGCGGTCGTCTGCGAATACTGAGGATTTTAATTTTAATAATACAAGTATGATGGGTAAGCCGACGCGGGACGCGTCTGGCCGTTTTATCATGAATCGCCCCTCCCAGGGCGATTCAAACGGCCCTTCTCAGGGCCAACCCAAAGGCCCTTCTCAGGGCCAACCCAAAGGCCCTTCTCAGGGCCAACCCAACGGCCCTTCTCAGGGCCAACCCAAAGGTCCTTCTCAGGGCCAACCCAAAGGCCCTTCTCAGGGCCACGACGCCGGCGGCGCTTACGCGTCGGAAGCAGACCGCGCACCATCTTTGGCCAGCTTTTTTAGTAGGCCAGACGAGTTGTCGGACTCCGACGAGTCCAACATGGACACGTCGGCGGCCGACAGCGACCGCTTCAAGCGGAAGAGGTCCGAGGGCTCCTCGGAGTCGAACGTGGGTAGGACGAAGAAGAAGTCAAAGTCGAAAAAGGCTTCGACTTCTGCTGCGGCTTGTACCCACGATGTGGGCTTGGTGGACGCCGAGCGCCAGTTAAACCTGGCGAAAAGGGCGCAACTCCAGTTGGACCTGGAGGAGAGGGTCGCCGCCAAGGAGCGGCAGGCACAAGTTGCCAGGTCGAGGGCTGGCTATGGCGCATCCAGCGTGCTTTATGCTGACCACTCCTTGGCGGAATTGGAGCGCATGGCACAGGAGGACAAGGAGGAGGTCTTGGAGGTCGCCTCCAAGTCTTCAAATTTGAAGGGGACCTTCCAGAAGGCCCTCAAATGCCGGGCCGCCAGCATGCACGGCATTGTTGTGGAGCTGGTGAAGCGGACGGCCACGGACGAGACGCGGCAGCTGCAGGCGAAAGTCGATCGCCTGCAAGCGGAGGTCAGCCAGCTACACCAGAAGCTGGCTGAGGTCACGGCGAGGCCTGCCCAATCTGCCCCGGGTCCGGTGGTGACAGGCTCCCCTTCCTCCTCTGCCAGCCTTGAGGAAATGTTCCGCAGGGTTGTCATGGAGGAGAGGGCCTTCACCAGGGCCTGCTTCGCAGGCATAGAGGACCGGCTCTTGCCGGAAAGGCGGCTCCACCCGCCGCTAGCAGCGGACAAGACCCCACCGCCGAGGGAGCCGGAACCTGCGCCTCTAGCAGGCCCGGTATCGGGTGCGCAGCCCCCGGCCCCTAAGCCCCCCAAGGGCAAGGGCAAGGGCAAGAGGACCGGGGTGGCTCCTCATATCCCCACGACAAGCGCCGAGGGAGCGTCTGGGTCTGCCACTCCAGCAGCCCCCCAGAGCACGCAGGAGGAGGATGCCCTTCTTCCCTCCACCACCCCGTCCAACCAGTCGTGGACGGAAGTGGTCAGGAGGGGAAAAGGGAAGAAGGGGAAAAAGTCTGCCCCCAAGCCCGCTGCAAGTGGTCCTGCAGCCAAAAGGGCTCCGGCCGGTGGGAGGAAGCTGGTTCCTCCCAAAACTGCGGCCGTCGTGGTGACCATCACCCCGGGGGCCGTGGAGCGGGGCGAGACTTACGAGTCCGTCCTAAGACGGGCTCGTCTCAATGCTGATCCTGCCCGGCTGGGGATCAGCAACATCACGTGCCGCCGAACCCTAACTGGGGCTCGAATTTTCGAGTTCTCGGGGGAACAGCGCGGCACACATGCGGACCTCTTCGCAACAAAGTTGCAAGAGGTCATCGCGGATGCGGCAACGGTCGTCAGGCCTGTTAAGACCGCAGCCTTGGAGGTGGCCGATCTGGACGATTCGGTCACCAAAGAGGATGTGGTGGCGGCCGTTGCGGCGGCTGGAGGCTGCGACGTGGGCGCGGTGAAGGGTGGAGCCATCAGGCTTGGCCGCCGTGGCATGGGCATTATCCGCGTCGAGTGCCCAGTTGCCGCGGCTGGGGCCGTCCTTGTTGCGACCAGGGGGCGGCTGCTTGTTGGCTTCAGCTCGGCTGTGGTCCGGCCACTTGAAGAACAGCCTATGCGCTGCTTCAAGTGCTTCGCGTTCGGCCACACCCGAGTCACGTGTCCCTCCAAGTTTGACTGGGGAGATGCCTGCTTCCAATGCGGGCAGGAGGGACACAGGAGCGCCGCTTGCCGCGCCGCTACCGCGCCACACTGCGCGGCGTGTGCCGCCGGTGGTCGCCCCGCGGATCACAAGATGGCGGGCAGGAGCTGCAAGCCCCCCGTGAGGAAGGGCGTGGTGCCGGCGCAGGTTCGCCCTGTTGCTACCACCGCCGCCGTCGTCGCCGCTGTAGCTCCAGCGGCGGCAGCTGAGGAGACTGGTGCGATGTCGGAGTAATGGTTTCCGACTATCGCATCCTCCAGGCGAACACCAACCACTGCAGAGCGGCCCAGGACCTGTTAGTGCAGGTCATGGCCGAGTGGTTGGTGAACGTGGCGGTGGTCGCCGAGCCCTACTCGATCCCCGGCAGCTGGCTGGGTGACGAGGACGGCTTGGTGGCACTAGCGGCGCGGTCTTCCACAGACTCCCCTCCCCTCTCGCTATTAGAGAGGGGACCGAGATACGTGGCCGCCGCGTGGGGAGACTTGGCCCTTGTGGGGGTCTATTTCTCCCCAAACCGCCCTCTTCAGGACTTCGAGAACTATCTCGGAGTCCTGGCGGCTGTGGTCAGTAGGGCGGCGCCGCGTCAGGTCTCCGTACTGGGAGACCTGAACGCCAAGTCAGTGACCTGGGGCAACCCGGCCACCGATGCACGCGGGCGGGCAGTGGAGATGTGGGCAGCCTCCTCTGGACTCTCCCTTTTGAACAGAGGAAGCGTCCAGACATGCGTGCGGCGGCAGGGTGGCTCAATAGTGGACGTCACTTTCGCCACCTCTGCGTTAGCCGCGCGCGTGCTGGACTGGCGGGTGGACCTGGTGGAGACTATGTCGGACCACCGCTACGTGCGGTTCGACATCTCCACCAGTGGCCCCGGAGGGACGCGACCCCACTCGGGGCGATCACCGTTTCCACGGTGGGCTCTTGCCCGCCTGGACAGGGAGGCGGCGGCGGAGGCGGCGTTCGTCCAGGACTGGCTTTCGCCGCCTTCCACCGGCCTGGATGTGGACACCGTGGCGGGGCACCTGAAGGAGTCTCTGACCGAGGTATGCAACTCCAGCATGCCTCGGTCCCGCCGACCCCTACCCAACCGCGCCGTGTACTGGTGGTCGGTGGAGCTGGCGGGGCTTCGAGCAGCGTGTGTGGCGGCAAGGAGGGCCTACTCGCGGAGTCGGCGGCGGCGTCTACGGGACCGGGCCAACGAGGACCACCTCTATGAGGTATATTTGGAGGCCAAAATGGTCCTCGGCCGGGCCATCGCCGCCGCCAGAGACTCGGCGAGAGCAGAGCTGCTGGAGGGTCTCAACAACGACCCCTACGGGAGACCATACAAGGCGGCGCGCAACAAATTGCGTCCCTTTGGTCCCCCGGTCACCGAAACCCTGGAGCCCTCCTTTCTGGATGGGGTGGTTCAGTCCCTGTTCCCGTGCAGGGACGACAACTTCACCCCACCAGTGATGGGCTCACCGCGGGGGATAGCTCCGCCAGCTGAGGAAGAAGAGGAGGCCCCTCCTGTCACGGAGTCGGAACTTGGCGCGGCGATTCTCCATATCCGCGCCAAGAAGACAGCTCCGGGCCCCGACGGTGTTCCGGCGAGAGTGGTGGCGATCGCTGCCACTCAAATGGAGGAGAGGTTTCGGGAACTCTTCAGCGCATGCCTTGCGTCTGGAAGGTTCCCGAAACCGTGGAAGGAGGGACAGTTGTGCCTCCTTCGCAAGGAGGGCCGCCCAGCAGACTCCCCCTCGGCATACCGGCCTATCGTTCTGCTCGATGAGGTCGGCAAAATGTTCGAGGGGATTGTCGCTGCCCGCCTAAAGGGCCATCTGCGGAATATCGGGCCGGACTTGTCGGACGCTCAGTTCGGTTTTCGGGCTGAGCGTTCCACGGTGGACGCGCTGGCCTGCCTTAAGGGCCAGGTCAAGGAGGCGATGGAAGCGAGGGACGAATTGTTGGCTGTGTCATTCGACATAGCCAACGCCTTCAACTCCGTTCCCCACTCCACCATCCTAGAAGCGCTCCGATTCCACGGAGTGCCTCGACACATGCGCAGTCTGCTGGCCAGCTACCTGGAGGATCGGGCGATCGTCCTGGTGGATAGGACTGGCCAAGTCCGGCGGTACGCCGTTGAGGCCGGCGTTCCGCAGGGGTCAGTCTTGGGACCTCTCCTTTGGAACGTCGGCTACGATTGGCTCTTGCGGGGAACTCTCCTCCGAGGTACGAGTGTTGTCTGCTATGCGGACGACACTCTCCTCACCGCCCGGGGGGGGAGTTTCAGGGAGGCGGCCAACTTGGCATCGGCGGGCGGATCCTTGGTCGCAGGGAGGATCCACCGTCTAGGTTTAACGGTGGCGCTGCACAAGACCGAGGCCGTGTACTTCCACGGCCCTCGGCAGCGCCCCCCACCTGACGCCCACATATTTGTGGCGGGCGCCAGAATTGAGGTGAAGGCCCAGATGAAATATCTGGGCCTTGTACTCGACAGCAGGTGGCGCTTTGGTCCGCATTTTAGCGGGCTGTCGTCGCGCCTGCTGAAGGCCGCGGGCGCCCTCTCGTAGCTGCTTCCCAACTTGGGGGGGCCTAGCGCGCGATGCCGGCAACTCTACGCTGGCATCTTGAGGAGTATGGCCCTCTACGGAGCTCCGATCTGGGAGGACTCCCTCCACAGGAGGGAGAACGCCGCGGCCTTGCGGGCACCCCAACGGGCCATAGCCCAGCGTGTGGTGCGGGCCCATCGCACAGTGGGCTTTGCGGCAGCATGCGCTCTGGCCAGCACCCCTCCTTGGGAACTCGAGGCGTGGGTGCTCGCCAGAGTGTATGAATGGACGGCAGGGCGGAGGGCGAGAGGAGAACGCCCAGCCCCGGAAGAGCGGGCTGCAGTCCGGCGGGAGGCGAAAGACGCCATCGTCGTCCATTGGACGGGGGAACTCGCCACTGCAGCCTTCGGCCGCCGAACCCTCGACGCGATTGGGCCAGTCCTGCGAGACTGGCTCGAGCGGTCGCACGGGTTCCTCTCATTCCGTCTTGTGCAGGTGCTGTCCGGACACGGTTGTTTCGGATCGTACCTGCATCGAATCGGACGGGAGGAGACGCCGTCGTGCCACCACTGTGGCGCGGCGGAGGACACGGCGCAGCACACCCTCGAAGTGTGCCCGTCGTGGTCCGAGCCGCGCCACAGTCTGAACGCGGTGATTGGATCGGACCTCTCACTCCCCGGCTTGGTTAACGCCATGCTGAGGGATGAGGGGTCCTGGGCGGCAGTCGCCTCCTTCTGCGAACACGTCATGTCACAGAAGGAGGCGGCAGAGCGCGCGCGGGAGGACGCTCCTGCCGCGGCGCCGCTCCGAAGGCGGAGGAGGGGTCGAAGAAGACGTCAGTTTGAACGTCATCTCCGACTCCTCCCAGGTGGAGGCCAGCAGGCAACGGGTGCGGGGGCACCCTTACCTGTATCGCACAGGCCTCCACCAGTGTCGGACGGGAATGGTCAGGTGTTCCCGGTCATTTCCGTAGCCCCCCAGTAACGGGGGGGCATGAGGGGCCCGCCAGCTAGGCGGGCATGCGCTGGGAGGGTTGTGGAAGAAAAGGATGAGCCGTTATCCCATGGCCCTCCCAACACGGCGATGTGGGAACACCGCTGAGTTTTAGTGGGTATACTGTAGTGACAGGAGTCCCACATACCCCGACTCGTCCCCCACGAGCGGGGGGAAAAAAAAAAAAAAAGGTTAGGACGGATATACATACAGTGTCATAAAGAAATGATAGAACAGAAGGTTGAACACACTAAAATCGATGACTTTTATCGAATAAATGTGGATTTCCTTATTACATACACACAATCACACATACATAACATTTTTTGTTTTTTTGTTTCTATTAGTCATCATCTGCCTAGCCTTTTCCCAACTATGTTGGGGTCAGCTTCCAGTCTAACCGGATGCAGGTGAATACCAGTATTTTACATGGATTTTTTTTTTTTTTGTTATCGTGGCGTGTGCTAGCTTACATAAGACAAATAATTTAATTTAATGTGTGTTTTATTCTGTGTTGCGTAATGCAAATTATTTTACATTTTATTGTATACTCGTAGATTCAAGTTTTATATCTGTACAGACAGCTGCAGCAGCAGAAGAAGACAGCAGAAGAAGTGGCGCAACAAACTCCCCAGCAGCAGCTGGGGAGTTTGTTGCGCCACTTCTTCTTCCCAGCGAAAGCACTAGGAAGTGGTGAAGGGTGGGCGTTTTTGGGGGACTGTCTTATGTGACTTTTGAGGAGCTCGTGGCTAAGGAAGAGCCCGTGTTTAAAGAGGAGCTCTTGGCTAAGGAGGAACTCGTGGATAAGGAGGAGCTCATGGCGAAAGAGGGGCTCGTGGCTAAGGAGAAGCTCGTGGCTAAAAAAGAGCCAGTGTCTAAAGAGGAGCTCATGTCTAAGAAGCTCGTAACGAAGGAGGAGCTCGTGGCTAACGAAGAGCCCGTGTCTAAGGAGAAGCTCGCGGCTAAGAAGCTCGTGGCTAAGGAGGAACTCGTAGCTGAAAAGGAGCTTGTGGCTAAGGATGAGCTCTTAGCTGAAGAGGAGCTCGTGGCTAAGTAATAACAGCCACACGGGTCGATCCATCAGTTTAAGCTACGCTTGCCAGGATTAGTCCGTGAATAGGAGATCCTTACATACCGAGATCCTTCCGTGCCTCCGAAAGCACGTTAAGCATATTAAAGAATATTCTATTCTATTCTAAGCCGTTGGTCCCAGCTGTCATTCGTGCGTCTTTGACAGTCGTTACGGGTTGTCAAAAGCCCGAAATTCTGACAACCAACCTTACCAAGGGGTATCGTATTACCATTTACTGGGTTGTGCAGGTCAGATAGGCAGTCGCTCCATGTAAAATACTGGTATTCAGCTGCATCCGGTAAGACTGGAAGCCGACCCCAACATACTTGGGAAAAGGCTAGGCAGATTGATATTGCTGCCGTGCTATAGCTTGGGTATATAACTGCTACTTTTAATACCTATTGAACTGTGACCGATTTTAGCTGAATACACAGCAGATGTAACAGTGCAGATGTGTGTATTTAACATTCCATTTAATTGAATTAGAACAATCTAAATGCATGGGAGGCCGTCACCTCGAGGCGGAACGCGTGAGGGAGAGGCAAGGTTCGCGCCCTCGCACCCCTAGTCACCGCAGGAGACGCCCCGGGCGTCGGGAGTCGCATTCAGATTTCCGGCCACCGTAGGTGCGGGCCTGCGGACGGTGAGCGATGGGTAGCTCGACGTCCGATAAGGACCAGGCCCGGGTCGACGGCGTGTTGAGTTCCACGCGCGCCTCAAAGAGATGTCAGCACCAACTGACGGGGTCCGTTATGGCCAATGCCTGCCAAGGTTGCGAGTTTGTCCGATATCGTGGCCCTGGCACACAGGCAACGGAAGGAACACGGGACCTGTGTTCCTTCCGCATATGATGTTACATCTTTTTTTTTTTTTTTTTTGGGTGGTAAATTATCAAATAACTTCGCTCAAATAACTTTTACTGACACGCCCTCCCGCTCCGCCCTGAGCGGGAGAAGTTATTTGATAATTTCCCATCCAAAAAAAAAAAGCTTAGATGTAAATAACTGAACTTTTTGTGGCAAATACATCATGAACCTTATTCATAATCTTTATTGTGTTACCCGTGTGTTATTGCGGCGGCACTGGTCAAGTAAACCCACGCTTGTCAAGTTGAGCAAACAAAAAACTTCAGCTCAGGTTTTCGCGGCCTGTTCATATTTGCGAGAGCTGTCCCTTAAATTATTCATTGCTTTTTACTCATTTCGCCTAAGCTATGAAACGGCATTTTTTATGCGGAGGTAAATAAATATTTACAACTTTTTTATGATGCTTTTTTGGTCGTTACATGGCAATTGTAAGTAGATTGAGTAATTGTGTGATATTACCTTAATTATTCTGAGATAAAAATGTTTTAAAAAGATAATCGCATAAAATAAAAAAAAGTCTAATTTAATTATGTCTGTAATTAAAAGTCTTTTACTTGTAAAGTCTGGGACATTAATTGCTAAGCTAATTGATTACCAACTTAAGTGCGTATGTTCAATTCACATCTGTCATTCTTTGACAGGCAGTTGTTTGAAACGACGATAACACGTAGGGTGTCAATTTACTGGACAATTAATTTCCCTAACTGTACACTCGCCCGCAAAAAACAAGGCTTCTTAAAAGGTCATAGAGCCTTAATACCCGTCTTAATACTTTTCCTCAAGTGCCACATAACACGGCTGGAACCCGGGTAATAAGGACCTAAATTTCCAAGTTCCAAGTGCTTTCATGAAAGCCCTTTACATACGACGGGAATTTTAATAGAATATCGAGCTCATGTAGTAATGTAAAGTTTCAAACTGCAGACAGAGTTTACCCTGCATACCACTAGGAATGCTAATTATTGAGCTCGTTGCTATCACTAATTGTGGACGGGGATTTCGAAGTAAAACTTCTTTACGCACGCTTGACTTGGGGAGTAAGCTGGTGAATGCGTGACGAGAGCGTTACGGAAGCGAGTGAACGGAAGCTGAGAGGGAGATATAAGTTAGTGAAGATAGAAAGAGCGAGAGTTACGTTTAAGTTTTAGTTCAGTCGTGTGGTCTAAAGCACACTCGTTTTTAATTAGTGGATCATTTGAGCTTGATTTTTATTCGAGTAATTTACATCTTATTTATGGCAAAAGAAGTGTCCATTGAATGACTTTTTCATGAAATCATGACATTGGGGAAGAAATCGAGAGAGAGATGTATATTATTAATGATTCTTATGATTATAATTCTGTAAATACACTGACTGACAGCACGTGGACCACTGCTGCATAATACACGTACTGAATAATGTTAAGATATTATTTTTTATTTTTTTATATTAATGTATAATTTTCAATTTGATGTATTTATTTAATTTTGTTAATAATTTTTCATTTAGTATAACTGTACCTATGATCCAAAGTTGATTGAAATAAATAAATAATAATAATAATATATCTCTGTGAATCATATTTTCATCAAGACACAACCTGATACTGAACTACAAATTGAAAAAAAAAAAAATGAACTTCGCGGGCTACAGCTGCGGATTCACCTTAAGTTGGGATATTATATTTTTATTTGATTCCTTAATTAGGTGTAAGTTGTTATACATGTACAGTTCATTTTAATTCGTAATAAAAAAGAATCCCCACACATTTTCTCTCCAATAAAATCCACCATCTTTTCATAAACCCGTTTCAGGTGACCGATGTGACCACCTTTCAGAACTCGTAACTCATCGCGAACGGTCTCATATGGCGGCGCTGAAAGCACCCATTTTCATACGAAACTGCTGTAAATCTTAAATATTATTTATAGCTGAAGCTGAATGGTGTTGAAACACTAGCGTCTTGTGGTGATGCTGTAATTAATTTTGCTTCCGAGTGTAACAAGTTTGCATGTTTTAGATTCTCTTTTGTGAGACAACACTATAACGGGAAATTTTGATGTAAAATGTTGGGTCTAGAGTTTTATAGTTGTACGACGATTTTATTAAGAGCTTATATTACCTCAAATGGCTTAGCATGATCCTCCGTTATGTTCAAAATACTGCAGCATTCATTTTGAAAAAAAACCGGCCAAATGCCTGTCGGACCACGTACAATGAAGGGTTCCGGAGTTGGGATGACTTTATCCCAAAAACAAACTTATCATTGTAGTTGAAAAACATGTTCTCCCATACATCGATATACGTCACGATCAATTCTCCAACTGTAAAATTAGGTTGGTCGACTATTACTCGTTAACTTGTAAGGCCTACTTAGCTGTGATAGTTTTCCTTTCAATTTCGTTATATATACTACTGCCATGATTTTTTTCACATATCCTCAATCAACCATTTAGCTGGCAGGGGCGGGGGGGACACTTGACTCTAACAAAATTTAGCACTTTAAAGCTAAATATTAAAAAAACCGGCCAAGTGCGAGTCGGACTCGCGCACGAAGGGTTCCGTGCCATTATCTATAAAAACGGCAAAAAAATCACGTTTGTTGTATGGGAGCCCCCCTTAAATATTTGTTTTATTTTAATTTAATTATTGATTTTTAAAGTGAATATATCAAATCAAATCAAATCAAAAGTCATTTATTCAAACTAGGCTGAGAATCAGCACTTTTCGAACGTCAAAAATTACATAAGACAGTCCCCCAAAAACGCCCACCCTTCACCACTTCCTAGTGCTTTAGCTGGGAAGAAGAAGTGGCGCAACAAACTCCCCAGCAGCACAGCTGTCTGTTCAGATATAAAACTTGAATCTATACAATAAAATGTAAAAGAATTTGCATTACGCAACACAACATTAGATTATTTGCCTTATGTTAGCTAGCACACGCCACTATACCAAAAAAAACATAAAAATCGTCGAAAACTATACTCAAGCAGAAATAACGTAAACAGAACGTACCTAATTAAAAGCCTCCAGGCATAATGGGCGTGCCCGCCCACACAAAGCTATAGCTGCAATAACAGACTAAATAACTAAATATTCTGTGAATATTTCAGGTGTCTATCTGTTACAGTTATCAATATCGAGCAAAGACGAGCAAAAAAATCACGTTTCTTGAATGGTTTCTTGTTTCTCGTTCCTTAAATATTTATGTTATTCTGGTTTTTAGTATTTGTTGCTATAGCGGCAACAGAAATACATGATCTGTGAAAATTTCAACTATCTAGCTATCACGGATCATGAGATACAGCCTGGTGACAGACGGACAGACAGACAGACGGCGGAGCCTTAGTAATAGGGTTCCCGTTTTACCCTTTGGGTACGGAACCCTAAAAACGGATCCCTGCATCGAAAAATGGTTTTTACAAACTTACAATATTTTTGAACGGCCTATCCAAAGATCCTACACCATGGGAGAGACGAGAAAAAAATATCATCACCACTTTACGTGTAAGGAGAGCCGTGGCCCGTTTTGAGAGCAGTGGTGATGAAATAATTTACACAAAGTAAAGGAATCGAACCTACGACATACAACTCGTAAAGTCGCGACCGCTACCACGGGGCCACTGCTCTTCAAAATCAAGAAACTGTTTTACTCTCAAAATTACAAAAATAAAACTAGGTTTATATTTTGATATTTTCTTTTATACCTACTATTGCAAATGAATACTAAAATTCGCGGTTAGACTGGAAGCCGAACCTAACATAGTTGGGAAATAGCTAGGCAGGCAGATTGATTTTTATTGTAAATTAATACTAAAATGCACGCCACAACTTCTAAAACTCAATTTAAACATGTCCAAATCTTGGACCATTTCGCAAATCACACCGGAACTTTATAACAAAGCAGAGAGGTGACTAGAGTCGTTAGTGTCAGGCCGTAATATTATATTAGAAGTTTGCCAACTACCGCTTAGTGACCTTCAAAGTCACATTAAGCCAAAAATCACCACATTTATCACCATAATGGCTTCCGTAACGCTTAAATTGATACTTATTTTCGTAAAGATCTTAAGATATCATAAATTTTCGTGTGGAAATATGGTTTTAGCTACTTATCTTTGGCTTTTATTGAATAAAGAGTATTTAGGAGGCAGCTTGAAGCAAATATGGCGAAAGACTACATACTTTTTAGGGTTCCGTACCCAAAGGGTGCCAACGGGAACCTATTACTAAGGCTCCGCAGTCCGTCCGTCTGCCACAGGGCTGTATCTTTTGAACCGTTATTGGTAGACTCTTGAGATTTTCACAGAGTATTCGTACTAGTATGGCCGCATTAACAACACGTAATAAAAATAAAATTTGAAGATGGTCCCCATACAAGAAACGTGTTTTTACTAAAGTATTTAAAAATATATATATACAACATTATTTTTAGTATATGCGGAACCTGAATAAAATTTGTTCAGAATAAGGAACTGAATCGATTTCAAGATTTTTTACACCATGTTATATTTTGTCCCAAAAATATTTAAGTGTGATGGAAAATGTTATCACCATTTAATTACTTACAATACAATCGCCGTACGGTTAGGTAAATACTGTATATGTAACCAGTGCTAAATATTGTATGGTGGTACGGAACCCTTCGTGTGCGAAGACTCGCACCTGGCCGCTTTTTTGCAGTCAAATGCAAATGTTACACATTTTTTTTCCTGTAGACGGTCACGTGGGATGGCGGAATAATTCTAAACGAAAAAGTAACTTAATAAAATAAACCTACATAAAATACATATACTCAACGGTTAAATTAAGCTAAGTTAAATCCGATTCTAACGTTACACAAATTGACAAGAAAACCAGTACCGTAATTGCATAACACAGTTTGAATCATAATCTGAATGATTTTGAAGTATATTGCTAATCCATTGCTTCATATGTTCGAAAAATGTATCTGCTCAACAACGTAAATAGCGCAATGAATGTTGTTGAACTGTCAAAATAAAACGCATTGCTACAGATATTATGTTACTTAGTTACCCAGCTGAATTATTCAGTCCTAGTCAGTGTTGTTTCCTCAAACTACATAAATATTTAAGTCTGACCGCGGGGTTTTTAAAAATGATTTGGAGGCGTTTTTGCCAGATGTCCCGCCTTTTACGGGACGACAATTTTATTTATACTTCTTTTATCATTTTACCTGCTTCGGCGATGACTGGGCACTCTGGGTGCAGGAAATAAGTCGGACTTCAGTTTTGATTTGTTACCTGAAACAGGAAAATAATATTTAGTAAAGTAAATAAATAAAATGTCAGTATTAAAAACTGTCCAAGTGCGACAAACTCAGACCACGAACAATGAATGGTTCCGTAGATGGGATGAATTTATCCCTAGAATAAACTTAAAATTGTAGTTGAAAACATGTTTTCCTATACATTCCAACTGCAAAAGTTTGTACGCATAATAGTGAGAGATTTACCATGTTATTTTAAGACCATATTCTTCTCATAGATTTTCTTGTCGTCTATAAGTATAGAACTATTTTCTGTATTTTGTTCAAAATTTCAGTCACAGTAGTTTCGGAGAAAAGAGTAACAGTAAATTTTTATCTAATTTCTTAAATAAATTTAAAGCTATTTCCTTTTAAACGTATTTAAAAAAAACCGGCCAAGTGCGAGTCGGACTCACGCACGAAGGGTTCCGTACCATTATCTATAAAAATAGCAAAAAAATCACGTTTGTTGTATGGGAGCCCCCCTTATTTATTTATTTATTTATTTATTAAAACTTTATGCACAAGTAAAAAGTACACTGTACAAAGGCGGACTTAATGCCTGAGGCATTTTCTACCAGTCAACCTTAGGCCCCTTAAATATTTGTTTTATTTTAATTTAATTATTGATTTTTAAAGTGAATATATAACTAAATATTCTGTGAATATTTCAAGTGTCTACCTGTTACCGTTATCAATATCGAGCAAAAACCAACGACAACCTGACCCTGACCTGCAAATAGCCAACAAAAAAAAACCGGTCAAGTGCGAGTCGGACTCGCGCACGAAGGGTTCCGTACCATTAACTATAAAAAAAAAAAAATATTTAATTATTTATTTTTAAAGTGAATATATAACTAAATATTCTGTGAATATTTCAAGCGTCTACCTGTTGCCGTTATCAATATCGAGCAAAAACGACCAAAAAATCACGTTTGTTGTATGGGAGCCCCCTTAAATATTTATGTTATTCTAGTTTTTTGTATTTGTTGTTATAGCGGCAACAGAAATACATCATCTGTGAATTTCAACTGTCTAACTATCACGGATCATGAGATACAGCCTGGTGACAGACGGACAGACAGACGGCGGAGCCTTAGTAATAGGGTTCCCGTTTTACCCTTTGGGTACGGAACCCTAAAAACGAGACGAAGTAAGCGCTTTCGTTTGATATGTCACACGATACAGTTTACAAAATAAAATAAAAACTTATTTGCCGCCCAAAAGTGGAAATTAATTTAATTACGTGTTTGGGTCATAGAAATTAATATGCGTACTAAATTTCAACTTAATCGGTCCATTAGATTCGAAGCAAATTGGCTGTGACAGACGGCAGACAGACACACGAGTGATCCTATAAGGGTTCCGTTTTTTCCATTCGGATGTACAGAACCCTAAAAGTAAAGATCTTGTGAAAATTGGAAGTGGATTCTGTGATAGATGGTGTGGTGTGGCTAGAAAGGGGCTGATACTCGTAGAAATTCAAATTCATTTATTAGTATAACACAGGTTTATGCGATGTTAAAATAAAAGTGTTTTTAAAAAAAATATAGGTTTTTTCAACATTATATTCTGAGACTATTTGTAACATTTTGATAGTTTTTTTTGCTACCTTTTTGTGTTGAACATGTCTGCTTACATAAAATATATTTTAATAACTAAATTTATGTTATTATATTGCAGAAAAATGTTCCTAAACTCAACACGATATCGTAAATTTTGTGTGAAGAGGCAACGGAAATTATTTTTTACAATATTATAAACCAACATTTTTGAATGCTACCAATAGAGATGAAGGAGTAGTCTATCTGTGGCAATTATTAGTTACTTTTGGTTTAGTTAAATTTTGCCGGAAAATGTACCGAAAAAAAAAATTGTCAGATTTTGTGATAACTTTTAACAAAACATGATTTGTTTGCGAAGTTATAACTTTGTTGCAGTTTGTAATCTCTTTTGCGAAACTTCTAGACGTTAATACATTTTCTTTCTTATGACACTTTATATTCTACTAGCGAGCCGCCCCTCCTTCACGCAGTTTTTAAGACTTAACAAAACTACGAGATCTTTTTTATATGTAAATTTAATAATAATACACAAAAACCTTCCGGAATAAATTATCAAAATAATGATAAAATCCGTCGCGTAGTTTAGATGAACAACGCGGACACCGGACGTGAACAGAGACTTTAATTTATAAATAACTAGCTGTTGCCCGCGACTTCGTCTGCGATCCAAGATGAAAAGTAGCCAATGTCCTTCTCCAGGTCATGGCCTACCCATGTGCCAAATTTCATCCAAATCCGTTCAGCCGTTTTAGCGTGAACGCGTAACAAACTCACTGAAACATTTTTTTGTTGTGCCGAATTTTCGGCTGTTGCTTGACTACGGCTAACAATGGCTGACTACGGCGAAAGAAAAAAAAACGACAGTCAAAGAGATAAGCCAAAGTAAAAAATGTGAGTTCAAGTCGGGTATGGATTCAAAGTCAAAAAAGGAAACTATGGAAGTTATAAAACGCCCGATAGGTACTTCGGTTTAACGCTTCGGAGTAGACCCCCAGGATAGTGCTTAGTGTGTAGAATACAAATAATAATTATTGGATTTAAATTATTATTCATGTTGATTGATGAATAAATTATTTTAAGGTTAAAATAGGGGGTTACTATTCACTAACATAATTATGTAACTAAGTATGGTATAAGTAGGTACCCGGCTCTAAATGCATTTATAACTAAGTAGAACCTTTTAATACCCTCTTGATCCCTCTTATTTACGCTAGCTTACACGTTTTTATCCTCGAAATACGAACACGTCACGGTTTTCCTCAAAGGGTAGGTTTAGGTACTTGTGTAAACCGACATTTTGTCGATAAGTACCCTGTAACCCTATTATCCCTGACTGCGTGTTCTTAGTAGGCTGTAGAACTATAGAATAATCGAATTTGACTTACTTTAATTAAACTATCTTGTTCTTTGTATGTTTGTGTTCTTTCTTTGGGTCATGATTTACGTAAACGTATTTTCTTTCTTCTAAATAACTCTGATCATTTTTCTCTCTAGCATTAATGTAGACAAAATATGTTTTTTAGAGGTACACGCTTGAACAATAACTGGAATATTGTTTTCAGCTGCTACCAACAAAAAAATATTTTGTTACACATTTCCCAACACATCAATAAAACATAGCCATACGCCCCAAAAAATATAAAAAACCAGTATAAATACAAAATAACATAACGAAAACAAAATATACGGCGCTATATATTCTGTATGAACGGACTATTAAGACCTACCCAGACAGTCGGTTACCGCATTGCGTCTGAACTGAGATTCGCTCTCTGCCGACCGCGCCGCGACTCAGGAAGAAAGATAATTTTAAGAAATTTGCAGTAAACAAACTTATAAAATTCTTTAAGTATAAAATCTCATTCTGTCCCTCGGATGGACTGCGTTAAAAGTTTTATATCTTTGAATTTTATTATCAATTGTGTGAATTTTTAAAAGCATTGCAGCTTATTTTCAAAGTTAGGCACTAGAATAATTTAATTGTTTCAGAAAAATACCTGAAAAGGAGATAAATTAAAGAAGGATGGTTGTGTTGAATAAGTCGATTAATTCAGATAAATAAAAAAGTAAACACAACCAAATCATAGATTTCATACAAAAAACATTCGAGATTCTCTGTATTCAAGAAAGTACTTTCTCAAGTCTGTATAAACAGCCCTAAGCCGCAGTAAGTCCTGAAAGATATCTGTATATCCCAAGCCAATAACAATAAGAGATGGGTTCTTTAAACTGTATTATATTCCAAAGAGACGATAAAGGAATGTAACCTGCTGATAAAGCAGTACTTTTCCGTAGTTGAAAATATATGTTATGTTAGATTTCATCATATTTAATAGGCCGCGGCTTTGTCCGCGTGGATGACGGATATATCCTACGGGAACTTAATGTGTTAATCCAGGTCATGAATTATCTATGTGCCAAATTTCAGATCAGTTTTCGCGCCAATACGGAACACACATCCAGACAAATAGACAAAGGACAAAAAAAAATCGTTAGGTAGGTACTATTTTATTGTATGTATAGATTTCATCATCATCATTTCAGCCCAAATACGTCCACTGCTGGAGATAGACCTCCCCCAAAAGGGTGTGTGGGGGGGGGGGGGGGGGGTTTGCCATAATCGCCACGCTTGGCAGGCGGGTTGGCGATCGCAGTATGGTGTTAAAATGCTGCTGTCCATTCTCTAGTATGTCCCTTAGTCGCCTTTTACGACACCCACGGGACGAAATAGGATGGTGCGATTCTTTACGTCCGGCACCACACGGAGCGGTGTATAGATTTACATTATAGTATCTATGTAGTTTGATATGAAGTGTTTTGATACTTACCTACGCTATCAGAATGTTTCAATACTAATAGAGTTCAAAATGGCGACTGACAGAACAGAACTACCAATCACATGACTGCAAAATTCAGCGCTTTTTTGTTTTTTTTGGGTGGGAAATTATCAAATAACTTCTCCCGCTCTGGGTGGAGCGGGAGGGAGTGTCAGACTTTTACTGACTAAAACCCACCGTGTTCCTTCAGATGCCTGTGTGCCAGGGCCACGATATCCCTTTCGGACAAGCTCGTAAGCGCTACCAATCGAATCACGCGTAACGGCTGCGAGCGGTTTGCACATTTAGCCAGTGTCAAGTAAAATTAGGTAACAAGTACAAAGTTTGTTTAAATAATGATGAAATTAATTATATTCAATGCATGATAGATTATATCGTCGCCCGCCCGCTTCCCTTGAGTTTCAGTAAAGATGTGGCACTTTACTGAAACCTCACGCGGACTTCTTGAGAGAACTTGAAGTGATGTTGCACTGTTTTGTTTCATTTGCCTACACTAATGCACGTTCACGAACACTTAATGGTTAATAATCCACCACTATTAATTACACATTAATATTCAGCTAAACACAAATTAAACAAAACTGCTAAACATGACGCTTCACTATCCCGCCAAGAACCTTAGTGACTTATGTACAGACGCCAGCTCATCAAGCTACTACAATCTGTCAAATTTCTTTAATAGATTTTCAACTTTATACCTATAACGTAAGGTTCAAGGTTCAGGTAGACTGACATGCTGGCGTCTGTACAAAGTTACAACATGGACCATAGACACATAGTCGAGGTAGAGGTGTTTTTTTACCCCGTTCTGGTAAATCCCTAAAGTGTTTGCTAAGAGTAGGTTAGATATGAGTTACGTCCTCTGGCCGATCAGCAGACACTTAGGGCGAATTTCACCAATGAAACTGAACGCGATCAGCACATCTAAACCGAGTTCAAGAGCTGTCAGTGCCAACATTCCAAAGAAAATAATGACACTGACAGCTCTTAAACGTGGTTTATGTGCTGATCGCGTTCAGTTTCATTGGTGAAATTGGCACCTAGTCGTTAAACCTGATCATCATCATCCACTGACTAGGCTTTTTCCCAACTAGGTTGGGGTCTGCTTCCAGTCTAACCGGATGCAGCTGAATACCAGTATTTTACATGGATCGACTGCCTACCTGAACTCCACAACCCAGTTACTCGGTGATACCCTTTGGTAAGACTGGTTGTCAGACTTTCGGGCTTGTGACGACCCGTAAAAATCCACGAATGACAGCCGGGACGGCAACGGCTTAACGTGCTTTCTGAGGCGCGGAAAAGTTTTGGTATGTAAAGATGGTCACCCATCGACGGAACAACCGCGGCAAGCGGAGCTTAACCTGATCGGTCGACCCGTGGGGCTGAAATTACTTAGCCACAAGCCCTCTATTGCTGGACTATTGGCTGATATATTACTCAATAGGTACAGTCACGAGCACTAATATGTATATACTTAGCATGTTTTAAAAGTGATTTTCTCCAACTATATTGATTGTAGTTTTATTTTACTACGAATGTAGTATATTGGAACCCAAACTATTATGAAATTGATCTTTTCTCAATAGTAATTCCACGAGAAAATCGGTTGAAAAAAAAATGTCTAAAAATATGTACCTACGTTTTTACCTCCTACTGAATCAATATGGCACCTTGATATTACTACACCAAACGCCAAAAATAACCTTCCATAAAATTATTTTATAACGACATAAAACTTACCTATTTTTCAGCATTCTCAGCGCAAAGCTTTGATAAAGCTGCGTATTCACGAGGCGACAGATGCGACTCACAGTCGAACGACTTTTGATAGTTTTCCAAACTTATCTCCTACGACATTGAACGATATTTTCTCAGACAGCATGTTACGTAACGTTTGTAGTACAGTGAAATTTCTTGTTCCCCCGACCTACCGCATCGCATCGCATCGCCCGCCCGCTCTATTACTTCGTTTTCGTTTAGCGTTCTATCAGATTTTTTCATTTTTGCTCGGCTCCTAAGTATCGTAGCGTGATGTTAAATAGCCCTTAACCTTCCTCGAGAATTGGGCTATCAAATGCAAAAGAATTTTCCAAATCCGACTGGTAGTTCCGGAGATTAGAGAGTTAAAAAAGAAAACTGTTCAGCTTTATTATATTAGTACATAACATACTATCACGCCGTGTTTCCCCGAAGGGTTTGGCAGAGGTGTACCTACCTGAAGTACACCCACATATCAGCAGTTATGTTTAAGTCCCATGTAATAGGGGGCGAGCCTATTGCCATCAACCGGGCACAAATCTAGACTACGACCTGCAAGGAGGAATTCGAGATAGAAAAACCCAATATCACTTTGCCCGACCCGGGAATCGAACCCAGGACCTCATGCTTAGCAGTAGCGGTTGCGACCACTTGACCAACGACGCAGCAGGGCTTGGAAACCGGTTAATTTTCGATGTAACCTTAACCGTTATTATAAAGGTTTTCGAACATATTTCGTTAATTATTTAATATTTTATTTTATTACAAATAATTTGTTTCTTCAGAAATTAAAATTAACCCAGAGCAGTGGTGGCCCAGTGGTAACGGTCGTGACTTATGAGTTATAGGCCGTAGGTTCGAACCCAGACAGGCGTTTTACTTTGTGTAAATTATTTCATCACCACTGCTCTCAAAACGGTGAAGGAAAACATCTTGAGGAAACCAGCACGTCCTAGAACCGAAAATTCGAAGACATGTGGCATCTACCAACCCGCACTGGGCCCGCGTGGTGGATTACGGCCCGCTCCCTCTCACAGAAAGGAGGCCTGAGTCCCAGCAGTGGGAACATTATAGGCTGATTATGTATGTAAGTCCTGCGAGGCAGTATATTAGTACAGTTACGTGATATTCACATACTTATTTTGTGCCTGACTATAACATTCAGCTTATTTCGGTTAAATTCGTTCTGAAGTCACATAGCATATTTATGAGACAGAAAAGTGTACGTGTATGAAAATAATTTGGTTACCGAGTGTCAATCGAATTTGGGTGTGAGTAGAAAAGCGATTTAATTTGATATTCTTGTAGGGCAGAATGCGAATGGTGGATTGACAAGACAGACCCATCATCACGTCCACTGCTGGACATAGGCCTCCCCCAATTCAGGGGGGTTTGCCATAATCGCCGCGCTTGGCAGGCGGGTTGATGATCGCAGTATGGTTTTAAAATGCATAGAGAACGCCTATGCCCATTATCTAGTAAGTCCCTTAGTCGCCTTTTACGACACTCACGGGAAGAAATAGAATGGTGCTATTGTTTACGTTTGGCACCATAACACTGACAGACACATAAGTGGGTGTATTTGAGCGAGCGAGGGAAGCGTCTCTGCTTCAAGTCTGGCAAAATTTGCCTTTCTCTGCCATCATGATTCCAGTGCAAGAGAGAGAGATGGGTCTATACATGACCGCTAGCACCGTCCCTTTTTCGGTCTGGGATCATAATGGCATTTATACTTCATAATACGGCCCCAGGTCGTATTTTACAACCGATCTGGACGAGACTTGTATAGGTACAGGTTGTACGACTTTATAGACATTTTTTGTCGTCGGGGATTTTTGATTAGAGGGGACTTCCTCCAAAAAAGGGGCAAAAAGGGGGTACTGGATATCTCCGCCTTATGAGATCAGATTTCGATGGTTCTTTTTTTATTTGAAAGGTAGTAACTTTCAATTGGTATCGGTTGGTTATATATCGTCGTTTCCGAGGACGGTTACGCGACACCACGCAGCGAAACACGACGCCGACAACGCGTGTTTAGTTATAGTTTAATTTGGTTTATGTTACTATGATAAAAATATGTATGTTTAGGCCTGAAATAAATGGATTATTATTATTATTATATATATTGGAAAAGATCTGATGAGGATCTTCGGCGTGATGAGCAGAATAGCTCCTCAAAATGCAGTAAATTGCTCACTTTTAGATATCTACCAGTGGAATCGGTCCTTTAACTTCTAGGTAGGGATTGATACAGCACCTGGGACCACATTCTCATCTCAAAACTAGGCTGCGGCGTTACCTGTGCCAATTAAAACCTATTAGTTAATTTCTCTAGCTGGCATACAAACTTTTACTGATAATTTTTCAAAACTCATATGTTTTTAAAAACAAAAAACATGGTAATATTCCGTTTTAAATAACTTTAGTGGTACTTATATTAATTGTTGTAAAAAAGTTATTGCTCGCGAGTTTTACTGTTCGCAGAACTAGGTACTAGTAATCCACAGATCTATCAGATCTGACTGCCCAATTTTGTGGCATTGTGTACAGTTGTATGTTAAAAAAGAACAGAAACTGATAAAATTATATTCATTTTTAATCATTTTTATTTATTCTTTTTTATTCTTATTTTGTTGTTTTATGATTTTAGTGAATTTCTTAATTTTATTAATAATATTGATGATAGTCATTTATAAGATTAGATATTTTAAAATTCCATTTTACTGAATTTCAGGATTTTATTTATGTGAGTTGGTACATCTGTTATTTTAATTTTAATTATAATAGTATAATTGTAGCTTGGTTAATAACATAATTCTTAAGTATACTAACAAAAATATGTGTCTGATACAAATAAATAAATTAAACATGTTACATGTTGTTATAATAAAAGATGAAGAATATATTTGAAGATTTCTTGAGCATTTTTATCCAACAAAGCAAGTGACACACACAGGAATCCATTACACCCCATATTTTCCGGATCTCAACTCCAGATCTGATCAAAAACGGATCTTCGGTATACATAATCCGGTAGTCTCAGGACCGGTACCTTCTGGTGAAAAAGATGTTCTATTGGTTGCGGACACCACCCGCATACGTAATGCACTGTTGAACTCAACTATACCACATAATAGATAGATACAAAAGGCCGGCTCCATACAATGGCTGAGAACAGGCGCTGGCACACACCGACTTGTACATACCGCGAACGAAACCAATTTTTTAAACATTTTTATTCATAACCATATTTACTAGTATTTCAGTCGGATACATAAATGGGTTTTAAAAAGATTGTTTAAATAATGATGAAATGAATTATCTACAATTCATGATAGATGATATCCCCGCCCGCCCGCTCCCCTTGAGTTTCAGTAAAGATGTGGCACTTTACTGAGACCTCACGCAGACTTTTGAGAGAACTTGAAATAATGTTGCATTGTTTTATTTCATTAGCCTACACTCATGCACGTTCATATTACCTACTTCATTATTACACATTCATATTCAGCTATTTTAGAAAATAAAACAAAACTGCTAAACATGACGCTTCACTACCCGCCGCTAAGTAAACAAAAGCCAATCCCGAGTAGTCGCCAGTCGAAACAAAAAGCAAAAAAAAGTAACTTTACTTTTTAATATTTCTACTGTCAGAAATCATTTATGTGTTGTTATTTCAAAAAAAAAACCACTTTAGTCGAAAAGTTCGGACAAATGAGAAGGCTAGACGAACTGGACGGGGGCAAAAAGCTGCACATGTTCGGGAAAAACCGGGCCTAGTACTGGCTGTATGTGAAACGTATTTGTGTTGAGCGTGGGTTTTCGTATCGAACTTCTGTTCCTATCTATTTTGTGACGGTGCCCTGTTATTAGATCTGTGATTGGTACAGTCACAAAGAACCGTCGCAGGTTTTCATTTTTTTTCTCAACTTCTCTAAATTACTTCGCTTTGGAAGTTCTGTTTCTATTTCGATGTAGCCTTGTGCGCGGTTGTGGAATTGTCGAGTTAATACCTACCTATGTGGAACCAGGATTTCGACAAGATTGAAAAAATATACAAAAGGTACGTTATATTAATGATAAATATGATTTATTCCTGCAAGTAAAAAAACTAAAAAAAAAACTAGGTGAAGTCGGCGGCGTTTCCTTTCTGACTACTCTGAGAAAAAAGGCCGAAACAAACTCAGAGGTCACAGTCTCTTTTAAAGTCCAGACATAATCTTGGTCAGATCATGTGAAGACCTTGAAATGGTCTTTTGAAGAAAGAACCACATAGATTGGCCGCAGACCGTTTTTAGTAACGTATTATCGTAAGTTTGTATAGGTAGATATGAAGTTAAGGAAGAAATTTGAGACCTTGCCAGAATTGAACGTGTTCAAATAAATTCTTGTGAACAATGAGGGGGTTTGTTTTGTCTGCATTGAAAATCCCCAAAAATACAAAATATTTAAAAGTGTTTTCACTAAATTCAATCGAAAATGTATTCAGTTCCGGTTCCAATACCTACGTTTTCAACCCGGGTGTTATTCCCATAATATATCTACATTCGCGACCCGCCCCTGCTTCGGCTCGCAAGGTTTAAATGACTTGGACAAAGCATTTAGATTTCTTTAATATGCGCGCTCTACACTCGCGCGCGAATCTTGGTGTGAATTGATGCCAAGGTTCCCGCCGTGAACTTCGCGAAAAACGTCAACTCTCGCAAAGCCGCCGCTTGCCGACGTTACGGAATGTTGCCATTTGAAATATCAAGTATTGTATTTTTTTTCTTATTTGTTTTTTTTTATCTCATTAAATGCTGCACCGGTTGACGTCATCACGTCAACGCCGGCTGTTGCTGAAATGTAAAAGTATGCTGAGCGATGACCGTTTTGCGTGGATGTGACGCATTTTTCCTCTAACTTGTTCTTTCGTATTTCTGTTTTTATTTCTTTGCGTTATTTTTACCGCAAATAAATGTATTTTCTTTCTTTCTTTTGTTTTACAAAGTTTCGCATTTTCGTTCGCGGTCTCAAAGAAAATGGACCATGATGTGGCTGTGCTGCTGTGACGCTATGTACTCTAGAGTACTAGAATTATAATTTTAATCAAAATAACAAACGTGTAAAGAAGAGATTGAGAAAGAAATGATAGATAAATGAATAATTTATTATTTTCGAAACCCGACTGCTGCGAAAAGCTTCGAATGTAGGTAGAAGATGCGTTAGAGTTTGCACGCCGAGAACCAAGCGCGAACCCTTTTTCGCGGGCCAAAAAACCGACACCGATCGGGCATTGCGGCGCGAAGCGCGAATGCGAAGGCGCGATAACATCGAAACAATTTACACTCACTTCAGGGCTATCGCGGGAGTTCGCGCCACGAGCGTGGAGCGAGCTTTATACGTTAGTTAAATATTAATGTATTTATACACAATCATAAATCTTCCGGAATAAATTCTCTAACTAAATGATAGCGAAAACCGCCTCAAAATCCGTTGTTTAGTTTAGAAGAACAATGTGTACAAACAGACACGATAGGCGACTTTTATTTATCATATGTATACATACATTACATAGATTAAGCATCGTATACTCCTAGCCTGCCGTACCGTGTGGTGCCGGACGTAAAGAATAGCACCACTCTATTTCTTCCCGTGGGTGTCGTAAAAGGCGACTAAGGGACTTACTAGAGAATGGGCAGCAGCGCTCTCTATGCATTATAACACCATACTGCGATCGCCAACCCGCCTGCTAAGCGTGGCGATTATGGCACCTTTCGGGGAGGCCTATGTCCAGCAGTGGACTTCTTTCGGCTGAAATGAAGGTGCTAATAAATCAATTCCTTCCAAACGTTAACTTTACCTGTCAAACCAACATAACCTAACAATGCCAGCATAGTTATT
This sequence comes from Tiliacea citrago, assembly GCA_963921375.1. NCBI lineage: Eukaryota > Metazoa > Arthropoda > Insecta > Lepidoptera > Noctuidae > Tiliacea > Tiliacea citrago. Next base: position 12,065,664 of record OY992782.1, on the reverse strand, counting down.
TCGTCCCAGTAGTTACAGAGACGTTATCGCCGACATCCCCTGGGAACGTCTCGAGAGACATAACTGATATCCGGGACTATTTAACATGATATAAACGGAAGATTTAGTCTAACGTTAGTTTAGGAAGATAGATGGCTAGAATTAGGTGGAAATGGTGACGTTATTTGCACTTATTGAGAATGAATTTGCGGCAACTGTGGCTCGCTTGCTCCCTATTAAATGTAATAGTTGGTCAGTCATTTATTTAACAGTGTATGTACACACATAACTATTAACAGACTAAAAGAAAGGAACAGACAATCCCAGTATAGTACCTACACTCCTTCCAAGCCCTTCGGAAAATACGAAATAAAATGTGGGCGTCCATGCAAAAAGGGTTTTCAGTTCTCGGCATTCAGTTTTTAGTCCAGTAGGGATACAATATTTTTTCCACATAACCTTCGATAATTCTAAAGTTTTTTATTTTCTCTGGGTGGATAACTTTAGTGAATTCATTGCTATGTACAAAAAATGCTAACAGTTTAGAGCTATGCAATAGGTATTAAGTAGGTATTTCCTATTATTTCATATTACAACAGTAATATAAAAAATTTAATTAAATGATTTACTGTTCCTTTTTTAATACTATCTAAACTATATATTAGTGAAAATGCAAACAGATAGGTACTGTGGAATAATGGAAAACTGAAAATGTCCCGTAACTCATTCAATAAAAAAAAAAAAGTTTTTCAAATAATTTCCTATACGCTTATAGGTATTAGTTACACCTTACAACAAAAGTTCTAACAACTAAGTAATATGCTGCACAAGTAATTGTATTTTTACTTTGCGATATGCGAAATATTGAATTTAAATTTATAATTTTGTGCCTACATATTCGTAATAATAAACTATGCTCCCTTACAAAAGTTTCAACAAATACATACTATGACTTTCGTTAAATTGCGAATAACTATTTTTGATAACGCAACGTCAAAGTAGAGAGCGCAGTCGCGGAGGTGTACGGCGCGTGCGATTGCTACCGAGTAGCAAGAGTAGCAATAGGAAGATAGTATTTACCTAAACGTCGAGTGGCAGAGACAGTGTAGACTTCCTTGCGACAATGTTTTCTCGGGAAATTATTGTTTCGGTTTTCGGGAATTCACTTAAGTGTAAGTACATTGAAAATAATGAAACAAAAACAGGTACTTAATGAATTCAATTTATTTTACCGCTTCAATATAATATTTTTTTTATTAAGTAAATATATTATTCCCGGGATAACGATCCCGAAAAAAAATTTTTCGTAAAGAAATCTCCACTTTCTGTCTCTGTGCCCTTCCCCTATCACTATAACCATTAGCTACTTAATTAAAGTCTACATAATTATTACGATCTTGGTAAATAGGTCCCTATGTACCTAGGTACCTATTAAATTCTTTGAAAGAAAGACAGCACGACAACGTGTTTTTCAAAACAGTCTTTTTAAACGGGAGGTACGGGATTTTGACAATTGCTGATAATTAATAAATTACGAACAGGCGAAATCACTGACCGGAACAGAGTACCTAGTGATTTGTGAGAAGTAACAATTTTTATTTTTATTTAACAATAAACAACTACAACATTTATAATACATAAAGTTAACAAAGTTTAAGTAGCAATGTTGCAGTCCACTGCATTATCCGCAGATAGGACATATTTCTATAAATATGTCCTATCAACGAGGGCTTCCCGTTTTATAACTTGATTTTTCTTGATGCTCGTCTAGTGGCAACCACTGATCTATATCAGTGATCAGTGGTTGCCACTAGACGAGCATTACCACAATTAAAAAAATTTTTGAAATAAATAAATAAGTTACTATAAAGCTAGCTTTAACTACAAAACCAAATTTGATCAGAAACAGATTCAATTACTTAAACTATGCAATAAATAAGTAATAATAGTCAGATTGTAATTAAGATAAACATTTTATAAATAGTAAGATAACAATTAAGATAAACATTTTATAATATTAGATTAAATTTATTTTTTGTGCATGCAAATATACCAGTACTAATGAAATTTGAATTATAGGATTCCAGAATTCTATGAATAGGGCAGCGTAAACCAGAGTTCGTACGACAAGAATTTAGCGCGAACAGAGTACGTGCACGAATTTGACGCGCATGAACTGTTCTGGGGACGGAATAACACAGCTTACTCGTTAGATCAATGGCATCAAAATTTTTGTGAACAATATCATGAAGCACATTGGCCTCAAGGTATTTGCGCCGGTTCTCCAAGCTGATAAGCTTGTACTTATCAAGAAGTTGTGAGTATGACAGATAAGTCTTAGTCCCACAACATCTGTAGCACATAGCACGGAGGTACTTACGCTGGACCCTTTCTATCCCAACTACGTACTTTTGGTAGAAGGGGTTCCAAATAGGGACCGCATATTCTAACTGAGAGCGAATGAGCGTCTTATACAGATAGAGATAGGTTGAGGTACGCTTAAATTCTGTTGAAGATCTCACCACAAATCCATACATTTTAAAAGCACTATTAACTATGGCTTCGATATGCTGGTTCAAGGACAGTTTGCCATCAAAGAGAACACCTAGATCCTTCACTATAGAAATATTATTTAATGGGATACAGTTAAGGTTGTAATTGAAATTGAGGATGAAATTATTCTTAGTAAAGTGTATATAGTTACACTTGGGGATACTAAGATGAAGCTTATTGTCAATACAGTAGGCAGTTAGTCTGTCTAGGTTCTCCTGAAATGAATGGCAGTCGTCTATAGTATCATACATACATCACGAATTTAGAGTTTTTAAAACATTTCTTAACATCGTTGATATAAATAACGAATAAAAGCGGTCCCAGAATAGAGCCCTGTGGAACTCCGGAAGTAATATTAACAGAGACAGACTGATGACCATTAACCACAACCCTTTGAGACTGGTTTTCGAGATACGAGACAAACCAACGCAATAAATTTCCACGTATTCCATTGTAGGCAATTTTACTCAGGAGAATTTCATGATCAACCTTGTCAAAAGTTTTTTTGAAATCAGTGTAGACCGCATCTATTTGTAATGGCCTATCAATACTTTCAAAAAGATAATTAGCAAATATTAACAGGTTAGATGTCGTAGATCGGCGCTTAACAAATCTATGTTGTTCAGGAATGATAATATTATGCAGAAGAGGGTAAATCTCGTTGTGAACAAGTCTTTCAAAAAGCTTTGACAAGGTCGATAGAATCGAGATACCCATATTGTTCAACGTCATGCTTTGACCCACCCTTATGCACTGGGGTAATGTTAGCTCGCTTCCACACCACCGGGAACACACCTTCATGCAGACATCTATTAAAGAGGATATAGATCGGCTCACAAATATTATCAGCCGTAGCCTTAAAAAAGGCCGCCGGAAGACCGTCAGGTCCTGCCCCCTTAGAGGGGTCCAACCGTTTCAACCCGCCGAGTATCTTTGATTTATCGATATGCAAATTACTAACTAAGCTACCATTCTCTGCGCACTGCAGCGGCGGACCCCACGTGGTGAGCGTCGGTGATACGGGCTCAAATACTGACAAGATACTGACAAATTCATATAGAGCTCGCGTTCTTTTGTAAAACTTGATATATTGTGGAATCTAATGAATTATAACAGTACATTTATAGCTGGTGAAATAAATTAATAAGATAACATTAAAACTTGTATATAATTTTGACTTACATAGTATATAAGGTCGATTATAATTTAAAAGTGTATATAATTTTGATTTACATTTCATAATAACTTGATTTGATTTTATAAAAATTGTATTTAAACAATAATGAAATAATTTCGCGCCTCATTCAATTCGTCTGCACTTTCGCAGTAGTGTCACCGCGCCTCGCCGGACGGCGCGGCGACCGCGCCGGTGCACGCGTTATCGTGCCTACACCGCGCCCCGTAACACCAAAGTTATAATATTATTTATTAAACAAAACCTATGGGGGCCTATAATATACAATAAAATTCCGCACAATTTTAAAGAACACCCTGTACGAATATTTAAATCTAAACTGACTGCATTATTATTAGAAAAATGTTATTATTGTATAAAAGACTTTTTAAATGATAAAAATTTATAACAATTTAAAATTAATGACATAGAATTTATATTTTAACAGAATGTCTTAATTATTAATTGTATATTTAGATTAAAATTGTATCGTTAGTTTTTACGACTGCATGTTATTTTGTAAATGTTTTTTTCTTTAGTTTTTACGGCTTTGCGTGCCGTAAGGCAGAATGTAGCGGAAGCATTTAGTGATGTACCCTCTTATACCTGTACCTACATTGTTGGCAAATAAATAAATCTAAATGGCATAGCACGTATTTGTTGAAACTTTTGTATGGAAGCATAGTTTATTATTACGAATATGTAGGCACAAAATTATAAATTTAAATTCAATATTTCGCATATCGCAAAGTAAAAATACAATTACTTGTGCAGCATATTACTTAGTTGTTAGAACTTTTGTTGTAAGGTGTAACTAATACCTATAAGCGTATAGGAAATTATTTGAAAAACTTCTTTTTTTTTATTGAATGAGTTACGGGACATTTTCAGTTTTCCATTGTTCCACAGTACCTATCTGTTAGCATTTTCACTAATATATAGTTTAGATGGTATTACGCAGTAAATTATTTAATTTAAAATTTTATATTATTGTTGTAATATGAAATAATAGGAAATACCTACTTAATACCTATTGCATAGCTCTAAACTGTTAGCATTTTTGTACATAGCAATGAATTCACTAAAGTTATCCACCCAGAGAAAATAAAAAACTTTTGAATTATCGAAAGGCATATTCTTCTGGCTACTGGACTATTTCGAGTTATACGCAGTTTTAAAAAGTTGGGTGAAAATAGTGCATTTCGCGATTTTAATTGATTATTAATAAATGCACAATTATCTACAAGTTCTTATAGTAAATAACTTTATATAATGTTTTAGAAACATTATATAAAATCATTTACTACCATCCAGTCATTTACCAGAGAAGAGAAAAGTTTAGTAAAAAGATGCCAATGGTCAAATTTGAAAATGCTTTTTCTCAAATCAAGCTTTTTCAGAGTTTCAACTTTCACAAAAATATGCCAGTTTTTGAATATTTTTTTAATCCTAATTATCAATTGACTATTCCAGATACCGAATCTAGTTTTAACTCAACCCCCCCCCCCCCCCCCCCAACCCTTTTTACTTGGACGCCACAAATTACATAAATAATTTAACTTAAAATGAATTAACTTTATAATTTAGAGACAGATAAGTCAAGTATTTTTGCCTACCTTTGGTAACTTTTTGCACTATGGACGCACTTAATCAAACATTCATATTGAATCAAAATCACTATTATCACACTAAAACCGCATTAAATAATTGAATATGTAGAGAATTAATAAATTATAAATATAGGTACTTATTTAATAATCTAATAAAATTATTCCTTTTTAAATATAAAAAAAATCCCTCTAAACTCGCTCCAACCAGACTAAATGAAGAGTACAAGGAAACTAAGCTTATTAACAGTATTCTCAGAGAGGATAATACAACTTTACATCGCATACTATCGATGTAACGGGAAAAACATTAATTTAAATAACTAGCTACATACCTAGTTTATAAAAACATGGTAACAAATGCAATACAATTTTTTTACTAGTTTCAGTACTCACCAGTTACTACAGCGAGGATTTCATTTTGACACAGTTCAACAACATCATAATCATCATACATTCACTAATAAAATCTATTTTCTTTTTAAATCGTAGCATAAAATCTTTTTTATTTATATTTGACAGCCGAACGAATGCCACAGATAACTTTATAGTAGTCTGACGAATGCAACCACAGACTAATAGTACTAATGCATCGTAGTGCGCCCGCGTCTCTTCGCTTGTCGTTCACCATAGACAATATGGCATGGATAAGTAATGTTTCGAGTGTCGGGCGTGAGTAATTCGTAACATTTATTGTGCATTAAGTTTTCTATTTATATTTGTTTTTTATTTATTGTGTTATTTTTTATTTTTATTACCCTAGTAGGGTCTTTAGGTGTCCGTAGGCGAGTCCGCGGCACCACAGCGGGTCCTATCAGAATACCAGCGCCGCGGTATTTATTTATTTTTTAAATATCGCAGCATTATGCTGAGATAGGAGCCTTTTTGGCATCGCACAAGTCTTGATTGTATTTTATCTTTGGATATTGTTATTAAATGCTATTTTTGTATTTCTTATGCGTGTCCCAAATAAAATATTTTTCTTTCTTTATTTCTTTCTAACATTCATTGAGTTATTTACGTTGCTGAGCAGACAAATATTTCGAACATATGAAGCTGGGTTTAGCAATATATAATACTTTAAAATCATTCAGATTGGGATTGATAGTTACGCAATTAGGCTGCAGTTAGCTGATGTTGACGATACGAGTGTCAAAGTTTTATAAATATTATCTTATTGATTATTGTACTAGCTGCGCCCCGCAGTTTCACCCGCGTAAGTCTCGACCCCGTGGGAATATCGGGATAAAAAGTAGCCTATGTCTTTATCCAGGGGGTCAGCTACCTCCATACAAAATTAGTCCAGCCGTTAGAGCGTGAAGAAGTAACAAACATACACACTCACAAACTTTCGCCTACTATTAGTCTGATAGTATTGTATAATTGCATAGCACATGTGTGAGCACTATGTACCTTCCATTTACTGAGTACGTCTTTCATCGCTTGAATGTGCCCTGGCGGCTGAGAGTGTCTCTTGCTCACTCAAATGTCTCGCTGATAGTAGCGTGTGTGTTGGATCATTAAGGTCCCTTCAAAATGGTTGAGCTAAATGGTCCTGATCCATGCGTCATGTTTGTGAACGGGCGCCGTCAGTAGGAACAGCCGATCTAATCTGAAAAAATCTCACCGTGTAATCGTAGCTGAAGTGAGCTTGAAGTGAGTTGTTAACAGTGTCAATCCCTCACTGACAGTTCACTCCACGCTCATTTCACCTTAGTTTTCACGGTCAGATGGTTACAGAATAGCACTGCTGGTCATTTCTTAGCTGCCACGGCTTATTTTAATTGTTTTTTTTTTGTTTTTATCTTTTCAACATGGACACTTTTAACGTGCACTTCTTTGTCAGTTTCTTAAATGCGGGAAGGAATCTTGAGAGCACTATGAGAGATAGAGACCGATATTATTACTAAGAAACTACGCAAACATTTCTATTTTTATCTTGAAATGAAAATAGCCTAGGTTATCAAAACGCTGGTCACGGACATGCAGAAGTAGGTTCTTACTAAACATGTTTTCTTCAGTAGACACAATTTAAGTCTACGAATGTTGTACCATAGATAAGTGTCTGAACTCCTAACATAACCTCGGAAAGAAAAACTGTTGAGAATGTTAAGTACAAAGTGGTATGAGTCTGTTTTCACAAGTTTTTGTGAGACCAGAGAGATGTTGGTATAACGAGTTTTTTTTTTCAGAAAGTCCTGTCTCGTTGCCGTTATGTCATCAAACATAAGATTCAAATTGCCTATATTTCCTCATTGATCCCTCATGCGGTTATAAGGCATTGTTATCTTCTATTTTACAACATAAGACCAGAAATTTAATTGGCTCCCAATCCCCCAAAAACTACAAGTACCTATTAAGTCCCTCACGAAAATACTTCAGCATTAAAATACCTTCCTAACTAAACTAATTCCCTAATAGGTAGGCAGTTAAACAAACGGAATAATTAATTCAATCACCTAATGCGCTTTATCTTCAGTCGGTAACGGCGCCCGGTACAGTGATACAAGAAATACATTAGGAAGAAACTCTGCTCGCCTTGCTAGTCACGCAACGCGATATAATTTTAAAATAATGATGTTGAAAGGAATTAGGTTTCACTTGTTTCTTTTAATCAATAAACCAACTTAGCCTATAGCAGTCCACTGCTGGACATAAGGCTTTCCCAGGCTGCGCCACAACACCTTGTCCTCTGCCTTCCGCATCCAGTCTGACCCAGCCACCTTTTTAAGGTCGTCGGTCCATCTAGCTGGGGCCGTCGCACATTACGCTTGCCGATACGCGGTCTCCACTTCAGGACTCGTGTGCTTCACCGGCCATCGGTCCATCGACAAGCATGGCTAGCTCTCTGGCTCTTCAGCTTGCTTACTCTGCAGGCTATGGCGGTAACTCCAGTTCTCTTCCGGATAATCCCTTCTATTCTGATCTTATCCTTAAAAGAAACTCCGAGCATAGCCCGCTCCATAGCGCGCTGAGTGAACTTGAATTTGTGAACCAGCCCGACTCTCAGTGTCCACGTTTCGGTACCGTATGTCAAAACGGGCAGGAGGCACTGGTTGAAAACCTTAGTCTTCAAACACTGCGGCGTAAGCGACGAGAAGACTTGAAGAAGTTTTTCAAACGTTGCCCAACCCAACTGGATCCTTCTGTCGGCTTCTTTCTCAAAGTTGTGCCTACCGAGCTAGATAACTTGCCCTAGGTAGACGTACTCCTTCAGGCTTTCACGCCCTACCGCTGGCCTCGCCACCATCGAGGCGGTCCGGCCGGTACTCGAGCCCTGGCTCGGGAGGAGGCACGGCTCCCTGTCGTTTCGGGTGACGCAGGTGCTCTCGGGGCATGGTTGCTTCGGGAAGTACCTGTGTCGCATAAACAGGGAGCCGGACGCCCGGTGTCATCACTGCGTCGACTGCCGGGAGGACACGGCGCGGCATACGTTGGCAGAGTGTGCCGCATGGGAGGAGCCTCGCCGTGCCCTCATCTCAGGAGTAGGCAGTGACCTGTCGCTGCCGGCCGTGGTCGAGTCGATGGCCGGCAGCGAGGAGTCCTGGGACGCGGTGGTGTCCTTCTGCGAAACAGTCGTGTCGCAGAAGGCGGCTGCGGAAAGGGAGCGGGAGATCTTGTCCGCTCACCCAGCCCGCAGCAGGCGCCCCGGGCGTCGGCAGAGGGCAGATAATGCCCTCTTCCGGCCCCCCTAAATGAGTCCAGGGACGGCGGACTCGGGGACGTCCGCCGCCCGCTATCACACTGGACCCGAGGTGGCGCCGCGTAGTGTTCCACGCGCGCCCCTTTCAGACGTCGCGGGGGGGGGGGGGGTCTAACACCTCACCCCCCCTCCAGACTTGAGGTGGCCCGCAGCGGCGGGCCGGCACTAGCCGGGGATTGCGGAAGTAATAACAGATCCCAAGATCCCCGGCCCAAGTGTGAGAAGGGAACACTGGGGTGGTTTTTAGTCAGTAAGAGTCTGACAGACCCCTCCGCCCGCCCCAGGGCGGAGGACATCCATGAGGATTTTCCACCCCGTGAACAAAAAAAAAAAGGTAGACGTACTCCTTCACAACTTCAAGAAGCCGCTCTTCGATTTTCCCTTCGTTTTTTTATATGGCGCGTAATAGTTTTGGATGTGGTTAAAGCTTTTGGAATTTTGTTTCGTAAAATGTCCTCAGTTGTATAAATACTGGGACTCTGAAAAACAGCCAGTAGCTTAAAAAAATATTTTCTCATGCGAGAATTACTGACCACACGAAACTCACTGCTGAGTCGTTGCACTGATGTCACACGTAAAGTTAATATGTGGAAAATGTCGTGGGATACATTTACTCACTCTGTAGCTCATATTTTGTGTAATTCTGTAATGTATAACCGTTTATTTTCCCAAAATGAATCATATAAAAATAACATGAGTATATACCAGTCAACACATAACATAACGCCTGTAAGGAAGGCGAAGGATTAGACAGAGATGTATATATAGTACACCCACATTTCTCCAGTTATGTTTAAGTCCCATGTAATAGAGGGCGAGCCTATTGCCATCAACAGGGCACAGATCCAGACTCAAGGCTGCTACTGAAAAATAGCCGATACTGATGACAAAACATCCTCAAGTTGAGCAGGTCCTTAGGATATACCTAATCCATGAGCATTATGTTAATTGTTTATAATCTAACTAATTAACAAGTCAATGCTTGATTATTCGAAGTCATGCAGATGTTTCCTGAATAAGACGTCAAATTAAACAGAATTATCGTTAAGACGATCACGGAGTAACAGATTAACTTCAGATATAAAGCATTTAGTAGATACAGGAGTATGGAGAGAGAATTTAAATTGAAAAGCTTTGTTAAATACCTTCCAACTTGGAAGTAAATCAGAATCACTAACTTTTACCGCATTAGTCTGTTGAGAATTTTGTTTGAGAACTATTTAAACATGACACACGTCTGTTGTTAAATGCGACTTTGCGAGAAGGTAAGTCAGAAATGCGAGTTGTATATAATTATGCTCCCAAATTACAATGTTTATTTTATTTTTTTACATACTCCCTTGACATAATCTTTTCTTTATTTGACATTATAAGTATTTTAATTTCATCAATGTTTTTAGTTTTAGTATTGTAATAATATTTTATATCGTTTTTTTTTTTATATTTTATGAATGTGAGAACGTTGTAGGCTTAATAAACTGTAGATTTGTAGCCCATTTTTTTTTTTTTTAAGTACCTGGTTGCCGGGCCTACACTGTCCTCCCATACATACTAACACTGTAATTTGAAAACATTGTAAAAGCCGATTATTTTTTTTAAAGAGTAACCATGGTGTTTCTTACCGGCTCTTCTCTATAGGAAACGATCAATTGGAACCGTGCACCTAGCTTCCGACGTTTCATAAGTGCCCATGTAGGCTTATGTGAAATAAAATATTTTGATTTTGAATTTTTCTTAATCTACTTCAGTTTCATCTTAGAGTAGATAAACAATATAGCATCGCTTGATAAAAACTTTAAACATCATTCAATATTATATTAATATTTTAATCATTAAATTATTAATAGGTACAGTCGAAACACAGTCCATTAAACATGACATAATGAGTCATCGTGTTATCGGTTGTTCGCTACGAAAGCGTAGCTCACGTAGCGGCTACGCCATCGCGTCAGCTACGGCGTAGCAAGACGGTAAAAACAGCTTTTGTCTACGGTAAAATTGACAAAAAAGATTGAGCTGGCAAGCAATTAAAATGCCTAAAGTAAAGGCTGTTTTAAAACTATCTGATGACAATGTTAACAAATAGATCGGACAACGTACTTGTGGATGCTAATAATGTAATGCCTCTTACAAATTGAGTGCTTTGATTAGATTATTAGAATACTCTTAACCTACATTTTATAATAATTGTTGTAAAAACTGGTCAGATATGAAGTTGAAACCTTCTACATACCTAAGAATGTGTAATTAATTTTGTTTACTCAAAAATGCTTGTAATGTGTTCATTATTGGGACAACATTTTTTGATCAAAGTCGACCTTTCCACGCTACTTGAATAGGCGCCAGCAAAGTTGTATGGAATTTCATTGCTGGTTAGTTTTAGCCACCAGAAATATCCTTTGAAAATCCATTACTGACGAGTTTTGTTTCGAAAATTGTCATGTGCAAAAATATTTATTCAGAATATAGCTGTATAAGTACAGGCAGACAATCACTATAAAACAAAATATATTAAGGGGCGTAGTGCATACAAACGTAATACTAAAATAATTTGTAAATCAAACATATTTTATGGTAGTGTGTCTTTATTCCGACTGGAATACAAAATATCTAGGTTCCCGAATAAATATTTTGAATGGATACCGATCTAAACAAGAGTTATGAAAAAAATAAGTTTTCAATAGAAATTTAAAATTCCTCATATCTCGTCTTTATATCATTTTCTTTTTACAATATATATTTGGGAACAAAGATATTCTGTAATCCAATCGAAATAAATACACACTACCTTAAGAATATGTTTGATTTACAAATTATTTTGGTATTACGTTTGTATGAACTACGCGTGCTACGCCGCCGGCCCCTTAATATAAATTATTAATTTTAATTATTATTAAAAAAAAAAAATTACTCGCATTGTTTGAGTAAAGCACTACAACCCACGGTCCGCAATGACTGCGTTGCTGGCCACGCTATGATGGCCTCCAGCTTAGCTTAGCTACGCTCTCGGCCTTCAAGCCTGGTCTGAAGGCCGAGACTTGCTGAACGCGCTATAAAGGCCTCAACCTTCAGTCTCGGACTTTATTCCAGCTTGTCCATCAAGGGCTGCAAAGCTGACCGCGCTGTGTTGACCTGGAGCAGCGCTTTTGGCCATCGTCAACGCTGCCAGCAACGTAATTATTACAGGCCACTGCAGTATGGTACTATTAGTGAGTGATTGTACTTTTGAAACCGACCATAGATAATAATGTGTTAGGAATAATGAAAGCTTTTTCTGTAGACAGTAAACTAGGTTTCTTGAGGACGTCAGCTATATTAAAAAAGCCTATTATGGCCGATGCATACCCATAATATAGTATTTGTGGCGGTAGCGCTCGCTACATACATAATTTATGACAGCGACTTGGCTGAATGTCGTGGCCAGCTACTGCGAAAAATAGAAATGCTTTCGTAGTTTTCTAGTTTATGTTTTGAGTACTATAATATTAAAGGAATTCTGGTTATATTTTTCCATATTTACGATGCCTCTCCGCCCCTTGGTAAATAAAATTCTTATTCCAAAGATACAAACTATGTTTGTGGGTAACCTACAAAATTTTATTTGGATTGCTTTATTTATTATGCCATCTAGGCCTTACTTTTTAGGGTTCCGTGACTTAAAAGGGAAAATACTGAACCCTTATAGGATCACTTCGTTGTCCGTCCTTCTGTCTGTCAAGACCCATTTTTCTCAGCAACGCGTGGATATATCAAGTTGAAATTAATATCAAATACGTCGGTCTACGGTCCCTTGGAGCTCTAAAAAGAATCAAGCTTCTAAGTCACCACAATAAAAAATACGGCCATCTACGCGACACATTTTGATACTCGCAAAAACGTCAAAACCTATAAACTCAAACTCAAAGCATTTATTTCAAATAAACCATTTACAGGCACTTTTGATTTGTCAAGGAGTCAGTCAGTCAGAAATATGAAGCTAGTTGCTCATTCCGAAGCGTAGTAGGTTCCTCTCAAAAAAGAACAGGCAAGAAACTCCACGGACACTCTTTTAAATTAACTTAAAGCTTAAAGGCTTCTTCCCGTTGACCCAGAATCATAAAATTTCGCAAGAAGCAAGGTCTCACATAGCAAGTAAAGGAAAAAGTCCGACAACTTCTTCAAAACGTCTTTAAGCGCGTTGACCGATATTTGGTAGGGGAAAAACTTATGGGTTCGCCTCACCGACATGCAGTAGTAGCAGTAAGTGAAGTTAAATTGACCACGTGAAAAGTTTAACTTGTGTATAATGCGCATTGTTTAAATTGTGTTTTACATAATACATAAAAAAGTACTTTAGGCGCGTTGAACGATAAGTTTTCACTTCTATTGTTCCATGACTGCCTATGTTTTTTTTTAAATTTATTCATTCATACAATGCACAGGTTTTTTTTTTTTTTTTGGGTGGGAAATTATCAAATAACTTCTCCCGCTCTGGGCGGAGCGGGAGGGCGTGTCAGACTTTTACTGACTAAAACCCACCCGTGTTTTTTCCGTTGCCTGTGTGCCACGGCCACGATATCCCTTTCGGACAAACTCGCAACCCCGGCAGGCATTGGTCCTGACGGACCCCGTCAATTGGTGCTGACATCTCTTTGAGGCGCGCGTGGAACACAACGCGCCGTCGACCCGGGCCTGGTCCTTATCGGACGGCGAGCTACCCATCGCTCACCGTCCGCAGGCCCGCGCCTACGGTGGCCGGAAATCGGCTTGCGACTCCCGACGCCCGGGGCGTCTCCTGCGGCGACTAAGGGCGCGAGGGCGCGAACCTTGTCTCACCCTCACGCGTTCCGCCTCCTCCTTCGCTAGCATAACTGCTTCGCAGAAGGAGGTTACGGCCTCCCTTGCACTCTCGCTCCGAACCATGGCCTGAACTAGGGCCGGACGCGAGAGATCGCCTCCGCCGATCGCCTCCGTGAGGACACGGCGGTGCTCCGCCCAAGCTGGGCAGACCTCAACCGTATGCTCCACCGTGTCCTCCGGGCGAACAATGCACAGGCTAAGCCGCTGGTTCTAGAGGCATGAAATTTTGCACAAGATTTCCGTATTTAACGAAAGTGATACTATTAAATGTAGTGCACAATTCAATGGTGTTTTTTTATGTTGTAAAAATGAAATTTGATATAAAATGTATTGTAATGTAATTTATTAATTTTTGTTTTTTTTGCAGTGCCCTTACAGGGTGCATGTTTAAAACATTTATTCTTATTCCAACCTCTGTACTACATGTTTGCAATAAACTGATTTGATTTCATTTGTAGCGCATTAAGTGCTCGTTTACGGAGACGCGGGGAGTCGTGTGCAGTGTGGCGTCTCGCGGCGCGTCGGACGTTTTTTCTGTTTACAGAGAGGCGGTGCGTGCAGCGGCCCACGTCATCACACGCGCAAACACAAACATAATATGGCAATGTACGATGTTGTTTATGGAGACGCGGGGCGTGAAGAGTAGCGGTGTCCGCCGCTGCGGCCGCGGCGGAACTTCTAGCGTGTAGCGTAGCGGGTATCGCCGTATGCTCGTACTGGGGCGTGCGACGCCGCAGTTGTAGTTACGTGTTACCCTGGACGGAGGATTACAGAAACGCAACGCCGCGTGCGCCTCCGCGATAAATAACTACGCCGTATGTTTGAATTTAGTGCGGGCCGGACCGCCCAACGCGACGCGGGACGCCCTGCGTCTCCGTAAACAAGGCCTAAGAGAGTCTCGGTCTATCCCCTGTGGCGACTAGACGTTCCCTTTGAGTCGTGTAGTTACTGATAATTCGGTGGTTTTACTCGAAACCAAAACCCCTAACTAGTGATTCTAGTGAACAACTTTATATACCTATATTTATTTATTCATTAAAAAACAACGTTTACAAAAAATCTTGACTTAAGAGGGCCCTTCCCGGTCCGTCTATCGTCAACGCGAGCATGGTCGAAAAGTTTGTTGTTTCATCCAGCGCAAGTGAAAACTATTAACAAACGAGTGAGCACACGATAACATTGAACGAAAAATAATGTGCAGAATTATCATAAAACTTGTTCCAGGAAATACGTGTTTTTGAGTAAGCCTTACCAGTTTGTTAAATAAATGTTGGTCATTTAGAATCTCCATTACATTTGCAAGGTTTCTATCATAATGTTTTCTTAACATTTACAATTTATGAGTACATTATGAATGGCCAAAGTTCAGGTAAAATTTGCGCAAAAAAGCAGATTTTTGCAGGCTTATACTGACTTTGTTTTTCAAAGAAGTTATTTTCTGCTTGCATAGAAACCTAGATATAGTGCACAAGATACTTATTAGTTCAATAATTTCAAAGACAGATGTGTTACAACGCCATAATCACGTACGAGCGTTTGTATGAAAAGTATGTCAGGTTGGCCGCTCTTAAGGACTTCACCCCGCAAAACCAGTTTCACGGTTTGGATAAGGAAGGATATTTGAAATTTTAATTATATCCTACTTTCTAAGTTCGTTATTTGTCGCCAATGGTTAATCCCATAGCCCCCACAGAGCAGTGGTGCTGTGGTAACGGCTCCGACTGACGAGTACTGGTCGTGGGTTCGAACCCAAGCAGGCGTTTCTTTGTGTAAATTATTTCATCACCACTGCTCTCAAAAACGGTGGAGGAAAACATCGTGAGGAAACCGGCATCTCCTAGAACCAGAAATTCGAAGACATGTGACATCCACCAACCCGCACTGGGCCCACGTGGCCCACTCTCTCCGAAAAGAGTAGGACTGTGTCTCAACAGTGGGAACATTATAGGCTGATGAATAATCAGTTCATAATGGGGCTTGTTTTTCAACTAAAAAACAAATGAAACAAACAAAAAAGATAAAATAGCCCGCTAACCGTAATCTTAACATTACACAGGGGTAACCTACTGTGAAAATCATTACTCCCCTACCCGTGACCGCAGTCGGGAAACAAAATGCATCGGTTACGTGAGAGCAAAGGCAGTTTATCAAAGATATAAAGTTCGGTGCATATAGGCCGGTACACACCTACGATTTAAATAGGTAACGCCGTTTGCACACTTGATACTTTTAAGTTTTTTGGTACTGTTTTGCCATACTACCTTTACACACAAGTTACCGTTTCCCAAAATATATAAAAAAAACCGGCAAAGTGCGAGTCGGACTCGCGCACGAAGGGTCTATCAAATCTATAAAATCGAACGATCTATAAAAAACGGCAAAAAATCACGTTTGTTGTATGGGAGCCCCCCCCCCCCTTAAATATTTGTTTTATTTTAATTTAATTATTTATTTTTAAAGTGAATATATAATTAAATATTATGTGAATATTTCAAGCGTCTACCCGTTGCCGTTATCAATATCGAGCAAAAACGAGCAAATAAATCACGTTTTTTGTATGGGAGCCCCCTTAAATATTTATTTTATTTTGTTTTTTTTTGTATTTGTTGTTATAGCGGCAACAGAAATACATCATCTGTGAAATTTCAACTGTCTAACTATCACGGTTCATGAGATACAGCCTGGTGACAGACGGACGGACAGACAGACAGACGGCGGAGCCTTAGTAATAGGGTTCCCGTTTTACCCTTTCGGTACAGAACCCTAAAAAGTGTTCCACAGAACGGCCCCCCGACAGCAGTGATTATTTTATTTACTTGTTTAGTCAGCGAGTAAATGAGTAACCTTACGATTTGTTTTAAATACAGATGAACTAATACAACTTGTTTTTTTTATTTTGTAGTTCGATTTTTAGCAGGGCGGTCCTGTTGCTTTCAGGGTGTTGATGGGGCTGCCTAGCTTCTGTAGCGCGTCAGGGATGTTTGCGGAATTGCGTGTTGATTGCTTTTATGCATTAATGCGTAAAAGATGTGCGTCCTTGGTGCGAGCCAGTTCCAACAGCATCCTGGGAGTTATTGCTGACAGGCTGGACTGCTCTATTGTAAGTCGTTGCTCCAGTATTTCAGCTGGACTGCTGAAGCAGTGATTATGTTGTTGTGTGTGTTTTGTAATTGTATCGCTAACATAGTTATAAGTTTATTTTATTGTTACTAACACTGTATGAGTCTCATGAGTTACTCTAAATAAAGAATGTAATAATAATAATAATTAACTATCCGCAGACAGAGAATCCATCTACGTAATTTTCGAATTTTTCAACTGTTGTATGAAATGGCTTTAGCACGGAATTTGATAAATAATTAATTCATTAATTTCCCTGACTATACAAGCAAAGTGAAGCCCCCGAGTCCTTGCCGAAGTACTTTAAACTATAGCATAGCTCACGAACACTCTCATTAGGAAGTTATTGAACTAAAGGTCAGAAACATGGCAATGGCCATTCCGATACTATTGCATGACTTAATAATAAAAGTGGTGTGTACCTCTTTACTTGTTGAATGACGACGAATTGTCATGCAACCACAGGCTAACTAAATTCTGGATACTTATTGTGATTTATCGCTTTCAATATTGAAAGCCTTTTTAGGGTGCCGTACCCAAAGGGCTGCCAACGGGACCGCCCGCGTCTGTCCATCCGTCCGTCTGTCACAGGACTGTACCTTTTGAACCGTAATAGGTTGACACTTGACATTTTCACAGAGTGTGTAAGCATTGCTAATAGCCGCTATAACCACTTACAAATATATATATTATAAGGTAAGTACAAGAAACGTGCCTTTTTTTGCCGTTTTTTTGCTCGATTTTTATAATGGAAATGTTAAATATTGTATCTACGTTGGTACGGAACCCTTCGTGTGCGACTAGCAATTGGACACTTTTCTTCAGTAACACTAAGTCTATAGAAATAATATATATTGGAATATAACAATAAAACTATTACACATTCAGATTAAAAGTCGATTTTAATGTTACCTTGTGGACTTAAAAAGTGGTTGGAAGTAAAACCACCAATGTGTGCCAAAGAAAAAAAAAAAGAAGATGTCCCCATTTTTAGGATGTAACATCCGCCATATTATTTTTGTCCGTACAAAATATAGCCTATGTCATTCGGACCATATTAACTAATGATTGACACCGCATTCATCAAAATCGGATGAGTAGTTTAGGCGTTACGGTGGAACATACGTAAATACATAGCCTGCTAAAAACCTCAGACCAAACCAAGACATAGCCCTGCGAACAATACAATGAAGCATGTCAAAACTACACCTCGCTCTGTGCAATACGCTCACACGCACACATTGACAACCAAACTACACCTCACCAGAACACTCACTAAGTGGCCGGCCTCATGTCACTGTTGACACCACTATGTCTTGGTTTTTTATTTAGTCTGAGCTAAAAACATAACCCTTCCCTTTGGCTTCGCCGTAGTCGGGTAAAAACAGTATTTTATTTCCAATAGGTACTTACACCACAACGTGGTGATTATCGCTTAATTATTACTTGATTTGTAGAACTTTCAAGAATGACCTACCGGTCAATGTATTATAAGAACCACCAGACAATTGTTTCAAAGACCGCTTCGACCTACTGTATAATGTTAGACTGTGGCACAACTAAACACATATGAAATAACGGCCTGTTTTGATTCCCGCACATCGACGGCAAATTTAATGTATGATAACGATGCCAGCGTTGATGTATATTACTGTCATTACTTTTTTATTGCCTCCAATCAATATCAAAGGTATGTGTAACAGTTTTTACGATCTAGAATTTTCCTAATTAAAGCGTGAAGGTATTATAATATCGAGCCTGATATGGAAGAAGATCATAAGCGACAATTATAGTATTAACAAAAAAAAAAAAATTAGACGTGAACAGATACATGAACAGCCCATAGGTTGTTTAGTGATGGATGGGTTAGTAACAGAAAGTACTTATAGTCTATATTAGTATTGTTAGTAAGGACACAAACACAGCTAAATTGCCTAAGCCCGCCCTCGAGGCTCAGTGTGGTAGCAGCATAGGTACATAGGTACATCTACGTGATGAAATAACTTATCTACGTGTACCTATCTCTCACTCACCCTTTTTCGCTTTTTCAAAAAATAATAAATAAAATTAATAAAATAATCAATAAAATACCTCTCCTATAAATTTTAATTTATGTCGCTTACGATGTTATTCCATAACGTCTACTCCGAAGCGTTAAATCGAAGTATCGGCCGAATTTTCGGCCGTTGCTTGACTAACTATGGCTGACTACGGCGAATGAAAAAAAAATCGGCCAAGTGCGAATCGGACTCGCGCACGAATGGTTCCGTACCATTATCTACAAAAACGGCAAAAAAAATACGTTTGTTGTATGGGAGCCCCCCTTAAATATTTGTTTTATTTTAATTTAATTATTTATTTATAAGTGAATATATAACTAAATATTCTGTGAATATTTCAAGCGTCTACCTATTGCCGTTATCAATATCGAGCAAAAAAATCACGTTAGTTGTATGGGAGCCCCCTTAAATATTTATTTTATTCTGTTTTTTAGTATTTGTTGTTATAGCGGCAACAGAAATACATCATCTGTGAAAATTTCAACTGTCTAACTATCACGGTTCATGAGATACAGCATGGTGACACAAGGACAGACAGACAGACAGACAGACGGCGGAGCCTTAGTAATAGGGTTCCCGTTTTACCCTTTGGGTACGGAATCCTAAAAAACGACAGTCAAAGAGATAAGCCTAAATAAAAAATGTGACTTTAAGTCGGGGATGGATTCAAAGTCAAAAAAGGAAACTATGGAAGTTATAAAACGGCTGAACAATCGGTCGATACTTCGGTTTAACGCTTCGGAGTAGACCCCCAGGCTCGATATTACTAGCTTTTGCTCTAGAGGCTTTGCCCGCGTGGATGTCAGATAATATCTCACGGGAACGTACTACCAGGATAAAAAGTATCTTATGTGTTAATACAGGTTATAAACTATCTGTGTGCCAAATTTCATTCAAATCTGTTCAGCCGTTTTTGCGTGATCGAGTAACATACAGCCAAAGTTTCACATCTATACACTAAACAAATAAACAAACGTGTCTGTTTGTAATGTCAAAATAACAGCTTTTTACTTAAAAAAAAACTTTAATTAAAATTTATGTCCCTGTCTGTCGGTTTGTGCCGGCTAATTTCCGAAACGTCTGAACCGATTTTGACGGGACTTTCACTGGCTGCTGATGGTATAAGTAGTAACTTACTTTTATTTTAGGAAAAGCGACGCGGGCGAGTCGCGGGCAGCAGTTAGTTTATAATATCAGTAGGATTCATTGCTACACAAGTAGCAATACTTTCTACAAAAGAACTGCGCTTAATTGTATCCTAATGATTTTCTTTCCGTTCGCGCCGACCACACGGCAAACATTTCGCAGAAAAAGTGAAAAAGCTGTGAGGAGAAACCTCGTTAACTCCCCTCAAAGGAACTAAATCAGAATAGACGTACAAAAGTTACACAACAAAAGCTTTTCCCAACAAATCAGCATTCTGTAGTTTGCCACGAATTCTGTCTACCTTTTCGGGATAAAACGATACAAGAAGACATAATGTCGCGGGTCTGCAGTCGGCCTTATGCGAGCCGGGTCATAACTCAGCACCGGGTGCGTATACGCGTAGGTACCTACGTGAAATCGCGGGATTGGACCACCCCTTACAATTACCATGGCAAACAGTTAAATCAGGCAGAAAAGGCACAAAATATATACAGTAGAAAATTAGGAGTTATTCTGGTATATTTGTTTCAATTGTGTACCACATATGTGTAGTGTATATTATATGACGAGAACATAAATTATGTTTTGTTAAATTCCAGATTCCTTGGACTACTCATTTGCATGGAACATAAATTGTCGTTCTACCATGAATTTTATTACTAGCCTTTGCCGGTGGCTTCACTGCGTGGATGTCGGAAAATATTCCACAGGACCGTACTACCGAGATTAAAAGTTCCTAACATAACATAACATCACGCCTGTAATCCCCGAAGGGTTAGGCAGAGGTGTACCTAATAGTACACCCACATTTCGCCAGTTATGTTTAAGTCCCATGTAATAGGGGGCGAGCCTATTGCCATCAACCGGGCACAAATACAGACTCCAGGCTGCCACTGAGAACTTTCTAATGGAAAATCCCAATAACACTGCCCGACCTGGGAATCGAACCCAGGACCTCATGCTCAACAGTCGCGCTTGCGTCCACTAGACCAACGAGGCAGTAAAAGTTCCTATGTTTTGTTAATCCAGGTTATAAACTATATGTGTGCCAAATTTCATTCAAATACGTTCAGCCGTTTTGCGGTTCGGTCAACTGCCGTTGAAATCAGTGCTCTTAGTGGAATACCTCGTCTTTGCGCCAATCCGGAACAAATATTTATTTTGTGTAACATTTGTTTCGTTATTATTTTATTATTTGGGTAGATTTTTGACTGACCCGTTGGTCTCGTGGTCACAAACGCGACTGCAGAGCGTGAGGTCCTGGGTTCGATTCCCGGGTCGGGCAAAGTGTTATTGGGTTTTTCCATTAGGAATTTCTATAAAAGCCCGGAGTTTGGAAGTTGGCGGTGTGATACCCCCCCCCCCCCCCCGTGCCTCGGAAAGAATGAAAAAGCATTTATTGGGACTCGCACAGATCACAAATTAAACTAAAACACACTCGTAGAAACATAAAGAACAAGAATAAAACAAATTAAAAAAAGCACGTTAAGACATGCGCAACTTTACAGAATATTATGGGCAGGGTAAGTAGCTCGATCTATCGAGGTGTGGAGCGAACACTTAAGACGCTGACAACAGGTAAACCGCTGTCACTGTCAGACTGCATACGAAAGAAAGAGAAGCGCGATGACACAACGCTTGTATTTTATTGCAACGAGTAGATTAATTGAAAATAAAAAAACAACCAAGTTCTGCATACAAATAAGACGTTCTTGTTATTATTTAAATATCAACCGTACGTTGATATTTAACACAGATATTTTGGATTGCAACTCAAAGTAAAGGGTTATAGTTTACCATTAATTTGTATCGAGATTTTTTTTTCTAAACGTGTTTTGGTAACAGCCATGCTCTGAGAAATATGTTCAAGAATAACATATATTTTTTCCGCTACCACAAACTATTTAGTTTTATCAATTTGTTTGTTTAAGACAAGCCTACTTTTATCATTTGCCTTGCCAGCGCCTTAAGGATACCCTTCAAAATAATCAACCTGTTTATATTTGTTCGCCGTTAAGGCAAAACATGACTGTGCTATAATTTTTTTGTAACATCTTGCATGCCATGTGTGTGTATACTTATGTTTTGGACAAATAAATGATCTATTATATTCTATTCAAACAAAACAACCCGGCTAGTAGTAAACTAAGTACTTCTCAGTACGACCTTCATCCTTTATCACAAGAGCCCTCCACTCTAGTTATCAGAGTAACTCACCTTGTAGACGAGTGCACTATTATCAGTTATAATAAAAGGTATGTTAATGATAAGAACCATCAATGCAGCGACAGTCGATTGATTGTAATCTGTACCGGGTTTACGCCATCGCAGCTTATGAGTAAAATAGGTAACACTCCTAGCAAGTACATAATGAGAAGTGTTCTACGTACGTAATCACGTGGATTATAAGTGTTTCCGCATAGTCAATAGATAGTGTCATGTTTAATCATCATTAGGCAGTGGCGTAGCTAGGTAACCAAAGGCCCTGGAGCAAAAAATAAACTTGGGCCCCAAGCCCCCAACTAAACTATTTAAAATCGTTTGTTCCGTATTCTTCGTATTCCGAATTCGCTGTACTCCAGATTCGTCGTACCTAATACAGTCGCGCGCTTGTAAATTCACTTGTAGCGTTTTACAGTCACGCCATTGAAGCGCGCCGTGTTTCTCATAGGGCCTTGCGTCAAGCGCGTGCTGTTGAAACGCGATGTTTCACGGTGCGACTGTGAAACCAGCCTAAGAGGCTAAAGATACAGGGGAATTCCCCGCAAGTTTCAAACCTTTCGATATTCGAGACTTGTTGGGAATTCCCCTGTATTTTTTCAAATAAGTTGCCATTATTAAAGTCGCGTTCCTGGAATCTGATTTATTTATATTCCGAATGTGGGAGAGATTTTCACTAGGTCAATTTATAGTTTGTAAGTTCAGAGTCCGAGGGGCCCCTGAGCTTGGGGGCCTCGGGGCACTGACCCGTCTAGCCCTACGGTAGCTACGCCACTGTCATTAGGTATGACTGAATGAATTAAATGCACCGACCCCAAAGTGGTTAAACCAGACTCGATCACTCGAATTAACCCAAAAACTCACACTAGCCCTTAAAATAGCCATCAAGTAGTCTTATACAAATAAGTAGCCTTCTTTCAGAAGACACTATTCTGGTGACATAATGAAACCAACAACCTTGGTTAGTTTTTGAACTCGCAAAATAAAACTTCAAATCACTTTTAAAAGGACTTTCAAAGTTTTAAATTACACAGAACACCTGTCCCCAAATGGACTTAATTTCAGCCATTCAGTCAGACAGAAACCATTTAAAAATATCACTAAGCCAAGTTACAGCTTAGGTCCTAAAGTTAGTTAGGGCTTTATACCCCAAACTTTCTGTAATCTGTGTCCTTCAAAATTAAAGCCCACGGCTGCCACGAGCGACATTTAAATAAATTAAAGCAATTTTTTTTTATTTTCAGAGTTTGGCGAAATTGGTATATTTTTATCATGATAATGCTGAAGGTAAGCTTGGGATTTATGGCAGAAAGTCAACTATTTATCCAAGCACTGGAAATTAATTTTAACAAAAATTTTGTTCTTAACTATTTTCGTAGCTAAGAGCTGTTTTAATGACATCATCACTGGCTAGCTTTTTGTGGCTTTTTTAACTACGCAAGAAAACTCACAAGCTGCAGCTGGTTTCAAGAAAAATACGTTGTAATCGCGATGTAAATATATCAGTGGAATACATACATTCATTATACATGTTTGGTATGACGGACGTAGTAAATACATAAATCAAATCAAATCAAATCATTTATTTTTGCTGAATACACTGTTACAATGGTGTTATAAGAATTACATGTTTCAAGTGATTCTACCGTCAGGCATGCAAAATTTATATAGTCATAGTTATTCATCAATTAATCAAAAAAGACATTGGAATAAATACAATTAGATGAAATAAGCACGATATAGTTATAATAAGTTAAAGTCATAGTGGATAATAAATTATAAATTAAATAATAAAAATATTTAGATTATTTCAATGTCAATGTCAAAATTAGTTACTAAGAGATACATGCATAATTCATTGAATAATTGATTTTACTTGATGTCACTGTGAGGTCTTTAGTTTGGCAAAATTATCACTGAGGAAGTCATTCAAGTTATAGTAGCATTTATTAATCAGAATTTTTTTTAGACTTTTCTTAAATAGGGCCGTATTCATTGCCCTTATTTCTTTAGGTAATTTATTGAAGATTACAGGAGCCATATGGAACACACTCCTGTACATTAAAGAGGTACATGTTCGGGGTACATAGAGGCGTAGTGCGTCTCGTTGTAGGTATGTATCTTCATGCTACTAGCTAAGTAAGTATTAATGCGGTTATGTTAATTTATGAATGTAATTAGGAAAATGACTACTGAATTAATTACTAGTGTTGATTGGAATATTGTTCTATTACAGCTTCTGTGTAATTAATGTTCCTAATTTCACACCATCATCCTTCATCATTTCAGCCGAAAGACATCCACTGCTGGACATAGGCCTCCCCCAAACCCTGGGGTTTGTCATAATCGCCACGCTTGGTAGGCGTGTTGGCGATCGCAGTATGGTGTTGAAATGCATAGAGAACGCTGCTGCCCATTCTCTAGTAAGTCCCTTAGTCGCCTTTTAAGACACCGACGGGAAGAAATTATCATTTATCATCAATAATTTCATACCATATTAATATATTATTTATTTTCTCTAAAATAAATTAGCTTTGATGCCACCACCTAGTTTGTGATATTACCAAGTGTAATAATGTAATGGATGGGTAGGGGTAACTAGGTAATGTGCATGTATTACATTAAAACATTCCTGAGGGGCTACTCTGAACATAAATCTGAAGTATCGGCCGAACGTTCGGTCTTTTCTTTACTACGGCTAACTATTACTGACTACGGCGCAAAAATAAATAAAAGAGGCAGTCGAAGAGATAAGCCAAAGTCAAAACTGTGACTTGAAGTCGGATAAGGACGCAAAGCCAAAAAAAGAAACTATGGAAGTTATAAAACGGCCAAACATTCGGCCGATACTTCGGTTTAGCGCTTCGGAGTAGGCCCCCAGGGTTCGATTCCCAGGTCGGGCAGTGTTATAAGGCTTTTTCATCAGGAATTTCTCAGTAGCAGCCCGGATTTTGGATTCGGGCCTGATTGATGGCAATAGGCTCGCCCCCTTGCATGGGACTTAAAAGAGTCTACAATACCTCAAATTTCTTAGCATAATATTTTCCGTTATATCGAAAATACTACAGCATTAGTTTTGAAATAAATATATGGTAAAGTTGAGGATTAATGTTAACTACTTACTATGTTTATCGAAAACAAAAAAAATACAAAGTTACCTCCAAACCGAACAACAAACCGCTAGTATTAAATAGCATAATAACTGAACTAAATATAAAGCGTATCTGCTTTATATATAGTTCAGTTATTATGCACAGTTTCATGATCTAAGTTTTTTTATTTTTTACCGAAATAGAAATTACCTAAACTATCGACGCCTTGGAGCCTTCTCCCTGCCGTCCTGTCTCACTTGCTCGCTTCAGTAGTGTGCGAGCGAGATAAAAATGTGAGGTGACGCTGAGCTATTATGGACTCTTAAAACTGGTTAAATGTGGGTGTACACAGGTACTTATAGACCAGACCGGGTGTACTATAAGTACAGGTTAAGGCAGAGGTGACCTATAGGGCACCACTACCTAACCCTTCGGTGAAAACAGGCATGATGGTTATGTCAAAACAAATAACCCGTACGACGGCAGTCCCTGTTATAAAATAGGAGACAATAGCACAATACAACGTAACATTTGTCATGAGCCGATGCGGTTACAACAAAAAAGTTATGAAAACATTGGACTGTGGTGTGTACACTGCACGTGTCGATTGTAACCTATATTGTATAAAAAGAGTGAATGTAATACTATAACATAGTACTGTCTGTCTAAATGTATTGAAATATGTTCATATGACATAATTATATACAGGGTGGAAGGGACATCGACGCGAAGCCTGTTACCATGGATTCAGTACATCATTCTTGTCCCCTCTGCGTTAAAATTTTTCGTCGGTTATTTTAAAAAAAATCACTGTTCCATACATTTTGACCGAGTAGGTATTGCACTTCTGTAGGAAATAGCTGTTTTTTTTTAAATTACTGACGTGTAATTTCAACGCACGGGGGTCAAGTATGATGTACTGAATCCATGGTAACAGGCTTCGCGTCGATGTCCCTTCCACCCTGTATATACATATTCATAAATTTATTTGCATTCCATAATGTTTAAAGGTTTTACAGTGGCTTATAGCTAAGATACAATTACGGATCCTGTAGGACACAGCAAAAGGTATAGTAAAATTATTTCTTAAAATAAAATTAGGAAACAATTAGCAATCAACAATTTTTAAATAGATTATTAACATTAATTAAGTATATACGAGGTTATTTTTAAGTCGTCAATGACCTCTTAAGGGGGCATTGTACTCATCATTATGAACAACTTTTACTATGGGACCAAACCTAAAATCGCGAAAAAAAAATGATCTGTTCCCTATATTTTAACAAATTATTCGAACATAAATGTAGGGAACAACTGGTTTTTTTTTCGCGATTTCAGTTATAGTCCCATAGTAAAAGTTGTTCATAATGATGAGTACAATGACCCCTGAAGAGGTTATTGACGACTTAAAAATAACCCTGTATATAACATTTACTTTATTGAGATCAGTTATAGGTTGTACAATAATTATTTCAAAAGGTCAATTAAACATAATAATTATATCATATTATAATATTGGTAGGATATTGGGAGCGACATATTCAAATTCAAAAATTTTATTTCACTGTAGCTCCACCACCCCTTCTGTCCAAATTTCAATTTTCAAGGAAGTTCAATTTTCCCGCATTCGGAAATTTTCCGGGAAACATTTCCAATTTCGCGCTCCATAAAAACTTAATTCCGACTATTACGAACATTAAAAAAAAAAAAAATAGGCAATTTAGTCCAGCCGTTCTCATGTGATGCGCTTACCAACGAACAGCATTCCATTACATAGATAAGATCAATCTATCTAGCCTTTTTCCCAACTATGTTGAGGTCGGCTTCCAGTCTAACCAGATGCAGCTGAATACCAGTATTCTACATGAAGCGAATACCTATCTGACCTCCTCAACCCAGTTACTGAGTAATTATATACCCCTTGGTAAGACTGGTTGTCAGGCTTTAGAGCTTCCTTCCTTTTAGATAGATACGATATTGAAATTAAGTCAAATTAAATTAGCTAGCGGAACTCCGCAGATGCGATGAGTATATCGAACTAAACAAGATTTTTTTTTTTTTTTGTGTTGAGTTTATTTCTATGAAACAAGTTTTCATTCAAGACACCTCGGAACTACCCAGTTTTAAACTAGTTCATCATAAGGCAGGCGATATTTTTTTTTCAAAGTGTCGTGTTTCCAGACCATTAGCATTGTTGCTTATGCAACAAAGTGTTAATCTCTTACAATCTAGCGACCGTCAGCCTGTCGCTTTGGATTCACGTTGTGCAAACATGCAGCTTTTGGGCACTGCAGTCCAAAATGTGGATATGTAACCTAGACCTATAGTTAAAGATGTTTTAATAAATAATTGTCTACATAAAATTAGACAAAGTTCATGAGGCAATGGTATTGTCAAATCCGATAAAATGCTCTACACAAAAATAAGGTTGTACTGACATGTTAAAAATAAACCATCTCAAAATCATGGTACTGAATTTAGGGTTCGCATAAATATCTAAATAATCACTATGCAGTATACAGGGTGTCCCAGAAATCAACGTCAAGCCGAAAACGGGTGATAGGCCAAATCGTGACAGTCATCAGAAAAATATATATAAAAATCATGGCCATGTACTTTTCAAATTATAAGTATTAAACAATGTATCGGAAAAACTGACACCCTGTGATGATCTTTCAAGTCCTGTGACTACAAATATTAACTTTCACCTGCTAATAAATCTGTTGTATAATAAAACGAGTCATTAATGACTCCAGTGATGCTATTGTCAAACTGCATGTTTTTGAAACACTTCACATTACAATCCTCATTCTACTGCCATTAACACAATTTATTTGGGTTCGCCACAACATGTATTTTTTGAATGTCGTATAATCTCTATTAGTCGTCATCTCGGTAGTCACTCCCTTTCTAGCCATATCATCTTTCACACAGTGTATCCATCGTTTCTTTGGTCTTCCCCTACTCTTACAGCTATCGACATTCAAACTCAAAATTTTTCTCACGAAATCTTTCTCATTCCTTCACATCACATGCGCATACCACATAATCAGCCTAAAATGTTCCCACTGCTGGGACACAGGCCTCCTCGTTCTGTGAGAGGGAGTGGGCCATAATCCAACATGCGGGCCCAATGCGGGTTGGTAGATGGCACACGTCTTAAATTTTTTTTAGTTCTAGGACATGCCGGTTTCCTCACGATGTTTTCCTTCACCGTTTTGAGAGCAGTGGTGATGAAATAATTTACACAAAGTAAAGCGCCTGTCTAGGTTCGAACCTACGACCTACAACTCGTAAACCGCGGCCGTTACCACTCGGCCACGACTGCTCTATGCGCGAACCATGACAACTTATTTTCACACAACTTTGCATTCACTGGTGCCACTTTAATTCTCATTACAATATAAACTACAAAATGCTAAGCAATAATTTTCCCATTTCACCGTTTCCGAGGATCTAAACAAAGTTATAGTGACATCACTATTACGTTCGTTCCTAATTTAAATATTCTAATTAACTACACTACTAACAAGACTATACCATACTTTGTAAGCAACCAGCAGCACAACTTTGCTACAGTTGAATTTGAAAACGGAACATAAATCAAAATGGCTGAACGTGCAACTTGCATTGTCTGAACATTGTTTAGAGATGAAAGTATTTGGTTAACAAATGGTTGCTCTTACTTTACTTTCTAGTTTTCGATTATGTGGGGAGCAAACGTTTGAACAGGATAACTATACTATTTCCGTATTTAAACTGATATCTAATGGAGTTGAATTGAATAGGAAAGTATGAACGTGGATGGCTATAAGATTAGGGGACAACCAAATAAATGATGGATGGACTGTGTGAAAGATGATATGGCTAGAAAGGGGGTGACTACCGAGATGACGACTAAAGAAAGAAGTATGGAAGTAAAAGAGATGCTGCGCCGACTCCAAATAAATTGGGATAACGGTAGGAGATTGTATTGTATTTTGTGATGACGACGTCAACAATTATTAAAAATCTTTTCGTTTCATTATTGACACCTGAGGGCCTAGACAAAGTAACATTCAATTAGCGATGACGCTAGTAGAAAAGCCAAACAATGTTTGGGGTTGACATAAGCTATCGAAATGTCACGTGATCATAAGTCAACGAATAGAAATTAGCTAGACAATGTTATTATCATTCGATTCCATGAAACAAAACGACAGCTTCGAACGATAACTTCCTTAGAGATGCGTACCCAAGTGGCACTTTTTGACAGGCGTTATCGCCTGCGAATCGAACTTCGCTATCGTTGAAGCGATTGTAGAAATAGAATCGCTCCGAAGCGAATGCCATTTGTCTAGGCCCTCTGTTACTATGGTTAGCATTATCAATATCATCATCTCTGTGCAATTGATAACATATTGTCATATCACAAAACTATGTTTTTTTTAAATTAAATAATGTTACTACTGAAGTCAATAACAGGTACAGGAAAATGCCAGATAATAGTCTTATCATTATTTGATGTCAGAGAATAGTGGTGGCCCCCACTGCTCTGTGGTATCGGCCCCGTCTTACGAGTGAGTTCGAATGCAGGCAGGCACTATTCATTGTGTACTTAATTTAATCACCATTGCTGTCAAAATGGTGAAGGAAAACATCATGAGGAAACCGGCATGTCGTAGAACCAAACATTCGAAGACATGTAACAACCACCAACCCGCACTGGGCCCGCGTGATGGATTATGGCCCACTCCCTCGCACAGAGAGGATCCCAAATGTGGGAACATTATGGGCTGCCTATGCATTTGATGTCATACAACAAAAAAGTTACGAAAACACATTACGTGACTGTGTTTTACTCATAAAGTAGCATTTACATAACATGATGTCTGTATTCCACGAATAAGTATCTAATACTCGTTATTCCTGACAAATATACACACACGGTACAATTGTCGCTCATGGCCTTACAAGCCTCACAACTTATTTAGAAGCAGAACACCTTACATCTGTAGCTGCCATAACTCACACGTCGCTACAAACAAACTCGTCTAATTTCGCATTCGTGTGGATTACCTGACGTAGGCACTTGAGACCGTACCCTGGCAATGCCTGGCATATTGCCTGGCATATTGAACGCATTTGTCATGGAAACAGAGGGAAGGGAGACGCTTGTTTTAATGCTGGAATATATTGAATAGATCTGACGTACAAAGCGGTAAAGTTTTTTTTTATGTGCACCATCTTTTCCTCTCGCGTTCTAAGGGAGTGATTTCGTGACAATGGACGGAAGTGTGTAACAGGAAGTGACAGCTTGAGCATGGAATAAGTAAGTACTTTTTGATAGCATGGAATTAGTGTAAGTGCTCATGGAATTAGTAAGTACTACCTACTCATATAGATTGTAAGTATTTTTCGAATTTTAGCTTTTTTAAATTTTGAGGTTCATTTCTGTCGCTGCTAAGTTGCTTATGGAAATTTAAATCGTTTATTGAAATAATTGATTTACATAAATATAATATTTTAAAAAATTGGGCCTTAGACTAGAGGTTAAGGTAAATAATAATTGGATTCTACCTGAACTAGGAATAAACCTGTGTCTCAGGTATCTCACTCTAGTGCATACATAAGTGTTATCTAAGATTCCAAGGTGAGAGTCAGATGTTACACATCATATGCAACTACTGTAAGGCTGACTCGTTTTTAGGGTTCCGTAGTCAACAAGGAACCCTTATAGTTTCGCTATGTCCGCCTGTCTGTCTGTCCGTCCGACCGTCTGTCCCCAGCTTAGCTCAGAGACTCTTAGTACTAGAAAGCTGTAATTTGGCATGAGTGTACATATTAGTTACCCCGACAAAGTCGTAATATAAAATCTTGAAAAACATTTTTTTAGGGTACCTCCCTTACACGTAAAGTGGGGATGATATTTTTTTTTCTCGTCTATCCCATGGTGTGGGGTATCTTCGGATAGGCCGTTCAAAAATATTGTAAGTTTGTAAAAACCATTTTTCGATACAGGGATCTTTTTGCGTAATATTAAGCTTTAAAGTGCTAAATTTTGTTAGAGGCAAGTGTCCCCCCCCCTGCCAGCTAAATGGTTGATTGAGGATATGTGAAAAAAATCATGGCAGTAGTATATATAACGAAATTGAAAGGAAAACTATCACAGCTAAGTAAGCCTTACAAGTTAACGAGTAATAGTCGACCAACCTAATTTTACAGTTGGAGAATTGGTCGTGACGTATATCGATGTATGGGAGAACATGTTTTTCAACTACAATGATAAGTTTGTTTTTGGTAAAAATTCATATCAACTCCGGAACCCTTCATTGTGCGTGGTCCGACACGCACTTAGCCGGTTTTGTTTAAAGATGTTACTTACGTAAATTATTTCCATTTCTGGTAAAGAACTACCCTGCTACCTTGCTGACAGGTTGATAATTTTACCAGGGCATCAGGCATAGGATAAATTAAAATTCATAATGGATTCAATGAGTCCGCGTACCACTGGTCAGTTTCCCTCAGTCGTCAGTTTATTTAATTTGCCAGTTTCGTTGATTAGTCAGTTTCGCTGACTGGCCAGTTTTGGGGTTTAGACAGTTGCGGCAACTCGACAGTTTCCAGTGTTTGCCAGTTTCGTTGATTGAAAATAACAATATAATAATATGTAATGTGCCTAAGTTGCTTCACCGATTTGATTCACACATAAAAGATTTTGTAAACTAGTGTTACTGTGAGTACCTACTGCTTTCAAACTGATAATTTTGTACCAGTCAATATAATTTGCATTTGTCCCCAACTTTCATGTTTAACATTGTGTAAATTTATTAAATTTGTACATACTTTCAATATTAAACTTATTTTACACTAGTTGCGCCCGAGGTTTCACCCGCGTTAGTCTCGATCCCGTGGGAATATCGAGATAAAAAGTAGCCTATAAGTTAATCCAGAGTGTCAGCTACCTCGATATTTGCCTTTATAATATTAGTGACTGACTGATTGTTTTATATCTTGACTTTAACCGTTTTTAAATTAACATATCCTATACAAGAGAGCTGGATGATCTGTATCTCAGGATCCTCCTACCTCAAAAACCTTTGTCTATTTAAGATTGTGCATTTTATTAACCAGTGTCAATACGATGTTTAGATAAATAAAGATTTATGATTTTGATTATATTGCTGTAAAAGTATCTACAACCACCTAATTAATTATCAACCATAACGTCCTTTCTTTACCCATTTTCTAAGCGCGACTCCATCGAGGCAATACCGCCACATCCTTACTGCGGCAGCCATTAAAATCAACAGCTTCAAACAATAACCGAACTGACTGTATTAATTTCTAAAGACTCTGAAGTCTTGAACCCTTTTGGCGATTTAATCTCGGATAATCCATTACCCCGTCAAAACTTATTTCAACAAGTTCGTAACTTTTTCTAACTAACGTATGTCATGACAAAGTTCGCTTCTTATTTACAAAGTCAAATAAGTGCGAAGGGATTACAAGAGAATTAATCTTGCGACAGCGGAAAACTTGCGGCAAATATATTTTGAATTAAATTAAGTATGTTAAATCTTCTTTATTTACAGTATAAATAAAGCTTTGGAAACAGGATTGTTTATTTAAATAATAAAGAAGATTTCAGAGCCTTATTTTGAGATTTCAATGAGACTGTGAAGGTCCTTATCCTAGATCTTGAATATTTATTTTACCTTTTCTGTTCCAGGGATATTTCATAAAATAATCCGGCCAAGTGCGTGTCGGACCACGTACAATGAAGGGTTCCGTAGTTGGGAATCATTGTAGTTGAGAAATATGTTCTCCTATACATTCCAACTGTAAATGTAAGTTTGTACCCACAATATTGGGAGATGTACCATGTTATTGTAAGACCATAGACTTATTTTAGGTTTTCCTGTTATCTATAAGTAAAGAACTATTCTGTATTTTTTTTTGAATTTTCGGCTCTGTCGTTTCGAAGATATGAAATGGCCAATTCTCATAAATTGTCTTAAATAAATTTAAAACTATTTATTTTAAGATTATAAAAAAATATACTCGAGACCCTCACAGTAAAACTTTTTTATTTAGTTTTTATTTATCTCCCAAAAGTGATACACCACACATTCAAAATTCATTTATTTACGTAACACGTTCGTGTTTGGGTCACAGAAATTGATATGTCTATTGTGTACCAACAACTTAATCGGTCCATTAGATTCGGAGCAAACTAGCTGTGACAGACGTACAGACAGACACACGAGTGATCATATAAGGGTTCCTTTTTTACCCGACTACGGCGAAGCAAAAAGGAGGGTTATGAATTTGACCGGTATGTATGTATGTATGTTCATCTGTTTCCTCATTACTTCTAAACTTCTTGTCATAATTTGACAAATGAGGTATCGTTGGAAGCGTCTTGATCGTCCGCTGGTTATAGGCTATGTGAGGTCACATTAAATTCAACATGGCGCCCTCTAGCGGACATAAAGTCAAATCCTAATTTGAAAAAAAAATAATTATACATACCGTGTTTGGTATCAAACGAAAGGCCTTAATTAGACACATTTCAAAAATATATATATTGTCAGCTGTTGCTCATGGCTTTGCTTGCATGCACCCAATAATTTGGTATAATTTCTATAAAATCATAAGCAATAACAAACATATTTTCTCTTCAAACCTACACGACTGAAAGGTTAAGAAGTCTTTCAAATTTCGGAACATAAACCTATGGTATACCTGTTTGGTATATTATACAGGTTAAACATTAAACCTAATTAATGAATGAATGAAGTGCACTCGAATGAACCTAACCAAAAAAATATTTAAAGCGCCTCTGCAAATACTTTATCACGAAATTATAACCCCAAAATAATTTAAATAAAAAATAAGTTCAAAAACTAAAACCCGACTACTGAAAAATCACGCTCTAAAAAGTATGAAACAAGAAAATATTCTCATCTGAAATTATTATGTACAAACTATTCAATATTTATCGTCTATTAAATAAACAACTTACACCTACTATATTTTAATGTATTTAATACATATTCATAGTGATGTTCAGAAGACAGCCGTGGTCATATGCCACCTAACCTATCAAAACAACACATTCTAACAGTAGTAAGCAATCATAATCTTTAGGGCAAAGTGGCATACGACCACGGCTGTCTTCTGAACATCATTATGAATATGTATTAAATACATTAAAATATATTACGTGTAAGTCGTTTATTTAATAGACGATAAATATTGAATAATTTCATAATACATAATAATTTCAGATGAGAATATTTTCTTGTTTCATACTTTTTAGAGCGTGATTTTTCAGTAGTCGTGTTTTAGTTCTTGAACTTATTTTTTCATTCACGAAATACGGAGTCAAAATGTATTTTCTTACATAAAATTAAGTCAGCACCTTATCTTAATAACTTAAAGCGTAATGAAGAAAGAAGAAAATTACTAATCAAAAGTCAGCACAAATTACTTTTTTTTTTTCGTCTCACATCATTTTATACTTTAGATTTACTAGCGTACCCATAAACACTCCCTTAACCCTCAATGTTAATCAAACCCTATCACACGGACAAAGTCAAATAAAGCCATTTGTAACCATCACCAAAGTCACGTCCCACTTTATGAGTTCCCAGTTTCCCAGTTTCAGTTTCATATCAAACCAAGCGTTATGGACTACCCTCAACTTATACAGACCTTCACGCATATTTAGTACAGTCAGTGACCAGCATTATCTGACCCCTCATCCATTATTCTTCTTTGTAAGAGGGGGTCGGGTTATGCTGGTCATCGACTGTACTAGCTGTGCCCCGCGGTTTCATTCACAGGTTAATTTACAACAAATCAGATCCCGCGCTATTACTTCGTTTTCGTTTGGAGTTCTTTATGACTTTTTGATGTTTATCATCTTTCCTGTGAATGACAAGTGACAGTAGTAGTAGGTAAGTGACAGCTTGAGCATGGAATAAGTAAATACTTTTTAATACCATGGGATTAGTAATTACTTTATAATAGCATGGAATTAGTGTATTCATGGAATTAGTGTATTCATGGAATTAGTAAGTACCTACTGTATTGTTAGCTGCAACTTCTGATTAAGATGGAGTTACGAGTGACCATATGCGGAAAATCGGCGCGTCGATCGGTCGCCCCTTTTTGGCGGCAGACGCGCGCTCGTGAACATCCACTTAGGATAATTATCGTGTCATATAATTTGTTGAAAATATTTTTTTTAATTATAAAAAATTAAGCTTGATTGTGTTAATTATTTTTGTTTTTTATAAAAATATTTTTTTATTTCCTAAAAATATAGATTGTAAAAGTAGAGGGGTCGAATTTTGAGCAGTGACCACTAGTAATAATATTCGAATAAATATTTCAAAATTTTTTTTTTAATCAACTTCCAAAAATAAAGGAGGTTATAATTATGTTCGTTTGTATGTTTTTTTTTTTTTAATTTCGACGTTAATTTCTGTCGCCGGTCAGTTGCTTACTACTAAAGCGAGATGTCAGATGTTACACATATGCGACTACTGTAATGCTCGCTCGTTATTTTTTTTTCTCCTCAGGGTAGTAGCGTGATGTTAAATAGCCTATAGCCTTTCTCTCCTATTTTTTCTAATGTGACTGGTAGTTCTAGAGATTAGAGCGCTCAAAAAAAAAAAAAAAAAACTCTTCAGCTTGATTATATTAGTAGGTATAGAAGTCTAGACTCAAGCACATCCCAATTGGAAAACTTGCATCATTTCATCCTGAATAGTCTGGTTTGGTTCCTTAAAATGGCTCATATACACGAGATGAGTTTCTCGCCTCGAATCAGGGACTGTCGAAAGAAGTTGAGCCGTGAAAACGGAAATACTTCTTCATGTAAATTGTAAACAAAAAATCGTATTGGGATATTTTTTTGAATACCAGTTCGATATTGAATCGTCTGACAGTACGCGTAAAACTTTATGGCGGCTCAGAAGTGCGCTAATCACTGCGCGGTAGGAGGGATGAGGGGTGAGGACCCCTCACCCCCGCTGACACGTGAATTTGGTACTGCGCAACGACTCGCCTCATGTTCCGAGCCGCCATAAAGTTAAATCAGACTGTACCGTATGATATACCTAATTGCAATTCAACACATGAGAGCGATAATAACCCAGCGAGTCTCGCATGGACATTCTCGCCTCTCAACGGGCTAGAAATCCGCCTCCAATAAATGAGCCTATATTAAAGTCCTTCCAAGTTCAAAAAGCCACAGAGTAATCAACGTCTCCAGTTCTCCACTATACATATTCGTTATCTCTGGTAAGTTATCGAGGCCCTTTTCTTGAACGTTTATTTACATGCGAAAAGTTTGGCGGACGGTCTCTTGGCAATGGTAATGAGATGGCCGGCCTGAGAGGAAATTTGTACCAACATGAAAATTGGATATATTCTTAGGATACTTCTTTGTTAGGTTAATTTGGGTTCTAGATTAGGAGTTAGAAGTTACTTTGTCTGGTCTAGTTTGATTATATGTTGCGTGATTAGCTGTGTTACGGTTCCAATGTGTAAAGGCTCTTACAGACTCACGCGATATCGCGGGCGCGACAGGCACCGACAAAGAAATTGTCCTACTAGTGTCGCGTCGCGGCCGCGATATCGCGTGAGTCTGTAAGAGCCTTAACTGAATTAATGCACATTATGAAAGTAGTTTTTTCAGAATCGTTTACTGACGCGGTTTCTGTCATTAAAACCGGCCAAGTGCGTGTCGGACCACACACAATGAAGGGTTCCGTAGTTGGGATTAATTTATCGGAAAACCAAACTTAACATTGTAGTTGATTAACCTGTTCCCCCATACATCGATATACGTCACGGTCAATTCTCCAACTGCAGATGTAAGTTGGTCGGTTATTACACGATTAGAATTAGTCACACGGTTTAAATACCTAGGGCATGTAGTCACGGAGGAGTTATCTGACGATGCTGACATAGAGAGGGAGCGGAGGGCGTTGGCGGTTCGATGTAATATGGTAGCCCGCAGGTTTGCGCGTTGTAGTAAGGATGTTAAGTTATCACTTTTCAAGGCATACTGCCAAACCTACACGTGCAGCTTGTGGGTGAAATATACGCAGAGAGCCTACAACGTCCTGCGCGTGGAGGATAATAATGGATTTAGGATGTTGATGGGGCTTCCGCGCTTCTGTAGCGCTTCGCAGATGTTCGCGGAAGCCCGTGTTGACGATTTTCATGCCAGTATGAGAAAAAGAACAGCGTCAATAATGGGTAGGTTGCGCGGAAGCTCCAACAGCATCCTAAAAACATTATTAGACAAAATTGACAGTCCCTTCTTAAGGCACTGGGTACGGAGGCACGTGCCAACGCGTGTTGGGCCACGTCGCTATTAGTCGTTTTAGTTTGTAAAAGTTTACTAACATAGTTTTTAAGTCATTATTACTAATATTATATGGATTGTGTGTACATGAATGTGTAGTCCGAAATAAAGTATATAATAATAATAATAATATTACTCGTTAACTTGTAAAGCCTACTTAGCTGTGATTGTTTTCCTTTTAATTTCGTTATATGTAGATACTACTGCCATGAATTTATTTATCCACATATCCAAAAACAATTGTTGCGCTGTACAGTCACGACAAACCAAAATGGACGAAGTGCCTACTACGCTAGCCTCTTAAACTTCTGCAACTGTGTGCGTGCGCAGATTTGTAATGTGACCACGACTTTCTCCTACAAACTAATTTAATAAATAAACAATGTTTTATACTTAACAATCAAAATTCAGTGTATGTATTATGATTACAACATAATATTCTAATGGGCTGATGGCAATAGATTACATGGGACTTAAACATAACTGGCGAAATGTGGGTGTTCTATAGGTACACCTCTGCTTAACCCTTCGGGGATTACAAGCGTGATATTATTCTAATTAGAGTGTTTGGTTGTGTGCGTCAATTCCGGGACATGTTTTACATAAATTATAATGAAATATTGTTCTTTGGTAAGCACATCAATTGAGAACGGTTGGACAGATTTGGCTATTTTTTAACCAATTTCAAAAAGGAGGAGGTTATATGTTCAGCTGTATGTTTTTTTTTTTTTTTTTTTTTTTTATATGTATGTTCACCGATTACTCCGTCAATTGTGGACGGATTTTGAAAATTCTTTTTTTGTTTGGAAGGGTATGCTCCCGAGGTGGTCCCATTGCCACCAAATCAGAATCTGATGAGGGGATCCCATGGAAATCGAGGGAAATCCTCAAATTTTATAGGCATACCTATAGCGATTTGAGTATTTCTTATAATAACTCGTGCATTTGCACTCGAAAAGCACCATTTGGTGAAGTGGAACTGATCATGAAGGCCACAGATGGCCACCGG
Source organism: Tiliacea citrago (assembly GCA_963921375.1). NCBI lineage: Eukaryota > Metazoa > Arthropoda > Insecta > Lepidoptera > Noctuidae > Tiliacea > Tiliacea citrago. The sequence continues at coordinate 12,026,795 of OY992782.1, read as the reverse complement.
AACTACTTAACAATAAGTATTTCACCGTTGCGATTCGATTAGGCACTTTAATATGGTTGCTAAGCAATTTATGCTCGTCAAACTGCATATGGTGAAATCATCATCAGTTCTCCTGGTTCTTACCAGGAGAACTCCTCAACAATTAACGCCCCTGCATCGGGAAAAGCAATATTTTGTAAAAGCTGATGAGCATTTGACATTAGGCTATTGTAAATTGGATAAATTACAAACTGACCCACTAAAATGTGAAAAATAAAAAACTTTTTACAAAAAAAAACAACCGACTTCAAAAAAAAACACTACAAAGTGAAAAATAATTTCGGAAGTCGGTGGCTTTTGATCTGTATTTTAGTTTTTTGCCACCGACTTCCGAAATTATTTTTTTATTTGTTTCAAATGTTCCGGCGGAAAAAACCAGCAAGTGCGAGTCGGACTAAACATTACAGACACAAAATTTGAGCTACAGAGTGAGTAAATGTATCCCACGACATTTTCCACATATTAACTTTACGTGTGACATCAGTGCAACGACTCAGCAGTGAATTTCGTGTGGTCAGTCATTCTCGCATGAGAAAATATATTTTTAAGCTACTGGCTGTTTTTCAGAGTCCTAGTATTTATACAACTGTGGTCACATGATAGAGGAAGACTCTTCTTCAGAAAAATAGTCATAATTACCGAACTTAAGTTCCAAAAGCCTTAACCAAGTCCGAAATTATTACGCACCATATAAAAACCGGCCAAGTGCGAGTCGGACTCGCGCACGAAGGGTTCCGTACCATTATCTATAAAAACGGCAAAAGAATTACGTTTGTTGTATGGGAGCCCCCTTTAAATATTTGTTTATTTTAATTTAATTATTTATTTCTAAAGTGAATATATAACTAAATATTCTGTGAATATTTCAAGCGACTACCTGTTGCCGTTATCAATATCGAGCAAAAACGAGCAAAAAATCACGTTTGTTGTATGGGAGACCCCTTAAATATTTATTTTATTGTGTTTTTTAGTATTTATAGCGGCAACAGAAATACTATAAACATTTGATAACTGAATAATAACTGCGAAAATTTCAACTGTCTAACTATCACGGTTCATGAGATACAGCCTGGTGACAGACAGACAGACAGACAGACAGACAGACGGCGGAGCCTTAGTAATAGGGTTCCCGTATTACCCTTTGGGTACGGAACCCTAAAAAAAGAAATTCGGGAATAACTGAACGTCCCTTTTTCTATGAGATTGTTGCACAATATACATAAACTATTTTACATTGGTCATTCGAAAATGATACCTACACAATTCAATTCAAATCGTCTTACAACGGCAGCCCACTTCATGTATCCAATGACTACTAATCATTCATGAACGATTATTTTTTATTAACATTTGAATAATTAAAAACAAATATTATTCATTATGACACATGGTGTAGTTTCAAACACCCTGTTATGAGCGCAGTGCGAGCCATTTTTTTTTTTTTTCAACAAAATTTTTGAACGATTCATAAAGCGGGGGGAAAGCATATACCTAGCTATGCTTCATTTTCTATGTAGCTATAGTATTAAGAAGGCTTTTAATGTCGCAATATAGGAGGTTGTGTGGGATAACTCGGAGCTAAGCCCCCGGGATATGCAAATACTGCATTTGAAAGCGGTTGTCTTGTGAATGTGTCCGAAAACCCCATTAGTACTGAATGAAAGCAGTATTTCATAAAATGGCTGAAAATCTTTAGAGTGCTTTGAAATTGTGAATAATTTGTTTTTCTGGTCGAGTTTTAGATTTTATTCGTAATTTTGTAGGAAAATATTACTTATGTTCTGTACAGACCTGCAAACAAGCAATATAAACTACTTAAAAAATTTATATAACCACATTTTTAGGTTAATTCTTACAAGCTAATGAGATGTTTCAATAAAACCTAGACCCTGGGGCCATGTATTTATTTATAAAGTGTTGAAGCAATCATTGCTCCATCCATCTCTCTTCCAAATTTCAACAATGATAGCCCTAAAGCTACGGTTTCTTAAAAGAGGCCGAAGTGACGGCCGCCATGAAACTGATGGCACTCTTTGGCACTTTGGCATAAATAACGTTTCTGTGACGTCATTCCGGCAAATTGCGGTCGCTATGTGGCGGCCACCGCAGTTTTAGGAAACCCTAGCTTAAGAGCGTTTACGTCGTACGGCATTTCATACAAAATTTCAAGCCATTGTTTTTCGAAATGAATGAACCGATTTTAATGAAACTTCATACGCATATGCAGGATACAAAGTTCTAAAAAGTTAGTTAAGAATATTTTCGAAATGTCTTATTTAAAAACAGATAACTGGAAATCTCTGTTTCTATGGAAAATTTAAAATCGGTCTAATTTGGCTGTAACACTATTTTTCGAAAATGTTCTTAACTATTTTTTTTTTTAACTTAGTATCCTGCTTATGCGTATGAAGTTGCATTACAATCCGTTCAGTCATTTCGAAAAACAAGGGCCTGAAAGTTTGATGTTATGAAATGCCGTACGTCGTAAACGCTCTTAACCCATAATTATACGCCTCCATAATAATATGGAAGATACTATGGCATGATCTCTTCATCGAGATCAAAGAGCTCCATCTCTCTCCCGCACGGAACAATGATGGCACTGAACAATGATGGCACTGAACAATGATGGCCCTAACACATAATTATATAACAAACCCTTGTCACACAAACATCAAAATTCAAACAGCATTAATCAGGTCACACCAATATAAGTTTCCCCAACAAAACGGGATGAATATCGCCCCCCTAAACAATGATACCGCATGAGCGATCACCAAAGTTAGCGGTGTTACTAATTAGCCGGAACTGTAGACACATTAATCAGGAGACTAGTCAAGGACGTAAAGTGGACAAGAAAGGATGTCTCGTGTCAGAGAGACGTTTAGGAGCTACGCGGAGACCAAGTCTTAAGTGGTGTGGATCAAGATTTGGGAAAAATAATTGGGGATAGTGGAAGGTGTTTTTGGCGGAATTACGCTGTGTTTTAGACGAGGCAATCTATCAACGGATCTGTTGGTGAAAGTGGGTAGGTAAAGAGGAGTAAGGTGGATAGCAATGTTAACAAGATACCTATCCGGCGGAACTGGCTAAACGCTCCTGCAGACAGGCGCGACGCGATACTAGTAGCACAATTTCTATCAAAACTTTATGGAGAGTGCCGCGCTGCGCATCGCTCTGCCTGTCGCAGAAAAACCGAAAGAGTATGGCGCTATTATGAGAAATACGTGAGTAAGTACACCTTGCGGTAGATAATTAGATATTTATTATGTTTAGGTAGTGAAAAAACTTTTTTGTTTTCAATTGTTTTTCCACTTACCCATATGATTTATAGTTGTTATTTTAGTGAGTCAATGACAGTTACAGCATAAAATTTGATATAGTTTAACCGAAACCGCTGTACCGCGCCTTAGGAATGCGCGGCGAGGCGAGGGGGGCTAACACCGTGAGCATGGTGATGAATGAGCGGCATGCACTCGCTGCATACCAAAGCGCGGTACAGCGGATTCAGTCAAACTATACTTACGTTTTCTGCTCAGGCTTTTAGTAGGTATACATACGGGTGTATAAAAGCCACTAGATAAATACAGATGGCACGAGAAGTAAACTTTGCATTCAGAACAGAATCAAGCGCCACAGAAGCTTTCTGCTTTACTGCAGTATACCTTACTCACTTTATTGGTTTTGCAACTTAAAGTTACAAGTTCTACCTAAGTTGGAAAAGACATTGGATATAATGTTCATTGCATTGGCTCTCAAATAAATAAGTAGAGAAACTTGGTGTAAAGTTCATAAAAGGTTTAATATACCTGAGATACGTTACGAGTCGACTCGTTATTTGAAGTCGAACAAACTTTCATGGAGTAACTGTATAAAGGCGTCGCAAATTGCGTCGCACCGTCGCATATAGATCTGCGGGAGCAGATACGTGCAATGCGATGGTGCGCCGCGATTCCGGTATAACAATTACGATGAAGTTTTCATAGAAAGTATTCTACTAGAGTCGCGTTGCGCTTGTCTGCGGGGCCTTAACTTGTAATTCTATGGTGGCTGTATTTGGGTCGCGAGTAAGAGGGAGAGATACAACAATGAATGATTCGATGAGCACGGTGGCTGAGCAACAGATTTTTAACGTTGAAAATGTTTTTTCGATCGCTTCCGTATAGCACCCCTATTTCGCTCAGAGTGAGACATCGGCTTGGTGTCGTGAGTTTTAGAGGTACGAAAATGGTTGAGGTCTCAAAAGATGCATCTCGGCGAGGTAATGATAAAAATAATGTGATAATGGTGAAAAAAAAAATAGAAAAATCCAAAATATTTTTGGGAAAATGCAAAACTGTCGAAAATTTTCGGGGTGTTTTCTCATGAAATCGTCTATATTTCAAAAACAAAAAGCGATATATAAAAAATGAAAAAAAAATCCCACGGGTGTTGAGTTGGGCTACATTTAAAAAAAAAAAACAAAAAAAAAATTGAGTATATGGGTCTGGGCATGATACAGCACTTTCTAAAATTATGTCGAAACAAAATTCCTTTTAAAAAAGAAATCCCGACATGGCTATCGAACCTTAGACCTTCCGTTATACCAGTTCATTAATGAGATCATCATCTGCCTAGGGTTTTCGCAATTACGTGGGGGCGGCTTCCAGTCTTACCGGATGCAGCTGTATTTTAAACAGTATTTTAAATGGAGCGACTGCTTAACTGACACAACCCAGTAAACAAAAATTATTTTATAAAAACTTTTGCCGACAAGATAGGACCTTCATTAATGATATACTTGCGAGAAAATTATCCCCGTATTAGATCTTATATCTAAAAGTTATATATCTAACAGCGTAGACATAAATAGCCGACAAAATTTAATGACAGAATTTGCCTGAAATATTGAATTTGTTCAGAAAACATTTGAATATTTCATGAGAAATAGACTCGCACCAGTTATAAATCTTTTGATGTAAGTAGCTACTGTACAGTGTAAAATCATCTTATCTTAAATATTTCAGTCTATGAGATGGTGTTAAAAAGATAATTACTTTGAATGAATGTAATGTTGTTACGCTAATATTGTTAAAAAAAAAGTACCTACTGTGGCGGCATCTGCATTGCCACATACGAACTACGCATCACACTTACGTCACGCAAGCAGAGTTTACCGCTCGACTAGCATACAACGTCCCGACGTCACCCGTCTGGTCGAAGGATCCTCCCTTTTCTATAGAGAATGAGTGGACTTCACACCCTTTTCCTCATACCTCTATAGTACCAAGACCAAGTTCACCTTATCGAGAAGTTGAGAGTCGCGCCACAGAATTGACTTTAAATCTTTTGTGGTGCGCGTTCCGACTCGTCACTGCAGACCTTCGGCCGAAGAGTGTCGTGTATCAGTGTTCTTGCGGAAGCCTACATGTCTCCTCGACTCAGCGTAATACGTCGCCAACCCAACGTACTACTTAGCTATTGCTTTTAATATGTAGGTGTTAGTTTATTATTTTGTAAGAAATATTGTGTATTTTATTTCATTAAGGTACTCATGCTCATTTTAGAAGTCTGAAAGTAGGCCGGTGGCTGATAAGTTGTGCGGAAACCGGTTGTCATGGTAAGGGCATGTGATGCGGAGGAATGAGGAAAATGTCATGAGGAAAGTTTTGAGTATGAATATCGATGGCTATAAGAGTAGGGGAAGACCAAAGAAACGATGGATGGACTGTGTGATAGATGATATGGCTAGAAAGGTAGTGACTACCGAGATGACGACTAATAGAGAAGTATGGAAGAAAAAACATGCTGCTGATTTAATTTGACCCTGTATAATAAAAAAGATTGCTTAAAGCCTATGGGTCGATCGCGGTCAGTAAGACATAAAATAATGGTCTCAAATATTTTCTATTTTTCGATATAAATATGTCCTCCGTAACGTACCAATCATGTCCGAGTAACATCGAAAGGCTTTCATGATTTATGAAGTTACGAAATAGAATTCCTTAACACGAAAATCACGTCAAACCTGTCAACCGACAAATGGAAAAGCCGTTTGCTATTTACGGCTAAAAGAAAGATTCTAATTTCGAACGGTTACTATTTGTACGGGCGATGTGACGTGCGATCGAGTTATCTTCGAGTAATGAGGTTGATAAAAAAGAGCTTTGCTTTAGGTAGGCAAAATAACCAATAAGTATTTGACCCTTATATTGTACAATAGTATCGACTTGCTAAAAAGCCATAATGGTGTAATTAACACGCGAACACTAGAGAGTAAATTAAAGGCTGAACATGTGACAATAATTAATCGATTAAGGGGAACGGAACTATTGAACTGAAATATTCTTACCGTCCATTTAAGGCGGATCCGAAGCTGTAGCCCGCGAAGTTCAAATTTTCTTACGTTTTTTGCAATTTGCAGGTCAGTGTCAGGTTATATCTTGATCAAAATATGATTAGGAATATAACAGAACAGAATTTACAGTATTAAAATCATTAATACATCCTCTCTAAGTTAGATTTGTTCCCCAATGTCATTATTTCATGAAAAAGTCATTCAGTGGAAGAAAACTAACTTTAATTTGAAAATTTGATTTTCGCGGGCTACAGCTTCGGATTCACTTTAAAAACTATCTGTTTGTACCTACCTTCTTAGAAGTTTAATTACATTTTTTAAACGAAATGTTTTGCAGAATGTCACGCAGTTTGTCCGATTTATAAAATGTATACAAGTATTTGCGTGACATCATGATCATCGAAAGCTTTGTTCTTGTACCTCTTCTAAACATATGACTTCTTTCTATTTTTCGTAGAAAACTGGCTACGCAAGGATTAATCAAAGAAATCAGAGGATTTTTTTTATGAAAGAAAGGCATTGTCAAGAATTGAGGTGGCATATCCCCAGAAGCGTAAACAACCTCCGGCAGGTAATTTAGTTATCGCTTCAACAGCTTCAAGTCAATAGCTCACTTTACACACGACAAACAATAGTTCAATCAGCTGTAAACGCCGATTTTCACCGTCCCTCCACCAAAAATCATTCGTTCACTCCCCTTCACAAGTGGGTCGCCGTCTCGCTCCGTCAACCATTCACTCAGTCCCTCGACCTTCACAGAAGGTTATGCTTACATTTCTCCCCTCGTTATGTCACGGTCCTATGCATTCGACTCACTCAAAAGTAGGATCGCTTTGGTTACTCAGTGCTTTCAGGAAAATACTTTTATGGACCGTCATGAAGCATACAGTATTGTGTTATTTACGAGTGCTTTACACGATAAGATGAAAGCTTTTTGTTTCTTTTTTAATGTTCTTGGGATTTTGGATAATTGTTTAGTGTCTTGGCTGTCAATTTTTTTTATAAGAAACCGTTTATTTTTATAAATGGATTGTTTAGTCTACTACGGTATTGCTAATTTAAGTCAATTAAAGTACACAGCTCTGGAAAAAAAATAAAAAAATACGGATTATAATCCGTATTTTTTTATAACTGACTATCTGCGGCTAGCGGCTTCGCCTGCGTGGCTTTTTCTGTGTAAAGTAGCCTAAGTTACATCTTATAAGATCAGCTATCTGCCTGTGAAAGTCCCGTCAAAATCTATCCAGCCGTTTCAGAGATTGACGGGACCACCATAAAAAAAAACCAGTCAAGAGCCAGTCGGACTCGCGTACTGAGGGTTCCGTACGTATATTATGATGTTGATGATTTCTGAAAAACTGTGCTATTTAGAGACATCGCTTTATTTTTCCTGCAATCAACATCAACTTCTATCACATAGAATAATTTGAGATTTTTCTTCATTTTTTTTACATTTTACATCAAAAGTCGAATACTATGATGCCCTAGTAGACTCCATTCGAATTTATAAGACCTCCTTTCAGGCCCTGTTGCAAAAAAGATATATTTCTTTCTTGTTTTCAAAAACGTTGGGTAAACATCATCTAAAACTGGGATCCCTTCTTTTCGCATAATGTTCTTTGTCCTAATATACTTCGGCTTAACGATTTTGGCACAATTTGTTTTGGCATAATAATACTTCGGCATAATTTTTTTAGACATATATTTTATATTGGCATAATCATCTTAAAGACTAATTTGTTTTGGCATAAATTTGATTCGCATAACGAATTAGACCCCATACATAATTCTGATTAAACCAATTTGCTATAGTTTCTGTAACAATTAAATAATATTGTTGGTTAAAAATTTAATATGCTGTGCAACAAAAGTTAGTGACAGAACCGAATTGCTGCAAAACTGACTCCACGTAGTCTTGTTTGTCCTACCCCTAGAGTGTAATTTAAAATCGCGTAGGCGCGTGGGGCCGCCGGAGGCCCGCAGCGCCGGAGCCGTGACAGAAACCCTGCTTGCTTGTTTGCTGCATGCTTGCTTGCATGCTTGCTTGCATGCTGTATGCTTGCTTGCATGCTGTATGCTTGCTTGCTTCATGCTTCCTACAGCGAAAAAAATAAACCCACAAAATTGTTCAATACGTTTAAAAGTTATCTCTAGGCATACAGTAAATAAATTTATGCTTTAGGATATTATGCTTAAAAAAGTTATGCTTTAGAACTTTATGCTTAATAAATTTATGCTTTAGAATATTATGCTTAATCATTATTATGGTTAGAGAAATTATGCTTAAAAAAATTATGCGTAAGCTGTTATGCGTATTTATATTATGCGAAAATATAATTATGCCAAACAAAATTATGCTAAGTTATATTAGGTCTTAAAATTTTATGCAAATGGATTGAGAACCTCTAAAACTATTCCAAATTTCAAGTTGTTAGCATTAGCAGTTCTTGAGATATCCAGCTGTGACAGACAGACTTAGTCAGACCATAAGGGTTCCTTTATACCATTTTGGTACGGATCCCTAAAAAATTATGTTTTGTTATAAGTAGGTACTTACCGTATATACTTTCCTAAGCATTTAGTAATAAGCTGTTGTTGTTGATGTTGACATTACAAAAAGACACTTCAATGTTATTTATTTCTATTTGTATAGATTATTTCCGTTTATGAAATACTGATAGTTGCCAAGGATAAAGGCTCTTACAGATTCACGCGATATCGCGGGCGCGACAGGCACCGACAAAGAAATTGTGCTACTAGTGTCGCGTTACGCCCGCAATATCGCACCAGTCTGTACGAGCCTTAAATCCAACGAATGGAAAAATACAGAAAATATGAAGACTCGATGGTAGCGGATATCAAAGTTCTGATATTCTTTTCGAACCGGGGTTAGCGGTAACATACTTTTCAAGATATTGAACTGATAACTTCTTTAGGAACGTTGAACGATTTTTGGTAGGGAGAAAACTTATGGGTTCCCGTAAAGTTAAATTGACCACGACAAAAGTTTTTTTTTTATTAAAAAAAAAACGTTGCGCCACACTAGGAATTTCTCCTGTATCGTGGGTGCGTTTACAAACATTTAGAAGAAAAGAAAGAAAGAAAATACGTTTATTTGCGGTAAACATAACGCAAAGAAATAAAAACACAAACGCGAAATAACAAGTTGGGAGAAAATATGCGTCGCATTCACGCAAAACGGCCGTCGCTCAGCATTTCGACCCTATGCGAGACAGAGCCCCAGCGCTGGTTTTCAGCAACAGCCGGCGTTGACGTGATGACGTCAACCGGTGCAGCATTAAATGAGATAAAAAACTTAAAAATTTAAACTCACATACACAAACAGCCAGAGACCCGGTGTTACATAAATATTTGTTCCGTGCGGGAATCAAACCCGCGACACGCAGCGCGAGAGTTTTAGATAATCATTATTTTATTGTAATGAAAACTTCTTTAGGCGCGTTGAGCTATAAGTTTTCACTTCTATCGGCTGTCTCCATGAAGCCTATACTACCTCAAATAGGTTAGCATCCTCCGTTATGTCGAAAATATTGCAGCATTAATTTTGAAATAAATATATGGTAACTTGAGGATTAATGTTAAATACTGATTGACGAAAATACGATTCCATAAAATTTTCTTGTTAGAAAAAAACCCAAAGTTACCTCCAAACCGTACAATAAACCGCTGGTATTCAAAAAATACTTCAAATTAGATAATGAAACTTTGCATATTTACTGAACTAACTATAAAGCAGGTCTTATGTTATTTTTTTTTAATTACCATTATTTTCACCGTAAAAAGAAATAAACTAAAATATCGGTCCCTTGGAGTCTTCTCCCTGCTACACTGTCTCGCTTGCCCGCGTAACCGCGGAAATAGTGCGCGAGCGAGATAAAGAATGAGGTGGCGCGTAGGTAGTATAGACTTTTAATAACTTTAATAGGATATAGTAAAATTTTAGCTAAGGTGAATCCGCAGCTGTGCTGTAGTCCGCGAAATTCAAATTTTCTTACATTTTTTTTCAATTTCTAGGTCAGTGTCAGGTTTTATCTTGATCAAAATATGATTCGCGACTTTAAAACAGATAATATGTATTTACAGTATTATAATCATTAGAATCAGTAATAAATCTCTCTAAGTTAGATTTGTTCCATTGAATGAGTTTTTCATGAAATCATTACATTGGGGAAAAAATCTAACTTAGAGATGTATTAATAATTCTAATGATTATAACTCTGTAAATACAGAGTGTAATATATGTTATAGTCGCGAATCCTATTTTTATCAATATAAACCTGACACTGACCTGCAAATTGCAAAAAACGTAAGAAAATTTGAATTTCGCGGGCTACAGCTGCGGATTCACCTTAATAAAGTTTATATGTGGTAAGTAGATACTTACCTTCAGGCGTCCGGTAGTTTGACGTTGCTAATAAAAGAAATGATTTCCCTTACCTAGAACAAAAACAATAAGATTATATTTTTCAAATAGTGGATCACACAATAATGAGTACTCGTCTAGTATACAGGGGGTCTACTCCGAAGCGTTAAACCGTAGTATCGGCCGAATGTTCGGCCGTTGCTTGACTACGGCGAAAGAAAAAAAAAACGACAGTCAAAGACAAAAATGTGACTAAGTTGGGTAAGTACTCAACGTCAAAAAAAGAAACTATGGAAGTTATAAAACGACCGAACATTCGGCCGATAGTTCGGTTTAACGCTTCGGAGTAGACCCCCTGAAGTGGGTGAAAATGGGTTTTTGCGTAATACTCTATTACGTGAAAATGGGTTTTTGCGTAATACTCTATTACGTAAAAACCCATTTTTGTTATCAATTAACTATTATAAATTGTACAGTAAATTTGTTTTTTTTCCTTTTTACTATCGCACGAACACCGGGAATACCGATAATGAAACGGATAAAAACCCCATTGCCTATTGTTATTAATTATTCAATTAGGTAAAGCCATGTTCTAAATATTATTTATTTTTATAAGTAATCATGTACGTATTTGCAGTTTTAATATTTTATTTTGTAAAGTTGTAACCATGACTTTTGCCGGTTGACAGCAACTAGCTGTCAAACGATAGCCTACGTGTACTACAGTCTCACTTGGGAACATGGGGGCAAACTTGAACACTCGCAGATTGAAGACGTACTTTTTGTGTATTTACAAGCAGGTCAAAGTCAAACCATTTATTTCAAATAGGCACATAACAGGCACTTTTGAACGTCAGTGTTATCAAAGTGTAGTATTGTTATTAAACTGATTATAAATCTATACAGACTGATTTTTTTGCAACCTTATAGTGGATTATACCAATTATTATTGGTATGCTAACAATTATTAACAATAAGAAACTATTATTGAGATAACACGAACGCGATTACTGCGTAACCATTATTTCATAATCAAAGTATTTTATTTCACATAATCCTACATGGGCACTTATGAAACGTCAGAAGCTAGGTGTACGGTTAGAACGGAAGAGCTGGCAAGAAACTCCACGGTTAAAAATAATTGTCTTTTAAGCCGGGAATTAACTAGACGGACATGCCTGCAAGCAGTTGGTACGGGCATGTCTGTCGCCAAGATACACTACACAGACTCGTCAGTTGTCTGTCTCAACCGGTTACACGGTTTAGTTGTTACGACGTCAACGAGACGAAGAAAAATCATAATTGCTGGTGCCGCAATAATACTCTTAGATGAAAAAGAAAAGATTTGGTGCAAAGAATGGTTTAAAAAAGAAATCAGTATAGCCATATTAATTTGCTCCAAGAATTAGAAATTGATGAACCAAGAGACCTATATAATATACTCTTTTTTATCTTCCATAAACATGGATATTTTTTATACTCGGCTAAAAATTGTTCCCTGAATAATTTATTTTCATTAAAACTCATTTTATTTTAATACATACTCCACAGCTCGATACATAAATCATAAAAAAAACGTATGTACTGGTTGCTGTCGCTCTCAAGTCTGAGAGCAGGCGGCTCGCGATGAGCATTCACGTACGGACATGTCTGTACCGACATGTGCCCGCGCAGACAAAATGAGATTGCGCGGACGAGCAACGGGCAAGTCTGCCAGACTGACTGTGATGGTCCTACACTTGCCAATATTGCACAGACCTATAGTAGCGAGGTCCGGCGGGCATGTCTGTATACTTGCCCGTGGGCATGTCCGTCTAGTGAATTCCCCATTTATCTTGGCGACAGACATGCCCGTACAAACTGCCCTCGGGCATGTCCGTCTAGTGAATTCCTGGCTTTACTCCTTTAAAAATAATTGCCTTTTACAATGTTTTCAAATTAGAGTTAGGTAATAGGTATGGGAGGACAGTGTAGGCCTGTCAACAATTACAGGTACTTAACAAAATAGAAAATTGTCTACAAATATACAGTCTATTAAGCCTACAACGTTCTTACATTCACAAAATATGAAAGAATCTACTCGTATAAAATATTATTTAAATAAAAAAAAACTATTTAAACCAAATGACATGATTGCCACTACAATTTTGTGATGATACAAGCAGGTAAATTATATTTATGTCTTAAATTGTTCTAACATAAAAGAAAAAAAAACGCAGCCTAACAAACTGAAAACGGCAAACTATATTTTAAAGTTGAGACAATTAAATTTTAACGTTCACAAACTGAGTTGGTTCAATAGCAGATCAAGATGTTTTGACCAATGAAACCAGAGCTCCTAACCTAGAAGAACAATCAAACTAAGGCTAAATAGACTCTGGCCCTATATGCTGGTCGAAGAAAGGATAACCTGCTCAGGAGGAGATTTATAGACGATTATTATTCCAGGTCTACTCCTCCGGAAGCCGATTTCCGGCCACCGTAGGCCCGGGCCTGCGGACGGTGAGCGATGGGTAGCTCGCCGTCCGTTAAGGACCAGGCCCGGGTCGACGGCGCGTTGTGTTCCACGCGCGCCTCAAAGATACGTTAGCGCGAATTGACGGGGTCCATTAGGGCCAATGCCTGCCAGGGTTGCGAGTTTGTCCGAAAGGGATATCGTGGCCCTGGCACACAGGCAACTGAAGGAACACGGGTGGGTTTTAGTCAGTAAAAGTCTGACACGCCCTTCCGCTCCGCCCAGAGCGGGAGAAGTTATTTGAACACTTCCCACCAAAAAAAAAAAAAAATGAGGGTCTACTCCGAACATAAATCCGAAGTATTGACCGAATGACTTTGAGTACTTACCCGACTTCAAGTCACATTTTCGACCTTAGCTTAGCCGTCGTTTTTTTTTCTTTCGCCGCAGTCGGCCATAGTTAACCGTAGTCAAGAAACGGCCCAACATTCGGCCAATACTTAAGCCCACATAAGTCTTGATCCCGTGGAAATATCGGGATAAAAAGTACCCTATGTCCTAACTCGTAACCCAGGGGCTACCTGTTGGGAGATGATTGAAACGGACGTAAAGCCGTAGTGTCTAGTGTCTCTCCCGCGTCTCTCCGCCGCCATTGGTTTGGAATGCGCATGTAAGTACACTACCCATGTGCCAAATTTCATCCAAATCCGTTGTTCCGTCAGTCAGTTCATCCGTCATTTGTTTTAGCGTGAAAGCGTAACAAACAAACAAAGTCACATTCGCATTTATAATAATCATTATATTAATACGTGAAGCGAAAACTTTGTATCCCTTTTTACGGAATTTACGCGGACGGAGGAGTACGAAATTTGGCACAGTTGAAGTTTATAGGAAGGAGGAGTGCAGAATGCTAATTTTTATACAATTAATATGCATTAGAAATAATTAAATCACACTAATATTATAAAGGCGAAAGTTTTTGTGTGTGTGTATGTTTGTTACTTCTTCACGCTCAAACGGCTGGACCAATTTTGATAAAACTTTGTATAAAGGTAGCTGACATCCTGGATTAAGACATAGTTTATACTTTTAATCCCGATATTCCCACGGGATCGAGACTTACGCGGGTGAAACCGCGGGGCGCAGCTAGTTAATAATAAAAACATTACACACACTACCATGCGTTAAACACACAGACTCACATAGTACCAGGGCCTCATGATTTGAAGATACATAGGTGACAGAAGTGGCAGCTTGACCATGGCATTTATGTTATTATAGTTAGGTTATTACTTATAGACTGATATATCGATACGCTGAGAAGAAGACCAAAGAACAGTGACCCCGTCATTCAAAATGGCGGGCAATGTAACATAATTTATTTTACGTAAATAATACGTAATACACATTACCGTTATTTAGCTCGGCATTCTTATAAAGAGCCGAATTATTGTACGTATAGAAAAGTTTGCCTATTGTGGCCATACCCAAAATGCCTATGGAGCGCCTTTGTCCGCACACATCCGCAGGGTTGACAGTTATTGGGCACGCCACAATTGTGGCGATAAGTCCCCTCTTTGAGGAGTGGCTAGAGAGGCGCCACGGCGTCCTCACCTTCCGCCTGACGCAGGTCCTCACCGGACATGGATGTTTCGGGAGGTTCCTGTATAGGATTAAGCGGGAGGAAACGCCCGGGTGTCACCACTGTGTGGATCGCCCGGAGGACACGGTGGAGCATACGGTGGAGGTCTGCCCTGCTTGGGCGGAGCACCGCCGTGTCCTCACGGCAGCGATCGGCGGCGGCGATCTCTCGCGTCCGGCCCTGGTTCAGGCCATGGTTCGGAGCGAGAGTGCATGGGAGGCCGTCACCTCCTTCTGCGAAACAGTGATGCTTGCGAAGGAGGAGGCGGAACGCGTGAGGGTAAGGCAAAGTCAACGCCCTCGCGCCCTTAGTCGCCGCAGGAGACGCCCCGGGCGTCGGGAATCACAGGCCGATTCCCGGCCACCGTAGGCGCGGGCTTGCGGACGGTGAGCGATGGGTAGCTCACCGTCCGATAAGGACCAAGCCCGGGTCGACGGCGCGTTGTGTTCCACGCGCGCCTCAAAGAGACGTCAGCACCAATTGACGGGGTCCGAAAGGGCCAATGCCTGCCAGGGTTACGAGCCTGTCCGAAAGGGATATCGTGGCCCTGGCACACAGGCATCTGAAGGAACACGGTGGGTTTTAGTCAGTAAAAGTCTGACACTCCCTCCCGCTCCACCCAGAGCGGGAGAAGTTATTTGATAATTTCCCACCCAAAAAAAAAAAAAAAAAAAAAAAAAAAAAAAAAAGGGTTGACAGTTATTATTATTAGTATGTAGAATCGCGCTGAACATGTTCTATAGCTGGCGTGCAAATAGGACCACTTTCAAAACAAAATACCATCCATCATTACGACAATCACATCTGTTTACCGCCAAGATTTGGGTAAAAAAAAAAAAAAACTTTTGAAATAAATTTCTCAGGCTCTGTTACAATGATCATTGATCACAGATGACTGATCACCCTTTACCCGGTTTTATTACGGTCTTTCTCAAAAAAATCACGTTTGTTGTATGGGAGCCCCCCGTAAAATTTTTTTTTTTTTAATTATTTATTTTTATAGTGAATATATAACTAAATATTCTGTGAATATTTCAAGCGTCTACCTGTTGCCGTTGTCAATATCGAGCAAAACGAGCAAAAAATCACGTTTGTTGTATGGGAGCCCCCTTAAATATTTATATTATTCTGTTTTTTAGTATTTGTTGTTATAGCGGCAACAGAAATACATCATCTGTGAAAATTTCAACTGTCTAACTTGCACGGTTCAGGAGATACAGCCTGGTGACATACAGACAGACGGCGGAGCCTTAGAAATAGGGTTTCCGTTTTACCCTTTGGGTACGGAACCCTTATAAACGAGCCAGCCTTACAGTACCTAGTCGCATAATATATGAGATGTAACGTCTGACATATCACCTTGGTAATAAACCACTGGTTGGTATCTTAGAAATTAACCTTCCAATTAAAGAAGCAAAATTACTGAAATATTTATTCGAATAATATCATTAATAAACTCCATTTGAAATAAGATTAGACATTTAAATAAACCTTTTTTACAGTCCGTTTAACCGATTTTGACTTCTGTTGCGTTAGTGACATGATAAATGGCAGCTGTAATAAACAGGTGGTATTGTAACCACGTTTTTTATTTTAATGTCATCCTTACACCTACGGAATAGAAGTCAAAATCGGTTGAATGGACTGTATACAAGTTTATTTAAATTTCTAATCTTATTTCAAATGAAGTATAGTGGTCGCCCACTGGTCGAAATTCAACGCCCTCTTCTTTCATTCTATATTGTACTTACTAATTCCATACTAACTAACTCCATGCTATTTAAAAGTACTTCCTTATTTCATGCTGACGCTGTCACCTCCTGTTACATACTTCCATCCCTTTTCACGAAATCACTCCCACAGAAAACGAGAACAAAGATGTTACACATCAAAAACTTGTTCAGAATTATCAAAAATTTTTAACTAGCGTTACGCTTGAATCTGACTATCTGACCTTAGCTTAAGATTAACACCCACCTACATCAAGCTAAATAAACAATAAGTTAAATTGCATAGATCACAAAAACCACAAGAAAGCTCCTTCACAAATTGCGTTTTGAGAACCCAATTTAGGTGTTAACGAGTACAAGAAGAACAAGGAAAACTCAGAGAAATAATTTACGAGGTTAACTAAATGTTCGGTAAGTAATTCGACTGCTCGGACCCTATTCATCATCCAAGATGGCGGCGGTGTGACGCCATTTTCGGAGATAACGTCAAACGAATAAATTTGACAGTTTTGAAGCCAACTTTTGATTGCGTCAGTTGAGCAGCTTGTACATTGGTGTGGTCATATACAAGGTGTAACATAAATAACGCACAACCTCTTAAGGGGTCATTGTAATCATCATTATGAACAACTTTTACTATGGGACCAAATCAGAAATCGCGAAAAAAAAATGTGCTGTTCCCATGGACGTATAAAAAACTCGGACGGATTCTCGCTAACAGAAAACTGTATCACTCAGAGTCAGCCAGCTCCCTGTACGTACAGGCACGCACACATTCACAGCATACTCACCCTTTACGCGTGCAAACGTCAACACAGTCGACACGTTTACGCGGCAAAAAATGTATTGAAATACAGCATGTCTTGTGTGGTGAAATGTTGCAAAAACCGTAGCGATCGGAAGAAAAAAAATACAGGAATCACGTTTCATAGGTAAATGAATAATTCAACAACTTATTTCCCGATTTTATAGATTACAATCAATATTTATTCACCAGAACAAAATAATTCATCACGAGGCCAGTGTTGCCAATATTCACGTGTGCAAATTACCCTAAATATATGGGAAATTAATATATTTTTTAATCAATTCAATTTATTTAGGTTAATTATTACTAGTTGTTTTATATATTATTTCTACTAGATTTCCTAAAGTAAATGCAGTTTGGCGAAATGATTGGATTGAAAAAAATCGAAATTGTAACTGTTAAAATGACTGGATTCTAAACAAATACAGTGTCATTTGCAGTTTACATTTTGAAACGAATGACTTTTATACAACTAAAGGAGGACTCCGGCGTGTTGTTACATATGCAGTACCTCAAAAGGTAAATTAACAATCTAAGCTAACATGTTAGTAACATGGTATTTATTTTGAAATTTCGAAAACGACACGATATTTTTCTTAAAATAAAACAATATTAAGTGGGTAATTTTGGCTATCATGACAACCCTAAATTCACTCACACCAAAGACTGTCGCCGCCATTACGGGACACAGTTTTGTCTTAGCGGGAGTTCCGTCCGACTTTTTTTTTAGGTCCATGGCTGTTCCCTACATTGTGACGAGTTATGAGAACATAAATGTATGGACCAGCAGTTTTTTTTTCGCGCGTTGAGGTTTGTTTCCATAGTAAAAATTGTTTATAATGATGGGTACAATGACCCCTTAAGAGGTTGTGCGTTATTTATGTTACATCTTGTATAAGGGTGTGGTTCAACTTTCTCCTTGGGACCAACATCATAATCGCGAAAAAATTATCAGCTGTCCCATAGAAAACTTCAATACTTGACACTAAATCCAATGACCAAAAAAGGCACAATTATTTTTTTTATGGCGGCCTACAATCTAACATTATTAATTATATGCAGAATAATATGTGGAACAAAAGTTAATGTACAGTAACATTTTTTTTTTTTGACTTATTGATCATCTAAAAGCAAGTTTGTACAACATAGAGCTTATTTTTTTACACAAAAAGTCAAGTTCAAATATATCATCTCGGACTGCATTTGTAGAAAAATCGTTTATCAATTAATTTTCGTGATAGGTTTTTCCAATACCGACTTTCAACGATGGCCGCGGTATAAAACCAAATGCACCACTTCCCATAGTGATTTGGCCATTGTCCTTTATGGGACAGCTGATATTTTTTGCGATTACGATATATTTGTCCCAAGGAGAAAGTTGTTCAGTACCATGTTCTGTACCACAACCTTAAATATGACCACACATTTCTGAGACACGCTGTATATGAACAGAAATATTATTGTTTGGCTCGTCTTGAACTTGGCGAGATAAATCCCTATTGTTATTGGGGCTTCAGGCTCAATTTGTTGCGAACCTAATCTTCTAAAACATTAATCTAGAGTATTTTTCTTGAGGCCCTCACATAATTCAACCTTCCCTTTGTTTTGCGCCAAAATAATAGTCGGTGAATTTTGAACTGCTGCAGGCTTAACACGTGAAACGTAGAGATGCGTTTTGTCGACGGAAGAGTAGAAAAAAATTACATTTCCGTAGTCGTTGAATTTTGAACTACTGCAGGCATAACAAGAGAACCGTAGAGAAGCGTTTTGTCAACGGAAGAGTAGACAAAAATTACATTTCTGTGTAGACAGTTGACAGTTTCCTACCGAGAAGTGTAGACCAGCGATTTCTATTCTACAGTAGAGTAGAAATAGAAAGCGTCATGTTAAACCCATTCGTTCACAAATAGGACAAACTACATAAACACATAAAATCACGCCGATAATCCCCGAAGGGTAACGCAGAGGTGTACCTATAGTAACACCCACATTTCGCTAGTTGTGTTTAAGTCCCATGTAATAGGGGGCTAGCCTATTGCCATCAAACGGGCATAAATCCAGACTCCGGTCTGCTACT
This sequence comes from Tiliacea citrago, assembly GCA_963921375.1. Taxonomy (NCBI): domain Eukaryota; kingdom Metazoa; phylum Arthropoda; class Insecta; order Lepidoptera; family Noctuidae; genus Tiliacea; species Tiliacea citrago. The sequence continues at coordinate 12,007,323 of OY992782.1, read as the reverse complement.
GAGAAATTCCAAATGGAAAAACCAGGACAAACTAGTTATAGCTTATTAAATTACCCAGAATAAAAACCGATTACGGTTGCATCTGACGGAAACATAATTATCTAGCTCACCGTTGTATGTCAACACATGGGTATTACTTACGTCATATTCCCACTGGGGCACTTACGTAAAGATTTCGTATTTACGTAAGTCTCCCGCCGTGTCTGTCTGTCTGAACGCGGTAAACTAAAAAACTGCTGAATGGATTTTCAAACGGTTTTCACCAATGGACGGAGTGATTCATGTGGAAAGTTTAGATGTACAATTAATTGAGGTTTAGTGTAAATTGGCTGAAATATGACGATTATTGTTGAAGATGTCCGCTGTCCGCGATGTGCTGCTGGCATGAGCCGCGTAAACCGTACGAGATACATAAAATGTATGTTCTATTTATGTTCTTATTTATGTGAAACTGCGTATTCAACAATTAACTTTATAAATCTATGTACAGATCTTCACTCAGATAAGTCACTTCTTCATGCAATGCGTCTGGCAACAACATAGGTTGACGTTGATATCGATATGATTGTTAAAGATAAATTAACGAAAAACCAATAAACATATAAAGAAATTATTACCCTGTATTTTTTTTACTTTAAAACTGAAAATATTTGTTTCTGCGGCCCTCCAGCTTCTGTAGTAAATTTAATTAGCCCGCGAAGGTACCTATGTAGTTTGGACAGCCCTGTTCTACAGGATTATACATCTTAAAAACTTCAACAAAAAAGTCCGCGATAGGATATGATGATGACCCACAGTAACCGTTTCAATCTTTCAGAATTTTATAAAAAATTCATTGTTATTTCCGAAGCTACGTTATTATATTAATCCATACCCAATAAAATATGTTATTAAATTGGGCATTTAGATTAAAATATGCCTGTACTTTAAAAGATATTCCTTCACATACGCATATTTATTTATTTATTTATATATTCACTCACACAGACTTATATTATTTTTTTAAAGGAAAACGTACTTTTACGATATTTGTAAATATGTGAGCACCATGTATCTATCTCATAAATAAATTATCTGTCATTGCTTAATTTTTTTTTTACCTTTTGGGGTATCGTCATTTTATTCTCGATGCATAACGGTGGAGTTTCTTGCCCATTCTTCTCCATACGAAACTGCCTTCTGGAAGGAGCGACTAGAAACAATTCTATTTTTTGTAAATGTTGACGTTCAAAATTGCCTCTTATGTGCCTATTTGAAATAGAAATTTGACTTTGACTTTGATATCACATTTAGGTTACGCGTAACAAAATAATTATGGTCGACGGGCGCAATGCGATCGTTTCCTTTTAATCCCGGTAGGTTCCCGTGGGATTTCCTTAGACAACAACGCGGGCGAAGCCGCGGGCAACAGCTTCTTTAAAGAAATAAAACAGTTATTCGGTAATACGAATATAGAACAGATGATATTACTTTTTATGCCAAGACCATTATTATCTCAAGCATGTTGATACGTCACGAGAAAAACATTTCTCACGAAAAAAGTAGCTTGCATAGGATTGAATATTTTTATTTTATTACCCGACTGCTCCAGAAGGAGGGTTATGTTTTTCGAGTGTATGTATGTATGTATGTATGTCTATTTCTTTGGCACGCTCTGTGGGCTAAACGGCTTGATAGATTTTAACATATGAGGTATCCTTAGATTCGTTTTAATTGTGGAAGTGACATAGGCTATAAAATTTTAATGTGGCATCTGCGAATCAAAAACGAGAGGGGGAACAAAAAAAATTTTTTGTGATTATATTAATATGGGTATCAAATAAAAGCTAGTAAATAGCCAATTCCAAATATATATATTTTATAACACTTTTAACCTACTATTTTGACACAAACCACAAAAAAGTACATTTTCTTTAATAACAAAATCGAAGCAAAGCTAAAATGCTCCGTCGCAGAATGTCCACTTCTCAAAATGTCCACTGGTCGCTAAATGTCCTTTTCTCAGAATGTCTCTCTCGCAAAATGTCTCTTTCGCAGAATGTCCACTTCGCAAAATGTCCCTTTCGCATATTGTCCCCTTTTTATTTCTAACCTAATGTTTGACAAATGAACGGGGTAGGTTAGGTTAGGTTAAAACTGTGACCTCCTACGCCAGAAACGACTTGCATTAATAGAAAAAAGAGATTGTTTTTAGTAGGTTACCTGGATCTGAACTATTTAGATTAGGTTAATTACTTATTTATATTATTATTTGATTTTGCGTAAAAACTGTTATTCCAACTGAAATATTTGACTAAATAAAAAATGTTAAAAGTACTAGTTGGTAAACAAGTTATAGTTTAAACGTTCATTTGTCACACATTAGGTTAGAAATAAAAAGGGGACAATATGCGAAAGGGACATTTTGCGAAGTGGACATTCTGCGAAAGAGACATTTTGCGAAAGAGAAATTCTGAGAAAAGGACATTTAGCGACCAGTGGACATTTTGAGAAGTGGACATTCTGCGTCGGAGCCAGCTAAAATTGTCCATTGAATATTTTTGAAAAAAATAATTGGTTTGAGGTCTAAGATCGTTCTAATGCCAAAATATAGTTTTTAGAATTTTTGTCTGTTTTCCTGAATGTATGTTCTAGCATCACGCAAATTCTATTCAGATACATTCTGTTCAAATTTTGCATATATATTTCCTGTATGTCTGGTCAACCAATAGGTTATAAATTATCACGCTATTGACTATGGGGGATGAGCAATATTGCATTATATTTGTATGCCTCTAAGGTTTACAGAAAGTTGTAAAAAGACGAGCCAAACAGTTACAGATTTAACCTTTTAAATGATTACCATCACGCTATATCTTTATTGAGCTAAGCAGTCAATTATCATAGCATATGCAAGGTGGATTTTTAAGATGGGAAGTAAGGATATCTTAACCGTTGTAGCTACACAAATTCGGTCTTAAAAGAGTGTCCTAAAAATCTGAGACATTTTGACCTGCATTCACAGATTTAAAAAAAAATGTACAGCCAGCAAGAAAATGAGCAATGTTCACTTTTTTATGCCAATAGCTGTTTCTTATGAGAGAGTTAGACCAACTGAGATTTGATGCATCGGATCTGGTTCACTTGCGCGAATGACGTTTCTGCTAAAGACACTTGCGCGAACCCACCTGCGTGAAAAGATGGTTGTCGTGATTTTGTGAGGATTTTTCGTCATGGGTGTCGTTGTTATCGTTTCCTAGGTAACAATAATGGAGACAAAATCAAAATTTGAAATGGCGTTACCGAAAATTTGCAAATTTTTTATCATGGGTGTGGTTTTCATTGTTTTCGAGGGCGCTGACGACGATAATGGAGTCAAAATCAAAACACAAGACGGTGCCAAATTTAAAAAGGAACGCTTTAAGGATCACTTGGTTGTCTGCCCATCCGTCCGTCTGTCTGTCAGTCAAGACCCTTTTTTCAGGAACGCGTAGAGGTATTAAGTTGAAATTAATATCAAATACGAAGGTCTACGGTCCCTTAGAGCTCTAAAAAATCAAGTTTCAAGTCAACGCGGTAAAAAAATACGGCCATTCATGCGACATGTTTTGATGGGATAAATTCCTCCTAACTACGTAACCCTTCATTGTGCGTTTTCTGACACGCAATTGACCAGTTTTTGTTAAAATGAACAGACTGGCCATTACAAAAGTCAGAAATAGCAAAAGTTTTTCCCATCAAAATCGTACAAAAGATGCATAAAATTCTGTGCAAATATATAATATATTCCGCCATGCACTAATGGCATGCCAATATTTAATGCAAGTTTGTCAGTTAAACCGTTACATACAATTATAGACAAACTCGTAAAATAAATAGGTATTAAATTGGAGTTTTAACGTTAAGAATTCTATGAAGGAAAGGAGCCAATTGACCTATCCTATCTTGCTAACCATACTATGTCGTATAGCTTATTAACTCACCAATACTTGAACTAAACAATTTGTTCATTAACACAAAAAATCTAAAAATAAAACAAATTATTAAAAAAAACAAAAAACCCGACTGCAAGAAATGACCTGAAAGGATGGAAACAAGATGAAAGTAAACCAGTATCCTTAAGTACCAAAAATAAATAAATGCAGTCGGAGGCAAACTTTAAAGCGTTCGTAACATCCTAGTTGCCTCCGACTGCATTTATTTATTTTTGGTACTTAAGGATACTGGTTTACTTTTCATCTTGTTTCCATCCTTTCAGGTCATTTCTTGCAGTCGGGTTTTTTGTTTTTTTTAATAATTTGTTTTAATTTTTATTAAACAGTTTTTTGCCAGCTCTTCTCTTTAGGAAACGACCAATTGGAACCGTGCACCTAGCTTCTGACATTTCATAAGTGCCCATGTAGGTTTATGTGAAATAAAACATTTTGACTTTGTTTTTTTTTTTTCAATCTTACAAATATTAAGTCTATTCATGTAATTGTAACGCCAAAAAACCTGAAGAATTTTTCGGGACGAATCTTCTATTCCATTTTCATCAGGAAGAGAGATCATCAGCCTATTAAAACGTTTCCTAGTCTATCAGACAGTTTCGATTTACCGTTTAGCTGCTAAAAAGAATTGCCAAAGACCGGTGAACTGCAAAAGGCCGAAGTTAGGGGCACAATTTCTGCTAGCTGATTGCTCGGATCTCATTCGGCCGAAAACGACAAAGTTTGTGCGCTAAACTAATAAACACCAAACAATGACTGCTTTGTTGTTCTAGTGGTCAGGCAGGACTTACTGCTGAGCATGAAGTCCTGAGGGGCTACTCCGAACATAAATCTGAAGTATCGGCCGAGTGTTCGGTCTTTTCTTTACTACGGCTAACAATTGCTGACTACGGCGAAAAAAAACAGGCAGTCGAAGAGATAAGCCAAAGTCAAAACTGTGACTTGAAGTCGGGTAAGGACTCAAAGTCAAAAAAATAAACTATGGAAGTTATAAAACAGCCGAACATTCGGCCTATACTTCGGTTTAGCGCTTCGGAGTAGACCCTCTGGGTTCGATTCCCAAGTCGGGCAAAGCGTTATTGGGTTTTTCCATTAGTGATTTCTCAGTATGCAGCCCGGAGTCTGGAGTACCCGGTTGATAGCAATATGCTCGCCCCCTATTACATGTGACTTATACATAACTGGCGAAATGTGGGTGTACAATAGGGTAAAGATGCATACACACAAACCTACACCTCTGCCTAACCTTTCGGGGATTACCTACAGGCGTTATGTTATGTATCAAACATTGGCCACAGACAAACATGACGTCTTTCACACAGCTCATATGACTGTCCGGGGACCCTTTTAGTTAATGTCCGCGCAATAAAGGAGACCCACATAAACGAAACTATTTATTTTATTGCTGCTATCAAGATCCATCTTAACTATTTCTGAACCGGATTAATTATTGCAATATGCAATACTTCCTGAAAGACTTGGGAGTTACGACAGTGTTTTGAAAGACTTGGGAGTCAAAACAAAACACTGTCATACAGTGTTTTTTTTGCTTTCGCGAAGAGACTGCGGTATAATAGCTTACAAAAGCATTACGTACACCTTGAAACTTTTATAACACTCATGATTTGTTGATAGCCTAAATGAAAAAAAGGAAAAAAAAAAGAAAGAAAATACGTTTATTTCCGCTAAACATAACGCAAAGAAAATAAACACAAATATGAAAGAACAAGTTGGGGAAAATATCACGTCACATCCACGCAAAACGGCCATCGCTCAGCATAATTCTGCGACCCTATGCGAGACAGAGCCCCAGCGCTGGTTTTCAGCCGAAACCCCGAAACGAGCAACTATCTCTTCTACATGACAAAATTCGAAGCCCAAGCTGTTGCTAAAAGTTTTCTCATTTAAAAACCAAATAATCCTGTCTAATATACTATCAGAACCCCGCTTTTGTGACATCCTTCCATCAAAATGAGGAATCTTATTTGAGTAATTTGTCTTTATGTTAAATATGTGTGACCTCTGAGCTCTCGCCCGGGGGATTAATTTAAAGGGACATGTTCCAACTTCGTCGTATATTTAATTTGCTTAACCAATGGCGGACTGTTTTTCTTTGAGTCCTAAGTCAGCACCGGAATGTGGACACGTTTAAATTGAATGAATTGGATTTGTTTTTACCACATCAATGGCTCTTGTTCGTTCAATATTTAAAATGAGATAATGAAAGCTTTGTATGAGTTATTGTAGCTTTGGTATCTGATGCGTAGGAATGAGGAAACGACTATGAATGTCGAGGGCTATAAGAGTAGGGGAAGACCAGAGAAACGATGGATGGACTGTGTGAAAGATGATATGGCTAGAAAGGGAAACTACCGAGATGACGACTAATAGAGAAGTATGGAAGAAAGGGACATGTTGCGCCGACCCCAAATAAATTGGGATAAGGCAGGAGAATGATGTAATGAAAGCTTTGACAAGAATATAGTGTATTTACTGGAGATGGACCTTTGGCCTACGAGGCTAAAGTAGGTAATGTAGTTAACTAAACGAATCATCGATTTGAAAAGAAGAAGAATTGAAGTGTTCGGTGGAATACGGGTCGTTGAGAAGAGGGATGGTTGATATCGAAAAGATTACCACTTAACGCAAAATAGACCAAATTTAACGGTATCTAATTCATTCTAACTAATATTATGAATGCGAAAGTGAGTTTGTTTGTTTACGATTTCACGTCTTAACTGCTAAACCGATCATCATTAAATTTTGCGTGCAAGTTGTCATGTATACAGAAAAGGAGATATGATACATATTATCCCGAAAAAAGTAGGTAGGCTGTTCTCTAGCGATAGAAAAATGATTGACAAAATCAACATTAACGCGAGCGAAGCCGCGAGCGAAGCCGCGAGCAAAAGCCAGTTACTAATTAAACAAAAGCCACTAACAATGATAAAAAAAAAGTTTTATTGATTCATTCACATGTTTTACAATAGATGATGGAAAGCCAATCAAAATGAAGATCCAGTACCTAAATGGAGATGAGCTTGATTATTAACTAAAGATGACCTCGCCCGCAGCTGCAAAACTTCACAAACTCCATAAGATATTAAGCCACTTAAACCAAGACCACAATTTTATATATAGTAGCACACTTACCCATAATTTTCGGCTACTAAATTATACATTCAGGGTTACTCTCAAAACTGTATCATCACAAGTACACAGCACAGACTGTCCATAAGACCACTACAGTTAAAGGATTTCAAGGATCCTTTGGAGAGGACTTGGCTAAACCCCTCTTAACAAGTTTACATTACGATGGTAATACACTGAATTCATGTTTTTGGTTAGGGGTCGCGTTTATTGGATCATCTATTACCGCTGTTAGGGTGGAGTGTATTAAATATGAAGTTAAGGTGTGTATGTTTTTTAGGTATTTTTGTAATTTGCATATCAGTATCAGGTTGTATCTTGATCAAAATTTGATTCGCAACCATATTAAGAGATGAATGATTATAATTCTGTTAATAAATATTTGTAATGACTAATGAGAATGACACTGCCTGGAAATTGTAAAAAAACGTTTTTGTGTTTTTGTAGGTGTCTGGATAAAAATATCCTACACCCGACATCTTTTCAAGTATGTGAGATGTAAGAAACATTATTTCAAACTCAAACACTTCTTACATTCAATAAGAGTAGATGTTAGAATGGATAAATATCAATTAGGAAGGCAACCAACAAAATGGCGCTGTCGGAGCTAGTTTCCAAAACAAGCTAATATTACTTGTAATATTAGCTTGTTTTGGAAACTAGCTAAAGTTTTAAAAATAAAATAACTGGCCTTGGCGAGAGGTGGTTTTATTTTATTTTTGCAATAATTATTCATTCTTGTGTTCCTAAATGTTCCGAAATTGGAGTCCATTTTCCGAAATACCTAAAAATTAGAAGATTGTAGAGAAAAAATTGTAATTAAACAGAGTTTGAGGAAATGTCGTAAACATTTTGACGAAAGTGATTAAGAGGAAAAAAACAATAATTAAACGTTTTAAATTCTGACACTTTCCATGTGGAATATTATATTGATGTTAACTATTAAAATCACTGAAAAATAACGAAATAGTGAAGTAAAACCAAACTGAACCATTGAATGAACACGAAATGCACTGAATGAACGAAATGTCAAATTTAGTATAGGTCGGGAGGGCCTAGCTATGGTCACACCAACTATCAGCTTTGACCTATAGTAGTAGCTAGTATCTCTAGTGGATTAATCTTGATAAAATACTGCTAGAACTGTCCTTAGTGTATTCAAAACTTCTGAATGCGGTAGATGAAGAATCGGGCAAAATGAGATGATGGTCAGCGATAGGATGAGATGATTAATGAATTTAACCAAAACTATTCCTTCACACGAACGAGGTAAACTAATTAATATGTCTATCTTTTTCCCACCTATGTTGTGGTTGGCTTTCAGTCTAACCGTATGCAGCTGCATTATATTTATATAATTTAGCAGTAAATTATTTCATCACCACTGCTCTCAAAAACGGTGAAGGAAAACATCGTGAGGAAACCGGCATGTCCTAGAACCAAAAATTCGAAGACATGTGACATCTACCAACACGCACTAGACCCGCGCGGTGGATTAATGGCCAACTCCCACTCACAGAGAGAAGGCCTGTGTCCCAGCAGTGGGAGGTAACATTATAGGCTGATTATGTATTTTACATGGAGCGACTGACATCTGACCAACACAGTTACTAAGTAAACCACGATCCCCCTTGGTAAGACTGGTTGTCAGACTTTTGAAAGAAAACATAAACAACAAAATAACAAAAATAAATAAAAAATCTTCAAACATTTTTTTTTTTAATTTATCTTCTGATTATTTATTTATTTATTTATTTATTTAAACTTCTCACACACAATAATGTACAAAGGCGGACTTAATGCCTTAGGCATTCTCTACCAGTCAACCAAAGGTGGTGAAGAGATAAGATGGCGGGTGCTCTGATTGAGAGAAAATAATAATATTATAAAATATTAAAATATAACATAATTAAATATAAATATAATAGGTACAAAATTACATAAATAGGTTATAAACTTAGTTATAATACACATATATTTACTATAATATATTTCCTACATTATATATATATACATAAATATACATACAAGTTCAATGAAAAGACATTAAATTGAGATGACTCTACACTATTTGTTTTGACAAATAACTCTGCAATTTTCGCTTAAATGCAAACCGACTGGTGGCCGTCCTGATATCGAGAGGAAGCGCATTCCAGAGAAGAATGGACTGAATATGAAAGGAAGAATGAACAAAGTCAGAAGTATGAGAAGGACAGAGTAGAAGAAGATTGTTGGAAGAACGCAGGTTCTTAGCATGTGAAGAACATAGATATTGGAAGTGAGACATAAGATAAGAAGGAGGGCTCGGAGAGTTGAGAAGGGAAAAAAGTGTGGTCAAAGCGCGCAAACTTCTTCTCTGGCGAATGGACATCCATTTGAGCTCAGACCTATAACTTGACACATGGTCATATTTTCTTAAATTAAATATGAACCGGATACCATTGTTGAGTAGTCTATCGAGCTTATCTAGCAAAACCGCATTTAAATCAAAGTAGCACACGTCAGCATAGTCGATGATAGGAAAAATCAAAGTCTGCACAAGCATAGTCTTCGTCTTAGCGGGCAAAAAGTTTCTCAGACGATACAGGGATCGTAGAGTACCGTTGACCCTTTGACTAACACTAGAAACCTGGCGTTGCCAGCCCAGCGTTGAGTCAAGATGCTAACCGAGATCTTTCACCGTAGGGGTAATGGGTGAATGATTAGCCGTAACGGCAAGCCTAGCTTTGTTTTCGATCAACCCGTGCGGCCGATATCATTTAGCCACGAGGCCCTCGAAAGAGGTACCCACCAAGAATTAAAAAAAAACCGGCCAAGTGCGAGTCGGACTCGCGCACGAAGGGTTCCGTACCATTATCTATAAAAACGGCAAAAAAATCACGTTTGTTGTATGGGAGCCCCCCTTAAATATTTGTTTTATTTTAATTGAAATATTTATTTTTAAATTTAGTATATAACTAAATATTCTGTGAATATTTCAAGCGTCTACCTGTTGCCGTTATCAATATCGAGCAAAAACGAGCAAAAAAATCACGTTTGTTGTATGAAAGTCCCCTTAAATATTTATTTTATTCTGTTTTTTAGTATTTGTTGTTATAGCGGCAACAGAAATACATCATCTGTGAAAGTTTCAACTGTCTAACTATCACGGTTCATGAGATACAGCCTGGTGACAGACGGACAGACGGACAGACAGACAGACAGACACAGACAGACGGACAGAACAGACAGACAGACGGCGGAGCCTTAGTAATAGGGTTCCCGTTTTACCCTTTGGGTACGGAACCCTAAAAACTAAATTATTATTCAACTCCCCACAAGGTAATGGTGTAAACTAGGGTGCTAATGACCTTGTTTTTCATTTGATTCTTTGCGTTCGTTCAAGTGTTATGTTATCGCTCTCGTAATCGTATCGATTGACCATTATATACAGCGTGTATCAGAAAAATGTGGTACTGACGATCAAACTGAACAACTTACTCCATGGGACCAACATCGCAATCGCGAAAAACCTGTCAGCCATCCCATTTTTTTTTTTTAATTCAGTAATACAAATTTATTTACATATAAATTCAAATACAATTTAACACTAGGTACTAAATTAAATGACTAACTTAATTCCAATAAAATAAACAAAAGGACACTTAGGCGTCTAAATACTCTTCCGGAAACGTGCCCAGAAGACTGGCAACAGTGCCACGTTTAATGGCAATTATTGGCAATGCTAATATATTGGCCGAAGAACGAGCCAGCTCTCTGGTCACGTGAAGTGTCGGTCAGATATATTTCCTTAAAAAGGAGACGCGCACTCGGGCCCCATGACTCAAGCGTTTCGACCACAAACGGCTCAAAACTGTAGTTACCCGTATAAGTTATAGTATTTGAGGGTCTCAGCAGCCGCAGCAGCGGCGCCAGCACAGCCAGCCGTGCTTGGAACATGAGATGGCGCAAGGGTGGCGACGCAGGTTGCGTCCCTCTGGTGTGGGACGCAACCTGCGTCGCCACCCTTCACGACAGCCTATACTCGTACATTCGTGTTGAGTAGGTATGAAGTTTTGTATGGGACAGCTAATATTTTTTCGCGATTTCGATGAATGTCCCATGGAGAAAGTTGTGCAGTTTGATTGTCTGTACCACGCCATTTGTGGCACGAACAAAATAATTATGACTTAAACTAATCCTTACTTAGTTCCGATAAAACGGGGCAGGAACTTGCGTGTTTTCAACTTTTTCGGCTGATTTGTACATAGATGTTTTTTTATAGATATTGCCTTGACCTTAAATGAGGCAGTTACATTTAAAATTATGTAACGCACTGTAGGAAAACAACGATATAATAAAACGAATAAAAAAATGACTGATTGAATCAATAAATTGCACAGAGATATTGTATAGAGACCTTACAAAATACGACCCAAAAACAAGACAATAGAAGCGTAGTTTATTTTGCGATGACAAGCACCAAGTGACAGATGACAGCTGCCCAGCTATTTTTCAGTATGGTTGTGTTCCATTTTTTTTTTGTTAGAGAGTATGATATATGGTTTAGGTCTAAGCAGAAACTAAGCGAACCAATATAGACTGATCACATTCCTAACCATCCCTTATTTATTATATACATCAGTCTCAGTGATTCCTCCTTGAGAGGAATGCGTGGGATTATAAGGGGCTGACGGTGAGGATATCTTTAGTGTCGGCTCACGCTCATAAACTCATGTTTTCCTTATCTCTGCCTGCAAATGATACAGCGTATTATCACCGCACTAAGAAACAAACAACTGTCATTTATCATCAACACACTTAGAAATAAAGTAAAGATTCCATCGCACCCCAAATCCTCTATCTTTCACTCTAAAAATGTCAACACTAAAAGCATTCTGAAAAACACCTCCAAGGCAATTTAAACCTTAACACCACTCTGATTACAATTTAATTCAGCTTTCAGACGCGGAGACAAGAATAATAAATAAAATAAGTACATATACTAGCACCATCAGGTTCTCAAAAGTACCTCAGATTTGTGCCGATTCATATTTCATTCAGATGAAAATCTAAACTTGGAAATGTCTTGGAAAATAATGGCTTTAAGATCCAGTGACGCAGCTGGTGAGAACGAATGAGAATCCTCATCAGCTCTTGATCGAACCGATTGAATGGATCGATTTCATCTGAATGAACGTTTTCTCTGAGTTGTCAATGCTGGTTGGAACAGCGATATTAATTAGAAATACTGAGAAATAACGATACTAATTAAAAATCGGTGATAAATCTGGTTGCTTAGCAATTACTCTCGTCTAGGCTTATTTACTTTCAAGGTGCTTATTACGTGGTTATTACCGAGGTGTTATTTACCGGATTTCTTTGGGTATAATAGCAAGTTTCTGTTACTTTGCACAATAGACTGTCTAATCTTACGTGGTGTTACGCGAATAGATAGAATAAGAAATGAGTAATAACATAAGAGGAAATCTGAAAGTGGCACCGGTAGCTGATAAGTTATGCGAAAATCGGTTATCATTGCAATAACGGGCATGTGATGCGGAGGAATGAGGAAAATGTCGTGAGGAAAGTTTTGAATATGAATGTGGGTGGTGGGGACCAAAGAAACTATGGATGGACTGTGTGAAAGATGATATGCCTAGAAAGGGGGTGACTATCGAGCAGACGACTAAATATAGAGATGTGCAAGAAAATTACATTTTGCCCCAACCCTAAATTATAATTATTATTAAACCTAATTATTTATTATACGAGTAATAATTTATGTCACATATGATTTCAATGGCGAAATACATTTCTGCTTTCACTAGACACATAAAGATTACTATTACCTACGTCATTAGTTCATGAAGGCTCGTACAGAGTGGTGCGATATCGCGGGCGCGACGCGACACTAGTAGCACAATTTCTTTGCCGGTGCCTGTCGCGTCCGCAATATCGCCTGAGTCTGTAAGAGCCTTTACAGGTAAAAGCTAATAAAACGAAACATTCTTCTAGTTTTAACGGTAGGTACCTAATTGGTCTGGCGCCCGCTAAAACCTATACAAAAATCCTATTTCACCTAAAAAGGCGGACGCATCACACCAAAACTACTATTTCAAACTGGCAACACTGGCTCCTAGTTCTCTATGGTCTTATTAGGTCTGGCGCCCACTAAAACCTATACAAAAAGCCTATTTCACCTAAAAAGGAGGACGCATCGTACCAAAAACTACTATTACTTTTTTTCAACTGGCAACACTGATGTTTTCCAAACACTTAGTACAAAATAGAGCTCCCTAAACGTTTTTTACTGGCAATAAAAAGATGTAGTTAGAGGCAAATGTGACCGTTGTACGAGAACTATGTCTCGTTACTGTGCCTCAGAGAGTACTTGCTACTAAACGACCGACCTTAAGTGGTTTCAAGAACACAAATTGTTCACAGTTTCCGAAGTATAGTAGGTATAATAGTTTTGTTTCCAAAGTAGCGGGTGCTTGGGTCAAAAACAGAGCGTCTGTCAGTCAAATTGATGGTTAATCTGACGTTTGGAACAGATTGACCTAATTGACACTTAAAAGATTAAGTTAAACACTTGTCATGGCCTAAAGCAGAAAGTGGCTTTCCTTCAAATCTATATTAATATTATAAATGCGATAATAACTCTGTCTATCCATCTGTAACCTTTTCACGCTTAAACCACTGAACCGATCGTTTTGCAGGATAGATAGGTAGCCGGGACCTGAAGAAGGACATAGCTAGTTTTGACCATGGATAATATTATTATAAAGTGATGAAATACAACATACACGCAGAATTCGCGGGCAAAAAACAGCTAGGCGAAAGGTTCAAGAGCCATATAAGCATTTTCGCCAAAAACATCAGATTACGACACTAATGGGCCTCCTTATCATGCCGGTTAAGACTTATATCTCGAGGCTTTGATGACGTCAGCCTAGAGAGAATGATGAGATCACACGCCTGTCAATCATCTTAACATCCTCGAGGAAAAACAGCTTGCGGCAGATGTTTAACCAGGACTGAAGAGCAAGAAATAGGACTATAGTCTCTATTTCTAAGAGGTTAGGGAGTAGTATCCCGTTGATGTATCCTCTCGTTAGTCTATCTAGTAATGATGTTGTAATGACGATAGAAATTTAAGTGAAAATGGATCTGTAACTACTCGCTAATGACTTTTTCCCATTTTGTAATGTAAACGAGTTTATTTCCAGTATTGTTTGCCAGTAAGCGGCCATTGTGACATTTCCTCATGCGTGGGACGGTGTCACGAAGGTAATTGTGAATTTAATGGAAACTTATATCTTTCCCTTAGAACTAGATCGTATTTTCCTATTTTCATTTTCCTAACATTACTTTTAGGATTTTTAAATGTGGCGTATATAACTTACTAGCTGCGCCCCGCAGTTTCACCCGCGTAAGTCTCGATCCCGTGGGAATATCGAGATAAAAAGCCTATGTCTTATTCCAGAGTGTCAGATACCTCCATACAAAATTTTATCAAAATTGGTCCAGCCGTTTGAGCGTGAAGAAGTAACAAACACACACACTCTCAAACTTTCGCCGTTATAATATTAGTGTGATGTGATGATGTACCTACGATAAAAGTAGATTAATTAAACATACCTACATTCGACTTAGCCATAAAAAGACATACAGAAAAAAAAGTTAGTCCGATGGTAAAAAAATACAATATTGTAGGCAAACTTCTTATGGCTAACATCAGCAAGAAATCTAATATTAAACAATGGGCGAATTATCGAAGATCCGAAATTATTTCGGACCGTCATTTTACCTTACCGACCGACGAGGCCTTACCCTATATCTCGCATGGTTATTTAAACTCTGAATGGGTCCGACCGATGGGTTAAAGTAGGTAACTAAGTATTCATAGTAAACGATCAGAAGGAATATTTGATGGCAGACCACAAGATTATATCAACCCAGTTTTACATAACCGAAAAAAAAATTAAATTAAATTCTAGCTACACTTTTGTAAAGATATTGAAACACTACACCTACTACAGAATCTAAATGTGCTTCAAAAAGGTACACAATAACGAAAAAAAAAAAACTATTTTCGAAATTCAAACTCAACTGACATACGAATCGAAAAGTTTCATCTGACCATTTCCAGTTTCATCAGCTGTCACTGTCAAAGTATTGTCCACGCAGAAAAAGTGTGTATCGACCTAAGCATCGAGGGAATAAATTCAAAATTAATTATTTATTGATTCAAAAATATGCAAAATGCATGTCACTCGTAAAAATGTCAGCCAAGATGATTCGCCATCGAGTTTCAGTGCTGAGCGATTCGACAAATAAATGTCCGAACACTACTGTATATATAATATATATATATATATACTGTACCTGTTTCTTTTCTGTTATGCATGTGCTGTTTGAATGCACAGGCGTCACACAAATCAGAACAGAAGTGACCCTCGGGTCACCCAGATTCTTCACAGACATACTAAACAGACCAGGAGACCTAATCAGCTTCTGGAGGGAGGTGGGCTGGTTGGAATAACTAACGACGGCTGCCATGGCCCACGCACAATGGTCCACATGAATGACTCAAGTGCGGAACCCAAACCCTTAGAGGGTTATAGAACAAGTCATAGAACAAGTACCTACCTGTTTTTTATCAGGGGATTTTCTCTTGTTTTATAAATAACCCAGTCCTACCCACAGCTCACATATAAAGATCGAACTGAAGACAGATCTTTTCCATATAGGTATCCCAAATCATCAGGCAAATCGTCTTCGAATTTATCGCCTCCAGTTTGTCTTGGTAAAGATGTCTGACAGGAGTAAATTATTCAAGCCTATACAGGATAGAAACGCTAGGCTTTTGTCTAAATAAAAGTCTTGTGCTCGTTTGCACTAAAGCCAAGTTTAGTAACGCCTAGTTTGGTTATGTCTAACGAAAGAAGATCCCTAAGCGCGGCATTCCTTCACAGCATTCATTTCTCTTCTCAGTAAATTCAGTACTCGTAAGCTTCTACATTTAGACTCTTGTCTTTGGTTTTTTTAAGTTAAGTTCGGTGCCTTTCAATTTTGTCAGAAATCTGTTGCTAGGCAAGGCAACTCGTAAGAACTGTCTGAGGATTACCATCTTTAGTGATGGCCAATTGGCTGGTGCAATGTTTTCTAGCACTAAGTAACTGCTTGATATCTACGATTAAATTTAGATGTTGTAGCGTTTTAGCATGGCAATAGAGGTAATTGCCCTTTCCCTAGTAACTCTCCGTAAGAACCCAAACAATAAACTATGTATGGCTTTTCGTTATTGGATTATGTTTAAGATCACGATAGATATTGATTCAGGACAATAACGGTCTTTATTTCAGTCTCGAAATAAAAAAAATCTAGAAAATGTAGGTGGGTCAATGACTGCTATTGCCATGGTAAAACGTGACAACTATAGTGTTAGTAAAAATGGGCATTAGAAAACATTAAAGCCGAAGTTTTATGCTAACATGATGCTAAATAGCTAACGTTAGGTAACTCCTTGTGCTATTCTTCTATTTATTGTCAGACAGTTTCCATTAAGAGAATTAACAGTTCTGAGTCAGGCCAAAATAATTAGGCATAGCTTGCGAGTAGTTTTGCATGCGTAGGTAGATATAATTTATACTTACATCGAAACTTTTGTCAATAGGCTGTAACAAAATTGGTTTATATTTGCTTTTCTCTCGATTTGGCTAACTTTTTGCAACGCCCCTAAAAATAAGCGTTCTTCAGGCAATCATTAGCGTTCCATCTAATCTACGCAGACTTTTACGTGAGGATGAAATTGAGACAAGACAGACTTGTCTAATAAAAATGAAATGCTTGACGTTGGTAAGCGCATCACTTTAGAACGGCTGGACCAATTTGGCTATATTTTAAATAAAAATGTTCGTAAAAGTACAAATTAGGTTTTCATGAACAGAAAAATTGTAAAAGTTTCCCGGAAAAATCTTATAATTCCGGAAAAACTGTTCTTTCTTTTCTTTATAGGATTTTTGTATGACCTCAAGTCCTTATCTGACGATTCAAACGATGTATATGCGTAATTCTTTTTTCGTTTTGTTTATGGTCATGTAAAAGTTATCAGGAAAAAAATATCGTGACTGGTTCAGACAACGATCACAAACAAAATTGAAATTTGGACAACACAACTGCTGTAGGGTCAGCTTGTTAAAAATAAAAATGGTCCCCTTCAATAAAATATCTCTCAACCTGCAAAAAAAATTGTTAAATCCACGACCTATAAAGTTTACGCATATAAAACCTCTCAGCTTTCTCACGTAGAAAGGGCTCTCCACTCCAGTCTTTAAGACGCCGCAAAGTACTTGCTAAGAGTCTATCAAATTACTGAAAGTACGGTCAACAGAACTCTTGAAGTACGAAAACCGTCCTTAATGCGAAGCCGTAACGGCGTTTTTGATGTCAAATTGTTACCATCGATGCGAGCTTGAAAGTACACAAGGGACGAAAACGATAGGTAGTATAACTTTACAGACTTTGCTGATTGAGTTTTTACTCTTTGTTCGTTCCTCTGTAAGAAGTTAGTCTTCAGGCTAATTGAAGTGAAGATACTTTTTAGGGTTTCGTCCGTACCTCCAAAGGAAAAAACGGAACCCTGATATAGGATCACTCGTGTCCGTCTGTCTGTCTGTCCTTCTGTCACAGCCGATTTGCTCCGAATCTACTGAACCGAGTTTTTAATTACTGAAGTTAAGTCCCCTGAAGCGTTGATGAATCATGAAGACTAAAATCAAAAAATGTAGACCAATGATTAGGTAGTAGTTAATTATGATGAATGATTATTTTTACAACCCTGAATTAGAATTATAATACTAACTGGTAATAAATATGTTAACAAAAAGTTGAAAAAAAAAAGAGTGTAAAATATCGGTTTTAGTGAAAAGACCGCCCATTGTCACCCTATGTAACATTTCAACATTTGTATCTGTAATTTTTATGGTGTAATAATAAAGAGTATTCTATTCTAATGATGAATAATTTATATGAAGTCTGTAACTTTTACGTTATTTTAATTATTTTATTAAAAATATAAACCATGATTATTTAAAAAATAATATTATCATTAGTACACAGAGTAAATCATCAGTAAATCATAAAATATCATTAGAGAAATTATGTTGCTCATTTGTGTCACTCAAAAACTTGATTTGTGCGTATTATTGAAATAAATAAGTGGTATCATTGGTTGTCATGTATTTTTATTATTCATCATTACTGAACGCACCTAAATACAAAAAAAAATACGAAAAATGATTAAATTTTAAATTCATGAAATTCCTACTTTTTTGGCTCTAAATTTGAAAACGACTAGCTTCTATATTTGTAAAAAATACCGTGTTTCCTTCTTCTTCTCGTGTTTTCTTCTTCATAAAATATTCAACATTTTTTATTTTATTTGATGTTTATATAAATTTTTTTTAAGTACAATGGTCTATTACGCTAATTCAAAATCAAAATATCATATAAACCTACTTGGGCACTTATGAAACAGCAGAAGCTAGGTGCACGGTTCAAATTGGCCGTTTCTTATGGAGAAGAGCCGGCAACAAACTCCACGGTAACTCTTCTCCAAATTACAGTGTTAATAGGAAGGACAGTGGCCTGTCAACAAGTACCAGGTACTTAACAACATAGAAAAATAATGGACTACAAATCTAGTCATAGCCTAACTGCATATAATTATCAACGTTCTCACATTCACAAAATATAAAAAAAAATCTATATAAAATATTATTAAAATAAAAAAGTAAAAGCCTTGCTGAAATTAAAATTCTAGGTCAAAAGGGGGAAAATGAGGGGGTAATGTCAATTATTGAAAAGGGTACCAATGACAAGGAAGTATGTAAAAAAAAAACGACGTTGTTTGAGGGCAGTTAATAGACATTTACATTTGATAGTGCCGTGCGTTCCTATAATTTAGATACATACAAGATCTTAATATGGCAAAAACTTTGAGTTAATGCTGTGTATGTGTTTAGTTGGTAAAGTCTTTATATAAATAAATAAATAAAATGTTTTCCTGATCCTAATGATCGGACCAACATACTTGTTCGATGTTCGGGAGCTGGAAATTCAATAAATCAACGTGGGATCACGTTATGAGATTCGGATACCTTCAGGCGGTAAGCAAATGATCACATTTGGGCGGCTTTTCCCTTCCTTATAACATCAACATGGCTTATTGATTTCTATCTCATTACAGCAGCATTCTTAACACTCTAAACTACACCCAATCTTAACAGAACTGCATCCCAATAACGTAATGCACACTTGCAATCACAATCCGAAGGATTTTGAAAGGAATTCATAACCTTCTGCTTCATAGGTTTGTCAATCACATAATCAGCCTATAATGTTCCCACTGCTGGGACACAGGCCTCCTCTCTTCGAGAGGGAGTGGGCTGTAAATCTACCACGCGGGCCCAGTGCGGGTTGGTAGATGTCACATGTCTTAGAATTTTTGGTTCTAGGACATGCCGGTTTCCTCACGATGTTTTCCTTCACCGTTTGAGAGCAGTGGTGATGAAATTATTTATACAAAGTAAAGCGCCTGCCTGGGTTCGAACCCACGACCTACAACTCGTAAGTCGGGGACGTTACCACTGGGCCACCACTGCTGCAGGTTTGTCAATGTCAAAGTCAAAAGTCAAATTACTTATTGATATGACGTTCAAAAGTGCCTTTATGCTTATTTGTAATAAGCATAAAGGCACTTTTGAACGTCAAAATTTACAAGAAAATAGAATTGTTTCTAGTCGCCAAAAGATAGTTTCATATGGAGAAGGATGAGAAAACTCCACCGTTACTCTTTTAAAATGTTTTACAATATTTTGAATAGCTAGATTAATTATATATAATTTATGTGAAGACGATGCACCTAGAATAAAATTACTATACTACAATAGGTAAAAATAATTAAGAATGAAGCAATGACAGATAAGTTAATTATGTGATCGATACATGGTGCTCACATATTTACAAACATTGTGAAATAGGACAATGACCAAATCACTATGGGAAGTGGTGCATTTGGTTTTTATACCGCGGCCATAGATGAAACCTTAGTCGGTGTTGGAAAAACCAATCTCAAAAATTTTTGAATTGAATTTTTATGTGATAAATAAGCTCTAAGCTGTACACTGCTTTAAGATGATAAATAAGAAAAAAAAAATCTATCTATGTATAACTCGGTTCAGATTGATGTTAGGTTATGTTATCGCATATTTTTTTTAAATATATAAATAGGTACTCCAACGACTTATTCACTAATTACATATTACTAATATGAACTTATACATCTATTAGTATATGGTGAATTTGTCACTTACAGAAGTACACAGCTTAGACATAGATAAAAAATACATACCAGTTATGAGAATTAATTAAAAGTGATTTAAAATTAACTATCTTATTTTTTTTTTGTCATATTAACTTTTGTTCGTCATATTCTTTTGCATTTAATTAATAATAATTGAATAATGGTCGCGAAAAAAAATTTGCTGCACCGCTTTTGGACATTAGACTTTTAAAAACTACACAAATGTAATCCTAAAGTATTAAGAAAGTAAACTACATGAATGTAGGTAATCGTACAGTATAAGAGAATTAATTACACTAATGTAATCCTAAAGAATAAGAAAGTTATGTGATCCTACCGTATAAAAGATAACGCGAATGAATGTAGTTGAACTGTCAAAATGAAAGGCATTAACCATTGTAAGTGTGTTACGCCACGCCTGTGGACTAGTTATAGTTTGCGTGCTTATAGCGATCTACGTGTCCAGTACAATAACGCACTCAGGATACTGTTGAGGCCGCCATGGCGATGTATTGCGTCAAAGATGTTTGCGGAAAGGCATATAGATGGTTTTGCGGCTATCATACGTAAAAGACGCGCTTCTCAGCTTGCTCGTTTTCGTGGCAGTACCAACACTATCGTGGGTTTATCCGTAGACAGATGGGAGTCTCCAATACTGCTACATTGGATGAAACTCCACATTGTGCAACGCCGACCTCATCTAGTTTTTTTTAAATATGATCGACGTGTAAAAGTGTTTGTACAAACCTACTTACAGAAATAAATCATTTATCATTTATTGAATTAAACTTGTATGTCTACTAACACTAGTATTTAAGAATATAATAGAATACTCTTTATTCTGTACACCATAAAAATTACAGATATAAATTTTGAAATTTTACATAGGGTGACACAATGGGCGGTCTTATCGCTAAAAGCGATCTTTTACAGACAACCTTTGGATGGATTAAAGGGAGAAGGAGAGACAATACTGCAGGTACTCAGTGGTGTACCATTTACATATACAATAAATACATACATACATAAAGCAAAGCCTATTGACCTTTTTTAAGACCATTGTTCCTAACACTATATGGGCGTAGCCCGAAAGAAATGCCAATAATAATATTACCCAGCAGTTTTCAACCTACACCTAAATGCCTCTTATTCAAATATGATACCCTAGTAGTACCCAGCACAACGTATGCTTAACTTTAATATCACTTAGAAATCCAATATGGGACGGAAAGGCTGTCTACTGCATGCCGTTATCAACCCCTTAAACTATGCACAAGGGTTAGTGCAAGCGGTGAATAGTTCAACACGGCGCGCGGCGGTACCTTCCCACCCCTTAGCTCGGTAACTTCTACGGGCATTATCGCTTTACAGATTGTTCGCAGACTTGGTTCATTGAAAGCCGTAATATATGGCTAAATGTCGAGCTTTTGGTTTTAGTTTAGATAGACTAGCCCGCGACTTTGTACGCGTGAAATTTCTTGTTTTAACATAAATATATTCTGTGACACTCGGCAATACTTTAGCTTCCCATTAGTGTAAGAATTTTCGGAATTGGATCAGTAGTTGGAAGATTACCACTACATAAAAACTTTTAAACATACAAACATTTTAGACATAAAAAATTAAATACTGTTCATTGGTAAGCGCATCACTTCAGAACAGCTGGATCGATTTCGTAATCAGATTCTTACGGAAAGAAAAAATTGAAAAGTAGCCGAGGAAAATTTAAAAATGTGGGAAAACTGAAAGTGCATTTTCTATGGGAAAATTCTTGAAATTTAGACAGGACCTCGTCTTTCCCGCGTCCTGTTTAAAAGCGATCGTCGCGGTCATATATTATGTCACTTTTTGTTCGGTGAACCTGAACGCGTGGTCACAGAGGGCGCTATCCGGTTTTCCGAACAAAAAGTGACATAAATATGACCGCGACGATCGCTTTTAAATAGGACGCGGCCTGTCGGTCAGCTAGTTAAGTATAGTTAAGGAAACTCAGGCCCGTATTAATAAACGTTCGTTACGTTATAACTTGAATGTATAGCGCTGTATCAAGTTATTAATATTTCTAGGGAAATTGGAAGACCTCTGTTACTGTATTTAACCAAAGAGTATGTTTATTAATGTGACTCTTGAACAAATATGGACCATTTTTAGGGTTCCGAAGTCAACAAGGAACCTTATAGTCTCGCTATGTCCGTCTGTCTGTCTTTCCTTATGACTCTCCCATGGTTGGCCAGGTCTTTCAATACTATTGCGGACCTGTGAAAACTTAAATTATTTTAAAACTTATTAACTTATTAAAAAAATAAATGGAAAGCTATCACAGCTAAGTAGGCTCTAAAAGTTAACTAGTAATAGTCGACCAACTTACATTTGCAGTTGAAAAATTGACTGTGACGTATATCGATGTAAAGGAGAACTTGTTTTTCAACTACAATGTTAAGTTTCTTTTTGGGATAAATTCATCCCAACTACGGAACCCTTCATTGTGTGGTCCGACCCGCACTTGGATGGTTTTTTTAAATGTTCACTTGGTAACTCAAAAAGATTCGAGGCATCCCATATATAGATTCTAATTCATCGTAATAATTATTTTCACGCAAAATATTTTCAAATTCCATGTTTCGCGCTACTAATCACAACCTCAAGTCACGGACAGCCTACACTCAGATTTGAGCATCTCGAGTACACAAACCTATTGTATACTTAAGTGTCGATTTTCGTTTATTAATTAGACCATCACTCGGCTGATAACGTAAACCCAAGCCGTAACTTGAGTACATCAATTATTATGTTTATTAATACGATCATAACCTCAAGACTGTTATCAAGTGCGAGCTCTTGGGCTGAGTAACGTTTATTAATAGGGGCCTTAGAATGTAAGACTTGGTAGTTATGTACATCTAATGTCAAATCATATGACAGATGCAGTTGTGCTTCGATTTGCTTCGATGATCGAACTGACAATAGCCAATCAAATGACTTAGGCCCGCGCACTTTCACTACATAAAGTATCACTGAAAACGTTTAGCGCTCAACATATTTAAAACATCATTCCGTCTCCGACATCTTCAAACGGTTGGCAGAAACAGAACGATGTTTTAAATTCGTTTAAAGCTAAACGTATTTAGTGATTTGTGATGTAAGTCAGAATAACTTGAATAAGCTTTCACCGAGCCATGTTTTTGTTACAGAATGTATTTAGAAAATCATTTTCAGTTTTCGTGCGTTTGTGATTTGATGTATGAAAACAATTTTCAACTTGACTTCCTCGTTCGTCTAGTGGTCTCAATAGCTACTGCTGAGCACGAGGTCCAGGGTTCGATTTCCTGGTCGCGCAAAGTGTTATTGGGTTTTTCTATCTGGAATTTCTCAGTAGCAGCCCGGAGTCAGGATTTGTATCCGGTTGACCCCCTAAACATACGTTTTGGCGAAATGTAGGTATACTATAGATACACCTCTGCCTAACCCTTTGGTCATTACAGGCGTGATGTTATGTTATTTTGTCCGTAGCTAGATTAAAATCCGCTTCACTGCGATTTCAACACTGAGATGGGTCATTTAATTCTCTATAAGTATAGTCAACAATTGAAATAGTATCATCAATCATGAAATTAATCGCTTTTATAGTTTAACTACTCGATTTAAATGTTAAAATTACTGTTAAATGTAATTATGTTTTGTATTGATTGCTCGGTTATCGCCATATAAATCATTTCACAGTATTTATGGGTTTAACTACTCATATAGTGTAAGCATAGCATAATCAGCGTATAGGTAATGTTCTTACTCTTGGGACACAGGCCTCCTCCCTTCGAGAGGGAGTGGGCTGCTATCCACCACGCGGGCCCAGTGCGTGTTGGTAGATGTCACATGTCTTCGAATTTTTGGTTCTAGGACATGCCGGTTTCTTCACGATGTTTTCTTTCACCGTTTTGAGAGCAGTGGTGATGAAATTATTTACACAAAGTAAAGCTAAAGTAAAGTTATTATCGTTTTACACGATTTAATTAGATTATTATTATATAACATACCCAAAGACTTACTCTTTAAGTCGTAGAAAATATTATGTCTTAACTGATGATGGAGACTACATATGGCTACCGGAACAATATAATAATGAGTACCCCTATTTAACGGGTTGCGATTAAGCAATTTATGCTCGTCACTATGCATATGGTGAGTGGCAGTTCTCCTGGTTCTTACCAGGAGAACTCCTCAACAATCAACGTCCCAGCATCGGGAAAAGAAATATTTTGTAAAAAGTGATGAGCAGTTAACATTAGGCTATTGTTGCTAATTTAGCTTAGTAATAAACTTATTGTAATCTTCTACATAAATTGATGGCCTGAAATACAGGTTTTTCATAAACCTAGTTCAGGCAGGTCTACATTACAGTTAGAATTAAATTTTCCCCGATTGTAATTAATCTAAATCATAATTTTACTTTACTTTATACTTGAATAAATTTTATTTTTTTATTTATATTATTTAATTAAATTATTATTATTACCAACGCTATTAATTATTACTAACACTAGTTTGTAAGCTCGGAATTGTACTAACAAATATGGATGTAATCATAAAGATGAATCTGAAATAAATGATGATTTATTTATTTTTTATTTATTTATTTTAAAGCGCCTGGCTGGGTTCGAACCACGACCTCCAATTCGTAAGTCCGCCACCACTGCTCCCAATATTAATAAATGTAAATTATTGTGCCAGTTTTCAAAAGGTTAGTTTAGTTACGCTTAGTCGCCTTTTACGACACCCAAGGGAATAAATAGGATGGTGCTATTGTTTACGTCCAGCACCACACGGAACTGAACGGACTGACGTCATCTTGTCCAAATTTCAATAATAATTCATACCAAAATCCCATAAAAAAAGGACGTTCAGTTTTCCGGAATTCGAAAATATTCATTCAAATATTCATTTCAACTTTTAAAATTTTCCTTTTCGTAAAATCTTAATTAGGACTATTGCGAAACAATAATTAGCTAAATCGGCCCAGCCGTTCTCAAGTGATGCGCTTACCAACATAAACATACATCATTTATGTTTTTATTACATAGGGAAATTTACCTTTTGGCAAACGGATGATTACCAATCCGTGAGCCAAAAGATAGTCATAATGACAGCTTTTACGAAGGAGAAAAAGATACTTCAACTGAAAATCATTACTGAAAATGTATTTAACAAAATATTCACTGTTAAAGGAATTCTGAATTTCTACAATAACATGACTGTGCTGTGATCAATTTCGGTTGTTTTCCAGCCTTTTGATCTGAGCGCACAATACATTTTTCGATAATTATTTCACCGTAATTCAGAATTTTCGTGGGAAAATTTTCATTTAAAATTACCGAAATGAATTCAGAATTTTCGCGGAAACATTTACATTTAAAATTACCGAAATTAATAACCTCTACAGAGTAATTTCGCTGAAACATTATACTACCTACATGCATTTCGTTTTAAAATATTATTTTGGACGCTTGACGTTTTTTTGCACTGGCAGTTTTTTTTTTTTTGTTGTACGCATCTGGCTTCTTATTATTTAATTTTTGATTGGACGCGTCATTATGGCTACGTTTTTTTTTTGGGAGACGTAAGTGCTTGTATAATCCCTGAAGCACTTCAAAAACGTAATGAAAACTAAGTACGCTAGACTAAGTTTAAATTGCAATATCCGAAAGTAACATTAAGATCGCCTGCCAGGACAAACTTGCGCCGTTCGGCAGAAAAGATAGATGCCATACAATTTTCTTTTTCTCGCAACTTAGGCGACAACTCCATGCAGCCTAGATTTAAACTCTTGTTCGGCGCACACGAAAAAGTTCTTTCTCAAGATTTTAACACATTCTACTTGAGCTAAATCGACGCTATTTTCGAGAACAATTTTCTGCAAAGCTCCAGTGAATTATAGCTGTTGTGAAATGAAAATACTGAAAATAGTATTGTTTTATGTAACAAAAATAATACTTATGACGCAGGAATAACATTGGTATTTGGCATTTTTATTTTAGAACTATATACTCATATTATTTGTTTTAGTTTATTAAGTTTATTGTTTTTGATTTTATGTATTCTATTTTCTCTCCTACACACGGTGTCGACATCTCTTTATCTACTTTCCTATCGCAGGTATGCTGGAAGAGATTTCTATAGAAATAAGCATCACCTTTGTACGTATTTTTCTGCTCCTTTCTTCTTGTATGTTTATATATTGTGTGTCCATAAATGGTTAAATAAATAAATAACTGATATTATAATTATTTGGCATGATACGATTAACTTTTATATTATGTGCTTTCTTAGTATGTCAATTCCCATTGAAATGATATGATAAAATGATTATACGGGAGTTAGATCATAATTCATACGGGTTTCTAACTAATTCAGATATCCGCTGTATCACTAGTAGGTAAATGCATGTCATGACTGATAATGCTTAATGGCTTATGCACTACAAATAACTTATTCAAATGAAAACAATTCCACAAACAAGACCCCTGTTACACAGGTTTTTCCTAGCATGGGGGCAGTCATTGATAATTAATTTTGTACCAGGCTTTTTCCATGCTTAAATTAAGTGTCACCCTGTATCAGTGTACTTTTATGTCAGATAAAAAGTTTATTTATGTCAAATAAAAAGTTTATTTATGTCAAATAAAAAAAAAAACTTATTTATTTATTAAAACTTTATGCACAAGTAAAAAGTACACTGTACAAAGGCGGACTTAATGCCTAAGGCATTTTCTACCAGTCAACCTTAGGGTGATGCAGAGACAAAATATGGCAGGTGCAACGTATGGGATAGATAGCTCGGAAATAACTATAAAATACAAGCATACATACAAATACATAGATAGATATATACATATATACATAATATACCAAAATAAACTTTGTCAGGAGAAATAACGACCGGTAGCGAAGAAAACGACTCCAGCAAATCACCGCTGAGATGCTTCGGCCAACTTCTGACGAATATGTTCACGTGCCTTCACTTTAAATGATAGCCGGCTGGTTGCCGTCCTGATGTTCAGAGGGAGCGCATTCCAAAGAAAGACCGCCTGGACAAAGAAAGAAGAATGAATGAAGCCAGAACGGTGCGAAGGACATCGTAGAAGACGATTGTTGGTGGAACGAAGATTTTTACTATGGGCAGAGCATAAGTATTTAATTTGGGAAGTCAGGTAAGAAGGAAAAGTGGGTTTGTCGAGAATAGAGAACAACATAGACAGAGCCCTCAACTCTCTGCGCTGACGAATGGGTAACCATTTCAAAACCAGTCGGTGCGCGGATACATGGTCATACTTACGCCAAACAAACAAAATATTTATGTAAAAAAAAAATGTATTTATTAATACAATAATATTATGGTTAGTGTGTCTTTATGAAAAAAGGTTTACCATCCTTGTTGTTCGGCTACAAAGGCTCAATAGGTATGTATGTACTTACAATGTACAGCGGGAAACTGACATAGTATAATTATAGGTTCTTGAATTAGTTTTATTTTTGTTTATTTGAATGAGAAATGTAACTAACATAGTTTTATAAGTGTTACTAACAAGAATATTAATATTTTTTGTTATATTTAAATAAATAATAAAATAATAATAATTGTCAAAATGCGTATTTTAAGCAAAAGCTGAAATTTAACGCATTATCTACGTACCTACTGAGTAAGTATAAACTATTAGTACTGCTGAAAATAAAAAAAATGAGCGTTATACATTTTTTGAGACTCCCAGACCTCAGTTGCACCAAATTGTACCTATTATTTTAATTTTAATGATTTGTGAAACGGCGAAGAACCTCAAGGTACTTATGCCCCTGTAGGTAATATTTTATTTCTACCAAACAATGCGTACAAAGGGGCCTGAATATAATAGCTTTATTGCCCGCGTTCCTTTGACGTGGTCCTCAATTGTAATTAGTGTTGTAAGGTGAAAATCGATCTCCTTGCTTCCTTGCTTCGACATCAATTATTTAAATTAAGACCGTACCTACAGCTGAATTTAGATTAATTAATCATGGTGGAACATTTCCATTAATTGTTTGATGTGGTTCCGGTTTGCTTGGTGAGAATGGTACCTGTACTGTATTTAAGGGTTATTTTAATACTAAATGGCTACGAAGAGAGAGGTTACAAAATAAAGAATATTTAAGTAGTGTGATAAGTACAATAGAGGCTTTACGACCCGTGCAGACTGGCGCGATATCGCGGGCGCGACACTTTTCATGAAGTTTTCATAGAAATTGTGCTACTAGTGTCGCGACGCGCCTGTCTACGAGAGCCTTTAAGGCTCTTACAGACTGGCGCGATATTGCGGGCGCGACAGGCAGGGCGACCCTTGTAGCGCCCGTGATACCGCACCAGTCTGTACAAGCCTTTAGCCTGCATGGCGTATCCATACAACCTTCGCGAGTATTTTTATAAATTGATGGCAGAAGTTATGAGATAAACAATGTTTTCCTAATTAGAAGATAGAAAAGAAATTGAGTGTGTGTTGACAGTGCGCGTCATCTCAAGCGAAATGATACAGATTGATATTAGATTTGTAGAAGCAAATACGCGTTCAATACTAAATACCTCATTTATTTATACGACCCGGTAGTTTTAGCACACACCCATGTACCAGATACCCATCTGGTACTTTAAAAAAATATAACTGACTTCCAAAAAAAGACTCTACAAAGTGAAAAATAACCTTAATTTCGGAAGTCGGTGTCTTTGGATCTATTTTAGTTTTTTTGCCACCGACATCTGAAAGTAAGGTTATTTTTCACTTTGTCTTTTTTTGGAAGTCGATTAATTTTTTTTGTAAAAAGTTTTTTTTATTTTTCACTTTTTACTTTAGTGGGTCAACTTGCAATTTATGTAAGTTACAATATTCTAATGTCAACTGCTCATCACCTTTTACAAAATATTGCTTTTCCAGATGCAGGGGCGTTAATAGTTGAGGAGTTCTCCTGGTAAGAACCAGGAGAACTGGAAATGATGGTGATGACTTCACCATATGCATTGTGACGAGCATAAATTGCTTAGCAACCATATTGAAGTGTCTAATAGAATCGCAACAGTGAAATACTTATTATTAAGTAGTTCCGGTGGCCATCTGTGGTCCATGAATTTTAACATTTTTAATACAAAATTAATCAATTTATCAAATGTTGCATACAACCAGGTACCTACTAATTACGTTTCTCTTTATCATTTTATCATGCACTTAAATTATAATAGGGAAATGATGCGTACTTCTCAAGTGGGTACATTTATTAATAATAGGTACTTATGATAATGTCAGTTGTATGTCCTTACGTTGTTTAATGACAGCTTTTCATTTTTCTGAACAAAATTTCACATCAAATGTTAAAATTCATGGTCTTCCTTTTATTTTTTGACACTATGTTATAATATAGCAAAAAATAATCCTTATGATGGAGCCTTTCGATCGGTATGATAAAGCTACAGGGTGATTATTTTTCTCGTGTAACGGGTTCGTTTTCCGGATCAACCATGTAATTTTTTAAATATCTATGAATGCAGTTTTTTTTTTTAAATTCAAATAATGTCTTCTTTCAGTAAAATGTTCCATCTACAATAGTCAAGGTACGTTCCCTCCATGTGGCATATCCGTGGGACGCCCTGTATATCGAGCCTGCTAAGAAGAACATCGTAAGCGACATAATGTAGGTATTTCACTTTATCAACAATAAATAAAATATTCAATAAAATACCTCTCCTGTACATTTTAATTTATGTCGCTTACGATGTACTTCCTTATCAGGCTCGATATTATTAAACATTTTGAAACTACATCAACAATCATCAGTCTGTGGCTGATATTATATACCTAGCACACCACGTAGAAGAGTAAACGGACATTTAAACTGATATCACAATCAGTACTTAACTAATATTATTAATTTATTGTGTAACCCACAAAATTGTAGAAGCAAAACGAATTTTAATTACTCTGAAATTAAAGTTCAAACAAACCGTAGTTTAATTAAAACGTGGTTACGGTAATGATACTACAAACTGGACCAAACTATTTCAAAATACGGTTCCATTTTACGGGAATTAGAAAGTTTAATGATAATTTGAACATGAACGTTTTACAAATTAGGTGCTAACGACCCTGTGTTTAACGAACGTTGTTCAA
Organism: Tiliacea citrago; assembly: GCA_963921375.1. NCBI lineage: Eukaryota > Metazoa > Arthropoda > Insecta > Lepidoptera > Noctuidae > Tiliacea > Tiliacea citrago. The sequence goes on along the minus strand of OY992782.1, from coordinate 11,976,676 downwards.
TTAAAAGTTGAATTAATTTAGAATTTGTTTTGGATTACCATAGCCATCAATTGGATTCGAATTGAGTTCTAAAAAGTCTGCTAAAACAGAGTTTGAATTAAGAATAACAGGATTAAATACGTCAGAATATCAATCTATGGTTTTTTTTTTCATTTTTGTAGCACCGGCCTCTAGATAACTTTTGAAAAATGTTTACGTAAGCCTAGAAGATAAATTATTACTACTAAGTAAGTTTCAAGTCGAAAATCCTCACTTTATCTTCATAAACAGTAAGAAACAAATATAACTGACCCAACAACTTCAATAAACGCTTCTCAAATAGACAAATAATCTCCCGTTTCAAAAGACGCTTATCCTAATCCTCTAAAGCTATCAAAGGCCAAATCATATTGACACGACAATACGGTTAGCTTCAGAAACTATTCAACGCTCAGCAGTTTCAAGTTTCGAACGCCGAGCGAAGTTGCCAGCTCAAATAACAGTTGTACTCGCTTCCCGTAGACTATAGAGTTAGATTGAATAATTTGAACAGTAACGTGCGCATTTTGTTTGTTCAGTGTTCATTCTGTGAGGAGATTAACAATTGGTTGATTTCACTTTCCACCGCAGATACGTAGGTAATTAAGAAATGGTTTGGGGTTTATTATGACAGATCGAAAAAAAAAACAGAAATATAATAAGGTTTTACGTATAGATAAACCAATCTCAAACCAATACATATCTTAGTTATTTTAAAACAAAGCTTCTTTAATTGGAGAGTTTCTGAGAACTATTAGGGACGTAAGCTTTTCCCTCATTTCCCCTTGTCACCGGTTACCGATTAACGGCTGTCACTCCGCCAGCGCGCTGATTGGATGGCCCGGCCAAATGTCAGGCCCGAAAATAATTCCGCCACTTACGATTCAGCATATAGAACCGTAGCGAAGCGAAAAGATAAAAAAAACCGTACGAACATTTATAAAATGAAAATTGTGCTTAAAATGTTTCAAGATACGAATGAAAATAAGAAGATTATTAAGAACGAAAGAGCACAAAAGACGAATAAAGAGGGGAAACTGAGCAAAAAAGGCTTAAAATACTGCCGAGATAAGAAGGCGGAAGCAAAAAGGATTAATTTTACTTACAATTTAATTTTGTTAAGCGACGATAGAAAGTAGACTAAGGGAATTACGTTCACTGGTGATTGTGTTATGTCAACATTAGGTATCATGGTTAGTAACAGCCGCACGGGTCGATCCATCGGGTTAAGCTACGCTTACCAGGGTTGGTCCGTGGATAGGTGACCATCTATACATACCGAGACTCCTCCGTGCCTCGGAAAACACGTTAGGCCGTTCGTTAGGGGTCGTCAGAAGCCTAAAAATCTGACAACCAGTCTTACCAAGGGGTATCGTATTACCCAGTTACTGGGTTATGGAGGTCAGATAGGCAGTCGCTCCATGTAAAATACTGGTATTCAACTGTATCTGGTTAGACTGGAAGCCGACCCCAACGTAAGTGGGAAAAGGTAGGCAGATTGGTAATTACTGTGGGTAACTTCTGGAATTTCAAAATTACCTACTCAAATATTACCTAATTACCTAAATGCTGCTAAACTTGTTTGAAATAAACAGCAGCTGATGCTTGTACTAGGTCACATTAATACGATAATACCAAATAACTTCAGACTTTAAATTAATCTGTTTTAGAAATAGCTGCCTGAAAAGACCCACGGTGGATTAACTGGAAACTTTCTCAATGATTTAAAAACTTTTCAAAAGAAAAAAGAAAGAAAGAAAATACGTTTATTTGCGGTAAACATAACGCAAAGAAATAAAAACACAAACACGAAAGAACAAGTTGAGGGAAAATATGCGTCACATTCACGCAAAACGGCCATCGCTCAGCATAATGCTGCGACCCTATGCGAGACAGAGCCCTACTCGGCTCAAAGCGGGCAAATCCACGGAAAAATAGCAATATGACCTATACTCATTATTATTATAAATTAGAGTCGCTTTTGTTTCTGTCTATATGACCGCGTTGTTCTCCTAAACTACGCAACGGATTTTGATGCGGTATTTGACATAATTTAGAGAAATTATTCCGAAAGCGCAGATTACCAGATAAATCAATCCATACACAATTTTCAATACCTGCTGCTATAATAGACTACACCTTCAAGTCGCTAGACAATGCGAACGAAAATGTACCTAGCCTTACAAGCGTAAAGTGGGTTTTGCTTTGTAGTACGCAGGTCGACCGAAATATATGCGTACGTACGCGTCTCGCGGCTGTCGGCAACCCACTGAGAAGTGAGTAAAGGGTCGCGTGCGACCCAGCAGCCGGTAGGTAGTTAGCGCGCCTCAGTAAATAGAGTGATTTATCTGGTAATCTGTGCCGGAAGGTTTATGTGTTTAATATATTAATATTAAACGTACAAATAATAAATAATTTTTTATGTTCTGTCGAGTCGTAAAGACCGTGCAAAGCAGTGGCGGTTCGCTAGTTTGGTAAAAGCCTGTGAAGTACGATGACGTTCATGGGCAAGCTAAATCCTCAAAGTAATTGGTTTATCTAAGGAGAGTAGTTTCCGGGCATTCTCGGGACCGGTATCTATTTTGTTTGGCGTCAGCACTTTGTTGCTTATCGATTGGCTTATCTGTTTACGAAAGGATATGGCTTTGTTGTGTCTATGGTTTGCGGACGTTTTGCGTGCTTCTGACCAAGATATTCACTGTGTTAGATAAGATCTTAAGCTGGAGACTGACTTGTAGCATTTTGGTGTAATGTATCGAGTTTTTGAAACTCAAACCAAAGACTGACTTGTAACGTTAGTTTGTTATGTACCATTAGCGGCGAGTGCCGCGTGCTCGACTCGACTGTCGGTTTTTCGTGAATCCCTTCTGAGTGTTACATTACCAGTCAGTGCAGGTCGCGTCATCGCGAGAGCAACACAACCACTACATCTGCCATCTTGATTAAAAATGGAGCACACTTGAGCCAAGAGCTCGATGATACAATACAAACACACGCTGCAAGTCAGTCTGTGTCGCCGTATTGTAACAAGATCGCCTCGAATGGTACATTACAAACAAACGGTTCAAGTCAGTCTCCAGCTTACGATAGTAAAGTAATTGGTGAAACACGAACTAATCTATGAAAGTAGTGGCAACATACAGAATCGCAGAGCCAGATTTTTCATTCCTTCATTTTCTTTTACTATTAAATAACATTATTTACTTCTTGTATGTTCTAAAACATTCATGAATAGTCTGCTTTATACCTACAAACTCAACTTAGATTATCTGCTCGGAAAGCACGCATATAACATTCAGGCCGAAATTTATTGACGGACATTTAAGCCTTTAATATTTAAAATTCGAATACCCTGTACTGCAAACTCTCATTTTTCTCTGCCAGCCAGCAGCCAGTAACACAACCAACCGTAATGAAATCCGTAGCCCTTTGAAGGTCGCGTACTAGAGGAAATACTTGACGAGAGTATTGTACTCGCCACTGACACATAAAAACCTTTCAATATTGTCACTGTGTTAAGAGGAGTTTGCAAACGAGTTTTGTTTGTTTATGGTATGTCCGCTTCTAATATTTTACGCTGACAACATTGGAGTACCTACCTACACGTCATTGCGGCTTTTGTTATGTTACGCCAGAAAATATTGTGGGTATGGTAATACCTAGCTAGCCTACCAATACAAGTAATTATATAGGGTCAAATTAAATTAGCTAGCGAAACTAAGCAAAACCATTAAAAATTGTTATTTTTTGGGTTTAGCGACAACTAGTAGTGTTGTTACTTTAAAGTATGAGTTCAGAAAATCTGTTTTCTTTTGTTTTATCGTGTTTAGGTATCGATACAAATCACAACTGTGAAGTTTACAAAAAAAAAAAATATTAAACTGATATTTCAAGTGACTACACTAACTGCGGTCGATGACCCCACAAAACATCAATTACTTAATTTATTTATTTTTGTATCATGTTTAGGTATGGATACCATCACGCCTGCGGAGTTTCTCTAGTTAATTTAATTTGAGTCTGTATATATATAGATGTGGGCTAGCGTGAATTAATTCATCGAAGCTCAACTGGCTCTAGACATTGCTCAAAGATAGCTACATACAGCATTGTTTGCTCATTTTAATTATACAGTGTGAGTCTTCATAACGTGCACATATCAAAATGAGGGCAACTAAGCTTAGTTTCGTAAAGTACTTGGTACTTGTTGACGGGCCTACACTGTCCTCCCATATCTATTAACACTGTAACTTGAAAACATTGTAAAAGCCCATTATTTTAAAAGCGTAACCGTGGAGTTTCTTACTGGCTCTTCTTCATAGGAAAATACCAATTGGAACCGTGCACCTAGCTTCCGACGTTTCATAAGTGTCCATGTAGATTTATGTGAAATAAAATATTTTGATTTTGATTTTTTATCGACGGAAAAAATATTTAAAAAAAATCTAAAAAAACAATTCCATTTTTTATATTGTTTTTTTAATTTGTGTCGCTGCTGTGCCCCCTTGGAAACAAATCGGAATAACTTTTAAACTCAACGATCGATCACGATGAAACAAACTCAGTAATGACTGGAAATAATGGGCGTCTTCATAAAATAAAAACTAAAGAAAAAAACGCGCCCTAAATTGAGAAATAAGGTGTTTTTTTTTAAACAGAAAGCTGATATTATTTTCACCTTTTACAATAATTGCATAATTTCGCAATAAAAGCCCCGATTACCTACCCTTTTTATTACTTTAAATTATTCTACATCGTATGAGTATCAGCTTTCTAAAAGTAAAAATTACTCGGCTACGTACATAAACGTACGTATACTTTAGCAGGTAGAGACCAATTTTTTTTTCCGTCTATAAAATTGAGCTTAGTTTCCCTCATTTCGGTATGTGCACTTTATGAAGACTCACACTGTATTTCATTTCATACAAACAAATAAATAAAATATTAAAAAAACCATCGCTGCAAAATGTTTCACATAAACTGAAATGAAAAGAACTCAGCCATTCAGCCTCTTGTTTAGGCAAACCATAGACTAAGTACAATAAAAGAAAAAAATACTGCATAGCTCACAGATTACGCACACTTGCTCTTCCAAAAAGCTTTTTTTTTTTTTTTTTTCTTTTTCTTCTGGCTTCGCACGGTTTGTGCATTTAGCCAATGTCACGTTTTAGTTTTATAAAAAGGTAGGGAAACAAAATTAATAGAAATATAAATTTTAACGGGATTTAGGATAGACGGGATAGGATCAATATTACGTTAATTACACTATAAAAAAATAAAAAATTAATTACAACTTAATATTATTTAGAGTAATGAATGAAACTATACATTTATAAACAAGAGAGCTATTTGTACAAAGTAAAGAAAGTATTGAGGTAGGAAAAGGAGTATGGAGGGATAAGAGGTTACTAAGAAAGGAAGAACGGTCATATAAGGGACAGGAGAAAAAAATGTGATCTAAGTCGCCTACATCTGTGCCACACAAGCATATGGGATCGTCGATGATATGAAGTTTGGCAAGATGAGCTGGAGAACAAACATGACCCAGTCTCATCCGTATTAGAATGGAGGTCTCCATCTTGCCAAACTTGGCCCTGCCAAACCACGGTTTTTCTGGAACGTCGGGTTGAATATACGAAAAATAACGTCCCTTCGATTTACTTCCGATATCCCAAGCCACCTTCCAGGTTTCCCGAAGAAAAGTCTTTGGTAACGATACGAGGTCATAACTAAAATTTGTATAAGGAACTAAGTCCCCACACTGCACCGCATCACCGGCAAGTTTATCAGCCGCTTCATTGCCATGGATTCCAGCATGGGCCGGAATCCATACAAATTGTAGTGTATTACCCTCAGAAATGGTCCTGAACGCAAATTCTCTTATTAAATAAATGATAGGTAACTGCGATTTGTGTTCGAAAGCGGATTTATTGATGGCTAGAAGAGCACTTTGAGAATCAGTAAAAATTATAGATTTTTTGAGCTTTAAAATACGGATATATTCTAAGGCTTTAAAAATGCCGAAACATTCCCCGGTAAAAACAGAAGTCTCCGGAGGCAGTTTTATTTTTTGTTCGATGTTGTATTGAGAATGGTAAGTACCTATTCCAACACAACCCGTCGGAGAAGGCTTGGCAGCATCCGTATAAATATGGTGGTACTCTACGTGTTCAGCCAGAAAATGATTAAAACTTAAATGGCAATCGGGATCTGATTTACTTACACAGTTATATTTTATAATGGGACTGAATTGTAAACTCTCATAACTATTGCTAAATATGGGAAGTTTATTGGAACGGTGAATAGGAGAAGAAAGTGAAAGGAATTTTTTATAACTTACAACTAAACAAGGATCACGTCTATGGGACCAGTAATCTGATGATTCAATCTGCAACACTAATGTGTCCAGTTTAGGAATGAGAGGATGAGTTGAGAATTGAAGAATCCGGAACAAATATTTGTCAGATAGGAATTGTCTTCTAAGATATAAAGGAGCATCCCCGCATTCAACTTGGAGTGCATTAATGGGACTAGACTTCATTGCACCTGAAATAATGCGTAATGCTTTAGACTGGATGTGATCCAATTTTTTAAAAGCCATGACATTACCTGGCTCTAGAACGAACAATCCATAATCCAGAGTGCTTCTGATGATTGCGTTGTAAATGAGTTTCAAAGAAAAGGGATGTGCACCCCACCACACACCAGAGAGGCATCTAAGCATGTTTAGGTGTTTTTCACATTTGTTAACAATATATTCACAATGAGGGACACTACTTAATTTACAGTCAAGTATTATACCTAGATATCTGAATTTATCTTTAACTGGGATAGGTATTTCCTTATAAAGGAGATTTACTATGGGAATATTTCTCTTCCGGGTGAATAAAACAGCCGCGCTTTTAGACGTGGATAAATCCAAACCGTTTAGATGTAACCATGACGCCAAAATAGATAAAGCAGAATTGATGGCGGAGCTAGCTTGCTCAACAGATGGACTTGAAGAATATAATAATAAATCATCGGCATATTGAAGAACCTTAACATGACTAGTTAAGGATAACTCTAAATCATAAGTGTAGATATTGTATAGAAGGGGACTGAGCACAGAACCCTGTGGGAGACCCCTCCATACAAGATGAGATACCTCATGGTCTCCTATTAACATGTTAACAGAGCGTTCAGTCAAGATATTAATAATGAAATTCAACAAATTCAATGGAACTTGTAAGGCTTCTAATTTATTTTTTAAAACCGATAATACAACATTGTCATAAGCTGCATTAATATCAAGGAAAACTGCAACGGTGGATTGGTTATTAGAGAAGGATAACCGAATATCGTATGTTAATATACTTAAACAGTCAGTTGTACTTTTACCTTTTCTAAAGCCATATTGTGATTCTGCCAAGAGACCCTTACTTTCAACATACCATTCTAGGCGATTTTTAATTAAGTGTTCCGCTAATTTCATCATAATTGAAGACAAAACTATGGGACGGTATGAAGAAGCATCAGAAGGAGGTTTATTTGGTTTAAGGAATGGCAACACCATTTGACGTTTCCATTCAACAGGGATGTTTCCTGTATAAAAAATAGAATTAATAAGTTCTAAATAATAACTGAGGACTTCATCATTTAAATTAGCAAAAAAGGAATACGGGATGCCATCAATGCCTGGTGCAGAATCATTAGTTTTATGGATAACAACCTTTAATTCAGTGAGAGTGAATGCAAGATCTAGCGACGTATGAGTGTCTCGGATATTGGAAACGAGAGACAGGTTATGGTTAGTACAAATAGCCTTAGCCTCAGGAACCCAAGGCGGAGCTAATATATCAAAAAAATCACTGGCTAAAGAATCAGGAATAGGAGAAGGGTTCTTATATATGGACCTAAATCTACGAATGTTGCGCCAGACAATCGTTGGGTGAGTATTCGGTGAAATTGATAAGCAAAAGTTACGCCAAGATTCAAATTTTTTCTTTTTAAAAAGTTTATAAGTTTCATTATTTAACTTAGTAATGATATCAAAATTCGTATCAGACATATCAACGTTATAATTATATTCAGCCTCTTTACGTTTTTTAATCAATTCAGTGCACTCAGAGTCCCACCACGGAGGCGAGGGAATTGTACTAATATTGTTATTTTTTACAGGAAAAACTTCATCAGCCGCTGCAATTAATATGTGTGCTAAAGCTTCAGCACAACTATTTTCATTGCCACCAGAAATTACGGGCAAGGAGCTAAGCTTACTGTCAACAATGTTCCTAAATTTGCCCCAGTCAGTATTATTTCTATTAGGCAGTTTATATTTTAAGTTTGATTTCCTTAATTGTGCATTTGGTTTGGGAAGAGGATAAGAAATAACTATTGGAAAATGGTCACTACCATAAGTAGAGGTTAAAGTATGCCAAGTTAATGAAGAGGCTAAGTTTGGAGAACAGATAGAAAGGTCAATTGCGCTTTGGTTCTGATTGGGATCTGAACGACGAGTGGCAGCTCCAGAATTTAAAATACATAAGTTGTGTAAGTCTATTATATCTATTAACTCATCACTATAACAGTTCGAAGTTGAACAACCCCATGATTGGTGATGGCAATTAAAATCCCCCAGTATTAATAATGGCTTTGGAAGAAAAGAAACAAGATTATTCATCTCTTGAAGAACAGAAAAAGAAGGGTGAGGAATGTAAATAGAAACAAGACAAGTATGATGCACTTTAATAGCTACAATTGAAATTTCCTCACTATGAAGAGGTAATGTAATGGTAGAAAAAGGGATAGAATTCTTGATAAGTATAGCTACTCCACCATACCCATCAGATCTATCCTCTCTAATGGTTAAATAACCATTCATTTTAAAAATATGATGAGGTTTGAGCCAAGTCTCTGCTAAAGCAAAGGCAAATGGCTCATATTTGTTTAAAAGATGTATAACATCACTCTTTTTGTTTACAAAAAAAAAAACCATCGCTGCAAAATGTTTCACATAAACTGAAATGAAAAGAACTCAGCCATTCAGCCTCTTGTTTAGGCAAACCATAGACTAAGTACAATAAAAGAAAAAAATACTGCATAGCTCACAGATTACGCACACTTGCTCTTCCAAAAAGCTTTTTTTTTTTTTTTTTCTTTTTCTTCTGGCTTCGCACGGTTTGTGCATTTAGCCAATGTCACGTTTTAGTTTTATAAAAAGGTAGGGAAACAAAATTAATAGAAATATAAATTTTAACGGGATTTAGGATAGACGGGATAGGATCAATATTACGTTAATTACACTATAAAAAAATAAAAAATAAATTACAACTTAATATTATTTAGAGTAATGAATGAAACTATACATTTATAAACAAGAGAGCTATTTGTACAAAGTAAAGAAAGTATTGAGGTAGGAAAAGGAGTATGGAGGGATAAGAGGTTACTAAGAAAGGAAGAACGGTCATATAAGGGACAGGAGAAAAAAATGTGATCTAAGTCGCCTACATCTGTGCCACACAAGCATATGGGATCGTCGATGATATGAAGTTTGGCAAGATGAGCTGGAGAACAAACATGACCCAGTCTCATCCGTATTAGAATGGAGGTCTCCATCTTGCCAAACTTGGCCCTGCCAAACCACGGTTTTTCTGGAACGTCGGGTTGAATATACGAAAAATAACGTCCCTTCGATTTACTTCCGATATCCCAAGCCACCTTCCAGGTTTCCCGAAGAAAAGTCTTTGGTAACGATACGAGGTCATAACTAAAATTTGTATAAGGAACTAAGTCCCCACACTGCACCGCATCACCGGCAAGTTTATCAGCCGCTTCATTGCCATGGATTCCAGCATGGGCCGGAATCCATACAAATTGTAGTGTATTACCCTCAGAAATGGTCCTGAACGCAAATTCTCTTATTAAATAAATGATAGGTAACTGCGATTTGTGTTCGAAAGCGGATTTATTGATGGCTAGAAGAGCACTTTGAGAATCAGTAAAAATTATAGATTTTTTGAGCTTTAAAATACGGATATATTCTAAGGCTTTAAAAATGCCGAAACATTCCCCGGTAAAAACAGAAGTCTCCGGAGGCAGTTTTATTTTTTGTTCGATGTTGTATTGAGAATGGTAAGTACCTATTCCAACACAACCCGTCGGAGAAGGCTTGGCAGCATCCGTATAAATATGGTGGTACTCTACGTGTTCAGCCAGAAAATGATTAAAACTTAAATGGCAATCGGGATCTGATTTACTTACACAGTTATATTTTATAATGGGACTGAATTGTAAACTCTCATAACTATTGCTAAATATGGGAAGTTTATTGGAACGGTGAATAGGAGAAGAAAGTGAAAGGAATTTTTTATAACTTACAACTAAACAAGGATCACGTCTATGGGACCAGTAATCTGATGATTCAATCTGCAACACTAATGTGTCCAGTTTAGGAATGAGAGGATGAGTTGAGAATTGAAGAATCCGGAACAAATATTTGTCAGATAGGAATTGTCTTCTAAGATATAAAGGAGCATCCCCGCATTCAACTTGGAGTGCATTAATGGGACTAGACTTCATTGCACCTGAAATAATGCGTAATGCTTTAGACTGGATGTGATCCAATTTTTTAAAAGCCATGACATTACCTGGCTCTAGAACGAACAATCCATAATCCAGAGTGCTTCTGATGATTGCGTTGTAAATGAGTTTCAAAGAAAAGGGATGTGCACCCCACCACACACCAGAGAGGCATCTAAGCATGTTTAGGTGTTTTTCACATTTGTTAACAATATATTCACAATGAGGGACACTACTTAATTTACAGTCAAGTATTATACCTAGATATCTGAATTTATCTTTAACTGGGATAGGTATTTCCTTATAAAGGAGATTTACTATGGGAATATTTCTCTTCCGGGTGAATAAAACAGCCGCGCTTTTAGACGTGGATAAATCCAAACCGTTTAGATGTAACCATGACGCCAAAATAGATAAAGCAGAATTGATGGCGGAGCTAGCTTGCTCAACAGATGGACTTGAAGAATATAATAATAAATCATCGGCATATTGAAGAACCTTAACATGACTAGTTAAGGATAACTCTAAATCATAAGTGTAGATATTGTATAGAAGGGGACTGAGCACAGAACCCTGTGGGAGACCCCTCCATACAAGATGAGATACCTCATGGTCTCCTATTAACATGTTAACAGAGCGTTCAGTCAAGATATTAATAATGAAATTCAACAAATTCAATGGAACTTGTAAGGCTTCTAATTTATTTTGTAAAACCGATAATACAACATTGTCATAAGCTGCATTAATATCAAGGAAAACTGCAACGGTGGATTGGTTATTAGAGAAGGATAACCGAATATCGTATGTTAATATACTTAAACAGTCAGTTGTACTTTTACCTTTTCTAAAGCCATATTGTGATTCTGCCAAGAGACCCTTACTTTCAACATACCATTCTAGGCGATTTTTAATTAAGTGTTCCGCTAATTTCATCATAATTGAAGACAAAACTATGGGACGGTATGAAGAAGCATCAGAAGGAGGTTTATTTGGTTTAAGGAATGGCAACACCATTTGACGTTTCCATTCAACAGGGATGTTTCCTGTATAAAAAATAGAATTAATAAGTTCTAAATAATAACTGAGGACTTCATCATCTAAATTAGCAAAAAAGGAATACGGGATGCCATCAATGCCTGGTGCAGAATCATTAGTTTTATGGATAACAACCTTTAATTCAGTGAGAGTGAATGCAAGATCTAGCGACGTATGAGTGTCTCGTATATTGGAAACGAGAGACAGGTTATGGTTAGTACAAATAGCCTTAGCCTCAGGAACCCAAGGCGGAGCTAATATATCAAAAAAATCACTGGCTAAAGAATCAGGAATAGGAGAAGGGTTCTTATATATGGACCTAAATCTACGAATGTTGCGCCAGACAATCGTTGGGTGAGTATTCGGTGAAATTGATAAGCAAAAGTTACGCCAAGATTCAAATTTTTTCTTTTTAAAAAGTTTATAAGTTTCATTATTTAACTTAGTAATGATATCAAAATTCGTATCAGACATATCAACGTTATAATTATATTCAGCCTCTTTACGTTTTTTAATCAATTCAGTGCACTCAGAGTCCCACCACGGAGGCGAGGGAATTGTACTAATATTGTTATTTTTTACAGGAAAAACTTCATCAGCCGCTGCAATTAATATGTGTGCTAAAGCTTCAGCACAACTATTTTCATTGCCACCAGAAATTACGGGCAAGGAGCTAAGCTTACTGTCAACAATGTTCCTAAATTTGCCCCAGTCAGTATTATTTCTATTAGGCAGTTTATATTTTAAGTTTGATTTCCTTAATTGTGCATTTGGTTTGGGAAGAGGATAAGAAATAACTATTGGAAAATGGTCACTACCATAAGTAGAGGTTAAAGTATGCCAAGTTAATGAAGAGGCTAAGTTTGGAGAACAGATAGAAAGGTCAATTGCGCTTTGGTTCTGATTGGGATCTGAACGACGAGTGGCAGCTCCAGAATTTAAAATACATAAGTTGTGTAAGTCTATTATATCTATTAACTCATCACTATAACAGTTCGAAGTTGAACAACCCCATGATTGGTGATGGCAATTAAAATCCCCCAGTATTAATAATGGCTTTGGAAGAAAAGAAACAAGATTATTCATCTCTTGAAGAACAGAAAAAGAAGGGTGAGGAATGTAAATAGAAACAAGACAAGTATGATGCACTTTAATAGCTACAATTGAAATTTCCTCACTATGAAGAGGTAATGTAATGGTAGAAAAAGGGATAGAATTCTTGATAAGTATAGCTACTCCACCATACCCATCAGATCTATCCTCTCTAATGGTTAAATAACCATTCATTTTAAAAATATGATGAGGTTTGAGCCAAGTCTCTGCTAAAGCAAAGGCAAATGGCTCATATTTGTTTAAAAGATGTATAACATCACTCTTTTTGTTTACTAGACTGCGGCAGTTCCACTGGATTATTTTGGATGTGTTGTCCATTAAGGATGGATTGTGATACATTGAAAGATGGGGCAACGTTGGACGGTGAAATGTTGAACTGAGACAGAAGATTGTGTAATGCAGAAAGAAAATCGTTTATGGAAAAACTGGCATCAATTTGTCCATTGTTATGATTAGAAAAAGCACAACCATTTGCTGGTTGAGGAATGTCGTAATCTTTAATAATGGCGTTGTGAGCCTCTTTATTATATCCTTGTACAGATTTGGGAGGTGAGCGTGGTTTAAGGAAGACAGTTTTTTTATAGCTACTTGAAACAGGCATTCTATTAGAAGAAGGGAAAGATGGAGTATCTGCAAAGTTTTTGGAAGGAGAAGACAAAAGTGTATCGGCATACGATTTAGTAACTGGGGGATACATTTTTGCCGCTTCAGCATAAGATACTGAACTTTGTGCCATGTATGTTTTAATTAATTTTTGTCTAGACATTTCTGGGCAAGATTTATTAGTAGCATAGTGAAAACCGGAGCAAAGGCAGCAAGATGCACTTTCTTGTTCTCTTTCGCAACTGTCCCCAGTATGGCCTTGGCCACATTTATAACAACGAGGTTTGGACCTGCACTGAATTTTTGTGTGACCAAAACGACAGCAATTGAAACACTGTACAGTAGGGAAAATATATAAATCTACAGGTAATGCATTATAGCACATAAAAATTCTTTTAGGCAGAATCTGCCCATCAAAAGTAATAACTATTGATTGGGATGGTTTCCAAATGGTTGTACCATCAACAACAGTTTTAAAATTGAGGCGTCTGACTTTTAAAATTGGACCGCAACCAATTGGTACAGTTATATTATCAATAACTTCCTCTGGAGACCATTCCGCAGGAACACCACGTACTAAACCCATTCTAGTAACATTAAAAGTAGGTATAAAAGCTTTATAATTATATGTTTCAAGGCTATTATGTGTAATAAAAGAATTTGCGTCCATGAAATTGGAAAAAGAAATAGATATTTTATTACGCCCGATTTTTTTGACGCTACCGTTAATAATATTTTGGAAAGCGTTGTGTTTTAGGAACTTGCCAAATGTAATAGGGTGCAATGACGTTCCATCATCTGGTGATACTAATATTTTTTGTACATGAACAACGTATGGCGCGCTGTCAGTTTTATCATATGTTTTTCGACCAATCTGAGTGGGAATAACTGAAGGCGGAGCAGGAATATCTGGAATATCTTTATAAATTATTTCAGAGCTTTTAGGCTCCGATGGAGTTAGAGAGGGAGGTGTAGAGTCCAAGCAACCACAACCCAAAGACTCTGAACCTTGATTTTTTCGGATACGACGGCGTTTATTGCAATTCTTGCACACATGTATGCGGCTTCTTTTTAAATGGCGAGCCGACGACGACCCATCGGTATCCATGCCAGATTCATTTGAAATTATAGTTACAAAATTGCCTGCCGGGGGAACAAAGTCCCCCGGGTCAGGCGGGTCTTTCATTTTCCCGCTATGAAATATTAGTAAAAAGAACTTACCCTACTGAAGAAAATATACAGAACTATAATTAAAATAAATGTGAAAGAAGATAAAACACTAAAACTACTACTACTGATCCTATAATACAAGTTAATTAATTATTTTCAATTTAAGTAAAAAAGGACACGTCCTCAAAGTTAGGTTTCCCGCTCTTTTCTTCCAAAAAGCTAATTTATATAAAAAGCGAATATACTTTGAAAAGCGCTTCAAAGCGTAGTGTAGGGAAATGCCAAAGACTACATCTGTGAATAAAAGCTTAAAAATTACGTTGCGTCTATTGCTATAGGAAGCAGTGTACAATGTGCCTAAGCGATTTTACAGAACGTCGGCCGGCGTCAGTGAATACAATTTTGAAACGAGCGGAGGCTTTTCAAATTTTAAATAAGGGATACCTACGGACTTTTATGAAAGTCTTACAGAAACGTAATAAAAAATATGAAATTAGTTCCACCGAGATTACTTTTTATTCATTTAACAGCTGTATGTACTGTGACTTTTTTTTTTTTTTTTTTTTTTTTTTTTTTTTTTTTTTTTTTTTTTGGGTGGGAAATTATCAAATAACTTCTCCCGCTATGGGCGGAGCGGGAGGGAGTAGTGTTCAGTGTACTCAGCTCGTCAAGTAGCACAGATAATGAAAAATTCTAAAATTAATTTAATAATGAGAGAGCAAAATTTTTTTGTGTTTTATTTTTCATATTAATATAAAGACGATCAAAAATGGAGAAACTGTACAGTGTAATATGCTATTTCGATGCTAGGCTCGTACAGACTAGTGCGATATCGCGGGCGCGACAGGCACCAACAAAGAAATTGACTAGTGTCGCGTCGCGCCCGCAATATTGCGCGAGTTTGTACGAGCCTTCATTCAAAACACATAACAAATATGGATCTTAACCATGACGTCACATCATAACAAATGCACCCTGTAGAAAGCCTTCGAGATAAAGGAGATCAGATATAGACGCACCATTATTTATCCGGTAATACGATTTTCCGAATCGTTTTTTAAAAGTCGATTTCGATTCAACACTAATCGATTTTAAATCGATTTCGATCACCACTAATCGATTTCAAAGTCGATTTCTGTCGTCACAACCTTACTCCTTAAAAAAAATAGCCTCATTCGAACAGCAATTCGAATTCTATTCGGAATTTAAAGTGATTTGAACTTAATGGCGCTGTAGAACAGATTTTTTTTTTTTGCAGAATGCGTGCTATTATTAATTTTATCTACACCCATGCTATAAATCCTCTATAAAGGTTTCTGGAACAGTTAGCTTATTGCTAACATTAAAACAACCAGTGTCATAGTAAGGAACCATAATATCATCCAAACGAGTGTTTATAATGTTGTAAATGTCATTAGGCAACGCCTTTGCTTTTTGATCCCTTCCTTACTCATCAAACAGCCACATTCTCACTACTCAATTCGTGGTTTATGAATTTCAAAACAAGGACATTGTCATGCACGTGCATCACTACCACAGCGCCGTAATTTAAAAAATAATTATTACAATAAATAATTATATGTATTATTAGAGGAGCTTGTGGCTAAGTAATAACTGCCGTACAGGACGATCGATCAGGTTAAGCTACACTTGCCGCGGTTGGTCCGTGGATGGGTGACCATCTTTTCATACCAACATTCCTCCATGCCTCGGAAAGCACGTTAAGCCGTTGGTCCCGGCTGTCATTTGTAGATCTTTGACACTTGTTACGGGTCGTCAGAAGCCCAAAAGTCTGACAAACCAGTCTTACCAAGGGATATCGGGTTACCCAGTAACTGGGTTGTGGAGGTCAGATAGGCAGTCGCTCCATGTAAAATACTAGTATTCAGCTGCATCCGGTTAGACTGGAAGCCTACCCTAACATAGTTGGTAAAAGGCTATGCAGATGATGGAATTATATGTATTATATGTACTAGCTGCGCCCCGCGGTTTTACCCGCGTAAGTCTCGATCCCGTGGGAATATCAGAATAAAAAGTAGCCTATGTCTTAATCCAGGGTGTCAGCTACCTCCATACAAAATTTTATCAAAATTGGTTCAGCCGTTTGAGCGTGAAGAAGTAACAAACACACACACACAAACTTTCGCCTTTATAATATTAGTGTCATGTGATTACCTATAAATGGTTTGTTTGTATTAGATACTCAGCAATTAAACTTTCCATGAATTTACAAAGAGTTCTTAAAACATTGTACAACACCCTATGGTTTCAGGACCATTTATAGAGGATTCATATCATGGGTGTAGACTGTAGACAGTCTTGTATGCAACTGTACATAATTAGGTATTAAAACCAATCATGTGATAAACCCACATTCGTGTTTTAATACCCGTTAACATACAACAGTTGCATTAATAACTATAATCATATGAAAATAATATTAAAAGTCGATGAAATAGAGTAAAGGCTCCCGCAGACAAGCGCGACGCGACCAGTAGAACAATTACAATGAAAACTTAATGGAAATTGTTTTACTATCGCGTCACGCCCTGTTTGCGGGTAATTTGTACTTCAATTTAGTATTTAATTGCTGTTGACATGTCATACGGTATTATATTCTAGTAGGTTCTTTTATATTCTACTAAACAACAAATCAATTACTAACGTTAAAATATTCACAGTTATCGGATAAGCTCGGTTCACGCGTTCAGCCGTTGTGTTAAAGAATTAATGTATTAATAACACTTGATCCACGTGTTAAGGCGGGTTTATTAGTTTGGCAACACCGGGAAGTAAGTTCGGGTAATGTTAGTAGGATTTTAAGGTGTTTCACATCATTTTGTAGGTACCTAATGACCTAAGTTTATGCTGTAAATAAGCCTAGAAAGAATTTGAAAATTTGTAATTAAAAAAAAATATTTTGATTTTCACTGCATATATGAAAAATAGTGTAAATCTAAAACTACAAGTAGGTACGTGGCTAAAAGAAAATACAATTAAAAATGCATATTTATAAATTAAATTATTAGAATACTTAAATTATAATTATATCTTTATATTTTACTGTGTGTACATAGATAATAAAATAAATAAATATAAGATTCATATTATTTTGATTGATTGATATTCTACAAGTTATAATAAACACATGAAAATCGTAACTATTAACAGTTTAATACCACAACACCCATCATTCAACTTCACATTAAAACTGATCAATACGCAATCCCAAATATTAAGTGAAATCATAACCCACTCACTGCTAAAGATTAAGGCCTTGGCTCAAGATGCGAACGGTAGCTGAGCCCAAATAAACAGATTAATGTACTTAGAACAATATAAACTCCAGGAATATTGTTTACAATCTTATTCCAATAATTAAACCATTATTGTAAGAGATTGTTGGTCTCGTGGTCGCAAGCACTACTGCTCAGCATGAGGTCTTGGGTTCGATTCCCGGGTCCCGCAAAGTGTAATTAGGTTTTTCGATCTGGAATTTCTCAGTAGCAGCGCGGAGTCGGGATTTTTGTCCGGTTATGGCAATAGTTATTACATGGGAACATAACTGGCGAAATATGAGTGTCAAAGATTTTGCAATGACACTTTCGGAAGCCATCTTGGATTAATTAATACCGGAAATACACGTGCTCACATATCGAGAGCTGCTAAATGAATAATTAATCAAAATTGTTTCTTTACCACTGCTCTCAAAACGGTGAAGGAAAACATCGTGAGGAAATCAGCATGTCGTAGAACCAAAAATTCGAAGACATGTAACGCCCAGCACTTGGCCCGTGGTGGTTTACGGCCCACTCCCTCTTACCGAGAGGAGGCCTGTGTGTAAAATTATTATAATAATAATAAAAAAGAAATCTACACTTCTTTTGAGAATTTTAAATTTTAAATTATATATATTTTAGTGGGAGATGATAAATAGTTTTTGATAGAGTCAATTTCAAAACGAAACCTACTATAAATGGGGCAACATTACGTATATCCGTTCCGCTCAATGAAGCATGGAACTCTACGCATAGTTAA
This sequence comes from Tiliacea citrago, assembly GCA_963921375.1. Lineage (NCBI taxonomy): Eukaryota > Metazoa > Arthropoda > Insecta > Lepidoptera > Noctuidae > Tiliacea > Tiliacea citrago. The sequence goes on along the minus strand of OY992782.1, from coordinate 11,958,139 downwards.
ATGTTTGATAACACGACATTATAATGTAATTGAAATCGTGCCATGTTCAACATAACAGACGTAGTAGAAAGCATACAACAGATAACAGGCTTCCAACGTATTGTCCAAATTGTGTGCAGAAGAACAACTATTAACCAGACCACATTATGAAATTCGCAACATTCAATGGACTTATAGAGAAATAAGGAACAGGGTGTAAAGTTCACTTATTTATCCTCCATAGAAAAGGGAGGATCCTCCGACCAGGGCCTCAAGTCTGCTATTACAATAGTGTCAGAATGGTCGATCATTGATTTCATAATTGTTGATTTTGACAATTTTGGTAATCTACTATTATAATGGCGTCATTATGACTTTCCAATGGTCGGCCACTGACACTATATTGAAAAAAATTGCATATATTGGTAATCTCGTACATAATGACAAATGAATGACATTTCTACTAATGGGTTTTATAATAATGGCAATACGACAAAGCCATTATAATAACACAATTATATTACGAGAACATTGACCGACCAATGATCGACCATTATGAATTTACCAGATTACGAACTTTTAGCTAAATACCAATGGCATGACAATAGGATCGTGTTGGAATGACTGAATTTATAAAAATAGCTGACTTGGGCCCCAGATGGGTGTTGTGTCTGGTGGGCAACTGCCCGACGGTTGATGTCGGGACGTTGTATATACGAGTATGCAAATTCTTATTAAACGGTGCTTATTTTATAACATTGCTTAAAAAAACGGTGAAGGTGAACATCGTGAGAAAACCCTGCCATGGCTGAGAGATATTTCTCGAGGGCATGTGAAGGCCAAGGGCCCATGGGTGGCATAAAAACTCTGACACCAGGATCTGTCAATCCCTAGCATCTGGTGAAGTGTCACCTAAGTATTTACAGTGAGATTTTGACAGAATGGGTCGGCTGGTTCCGAAACGGTTAAGGAAAACGGCATGTTCTATATTAAAAAATCGAAGGCTTCCGACTTCCTCCAACCCGCCCTGGCTCGCGTAGTGGATGGATTACAGCCCACCTTTCAGGGAGAGGAGGCCTGTGTCCCACCAGTTGGAAAGTTATAGGTTGATTAATTATGGTTTGGTATGTTCTACAGCAGATGCCTTATATATAGGTATGAGATTTTAGGAATGGCGTTCTATAATAGTACTGATATTTGGGCTTTCGTTTTTGAGTCAAGCCACAAAGTTAAAATTCGTTTCAAGTCTTGTCCAATAATAACTGCACTGCACGTTTCAATAACTTTACAAAGGGAAATATGTTCGAGCTCGTACAGTGCGCTACAGTTACAATTCGCGCAACGCGAAGCTCTTACAGTTGAACTCGGCGATATGTTACTGAGAAGCGTTTTAGTTAAAGCGCCTGCAGCGCTCTATGTCGGAATACTAATTGCACGTTTTAGTGAATCGATGATGAATCGTAATTTCAGCATAGGTACATGGAAACTTTTAAGAGCTTGTCGTGATTTTGAATCTTGGGCTTTCGGTCGCTTTAAAATGTGCAGCAGTGCTTGCAGCTGTAAGCGACTTAGTGGTGCAACGAGACGAGTAACCTCAGTTTGAGGAAAACTAAGGTTGCCTCTAGTGAAGACGGCTACACATTAAGGTACAATTTCCAGTATAAGCTGATCTCGCATTATATAGGATTTCCGTACAATGAGAGGTCAGCGTATACTGGAAATATACAACATTATTTTTATTATATGCGAAACCTGAATAAAGTTTGTTCAGAATAAGGAACTGAATCGATTTCAATAATTTTTACACCATGTTATATTTTGTTCCAAAAATATTTAAGTGTGATGGAAAATGTTATCACCATTTAATTACTTACAATACAATCGCCGTACGGTTAGGTACCTACTGCCAAATTATTATCAATGAGCGCAAGACAACGCTGGAGGCGCGGGGGCGCCGTTAGCATATTTTTGTACGGACAACCCGGTAACATAACAACCTTATAACTTTGTGATTTTTCATGATACAGTTTTGAAATTTTGTACATAGATCCTTTACATAAAAATACTAGACACGTGTTTCAGGTTTCGCATAGACTAAAACTAATATTGTATAGCTCGATATAAACGCACAGCTCTTAAAGGGCTCCTTTCGGCGCTACAAAAACCGATAAAACATGACTTAGCATAATCTGCCTATAACTCGTTGCAATAAGGTTGTTCTGGCTTAAATTGCATGGCTTAGTCGAGAAAGGAGAGGTCAAAAGTGGTATAATATTCCGAAGATTTTTAAACGATAATGTGATGTACTTTATTAGAAAGCTTATTTATTATGCTACTCGATTATATTTAAATTTGATTTATTCAGGCGCTCTTTTCTGTAAAAAAACCGGCCAAGTGCGAGTCAGAGTCGCGCACGAAGGGTTCCGTGCCATTATCTATAAAAATGGCAAAAAAATCACGTTTGTTGTATGGGAACCCCCATAAATATTTTTTTTTTTAAAAGTGAATACATAACTAAATATTCTGTGAATATTTCAAGCGTCTACCTGTTGCCGTTATCAATATCGAGCAAAAACGAGCAAAAAAATCACGTTTGTTGTATGGGAGACCCCCCTTAAATATTTTGTTTTAGTCTGTTTTTTAGTATTTGTTGCGATAGCGGCAGCAGAAATATATCATCTTTAAAACATTTTAATACATCATCATCATCTGAAAATTTCAACTGTCTAACTATCACGGGGCAACTAGAATCAATTCTATTTTTTTTGTAAATTTTGACGTTCAAAAGTGCCTCTTATGTGCCTATTTGAAATAAATGCTTTGACTTTGACACTGTTCATGAGATACAGCCTGGTGACAGACAGACGGACAGACAGACAGACAGACGGCGGAGCCTTAGTAATAGGGTTCCCGTTTTACCCTTTGGGTACGGAAACCTAAAAAAAAATGCTTAAACACATCAAAATAATAACCCTCTTTCAGCCTATATAGCTCATTAGGCTGTTTAAATATTCAATTATTTTAGTACCAAGCCCAGTTTTTTTTTTTTTAAACGTTGCCCCACACTAGGAATTTCTCCTGTATCGTGGGTGCGTTTACAAACATTTAAACTCACATACACAAACAGCCAGACCCGGAACAACTACTTATAGGTCATACAAATATTTGTTCCGTGCGGGAATCGAACCCGCGACACGCAGCGCAGCAGTCAATCGCTTAACCACTGCGCCAACCATGCCGTCATTATTACCCTTACATTTAGTGAACGTTTCCTTTACTTAATCGCGCGGCATGTTTCGGATAGAGGCAACGTCTCTAGTCAAGGCGCTGTTTTGACCCGAGGCTACGTCTAATAGATTTGCTCCTTAAAAGAGCCATGACAAATGTCAGCTATCGCAGAAGTTTTATCGATAGTTATGTTCTGCACAGAGTAGAATTTCTGTCCCTATTCTGTTACATGTCATGGTACCGATAACTGCGTGTCAGACGCCCACTAGCTGTTAACATCCGCGCTTACTGATAACTTGCCTGATGCGATTATGATTGACACAAACTGCCATTGTTCTTGTTTCAGCTCAGACATCACATCGCTGAATCCATGCCGGTTATTACTCTGTTATCGGGTAGGTAAGCAAGTACTTAGGCTGTGTGTGATAGTGTATGAGTTCTATTTTGTTACAGCATTGTTATCAGGTTGGCTGAAATGTGTAGCAGATTCGGCTGTAGGTAAGACTTAGTAGGTCACACTTTAGGGCTTCTAACGACTGTAAAAATCCACGAATGACAGCCGGGACCAACGACTTAACGTGCTTTCCGAGGCACTGAGGAGTCTCGGTATGTAAAGATGGTCACCCATCCACGGACCAACCCCGGTAAGTGTAGCTTAACCTGATGGATCGACCCGTGCAGCTGTTATTAGTTTGCCACGAGTTCCTCGAAATTAACTTAAGTCATTATGCATAATCTCTTGGATTTCCACAATAATTATTATTGTGTTACGGAAATCTCATTATTATAAAAAGAACAGCCTACTGACATAACATGTAATTATCACGCCGACCCCTTGGAACAACATTCTCAACCGAAGTCTGCCCTCAGGGAAATTATTGCTAACCAACAAACAAACCATTGTAAATCATCCCCACTATCGAAATTCCTGAGCTAGTTGAATAAATTACGCACTACGCAGCGAGTGAAACTAATCGCCTTAATAATCTGTAAATAGCGGTAATCGTTTATCGAGATTACGAGAATACACGCCTAAGACGCGCGTAACTCGAGGCAAAGGTAACTATTTTAGGGAGCTTTAAGGGATCCCCGGAGTAATTAATCTTCATCATCTAAGGATCCCTTTGGATAGTTTGGGGATTTCTAAGTACAGGGATACACGAATGGTATCGTGAGACGGACGGCGGCAGGCCGATAAAAGGGAAACAGAGGTCACTCGCATATTTTACCTAACTTTGGACCCATTGACATGCAAGCTTAAACCCAAACAAAATAGTTATTTATGATACTGGTGCGGTAAGTTGGTTTTTACAAACGAGTAGACGAATGTAAGCCCTAGACGAAGTCGAGGGCTTACCATAGTCACGAGTTTGTAAATACCAATTTCCGCACGTGTGTCATACAACGTTTTTCAACACATTTGCGAGAAAACAGCACAATAAGTAATGAAACAAGCCATCAAAAGATTTTCAGAGAATGATTGAGTATTTCTTCGAGTCTTCCATGATATAAAATTATTGTAACCTTAAACTCAAAGCATTTATTTCAAATAAACCAATTACAGACACTTTTGAATTATCAGTCAGTCAGAAAGATGAGGCCAGTTGCCCATTCCAAAGCATAGTAGGTTTGTAAATCATTAAATAGCGCTCTCGCGATTTTGGCGGCAAGAGACCATGGATGTGGAGTAGATTCTATAATAATATCGGATTCTTCACTTGAACTCATATTATTATTTTGTTTATAAAATATCAGTCGGAAAGTCGCAACAACCCTTGACGTTTCTAATATGAAAATAGCGCGAATATGCAAATAGCGCCACGTGCGCGTGGTGAAAATTAGTAAGTACCATATCTTTCGTCTCATTTTCCCTTTATTAATTAAAGTGAGATAAATGTATTGAGCAAAAGCACTTCTGAGGAGGTTCGATCATTCAGCTTATTTATTCTAGTAATTTGAAACTCCTGGGTGGAATTCTAATATATTTTTATGGAAAATAAAAAAAACCGTAAAGGATACGCACAGCGCTATACAACGGAGTATGCGGTAAAACATGTACTTAGGTGAGAGTACCTATTTTACCGCACATTCCGTTGTATGGTGCGTAATTTTTAAGTTTGGAACAATTTATACAGGCTTCGTAAATGCATTTTTTGAACAAATGACATGTGTTGAAAACTTAATTTGTGGTCTACGTGCTATGTAGAATATTTTTCTAGGTATAAATAAAGTTATTAAAATTAACAGTGAACGTGCTAATGTGAAATTAATGGTCATCACCCATTTAACCTTGACATAAAAATACTTAGTACCTATGTATATATTTTGATAAGGATTGTTTAAAAAATAAAAAATATGCTATCGAAGCTATTTAATGTGACCTAGCACGCAAACACGCAGTATGCAGTAGATATCGATTAACAGTTTTTTTTCTTACGCACGTAGAACACCTAAGCACTAGGTACAGTCGTCAGCACATACCAAACTGTAAAATTTCACCAAATGTTTTTTAACCTCAAAATGTTGAAGGTTAAGTTCAAAATCGAATGCGAAAATTTGACAGTTTGTGGTAATTTGATGTGGTGGCGACTGTACATATTATGTAAAGATTATCAGAAATATGGCCATTATTCGTATCAATCTTTTATTTGATGTGAATACCGCGAAACACGTCACCAGTTTTTAAACAACCTACACCACTGATCTCTTAGCTTTTTAAACCAGTTAAATTTAAAAAAAATATGCCAGCCAGGATTTATTTAATTCCAGTGGTGAGACTGTGTCCAAGTGGCACTTAGCAAATGTCAACAGTCTTTTCAGTTTCAAGCACTCCACAACCCTTTAGTGATCGCGTCGAGAATGTCAGGATATTATTATCGGTGACAGTTCGTTTTGACATCTGTCAATTAGAATTATGGCGGGAAACTGCTAACAACAGAATGTTGACGTTACGAGTAGATAGTACTCGTATTATTATTTTGAGATATCACCTGCGGTAAGGCTTTGACTTAATGATGATTGACATCTTAATTGACATGTTACATGGAGTTAACCTTTGTCCAAATGAAATAATAACAATCACTTTGAGTAGGTACTGTCAGTGGGATCGCTTAATTAAACAAATTTCAATCGAATGCCCTTTCTATAAATAGAAAACAGCACCTAAATTGCGTAATTTCTATTTGGACATTTGGAGTAAGTATGTCATGCTCACTCAGATAGTGGCGCGTGTGTTCGATCATTTAGCTCCCATCAAAATGGTTGAGCTGAATGGTGCTGATCCATGCGTCATGTTCGTGAACAGGCGCTGTCAGTTGGTTGGGACTGATCATCTCTTAGCTGCCACGGCTTATTTTAATTTTGAATTGTACGCGTTTCGTCCTCACATTTCGTTATAAATTCAACATTAAAGATGTAACAATATTTTAGTAATAAAGAGTGTAAATGGAGTTTCTTGCCCGTTCTTCTCCAAAAGTACTTACTAAGCTTTGGAATTGGCAACTAGCTTCATATTTCTAACTGACCGACTCCTTGACAGTTCAAAAGTGCCTGTAAATCGTTTAATTGAAATAAATGCTTTGAGTTTGAAATTGTTTAACTCACTTTGAATCACAAGCCTAGAGTTTTGAAGGATATTGCTAAACCATTGCTTCATAGGTTTAAAAAATTCGTCTGGCCAACAACGTAAATATCGCAATGGACGTGGCTGTACTGTCAAAATGAAAGGAATTGCAATCAACAGTCGTTTTATATGTTACGCAATTACAAACCCCCACTGGTTTTCCTAATGAAAACTTTCAATTTCCGCCCTTGTTATCTGCCTACTCTTCAAAGTTAATTTATTTAGTAGGTAAATACTAGCGACACACCCCCCTGCTTCGCGCGGTTTTTATGACTTTAAGAATCGGACAGACTGGTGCGATATCACGGGCGGAACCATGAAAGTATAGATAAAAGTGGAGGCAACACTCTAAATACCTAAGTGAAGACGACTGTGGGCCGACTCTCTCTTTCTGAATACATACATAAGATAAAGAAAACACATATCACTGTCTCGGTCTTATGTATGTATTCAGAAAGAGAGAGTCGGCCCACAGTCGTCTTCACTTAGGTGTTTTAAGTCTCACTTTTATCTATACCTTCATGGGCGGAACGCGACACTAAAGTTGTCAAAAAATAATAGGCCCGTTTTGATATTTAACTTGAATCGATTTATCGTGAGTATAGAGTACCGAGTCGTATGGTACCATACGACTCGGTACGTAAATCGATTCAAGTTAAATGTCAAAACGGGCCTATTATTTTTTGACAAGTATAGTAGCACAATTTCTTTGTCGGTGCCTGTCGATATAGCGCGAGTCTGTACGAGCCTTTAACAAAACATCGAGAGACTTCTTGTTTTTTATGTATGAAAGCTTAATAAAAAATTTTGAAGAACAACCCGCTCACAAAGATAGACACGAAAAGGTACTTTATTAATTTAAAATTATTATATTAATACGTACATAAAGCGAAAACTTTGTACCCTTTTTTACAAAAATTACGCGGACGGAGGAGTATGAAATTTGGCACAGTTAAAGTTTATATGGAGGAGGAGTCATCATTTCAGCCAAAACGCGTCCACTGCTGGACATAGGCCTCTCCCTAAGGGCGGGTGTTTGCCATAATCGCCACGCTTGGCAGGCGGGATGTCGATCGCAGTATGGTGTTAAAATGCATAGAGAACGCTGCTGCCCATTGTCTAGTAAGTCCCTTAGTCGCCTTTTACGACACCCACGGGAAGAAATGGGTGGTGCTATTCTTTACGTCCGGCACCACACGGAGCATGTATGGAGAAGTGCAGAAAGATAATATTTTAATATACTAAGCATTACAAATAGATTCAAATAACAATGTGTTCATAGTGGTGTGCTGGTGCCTACGCTTATCTATGGAAGTGAATGTTGGGTGTGGCAAAAGAAGCATGAAAGTAGAATGAATGCTGTGGAAATGCGTTCCCTGCGAAGCATGTGTGGTGGGACTATAAATGATGGGCTGAAAAATGATGTCATAAGCAGAGATCGGAACAGGTAGAGCTTATTTACCCAACCTTCAAGGAAAGAAGTAACATAGAGTGGATAATGCCTCCTCTAAAATCCCGGAATAATTTATAATGACGTTAAAATAATAATAAACTATAACGAGTCTGATGCCGAAAATAAAGTTTTTAGAATTTTTGTCCGTTGCTCAGGGGGCCAAGTCTGCTAACGCAGTTGTGTCAGAATGGCCGATCATTGGCACCGTAATTGTAGAGTATGACAGTTTTGCTAATCTCCTAATTGAAAGGCGTCTTTATGATTTTCCAATGACGTGCCACTGACACTCCATTGGGAAAATTGTGTGTATGGTAATCTCGTACTGACAAGCTCATATTATTTTGACTCCCTATGGACCACTGTCACGCCATTATGAATTTAGGAGGTTACAAACTATTGGCACAATGGTCATGGCGTTGCCTTGGTATGGTCGTCATAATGACCAATCATTGAAAATAGCAGACTTGGCCCCCTGGATGTATGTTCCGGAATGGCGCGAAAACAACTAAACGGATTTGGATGAAATTTGGCACACAGATAGGTAGTTTATAACCTGGATGAACACATACTTTTTATCCCGGTAGTACGTTCCCGTTGGATATTTTCCGAGATCCACATGGGCGAAGCCGCGAGTGAAAGCTAAATAGTCTTAAAATAACTTTCGTTGCCATCTCGACCGCGACGGCGCAAATTACTTTTTTAACCGAAAGTAAAATGACGTCAGCAGAACTTTATTAATTTATGTGATAAACTTGGGAAATAAACTGAGTGGGAACCATAGAAACTTGAAAAACAACTTCATAATTAAGGTTTTAATTATGTGTTCGCTGAGTCGGATACTTAGGCGAGTGTTCAAGACTGATATGTTTTGTTACAGTTAGCGACAATCAGACAACTTCGTAAGGCATGTTACACACTTGTTATCGGTCGGCATGATTCGGCACGATTCGGTACAGCCAGATGGCAAAATATACCAAGGTGAAGACGACAAAATGAGTTGACCTGCACGATTACTGATAAATGCGTGCACTGACTGGACATCAATCTGTCTGGTTATTTCCTCAAAATACCATTTCAGACACCGATCTTTGTACGTCTTGGTGCCGGACGTAAAGAATAGCACCACCCTATTTCTTCCCGTGGGTGTCGTAAAAGGCGACTAAGGGACTTGCTAGAGAATGGGCAGCAGCGTTCTTTATGCATTTTAACACCATACTACGATCGCCAACCCACCTGCCAAGCGTGGCGATTATGGCAACCCCCTCTAAATGTTGGGGGAGGCATATATCCAGCAGTGGACGTCTTTCGGCTGAATAATAAGGATATAAAGATGGTTCCAAAATACCCCTGTGTTAATGCATATTATTTTATACGACAACATTTTATTTAATTCGACTTTGCCGACCAGCTGTGCCGAATCATGCCGACCCGGACAAGTGTGTAGCTCCCTAAGAACCTATGGATACTGATCCAAGTTCTATATCAACTCGGAAAGTAGGTAAAAATTAGTTCTTTGGCTAGAAAGAATACACATCTGCCTACCCTTTTCCCAATTATGTTGGGGTCGGCTTCTAGTCTAACCGGATGCAGCTGAATACCAGTATTTTACACAGAGCGTCTGCCTGACCTCCAAATCCCAGTTACTGGGTAACACGCGAGCGAGGCGGGCGAAACCGCGAGACACAGCTAGTCCTTCATACTCTCGTTAGATATTTTTAATTTTCTCCGTTTTTTTTTACCCAAAAAAAAATCATTATTAAACAGCTCGGATTAAAAGAGTCATTGAGATGCTGTGGAAAGGTTTCGTGGGATTAGTTGGTATATGCGGTTAAATCGTATTTAATTTTTTCCTTGTTTACTTTTTATGAATAATTTCTGTGTACTATTTATTATCTACATACCACTACAGAAGGACCACGCCTGGGTTGTGTAAGTCCTTAATCAAACATCTAACGTACCTGTAACAAAATGATATAATATTTTAGGACATGAAGAATAAAAAAATAAAAAAAACAATAATGATATGTGTAATTTTTATGGTGTAGGTACTTACAGTATTCTATTCTATTCTTTAGAATAGAAAGTGTGTGTTGTTTATTTATAAACCAAATAAAGTCAAAGTCAAACCATTTATTTCAAATAGGCACATAGGAGGCACTTTTAAACGTCGAAATTTACAAAAAAAATTGAATTGATTCTAGTTGCCCCTTCCAAAAGGTAGTTTTGTATGGAGAAGAATGGGCAAGAAACACCACCACTCCACTCAAAAATATTTTATTAATAAAGCTAAGGATTATTAAGTATGACGGAGAATGTAGGTACGTCTCTCTCGTTATCATCAGACATATTTTAACTACTGTGCAAATCATTTAAAACTAACAAAATTGACATATCGATTTGTTCGAATCAACAAAAGTAATGTAAAAGTATGTGCTTAATTAAAGTTATAGGTGTTAGGTTTTTGTAAAAAAAACCCTCAAGAAACATTGGAACATAATATCTTCAACATCTCCGCAACCAGACACATCGAATATGACGATGTTGAACTAGTTATTAGCATAATATTCAATGTTTAAACAACTAACGGGTGTGAGAACCACTTGTTCATCCAGTTATTATGGTATATTTTTTGTACTGGGCCATCATACCTGGGAACCTTCAGGTTGCGGAGATGTTGAAAAGCATAATATTTAATGATCAGAAAACATTCGAATATATTATGCTAGTAACAACCTATCTATAGAAGAAAAAAAAAAGAGTAATTACCTATAAAAAAGTTTTCATAACACAGGCGCGTCTAAGAATATAAAGGCTCGTGCAGTCTGGCGCAATATCGCGGGCGCGACGCGACACTTGTAGCACAATTTCTATGTCACTACCTGTCGCACCCGCGATATCGCGCGTGTCTGTACGAGCCTTAATCCAACATCCAACTACGGGGCAGAGCATAAACATCTGTGACTTGATACCAAAGCATCAAGTTCATAGATTTGTAATTTTGTACGCAGGTAAATATCTACTTAGTACCGGCTAGGTACTTAACTATTTAAAACATTTCTCATTAGGTATATAACAAAACACCTGAGGGCAACAAAACATCTGTCTGACAGAGGGCTGTCAGAGCAATTTATAATCTCCGTCGCCGCGAATCTCTTAGGGAACTATTTAAAAGGATTAATATTATGACGGTACCTTGCCAATTCATTTATGAAAATATTATGTATGTAAGGAAAAATCTACATATTTTTAACAAGATAAGCGATAGACATAATTTTAATACTAGAAATAAAGATAAAATAGATCAACCATTTTTCAGATTATCTAAAGTACATACATCTTTTATGGGGTACTGTGTTAAATGTTACAACAAAATACCTTGTGATGTATTGAAATTAAATGAGAGAAAATTTAAAACACATATTAAAAGTACACTTTGTAAACAAGCATATTACAAGTTAGAGGATTATATCCAGGACAGGAATGCTTGGAAACATGCTGGTCCAGCTCCATAGGACAATCTAGAGTCTAGACAAAATCAAACTGGTTGCTATTTTTATGGTAAAATCTGTTATTTTTATGATATTCATTTTACATTCTGTGATAACCTATACTCACACACTGACTTATTTTTTTATAAAAACATACTTGTATGATGTTTGTAAATATGTGAACACCACGTATCTATCTAATAATTAAGTTATTTTTCATTGCTTAGTTTTTAATTCGTTTTACCTATTATGGTATAGTAATTTTATTCTAGGTGCATCGTCTTCACATATAATCATATAATTAATGTAATCAAACAAAATATTGTAAAACATTTTTAAAAGAGTACCGGTGGAGTTTCTTGCCCATTCTTCTCCATACGAAACTACCTTTTGGAAGGGGCAACTAGAATCAATTCTATTTTTTTTGTAAATTTTGACGTTCAAAAGTGCCTCTTATGTGCCTATTTGAAATAAATGGTTTGACTTTGACTTTGACTTTGACCAATATACAAAAAAAAAAAATGCCCTGATTGACATAAAATTGCCAAGAGCAATATCAGAACTCAAACTCAAAGCATTTATAGCAATTAAACCATTTACAGGCACTTTTGAATTGTCAAGGAGTCGGTCAGTTAGAAATATGAAGCTAGTTGCCCTATCCAAAGCGTAGTAGGTACATATGGAGAAGAACGGGCAAGAAAAACAATCAACACTCTTTTTAATTAAGTATAATGTTACAAAAATATTGTTACATCTTTAGTGTTGAATTTATAACTAAATGTGAGGACGATATAGAAAAAAACGCGTCTATATTACAGTACCCCAAGTGTAAGTTTGCAAGAGAGTAAACGTAGCTATTCCGTTTGCGTTAAAATTTGACCGATAGATCATAATGTTAACAATATAAGGGTGAGAATAAAAATCTTAACGCAAACGCGCTAGTTACGAAACAACAAGAGACAGAATTTCTTCCAGAACAAAAGTAAGATATAGTTAAACCAGAAAAGTATGCACTTCGGTAATCTTCATGTATCCAAATAACCAAGAACGCGCCACAGAATTACTTTCCAGAAAGGCAATATGCTTCTCAGTTGTGTACTCGTACTACTGCCACGCTTGTGTAGTAGAGCACCAATCAATGTTGAAGGTCCTATAGTGACCTATGATCGTTTCTATGAAGTTTTCTCTTTTTCGGGTTTCCTACTCCAGTCGCAGATCATCATTTGGCCCACAAGTTTTTTTTTTTTTTTTTAATCTTGGTATTACAAAATAGTACTACCATGGTTGTAATAGCTTTACGTACGGGGGAGGGCGCGATTTACAAGATTGGCAGACTGAGTTAGCTTGGCCTTTGTCTACCTCCGCCGTCTCACCGCTCAGATACCTCAGACGGCGACTAGCAAGGCTCGGAAACCGGTTAATTTTCTATGTAACCTTAACCGTTATTAGAAAGGTTTTCGAACATATTTTTTGTTAATTATATTTAATATTTTATTACAAAATCAATGCTGAACTTAAGCAATCTTTGAAGCTAATATCAATAGTATCAAAAATAATTTGTATCTTCGGAAGTAAAAATTAACCGGTTTCGGACTATAATCATAATTATTAATGAATAGTCGGAGACAGACTCTTGTAATCATTCTTTCATTGTACTAGATCTCAACATCGCCCGTTCGTATTTTCGAAGACAGACGATGATTCTCGAAGCGCATACTTTTCTTGGGACAACTGTACTTATAGGCAGAGGCGCCCAAGCTTAAAATTACACATTACAGCTATCAGCAGACTGCGATACATGTACCATGTAGCAATAAGTGAATTTAGGACCCTCGTAACTGCGTTATAGCTCCTGAAATTGATGCTAACTTACTTTAGACATTCTACGAGATATAGCGTCACATTGAACAAAGTTCAAGGGGTAAGGACGCGATCCAATTTGGTCTGACGGCAGCTAACCAACGGTCAGATATTTTATCACGTATCGGTAAGACCTATTTCAACGATAAATAGGTTATTAGGGGGGTAAAAAGGATGCTAGTTAGCCAGGTTAGTTTCGGAAGTGACGGTTCGGGGTGTGCCGAACGTATAGGTAGGGTCACCTGGGAAGGTTCTAGATAACTGCTGGCCTATTCCGTAAAAATCACATTGTGAAGACTTTGTATTGATATGGACTTATATAATATTTTGGAAACATATAGGTATTTTTGTAATAAAAAAAAAACAATTTTAAAATATTGGTGACAAGTTAATTAGCCGGACACGACATAAAGACAGACTACGATTGCCACCATTTTTTTTTTTTTTAAAGAGAAATACTATACTGCGTGTATATACAACCATTTACCAAATTCCCTTCAAGACTTACCATTGACATTGTTCAAAAAAATACTGTGTAACCTTTTACTATTTAAAAATATTACACTATTAATGAATATTTAGAGGATAGACGTGTAATAATCATAATGGCTTTGTTGCTAACATGAAATATACGAGTATTTGCATGGCAGGATATGCTGAAACCAAAATTACTTTTTATGTATTGTACCATATTCTGGCAAACAAATATGTTTGATTTGATTTGGTGGCGTCAGCTTGAAGTGAGCTGTCAATAGTCTCAATCCCATCAGTATTCTGTGAAAATCTCATCGTGAAAAAAACTTTTTACAATAAAATAAGAACCGACTACCAAAAATAACACTAGGTACAAAGTGAAAAATTCCGAAATTAAAGTTATTTTTCACTTTGTAGTGTTATTTTTGGTAGTCGGTTCTTATTTTTTTGTAAAAAGTTTTTTATTTTTCACTTTTTAGTGGGTCAGTTTTGAATTTATCTAAGTTACAATAGGCTAATGTTAACTGCTCATCACCTTTTACAAAATATTGCTTTTCCCGATGCTGGGACGTTGATTGTTGAGGAGTTCTCCTGGTAAGAACCAGGAGAACTGCCACACACCATATGCATAGTGAGGAGCATAAATTGCTTAATCGCAACCCGTTAAATAGGGGTACTCATTATTATATTGTTCCGGTGGCCATATGTGGTCTCCATCATCAGTTCCACTTCACCAAATGGTGCTTTCCGAGAGCAAATGCACGACTTACTATAAAAAATACCCAAATCGCTAGGTTGAACCAATACTTCGTATCAAATATTTAAAAGAGTGTCCGTGGAGTTTCTTGCCCGTTCTTCTCCATAGGAACCTACTATTTGGAACGGGCAACTAGCTTCATATTTGTAACTGATCGACTTCTTGACAATTAAGTGCCTGTAAATGGTTTAATTGCAATAAATGCTTTGAGTTTGAGTTCACTAAGCTAAAACTAGGTGTAGCCGCACTTCGGGTATTAGCCGTAACATATATACAAACTCCGTTCTCGAACAAATTTTTATGGCGTAATTATACTCACACCCACCCACAACCACGCACAATGAAGGGTTCCGTAGTTAGGATGAAAAACATGTTCTCCCATACATCGATATACGCCACGGTCAATTTTCCAACTGAAAATTTAAGTTAGTAATCGCATAAAAAGGTTTTTTTATGTTATAAAACTACAAATTAACAATTTTCGGGCTTTTTCGTTTACTAGTGCTGTGAGACCTTGCTTCTGCCCAAATTTCATGATTCTAGGTCAACGGGAAGTACCCTATAGGTTTTGATTTATGTACGTGATATTCGCATTTTTTTTTTATATAATAAAACTACAAATTTATAATTTTCGGACTTTTTCCTTTACTTGTGCTGTGAAACCTTGCTTCTGCCCAAATTTCATGATTCTACGTCAACAGGAAGTACCCTATAGGTTTTGATTTATGTGCGAGATATTCGCAATTTTTTTATTGTGATAAAACTACAAATTTTCAATTTTAGGACCTTTTCCTTTAGTTGTGCTGTAAGACCTTGCTCGTTGCCAAATTTCATGATTCTAGGTCAACGGGAAGTACCCTATAGGTTTTGATTTATGTGCGAGATATTCGCAATTTTTTTTTATGTAATAACACTACAAATTTACAATTTTAGGACTTTTTCCTATACTTGTGCTGTAAGACCTTCTTTCTTGCCAAATTTCATGATTCTAGGTCAACGGGAAGTACCCTATAGGTTTTGATTTATTTGCGAGTATCGAAATATGTTGCAATAATGTCGCTTATATCGCCGTATTTTTTTATTGCGTTGACTTGGAAGCTTGATTTTTTTAGAACTTAAAGGGACCATAGACTTACGTATTTGATATTAATTTCAACTTGATACCTCTACGCGTTCCTGAGAAAAATGGTCTTGACAGACTGACAGACAGACGGACAACGAAGTGATCCTATAAGGGTTCCGTTTTTCCTTTTGAGGTACGGAACCCTAAAAATGACAGTTATAATACAGCTTTAGTCTGTATTACTGACACAGTCGCTTGTTTAAATGAATTAATGTTTTCATTGTGAACAAATGCGATATGTGGAAAAAAGAACACCTGGTGCAGTCAAGAGCAGGATCGAAAGGAAATTTTAGAACATTACATATTACCAACCGAATAATAATAGATAGTGACAACTAGCTGCCAAATTCTTAGACGTTGGATAGTAGTGACATCTGAACGGAACAAATGGGAAGTTTTATCCACATCACACACTGTCTAAAGGGCCGTTCAAACTGACGCTTGGCCGTTCAATATTCGAATACAGTCATCGACAATTATGTTGATGTATTGATTTCTTAATATCAGCCATTTGTCACGTTCCAAGGACTTCATTGAAGTGAGCCATCGATTAACTTAACTGCCTACTGTTAAATTATATTATAGACTAGTTTCCGAAGCGTGACAGTTCTGATATAAAAGTGTTGGTAGGTAAAGTCAGGAAAATTAATTGTTTAATAAATTGACTACCAATTTCAATTGTACACACGGCTACACATCAAGCTATAATTTTCCAGTATAAGCTGACCTTTCATTGTACGGAAATCCTATACAATGCTAGATCAGCTTATACTGGAAATGTATAAGTAGCTTGATGTATAGCCGTGTGTACTATAGTAGTACACACGGCTATACATCAGGCTATAAATTCTGGTTTTTAATTTGCAAGACTAAAAAAACCGGCCAAGTGCGAGTCGGACTCGCGCACGAAGGGTTCCGTACCATTATCTACAAAAATGGCAAAAAATCACGTTTGTTGTATGGGAGCCCCGCTTAAATATTTGTTTTATTTAAATTTAATTATTTATTTTTAAAGTGAATATATAATTAAATATTCTGTGAATATTTCAAGCGTCTACCTGTTGCCGTTATCAATATCGAGCGAAAATGAGCAAAAAATCACGTTTGTTGTATGGCAGCCCCCTTAAATATTTATTTTATTCTGTTTTTTAGTATTTGTTGTTATAGCGGCAACAGAAATACATCTGTGAAAATTTCAACTGTCGAACTATCACGGTTCATGAAATACAGCCTGGTGACAGACGGACAGACAGACAGACGGGAGCCTTAGTACGGGTTCCCGTCTACCCTTTGGGTACGGACCCCTAAAAATGTCATTTGGTGTCGCCATGAAAATAACCTAGTAAATAATATAGTTACCGAGTGACTCACCACGGACCACGCGTCGTGCTCCCAGGACCTTCACTTTAGTCGTGTTGTCTTAAAGTTATATGATGTATCTTTTAGTCTTTATTTGTTTTTCAAAATTAAAATTTTCAACCCCACCAGTCAGAAAAGTTACAATGGTAGGCCTTGTTTTTCCTTCTTGTTTCTTTCCTAGACGTCTCACTTCTTCTATATTTTTTTGGTTAATGATTTCTAAATATTGTTTGGCAGATCATGATAGTTTCGGTTATTTTCTTCGATTCCAAAGAAAACTAGGTTCTATTTCCTTACTGACCTTTTTCCTTTTCAGTTGCTGTATACGTCGGCCCTGTTCTTCAATGGTAGCTTCCAGTACCTCGTATCTCAATTCAATGTTTTCAAATTTTCAAACACAACTACTGATTACGTAGTCCATATAGACTTATAAAAAAATCTTTACATAAACTTCTATCACATAGAAATATTTCAGATACCTAATTTCTTTCTTGTTTGCAAAATAAACTCCCTCTAAGACAAAACTGTGTCCCGTAATGGCGGCGACAGTCTTATGTGTGAGTGAATTTAGGGTTGTCATGATAGCCAAAATTACCCACTTAATATTGTTTTATTTTAAGAAAAATACAGGTCGGCATACAAATTTGAGGTACTGCATATGTAACAACTCGCCGGAGTCCTCCTTTAGTTGTATAAAAGTAATTCGTTCCAAAATGTAAACTGCAAATGGCACTGTATTTGTTTAGAATCCAGTCATTTTGACAGTTACAATTTCGAATTTTTTCAATCCAATCATTTCGCCAAACTTCATTTACTTTAGGAAATCTAGTAGAAAGAATATAAAACAACTAGTAATAATTAACCTAAATAATTGAATTGATTAAAAATATATTAATTTCCCGTATATTTAGTGTAATTTGCACACGTGAATATTGGCAACACTGGCCTTGTGATGAATTATTTTGTTCTGGTGAATAGAGATTGATTGTAACCTATAAAATCGGGAACTAAGTTGTTGAATTATTCATTTACCTATGACACGTGATTCCTGTATTTTTTTTCTTCCGATCGCTACAGTTTTTGCAACATTCCACCACACAAGACATGCTGTATTTCAATACTTTTTTTGCCGCATAGACGTGTCGACTGTGTTTACGTTTGCACGCGTGATGGGTGAGTATGCTGTGAATGTGTGCGTGCCGGCCTGTACGTACAGCGAGCTGGCTGACTCTGAGTGACACAGTTTTCTGTTAGCGAGAATCCGTCCGAAGTTTTATACGTCCATGGTAGTCCATAATACGTAACAGAAATCTTAATTCATCAATTGTTTATGTCAATTTTTTTTTTTCTAGTTGCAACCTCTTTCGTATTACACTTTATCCAGGGACACACTGAATATTCAATTAATCACAACCATTCTTTGACAGTTGTATGAAAAAGCAAATTGACGTGGTGTGTCAATTCGTTGAACAATTAATTTCCCAGACCGTACATACACACAGCCGGGTAAATGTAACCTACCTCTCCAAATAAATTAATGGTTTTCAACAATCTAAGGAAGGCTAAAAAGTAAATTACGGATCTATAAGTTAACGTTACATGAAAAGTACCAGTTTATGACTTATGTACACATATTTTATAACTTCCTACAGTATCGAAACAGATTGTTCAACTCATACCCATTTCATAGTTATAGGCACTGTGTTTTATGGGTTTTTCTATGAATTTTCTGAACAAATAAACTAAGCGAATATTTTTCCTACCTAAACATAAAATACGGGGTAATTAGCAACGAATGCGGGGTACGAAAACGCATTAGTTATTCCAGCGTAATCTATGGTGCTATGGGGCAGTAAGCTGTGAAAAATATAGGACTTACGAGTACTTGAAAACAAAAGAAGGACTTTGTAAAATAGAGGTTTGAAAAAAAGAAGCACGGTGTTTTGTTTAGTAGATTAGAATTTTTCAGTTGGACACAGTTTTGAATTTATTTTATTTAAAAAATACGGCTAAAAATTCAAAATAATCAAATTTTCTTACGTTTTTTGCAATTTGCAGGTCAGTGTCAGGTTGTACCTTGATCAAAATCAAAATAAGGTTCGCGACCTTAACAAATATGCAGTTTTCACGCGCATTGAGAAACACACAAATGGAAATTATGAATGAACGTTTGTGAGTGTAGCGAAATAAGTGTCAAATTATGGCTGCTACAATTATTCACAACTGAACTGGGGCCCAAGTCTGCTATTTTTATAAATTCAGTCATTCCAACACGATCCCATTGTCATGCCATTGTCATTTTGCTAAAAGTTCGTAATCTGGCAAATTTATAATGGTCGATCATTTTCTTTGCAATTTCTTTCAATGTAGTGTCAGTGGCCGACCATTGGAAAGTCATAATGACGCCATTATAATAGTAGATTACCAAACTTGTCAAAATCAACAGTTATGAAATCAATGATCGACCATTCTGACACTATTGTAATAGCAGACTTGAGGCCCTGGAACCTTGTTACCGCTGAAAATGCATTAATTTGATAATCTGGCAAAATGTTACTATTCATTAAAAAAAATGCATTGATTCAATAATGTGGCAAAATGTAACTATTAATTAAAACACCGTTACACTTTGATAGAACCTATAATAAAACATCACGCCTGAATTCATCCAAAGGGTAAGTAGAAATGTGTAGTACCTACACCTAAATTTTGACAGTTAAGGCCCTCGCAGACAGGCGCGACGCGATTCTGGTAGAACAGTTGCCATGAAGTTTTCATAGAAATTATTCTAATAAAGTCGTGTCGCGCCTGTTTGCGGGAAGCCTATATGCTCGTGTCCCATGTATCTTATAAGAGGCGAGCCAATGTCATTACCCAGGCTCAAATTTCTTACGGAAAACTCCTATAATACTTTTAACGATCGTTTTAGGAACGTTTCTATTTCTACGCTACTGCTGAATAGAAATCGCTTGTCTACTGAAAATGTTCTACTGTCAAAACGGAAACGTCATTTTTGTCTACTCTTCCGTCGACAAAACGCTTCTCTACGGTCTTCGTGCTAAGCGCGCTGCAGGCTTAGCACGACGTTTTCTATCTCTACTCTACTGTAGAATAGAAATCGTTTGTCTACCGAAAATGTTCTACTTTCTACACGGAAACGTCATTTTTGTCTACTCCTGCGTCGACAAAACGCTTCTCTACGGTTCTCGTGCCAATGCAGCCGACAACAGCTGTAGCTGCTGTTGTGCCTGCAGAGGTCGAGAATGGGATCTCACGCTTAGCAGTTGCACTTGTGACCGCTAAACCAACGTGGTAGACAAGCGGTAACCTGGACATGTTCAGTCATAAACCAGTCGGTCTATTCCGTAAATATTTGTAGGCGACCAAGCAAAAAGGGTCCGGTATCTAGAGAAGAGTCAATTGATATTGGTCAATATTGTACAGAATTGCTCAGAATAAACAAAGTGATGTTTCGAGGGTTGGCTTTGAGTAGTGTCGGGCGTGGGTCGTAATATTTATTCTCGATACTTACGATTTTTTTTTTTTTAATTTTTTTTTGTTTTCTTTTTATTTATTGCAGGTGTTGGTATATTTATTTTTATTACCCTATTTATATATATCCGTAGGTGAGTCCGTGGCATCACAGCGGGCCCCTATCAGAATACCAGCGCTGTGGTATTTATTTTTTTAAATATCGCAGCATTATGCTGAGATAGGAGCCTTTTTCGCATCGCACAAGTGTTGATTGTTTTTTTTTTGTGTGTATATTGTTAGTTATGCTATTTCGTATTACTTGTGCGTGTCCCAAATAAATATTTTTTCTTTCTTTCTTTCTAATAAGGATTTAAAAAATATTCAAAGACTGGCACTTTTTTTGTTTATCAGACATTTGAATTTGGAACTCAGAAAAAGCTTGCTTTGAGAAAAGGCATTTTTAAATTTGACATGCAATTGGTATCTTTTTTACTAAACTTTTCTCTTAAAATTTCTGGTACTTAGAAACATCCTAATAAAGTCATTTACCTACTATATGAACTTGTAGATAATTGAGTATTAATTAATAATCAATTAAAATCGCGAAATGTAATTTTTTCACCCAACTTTCCAAAACTGGGTACTTACTACGGTGAGATTTTATGGTTCCGTAGTCAACAAGGAACCCTTATAGTTTCGCTATGACGTCTGTCTGTCTGGTTGTCTGTCCGCGGCTTGGCTCAGAGACTAGAAAGCTGTAATTTGGCATGGGTCATATTAATCACGCCGACAAAGTGGTAAAATATATTCATGAAAAAAAAATGTGGCGTCCCTGCCTCATTTGGACGTATGGGGATGGTATGTTTTTCTCACCTATCCTATGGTGTGGGATATCGTTGGATAGGCCGTTCAAAAATATTGCGAGTCGGAAAACCATTTCTCGATTCAGGGATCCGTTTGCGTAATAAAAACGCGTGCGTTTGCTTTTTCCAAAAACCAAATCCAAAAACTTTAACTCGACACTTCGAGTTAAAGTTTTTGGATAAGTGAAAAAATTAATGTTAGTAGCATATAACGAAATGGAAAACTGTGACAGCTAAATTGGCTCTACACGTTAACGAGTATTAGTCGACCAACTTACATTTGCAGTTGTAGAATTAACCGTGACCGATATCGATGTATGGGAGAACATATATTTCAACTATAATGTTAAGTTTGTTTTTGAGATAAATTCATCCCAACTGCGGAACCCTTCATTGTGCGTGGTCCGACGCGTACTTGGCCCGTTTTTTACAGAATAGATCGGCAGGAACTTTAAAAGAGAGATGACGAAATAATAACATTATCTATTAAAAATTAACAAATTACTGTAGAACGGATGCGTTATTCCGTGCCTGATTCATTATCTGTGGGATAATGAATAATATATTAATTCATTATCCCAGAGATAATGAATCAGGCACGGAATAACGCATCCGTAGATACGTATCCGTAATGTTCTATCAAAAACCCAACCTTGAGATATTTTAACTAAACAGTAACATTTCACAGTGAGTCTGTGATGCAAAACACACAGATTCTTATCTAAGGAACCTTGAATTACAATTAGTATGACATTATTTGAATCTGAGCAGTGTGAAGGCCACTCGTGACAAATTTTATCTAAAAATGAGACTAAATATTTGGATACGAGATGTTTTTTGGGGTTCCGTACCTCAAAAGGAAAAAAAGTCTGTCTGTCCGCCAATTTGCTCCGAATCTACTGGACCAATTAAGTTAAAAAGTACAACACATATGAATTTCTGTGAATCAAACACGGACGTGTAACGTAAATAAATGAATTTTGAATATGGGGGTCACTTTTGGGGGGCAAATTAGAAATTAAAAAAAAAGTTTTGCATTCTGTACCGTGCGTGTGACATAGCAAATGATAAGGCTTGTTGTAAGGATTCTGTCTGTGGTGTCTCAATATTGCGCATACAAACTTACATTTTGCAGTTGGATCTCTGGAGGATCACCTCTTTGTCAGTCTGTCTGTCTGTCTGTCAAGACCCTTTTTCTCAGGAACGCGTGGAGGTATCAAGTTGAAATTTATATGAAATACGTAAGTATACGGTCCCTTGGTGCTCTAAAAAAATCAAGCTTCTAAGTCAACGCAATAAAAATACGGCCATTTATGCGACATATTTTGAGTTTGAGGAACTTCCCGTTGACCCTAGAACCATGAAATTTTGCAAGTAGCAAGGTAAAGGAAAAGTCCGAAAATCGTTAATTTGTAGTCTTAACACATTTTTGTTTTTTTGCTATTATAAACAAACATTTTTTTTTTTAAAAAAAAAAAACGTTAATTTGCAGTTGGAAAATTTACCGTGACGTATATCGATGTATGGGAGAACATGTTTTTCAACTAAAATATTAAGTTTGTTCTTGGGATAAATTTATCCAAACTACGGAACCCTAGTTACCACTTGATCGGATTTCCGTTTTTTTTTTAAATAAGCCGGAATTTGTTTCTGCTTAAGTACTAAAAATATTCTTCCTTTGTTGTCATTTCTTATCTGTCTGACTAAAAAGGAATGTTGCTAACCAGTTTCCATTATTTATTTTCTCATCTGGTGTAGTTTTCCTCCGAAAATAATTTACTGAAACCGAATCGGACTAAATAATTGAGTGAACGCGAAGGAGCTACGTTACAAATATTGTTGGAATAAACTAACAAAATAATTTAGTTTAGATAACGAATGATTATGGATTCTTCGGTCTATAGGTTACTTCGGAACTTTGTTTGGACAAACATCAAAAGTCCCCACCCCTCTGAGGTTAGCCCTAGGGGGGGAGGAACAAAGAAGCTTGCTGACCATGGTTTTGTTGCTATCGACTGCGATCGACCCCGTGCTGCCGCACGGGGTCGATCGATCAGGTTAAGCTACGCTTGTCGCGGTTGGTCCTTGGATGGGTGACTATCTGCTCTTACCAAGATTCCCTCGTGCCTCGGAAAGCACGTTAAGCCGTTGGTCCCGGCTGTCATTTGTAGATCTTTGACAGTTGTTACGGGTCGTCAGAAGCCCAAAAAGTCTGAGAACCAGTCTTACCAAGGGTTATCGTGTTACCCAGTAACTGGGTTGTGGAGGTCAGATGGGCAGTCGCTCCATGTAAAATACTGGTATTCAGCTGCATCCGGTTAGACTGGAAGCCGACCCCAACATAGTTGGGAAAAGGCTAGGCAGATGATTTTTGGTGCTAGTTTATCATTTGTGACTTCGAGTTACAGCTATAGCTTTATGTAAGCGGGAACGCCCATTATACCTGGAGGCTTTTATTTAGGTACGTTCTGTTTACGTATTTTTTTTTAGTTTAAATTTTTATTTTTGCTTGAGTTTTCGGTATAGTGGCGTGTGGCTAACATAATGGCAAATAATTTAATTTAATGTTTTGTGTTGCGTAATGCAAATTATTTTACATTCTATTGTATACCTACGTAGAATCAAGTTTTCTAACTGAACAGACAGCTGTGCTGCTGGGGAGTTTGTTGTGCCACTTCCTCTTCCCAGCTAAAGCACTAGGAAGTGGTGAAGGGCGGGCGTGCCGGGGGACTGTCTTATGTAATTTCTGACGTTCGAAAAGTGCTGATTCTCAGCCTAGTTTGAATAAATGACTTTTCATTTTGATCTCGAAAACGATGCACCATAGGAAGTTTTCTTATCCTACATAATGAAAGCTGATAACATTTTCTATATGTAACTTGGATTCTGTACACTTTTAACCTATTCCCAATCGTTGTCTTTCGACATTTCCATCCACATCTCTCTTGTAAGCACTAATTTACTAATGTAAAGTTATTTTTGGTGTTGAATTTTATAAAATATCTTCAGACAGCCGATAAATAAGTAAATATAATTATACTTAAAGTAGTTCTCGCCGACTGGTCAACACTTCACGTGACCGGGGCTTCATGTCTGCTATTACAATAGTGTCAGAATGGTCGATCATTAATTTCATAATTTCATACACGAGGTCCTGGGTTCGATTCCCAGGTCGGGCAAGGTGTTATTGGGCTTTTCCACCAGGAATTTCTCAGTAGCAGCCCGGAGTCGGTTTGTGCCCGGTTGATGGCAATAGGCTCGCCCCCTACTACATGGGACTTAAACATAACTGGCGAAATGTGGGTGTACTATAGGCGCACCTCTGCCTAACCCTTCGGGGATTACAGGCGTGATGTGTTATGTTAATTTCATAATTGTTGATTTTGACAAGTTTGGTAATCTACTATTATCATGGCGTCATTATGACTTTCCAATGGTCGGCCACTGACACCATTGAAATAAATTGCATATATTGGTAATCTCGTACGTAATGACAAATGAATGACATTTCTACTAATGGGTTTTATAATAATGGCAATACGACAATGCCATTATAATAACACAATTATATTACGAGAACATTGACCGACCAATGATCGACCATTATGAATTTACCAGATTACGAACTTTTAGCAAAATGACAATGGCATGACAATGGGATCGTGTTGGAATGACTGAATTTATAAAAATAGCAGACTTGGGCCCCTGAGGTCTGTCTCGTTCTTTGGCCAAGGTATTAGCATTGCCATTCAACGGGGCAATGCTACTAGTCTTCTGGGCACGTTTATGTATGACAGCGATGCGGACGAGTAGGTACTTCGACGCCTAAGTGGCATTTTGGTTTTGTTATTTATTTATATAGTTAGTTGGTAAATTTAGTACCTACCTAGTGTAAATAGTTAGTTGTAATAATATATTGTACACAAGCATTTAGCAGCGCAGAGCAGTGAAGGCCTAGTGGTAATGGCCCCGACTTACGAGTTGTAGGTCGTGGGTTCGAACCCAGGCAGGCGCTTTACTTTGTGTAAATAATTTCATCACCACTGCTCTCAAAACGGAAAACATCGTGAGGAAACCGGCAAAATTTGGATGACATGTGACATCTACCAATCTACCACGCACTGGGCACGCGTGGTAGATTACAGCCCACTCCCTCTCGAAGAGAGGAGGCCTGTGTCCCAGCAGTGGGAACATTGTAGGCTGATTATGTTATATAAGTAAGCATTTTAATTTATATGAAATAAATTTATCACATAAAGTAAACGTTGTTATTTATAAAACTTACAATTTCATCGACATACTAAAATAACCTCGAAAGCAAGAAAATTAGGTCGCCATTTTCCTCCCTCCCTAATTTGCTCATACGCAGTTTGATTACAAGTGCTTTCCATTCCGCCCGTCTAGGTTTTCAAGCGACTGCAAATTAGAGGCGAACTAATTATCGATGTTAATTGTGCCAAGCTGAGGCCTTTTAAATTAAAACAACTCGTAAAATGGAGTTTTTTGGGTTGAGGTGTTTTTCATGAAACCTTTCACCTCGTAGCTTCTTTTTGCGTCTTGGTGGAGGAATGCGAATAAAAAACTAAGAATACATTACATAAGAGTATTTTCAGAGCCATTTTTAGGCCACGATATGAATGCATGGAAATCTATTTTGGGTTGATTGGGGATATCGTATTGAAAGTCCGACTCGCCGGGGCGCCGGGGCGGGGGTCGGGGGGGGCGGGTCGCATCGGGGTCGCTACAGCTGATCTATAATTGGGATATATGAATTATCCCAAGAACAAAATTTAACATTTTAGTTGAAAAACATGTATCCCTACATTCCAACTGCAAAATGTGTAAGTTTATACGCACAATACTGAGTGATTTACCATGTTATTTTAAGACCTTAGACTTCTTATAGGTTTTCCTGTAATATATTGACTTGTTGATAGTGTCAATTGCTAGCATCAGTGGAATGGCAGAAGGTGATAGAATAGAATACTCTTTAATATGTACTCCATAAAAATTACAGATATAGAGTCTGACCAACGAAAGCTGTCCAAGGAAAAAAGCGGCAATTTAAAAAAATCAAGAGCTGTCTCCCTTGCTGTACTGCGGGCCGAGCACGGGCGTGCCCAAGATGTTTGTGACAAGACATGATAAATTATGTCATGGCAATTTGTACTAGCATTTTATGACAAAACAGTTTTATCGCTCAAACTGTGATAAAATGTGTGACTCAAGTCATGTCACAGTAGGCCGTGCCCCGCAGGAGTGTACACTCTTTAAACAGAGTTGATACTATTTATTATTCAAGAAAACATGAGTGTTTCATATTTATGGAATGTATTGCAAGGGTAACAGCTCTTGATTTTTTTTAATAGCCGCTTTTTTTCTTGGACAACTTTCGACTCTAAAATGTAGACATTTTATTTAGGGTGACACAATGGGCGGTTTTATCGCTAAAAGGGATCTTTTAAAGATAACCTTTGGATGGATTTGGTAATTAACAATATTAATTTGCCACAGCTTGTACCTACTCGACAGTCAATATGAGTAGATGATAAAATTAATCTAAACACTCTATTCTGATAGTGTGGATAGCCCACGCCCAGTAACGTCATATTTGCTCATAACTTCCCACTCGCTCTACCAACGTTTTAGTTTCCAGCCAGCAATCTAAAAAGGATCCTTCACATAAAAAACTAAAAACAAACTGCTTTTCAACATACACTACACTCTAAACTTTTCAACTTACTTTTTAATTAACTGTGAAAGCTAACGCTATGCGTTTAAGCTGACGAAGAATTTCGGACTGCGGTTTCAGTTGCCGGTCAGAGCTTGAGGGTTGGAGAAAAAGACAGAAGATCAACTTCACAAAAACCCGCTGAATTGGTACAAAATACATCGCTATCTATTACCAGTCTTATAAGGGGGTAACCTGTTACCCGTAACTGGAATGTGGACGTTAGGCAGTCGCTCCATGTAAAATGCTGGTATTCAGCTGCATCCAGGTGTACTGGAAGTAGACCCCAACTTAGTTGGGAAAAGGCTAGGCACATGGTGACTTTGCAATTGCAATTTCTACAATTGCTGTGAATTGCCTCTTATATGGACTTTAAAAGAGATTTATTTATTTAAACTTCTCACACACAATAATGTACAAAAGCGGACTTAATGTTTTAGGCGTTCTCTACCAGTCAACCAAAGGTGGTGAAGAGATAAAATGGCGGGTGCTCTGATTGAGAGAAAATAATAATATTATAAAATATTAAAATATAACATAATTAAATATAAATATAATAGGTACAAAATTACATAAATAGGTTATAAACTTAGTTATAATACACATATATTTACTATAATATATCCCTACATTATATATATATACATACAAATTCAATGAAAAGACATTAAATTGAGATGACTCTACACTATTTGTTTTTGAGATTGACCCCTGAGTTTGTTTTGCCATTTCTTCTCAGGGGTAGTCAGATGTGAAATGTCGACTCCATCTTACTTGTTTTTAGACTTCTGTAGGTACCTCATCAAGAAGAAAATCGGAACCTTTATGGGTCACTCATCTGTCTATTTATGTGTCACAGCCGATTTGTTCCGTATCTGGACCGGTTAAGTTGTAATTTGGTACGCATATGAATTTCTGTGACTCAAACACGAACGTGTATTGCAAATAAATGAATATTGAATGTGGGGTTCAATTCTGGGGGAAAAAATTAATAAAAAATAAAAAGTTTTGCTAACTGTACCGCGTGCCATATCAAATGAAAGGACTTGTTATGACGATTTCTAATGTATTTTTTTTATAATAACTTAATAAAAATAATACGTTTTAAAGTTATTAAACAAAATATATGAAAATTTACCAAACCCCGTAATCATATTATAATCAACATACAACCTGAAACTGACCTACAAATTGCAAAAAACGTACGAAAATTTTAATTGCGCATCCCCCTTATGAGCAGACAGTCTAAATCAAATTTCGACACAAGCTCCGCCCCTTGCTCCCCGCCACTCCGTTATGTTCTAAACGTTAATACATCAGTATTAAAGTTGAATATCGCGTGCGCTCTTTGATCGTGTTTGAGCACGAAACTAAAATAGATAAGTCTCAATAATCTTATTTCGTTTATAACTAAAGTAATAATTGATCTAGAGAAAAAATATTTTGTGGGTGGATAATAAACTATATTTTCTTGCTGTGAATATTTATTTTAGACATAAAAGCCAAAAATTTTTGTTTGTTTTTTTTATAATTATCCTGGAAAAAGACATGATTTTCGAATAAAAAATGTATTGAGAGAAAATATTACAATTACGTAACTGTCTTCAACATTGAAAGAAAAAGATCCAATAAATCATATACTAAAGTTTCAATTTGCTTGTTTGTGTGACTGTTTTAGAATATTCATGCAAATTAACATAAAAATAGGGAGCCTCCTCTTAATTAATATCGGTAGATTTAATTAAAAATGTTCAGGGGGTCTACTCCGAAGCGCTAAACCGAAGTATCGGCCAAATGTTCGGTCGTTTCTTTACTACAGCTAACTATCGCTGACTACGGCGAAAAAGAAAAAAGAGGCAGTCGAAGAGATAATCCAAAGTCAAAAGTGTGACTTGAAGTCGGGTAAGGACTCAAAGTCAAAAAAGGAAACTATGGAAGTTATAAAACGGCCGAACTTTCGGCCGATACTTCGGTTTAGCGCTTCGGAGTAGAGCCCCAGATCTCATTGTACCCAAAGAATTTGCAATATTGTAGCAAAAAATATTGGGTGTACAAAAAGGTACCTCTACTCTATTCTATCTTCACTTTTTACTGCTTTAAACCGTGCATCGTTCTTAAAGACAATACTTCTGTACTTTCATACCTCGTGTCCCAGGGTTGAGTTCTGATGAATGAACCATCCTCTCCCCCCCTTCACCCCCTCGGAACCCCCGGGCACTCGAGCCTCCGCTCTCATCCATTGTTCGGAAAGAACTGGGTACCTCCACCAACCCGCAGTGTATGCATTTTGCCGGCTTAGCAGACTTTTAAAATTCATATAAGGATTTCAAAAGAACAGATTTGTATTATGTTTTGCGGTAAATGTGAATCGGTGGGGAAGTTATGCAGTTGAAATGCTGATAATAGTTTTTGGTACAGATAGTTCAACTCATCTGTGCGCGCGGCGCTATGAGTGGGATAAAGCGATAAGTAGATTTGTATTCCTCGGACGACGACTGCCGCGTCACTGCCACACAAATTAAAGCTGCTACAATTACAAGTGCACGCTGTAATTATACAGGTTTAATTTGATATAAGTTCGTGTTCTCAGCAGGGGCGAAAGCACCGTATAACACGATTCCTACCGGCTTCCCTCCGGAAATTCGGAACATAACCACTCTATTGTCATTGAAAGATGGCACAGTCAGTAGTGTTTAACAATGCTAAATAATATAATCACACATAAAGGCTTATACATACTGGCGTGACTTGTCATGCGACGTGACACTGGTAGAACAATTTCTATGAAAAAATCAAGGAAATTGTTCTACCGGTGTCGCGCTAGTATGTAGATAGCCATAAAATTAAAACATTACAAAATGCCTACATTATATTTTTTGTCTTTATATCGTCTACTTCATGACGAGTTTATTTTGTATAGAAACAAAATGTTTTGCCCCGGCTTACCTCTCTCATAAAACCACCCTTCGCCACTGGTTCTCAGTACATAGAGGTTTACTGAAATATATGTTACAAAATATAGTAGTATTGTGTACATTTAACTAGCAACACTGTTAAGAGTTGGCTACATCATACCCCTCCTACTAACCGGAGTGTATAGGAGACAGCTAAGACTCGAGGATTCGATGGCTGATGGTGAACTACTGAGTCTGTGCTGATGGTCGACTCGAGGAGCACTAATAGTGAAACCTGCCTGATTGACCGTTGGTCGTTGAAAGTTTAAATATATTGTTTTCGCCTTGAATTCGCCTACAGTAAGCGTGTAGGCGAATTTGTGATAAACTGATTTGATTTTGAGTTTATTTATGTTGATAAAGTGATTAAATAAAAGTATATTATCCTGAAATCGCCGTTTTTCTGAGTTGTTCTAACATATACTATATGAAGGTATGTAGTTTCAACGAAATATATAACACACCAGGGGGCCGATCGCGCTAATTTTGAACGTTAATACCAAAACTAAACCACAACCAAAACGTTACGTTAGACACATTTCGTATCGCGCTAATCATTTCAACGGAAACGATTTAGCTTTACTTTGGAAGTTACGTTGGAGGAACGATCGAACATTATTCTCACAAAAAAAAGCGCGATACCGTTTCTTACACCAGCTAAACCAAAACTAAACTAAAACCAAAAACGTTCCGTTCGAACGGTAGTTACGTTGAAAAATAGAGCGATCGGCCCCCTGTATACTTCGAACTCAGGACCAGGGCTCGGAAACCGGTTAATTTTCTATATAGCCTTAACCGTTATGGTTATTATAAAGGTTTTCGAACATATTCCGTTAATTATTTAATATTTGAAGCTATTATCAATGTTAACGATCGTAAGTACAAAAACAATACCGCGGTATGCTTGACCGACCGTTAACATTGAAATTTCAACTTTATTTCCATACGGTTGAGTTATATTTTTATTCCTTGCCATGCCGTGAGGCCAATGGGCGCCGGGCCTTAGCTAACCTGTTAATGCATAACACCTATCATGTAGTCACATTATAATAATAATATATACCCCATTCATAATCAACGGCCATTCATCACAAGCTGTCAGACAGTGTTGCCATTATTCACGAATTAGCATGCAAATAACACAAGGAAAAGGTAAGCAGCATAGGCAATGACTGCATGCATTATCATACGATTTAGATATATGTACAGTAACGAGCACGATTTCTTCCTACCATATTGATTTTAATTTTATGGTACTACGAACTTTTGGAACCCAAACATCACAATCAAAGTTGCAATCGTTATTCCACGAGAAAATCGGTTATGAATTTTGCTAAGTGTTTACGTATTAGTGCTCATGACTGTACTTGGCAAGTAACTTCGGAATACTTACATTTGAAAGAACTAATGCGGTTATCTAGTTAACAAGCAAGTAATTAAAAATGGAATGTTCCATTTATCACTTCAGAAATAGCATTAGCGTTGAAAAAATAAAATAAAAACAGCAATTAAGTATTCCGGACGATTCTTTTTCTTTACCAGATTGCAGATAACATTTTTTAAATTCGTAATTTTTTTATGTACCTATGCAAACCAACAGTACAGAAGTAACCCTCAAACGCGAACGTGCTTATTTCTCAGCTCAGCAGAGACTAGCCATTTTATTTGAGGAAACCTCAATGCAACACAGAAAACGTATTTTATGTGCAATACGTGGACAAAGGACTTTTCTATTTTTGAAATATGTGAACTGTATGGGCTGAGATTTGCAGCGAGCGTTAGATTAGTGAGACAGAGATATATTTACACCTGCGAGTTTACGCAGAAATAGCTGTTATTCGAAAAAGTATTTATTGTCGAATAAATAACAAGCATCAACGAGTTACCGACTAAATATTGAAAGATTCATTCCATTATTTATGCAGTTAGGCCGGTTTTATTTTGGGCACTTCGACAAAGATTTCTTTTCGATATTCGTCCAATAAAGCCCATATTCCTTTTATAAAACTGTCATCCTTTTTCAATCATCATAACGTACATACATCAGATTCAATTATTTCCAATACATTGCCTTATCGACTGTCAATGTGTCAATGTGTGTTTGTGTAAGTACAAATTGTAACACAGAAACGTGGTTTCGATAAACGGTCTTACTCAATCTCAGTTGAGAGCTAATAAGGCGTCGAATTCTGCGCAGCACTACACTAGATTTCGCTACTCTCGTCTTAACACGAGATTACAGCGACGACGTGCTCCGTGAAATATAGCGAACAAGACAAAATAAAGCATCGGCAGTGCGAGGGTTGATTAGCTCTCGTTTGACTGTTTTCTGTATTGTCAATTTATTGCGATTCTCAGGATATTGAAATAGATAGTTTTATTTTATTTGTAGAGCAAAAACAGTGCAATACATACAAGGCGTACGGAATTTAAATAAACTAAAACTTGAAAAACCGGCCAAGCGCGAGTCGGACTCGCTCGCACGCGAAGGGTTCCTTATCATTATCTAAATGGCAAAAAAATCACGGTTGTTGTTGTATGGGAGCCCCTAAATATTTATTTTATTTTGGTTTTTTTTAGTATTTTTTGTTATAGCGGCAACAGAAATACATCATCTGTGAAAATTTCAACTGTCTAACTATCACGGTTAATGAGATACAGTCTAGTGACGGACGGACAGACAGACGGACGGATAGCGGAGTCTTAGTAATAGGGTCCCGTTTATCCTTTTGGGTACGGAACCCTGGGTCATAGTACTCGCAAATTTTACTGAGAACTAAACCTAAAATCGCCAAGAAAAACAGCTGTTGCCGACATTTTATCGAGTTATGCGACCATAATGTATGCGTAATGTTTGCGTTTCTGCTGAGCACGTGGGTTTGATTCCCGTGGGTTGGGCAGTTTTATTGGGTAGCAGCCCGGAGCCTGGATTTGTGTCCGGTGATGGCAATAGGCTCGCCCCCATTGGGACTTAAACATCCCCCACAAGTCCCAAATACAACGTTTTCATAATTATGAGCAGGCTACAATGACCCCTTTTCAGGTTTTTCCTTGTTTGAATAACACATTGTACACAAAACACCACCACCTCACACCGCCTCGCACATTATATACTTTTGAGTATTCTAATCTTGTATATTAGTTACTACGCGCAAGATGACATATACGTATTATTAAGATGGCAACATTGTAATTGCTGTCAAATAAAAGAAAATAGCGAATCAATTA
Organism: Tiliacea citrago; assembly: GCA_963921375.1. Classification (NCBI taxonomy): domain Eukaryota; kingdom Metazoa; phylum Arthropoda; class Insecta; order Lepidoptera; family Noctuidae; genus Tiliacea; species Tiliacea citrago. The sequence continues at coordinate 11,924,546 of OY992782.1, read as the reverse complement.
AGGATGGGTTGTGTGACAAACTAAACTTAACAATTTAAAGTGAAAGTACAGGGGAGCCCGCGAAATTCAAATTATCTTAATTTTTTTTTTTTTGTTACAGTTGTAATGGCAATGTTGTCATTTGATTTAAAAATGTAGGTTTTTATTTTTGTTATTTTATTAATATTTTATATAGATTCTTTTTTAATTTGTGAATGTGAGAACATTGTAGGCTTAATAGACTGTAGCTTTGTAAACCATCTTCTATTTTGTTAAGTACTTGGTACTTGTTGACGGGCCTACACTGTCATTCCATACCTATTAACACTGTAACTTGAAAACATTGTAAAAGCCCAGTTTTTTTTTTAAAAGAGTAACCGTGGAGTTTCTTGCCGGCTCTTCTCTATAGGAAACGACCAATTGGAACCGTGCACCTAGCTTCATGCAGCTGACGTTTCATAAGTGCCCATGTACGTTTATGTGAAATAAAATATTTTGATTTTGATAGATTTTTTTGCAATTTAATGTTATTCAGTAACAGTAGGTTAATCAAGATATGATTCGCGACCGCAACAAATATGTATTTACAGAATTATAGCCATAAAAATCATCAATACCACACTTTTCAGTTCAGATTACTCTATTGAATGACTATTTCATGAAATCGTGACATTTTAGGGACAATTCTTACTTAGAGAGTTGTATCAATGAGTTTGGTGATTTAAATTCTATAAAATTACACATTTGTTACTGCCGCGAATCGTGTTTTGATTAACATACAACCTGACACTGACCAGCAGGCTTAGCACGAGAACCGTAAAGAAGCGTTTTGTCAACGGCAGAGTAGACAAAAATGACGTTTCCGTGTAGACAGTTGACAGTTTTCTACCGAGAAATGTAGAGAAGCGTCATACACAGCTAGCTGCAAATTGTAAAAAAACTTAAGATAATTTGTATTTCATCTTACGATTTTTTGCAATTTAGCTACAGTTTTTTTTAGCTGCAATTTTGCTAGGATCAAAGTCTTTAGGTAACAAGTGCCTAATGTGATAACAAATAAGATTATTTCAATCACGAAATAGTGCTATCATTTATTTACAGCCATTATTCTTTCTAACATGGTTAAGTAAACTAAACTGAAATAAGAAATAAAGAAAAATAAGTTTACACTTTATAATGTCAGACACGTGCATACAAATAGATAATTAACTCGGGAAAGTAAATGTGTGAATAACCTTTTCAGTTTTCTCTGAGGTAACATTTTGCACGATGTATTTTTTTACCACTACTCAGGCTGACTTTAAAACTCATTCGGATTCTTTCAGGGGATGAAAGTTCTCATGAAAATTACCAAGTTTTATTTATTATGGGCCCAACTTTGATAAAGCGAAAACAAAATGTCTGCTTCAAAAAGCTCTTCCATTTCATATAAAAATGAAATATAGATCCAATGAAAATGTATTCATTGGGTTGGGTCTATATTAAATTTATGTGTACATAACATCTTTCCTCTCGCTTTCTGTGGCAGTGATTTCGTGAAAAGGGACGGAAGTGTGTAACAGGAAGTGACAGCTTGAGCATGGAATTAGTGTACTCGTAAAATTAGTAAGCTTGTACCATAATAATATAATTATATAGATTGTAAGTAGGGGATATCGGGGGCCTGGCACACAGGCATGTGAAGGAACACGGGTGGGTTTTAGTCAGTAAAAGTCTGACACGCCCTCCCGCTCCGCCCAGAGCGGGAGAAGTTATTTGATAATTTCCCTGCCAAAAAAAAAGGAGTCTAATTACGACCAGTGGGCGACCACTAGTAATTAATAATGATTCCAATAAATATTTCAGTATTAAGCTTTTTAAAATTTCGAGGTTAATTTCTGTCACTGCTCAGTTGCTTACTACCGAGGGGATATGTCAGATGTTACACATCATAAGCGGCTGAAAGGTTCGCACGTTTTTTTTTTCAATATTTCAGTGTGGTACCAGGGTCAAACTTTAATCCCATGAAAATCGAAAAGTCAATGTCAAGTCGTCAATAAATTCAAAATGTCATCCAGCGCGGTAATTACGTAACACACTAAAAATGCCTTTCATTTTGACAATTTAAATACAGTCAGTGCGCGATTTACGTTGTCGAGCAGACGAATTTTTCAAACATATGAAGCAATGGTTTAAGCAATATCGTTCAAAATTCGTCGAATTGTGATTGAAACTGCGTTCGCAATTGGGTTCTGTTTAAAATGGCCGACCGATCGCATATTTGCTTTAATAACATAAAATGCCAACAACCGAGCGATCTGTTTTCAAATAATGTTAATTCCCTATACAATAATGAAATATAGTGCGTAGTATTAAAACAATGGTTTTAGCGTATTAAACGTTATAGAAATACTTGAACGAAACTCTGTTGGAATATTGAAATGAAATACTTACATACCACGAGCTTTAGGAATGAGATCTAAATGCGGTAATTACCTGAAACAAAATATAGAATTTTAATAAATAACAGCTCATTAGAAAAAAAAAATAGGGTGTGCTTATGACCACATGACAGAACTTACGACTGGAGCCGAGTGTACGCAATTCAGCGCCGAGTATACGCGATTCAACGTCATCGACCGACTGGAGCCGAGTATAAGCGATTCGACGTCATCGACCGACTGGAGCCGAGTACACGCCATTCAGCGTCATCGACCGACTGGAGCCGAGCCGAGTATACGCGCTTCAACGTCAGAAAGAGCGCAAAGTGCCCCTGAAGAAATGTTCATTTCAAAAATCAATGTGTATAGTATATCTTTAACCTTCTATGACTTTTATAAATTTATCTCTTTTATAAAAAAGGGAACATAAAAAGGTCATCTACGTAATTGGACCGCTGCTTTTCATCAAGTCTAATCTCGTGTTCAAAGGCATCGATTTCATTGAAGCTAATCAGACAGATATTGCGAATGAAACCGATTCCCCCTGCCATTGGTATTACTGGTAGTTGCTTTCATAAAGTATGTATGGGGTTTTCTGCATTTAGATATGATTTCTAGTTAATACTACCAATTTAAGTGATTGGATATTCAACGAATCTGTGATGAGGTAGTTTTGAGTATGTATGTGGATGGCAATAAGAAGACCTCAAAGAAACGATGGATGGACTGTGTGAAAGATGATATGGATATAAAGGGGGTGACTACCGAGATGTCGACTAATAGAGAAGTATGGAAGAAAGGGACATGTTGTGCCGAGCGTCGAATAAGTGCCAATATTTAAAGATTCTTCGTCGGAAGATTCTTCTTCGGTATACGTTTACAATTACCTAAAATAATTTTATTATCTTATTTTTATTATGTTATTTCACTAATATATTTTTATTTTTATTTATTTTCGTGTCTGGTCTATCCGAGACATCACAGCGGGCCCTATCAGAATACCAGCGCTGCGACACTTATTTTTTTTAAGTGCCGCAGCATCATGCTGAGATAGGGGCCTTTTGGCCTCGTACAGGACTTTCTGTTTTTATTTTCATTTTTACTTTATTTTTGTTTTTGATCTTTATGTTTCTATGAGTGTGTTTTTGTATAGTTTAATTTGTGATCTGTGCGAGTCCCAATAAATGCTTTTTCTTTCTTTCTTTTCTTTCTTCCAATTAGTGTTTTCTGGCAGCACTAAAACGTCAGGTCAGGACCTGTCAAAAGTGTCAAAGCGCCTATATTTTCATTTGTCTTGGACTGTATGATGAACATCATCCTTCGATCAAATTGATCGAAGACATCATCATACATTCTGTATTCATTGTCGAAATGGAAGACCTCTTGTCAAAGTGGCGCCAACTGGTGGCGTGAAATTTCATGAAAACCTTCCTAAGTCACCCACACCACACTAATATGTGCGTGTGGCGAAATAGAGAACTAATATGGAGTCATTTTAATAGGTAACATTTGACAATTCATCAAAATTCAACAACGTAACCTTGTAACGGCGGGCATAAAATAATATATTTTTGGTTTTGTTAGAACTGCACAATTTTTTCAATTACGATTACATATTTATTGTAATAATGACCGATACGTGTAATTTTACGATTTGCTTTCACTAAACTGACAGACGTCAAATGTTACCTATTAAAATGACTCCATATTATTACTTTTTTTTATTTTTTTTCTTCCTCCGCACGTTTTCTCTCAACACATCTGACATTGGCAGAATTGGCGACAACGGCACCACTGCCAGAAAGAAAAATAGAATAGAATAGACTCCATATTATTTTTTTTAGATATGACAGATTTTTTCCATCTACCCTTAGCAAGCAGCGCCGCCATGATACGCACAATTTAGTTTGACGTTCTATAAATTTATAGACATTCAAGTTTTTCCCGGGACTGCATCAATTTATTTTACTTTTGTTTGTTTATTTTCCTGCCAGTCCCGATTTATAGTTTATCGATTAAATTTGTTTACATGTCACGATGGAAATACAGCATTCATAACATTTCAGAAAAGTTTTGTAATTTTTGTTTATTTTCTAGTGTCTACTCCGATTTGCTGGAACTATATTTACTACATACTTATCAGAAATCCTATATCTACCAAGCGAGGGCTTCCGTCGAAATGATTGACAATGAAAACGAACTGTTGCATGGCAACACCACAAGCATTCAAAAGAACTATATTCTGATTTTTAATTTGCTAGATTAAAATTACATTTGGTGTCGATATAAAAATAACCTAGTAAATAATCTAGCTACCGAGTGACTCTCATCAAGGACCACGGAATCATAATCTGCAGGAGAACCTTCACCGTTGGCGTGTTGTCTCTGTATTAATATTAATTCTTCATTTATTTTTAAAAAAGGTCAATCGCATCTGTCATTTTGGTCTAGCAAAAGTAGCAAAAAATCTGAGTTTACGTTATTATAGGTAAGTAGGTACTGCAGGGAAAGACTGACTGTGGAAGGCGGAGGACAAGGTGTTTGGCGTAGCTTGGGAAAAAAATTATGAAGGGGAAAGGAAAAAGTGTTACAGAATTTGTTTTTTTCCTAATGTACAAAAAGCGCGAAATGTCTTTGTTTAATGTCATCGTGACTTGACTCTTTTTTTCCTATTTTTTTTTATCTGCCTAGCTTTTTCCCAACTAAGTACCTATGTTGGGGTCGGGTTCCGGTCTAACCGGATGCAGCTGCATACCAGTACTTTAAATGGAGCGACTGCCTATCTGATCTCCACAACCCAGTTAATCGGTAACACGGTACCTGGCTTACGTCCAGTAGTGGACTGCTATAGGCTGAGTGGATTAAGGTACAGTAGGCCCCTAGATCTGGCCCAGCGTAAAACGGAGTTTTTATAGAATTAGAGGCCAGCTTATATTGGGTTTGTTAACACACGTGCGGCCTACCGCACATTACACTCTTACTGGTACCAAATATTTTCATGCGATCGGCCGTCTCGGTGATGGGGCCCGCTAAGCATAGGCTGATACCAGTCGGGGGTGCGGTGAATGTACTTACAAGTATCTCCCGGGCCCCCGACTCATGGTACTAGAAGGAACAGTCGGGTTTTAGTCGGTAGGACTCAGACGTAACCCTCCGTTTATCCCAGACGGAAGGTATCCATGAAAATTTCCCCGGCCCGCTAAGCATAGGCTGATACCAGTCGGGGGTGCGGTGAATGTACTTACAAGTATCTCCCGGGCCCCCGACTCATGTTACTAGAAGGAACAGTCGGGTTTTAGTCGGTAGGACTCAGACGTAACCCTCCGTTTATCCCAGACGGAAGGTATCCATGAAAATTTCCCCGGCCCGCTAAGCATAGGCTGATACCAGTCGGGGGTGCGGTGAATGTACTTACAAGTATCTCCCGGGCCCCCGACTCACGGTACTAGAAGGAACAGTCTGGTTTTAGTCGGTAGGACTCAGACGTAACCCTCCGTTCATCCCAGACGGAAGGTATCCACGAAAATTTCCCCAAGAAAAGGGTAACAAATATCTACACATCACAAATGAAGTTCGTAATAAATAATTATTATCTATGGAAACTAGCATACATTGTTAATTTCACCAACATGCCATGCTTGATTGGGATAACAATGTTCATTGTGGCAGACATCGAACAAGCGGCGTGGCGTGTCCATTTGACAGACATGTGACATGACGTGGCGTACGAAATAAATTATTTGGAAGGATATTATTGCTAACCGAATAATTATATGAATAGGTTCAATTTTATTATTACTGGAAATACGTGAACTCGGTTTTTGATATTATTTGCTGCCAAATGATAACGTTATTATAGGTTCCATATTATTTAAATTTAAATGGGTATTGACTTGTATAAATTGTACCATTGTCCTTAGCGTGGCCGTGTTGTGAAAACCTCGAGATTAACGAATGTTATTAAATAGTTGTTAATGAAAGTCATTTTACACGGCAAGATAAAAATTGGCTGACAAATGGTCAAAGTCAAACCATTTATTTCAAATAGGCACATAAGAGGCACTTTTGAACGTCAAAATTTACAAAAAATATAGAATTGATTCTAGTTGCCCCTTCCAAAAGGTAGTTTCGTATGGAGAAGAATGGGCAAGAAACTCCACCGGTACTCTTTTAACAATGTTTTGTTTGATTACATTAATTATATGATTATATGTGAAGACGATGCACCTAGAATAAAATTACTATACCATAATAGGTAAAACGAATTAAAAACTAAGCAATGAAAAATAACTTAATTATTAGATAGATACATGGTGTTCACATATTTACAAACTTCATAAAAGTATGTTTTTCTAAAAAAATAAGTCAGTGTGTGAGTATAGGTTACCACAGAATGTTAAATCAATATCATAAAAATAACAGATTTTACCATAAAAATAGCAACCAGTTTGATTTTGTCTAGACGCCGGCCGTCGTTGACGTTCTCCCAGGTTCTCTTTATCATCAATAGATGGCATTACAAGCGTCATAGAGCTGTGCACGTTTGTTTTTAAATATGCATTTCGTGGCTTTTTACACAACAAATAAATTACAAGAAAAACAATATTTTTTTTCTTTACGAGGCACGGTGACTATGGAATTCTTAACGCTTAAAACTCGAATTTAAGACCTAATTATTATTATTATTTTGTCTGTAGTTGTTTATTACTTTTTAACTTACTACGAGTAACATACCTACTTTATCTAAGTATTAAGTGTGACGGCGCAGCAAGTGGCGCCGTCTAGTTTTGTTACGAAGTTACTGGAATCACCGAAAAGGTCGGATAAGAGTGACACTGGCTGCTGACAGTCACTCTAGCAGAGCGTCGCATCGATGGATGCGTGGCGGCTGTCATCTGATGACAGAGAAGATGCCGCTGTTGTACCACGTCCACAACGAACTGCTATATTCCGGCACAATCCTGATGATATTGAAGCTGCTGAACCACTAATACGGTGATCACTTCTGGTAATGGCTACCCTGCGCCGTCAAATGCTTAAATATTTTGATGCCATCATTAAATGGCGGAATGTGTCTTTGCGTTTTTTTTTTTTTATGTAACACTAGCTGCGCCCCGCGGTTTCACCCGCGTAAGTCTCGATCCCGTGGGAATATCGGGATAAGAAGGTAGCCTATGTCTTATTCCAGGGTGTCAGCTACCTCCATACAAAATTTTATCAAAATTGGTCCAGCCGTTAGAGCGTGAAGAAGTAACAAACATACACACACACACACACCCACTCACAAACTTTCGCCTTTATAATATTAGTGTGTTGTCATGTATTACACTACCTACCAATGCAAATAAATTATTTTGATTATCTATGATTTGGGTGTGTCAGCCGTTACGGGTTGTCAGAAGTCCGAAAGACTGACAACCAGTCTTACCAAGTGGTATCGTGTTACCGATTAACTGGGTTGTGGAGGTCGGAAAGGCAGTCGCTCCATGTAAAATACTGGTATTCAGCTGCATCCGGTTAGACTGGAAGCCGACCCCAAAATAGGGGGTGTACTATGCCAAATCGAATGCCAAATAATCGAATATCAATTGATCGACCACTATAAATCGAACATCTAAATACTCGAACGTTCTTAAAATCGAATGGTTAATAAATCGAACATTCAATATATCGTACACTCAATACATCGAGTGTTCAAAATATCGAATGTTTGTTTGATCGAGCGTTCAACGAATCGCATATTCATTCTATCGAAATATCAATATACTGAATACTTTTTAATGATATTAGAATACAAGAAAAACACAAAATTTACTAATAAATCACATTTTGATCTTTAATTATTATCTTTTATAGGTACATTTTAATATTTTGTGTGAATTGCAATTGCACGGAGAAACTCTAATAAATCCATGTTGTTTTTATTAGATTTTATCAATACCTGTTTATAATTATTACTTCTTTTTTTTAGACTTATAATTATATTGAAAATTAATCATAGATAAATTAAATGTATCATTTTATTAACATACATAAACTTTCGATAAAAATAAGTCTATTTCTGAACGAACAATTAGGTAAGTCATATTTATTTCAGGCTACCCTCATACATTGTAATATTGTTTTCACCTCTTAAATTAAATAAAACTATGTTCATCTGCAGAAAGCATTGTGACTAAGTACAAGTGAATTTTGTGAAAAATGTCTGTAGGGTCTTATTATAAGCCAGAATTGTCCCAAAAACGCAAGTCGGTCTTAGTTTTGGATGGCTATGTAATGGCAATAAACAAGAATATTAATAACAAGTTCTACTGGCATTGTTCCTACAAATATAAATACCATTGTAATAGTACTGCAACAACAAAATTGCACGGAAGTGAGAAGCATTTGTTGGAAACCTATACAACACAGCATAATCACGCACCAGATCCTGGTAAGGTAGATGAACTACGTTTTAGGAATTCCCTAAAAAGTGATGCTACCAGCTCGCTTGATAGACCGAGTCAAATTATTCAGCGAAATGAGGCCAAAATTTCGAAATCAAGTTCATGTGCTCTTCCAAACAAAAAAGCAGCATCGCAAATTATACGTCGAGCAAGAAGAAAAGAAATGCCAAAGGAACCGATTACTTTGGATGATATAAACATCCCCGATAGATTGCAGAAAGTTGATGGTGAAAGATTTTTAGGGCGCCAGATTAAGTTTGAAGAAAACTATGTTATGTTATTTGCAACGAAATCAAATTTAATATTATTAAATAAATCACAACTTTGAGTGATGGATGGTACATTCGCAACATGTCCTATACTTTTCAGACAAATATATAGTATACATGGTTTGGTGGACACGGGTACAGATCGTTATTACGTACCTTTAGTATATGCGTTTCTAACGAATAAGACGCTAAATTGTTACTTGTATTTTGTTCAAGCACTAAAGGCATATGCTCTAGAATATGATATCGAATTGAACCCACGAGTAATAATGACGGATTTCGAGATGGCAGTCATTAATGGTGTAAAACAAGAATTTCCTGATGCGCAACATAAATGCTGTCTATTCCACTTAGGTCAAAATGTATGGCGTCAAATTCAACAAAATGGTTTGCAAAATAAATATGGCCAGGATGCTGAGTTTGCTGTCAAGTTAAGACACATTATCGCACTTGCTTATTTACCCCAAGAAGAGATACCAGATGCTTTCGATAAATTGAGAGAAGAAGTGTTACCCGACGAGGCAAATGATATCACCAACTGGTTTGGAAAATATTATGTTTGGGGAAATATGAATTCTCGTGAGACGGGAAATAATAAATTACTTATAGCACCACCTTCACTGTGGTCTGTTTCAAAATAATACACTGGGTTTTCCTAGAACTCAAAACAACATTGAAGGATGGCACAGAAGATGGAACACGTTGCTTTATAAGCACAAACGGGGTCTTTATGCTACCATAGAATTTTTAGTTAAGGAGCAAGCCATAACAAATAGGACAATTGAAAAGGCAAACGCGGGATTGGGGAGACCTACTCCACAAAAAAGAGGCAAAAGGGATGATAATGCGATTGAAAAAATATTAAATAGTAAAAACAACATGGATTTATTAGAGTTTCTCCGTGCAATTGCAATTCACACAAAATATTAAAATGTACCTATAAAAGATAATAATTAAAGATCAAAATGTGATTTATTAGTAAATTTTGTGTTTTTCTTGTATTCTAATATCATTAAAAAGTATTCAGTATATTGATATTTCGATAGAATGAATATGCGATTCGTTGAACGCTCGATCAAACAAACATTCGATATTTTGAACACTCGATGTATTGAGTGTACGATATATTGAATGTTCGATTTATTAACCATTCGATTTTAAGAACGTTCGAGTATTTAGATGTTCGATTTATAGTGGTCGATCAATTGATATTCGATTATTTGGCATTCGATTTGGCATAGTACACCCCAAAATAGGTACTTAGTTGGGAATAGACTAGGCAGATGGTGATGATTATGATTTGATTTGATATAATACTAAACATGCATTTGATATAATACTAAACATTCATGTGATATAATACTAAAGATGCATCCGACATTTTCCGCAAAAAAAAGAGTCTAGTTACCGTCACGATGACATTAAAGACATTTCGTGCTTTTTGTACATTAGGAGAAACAATCAAATTCTGTAGGTACCTTTTTTCTTTCCCCTCATACAATATTTCAATATCTGGGAGTGATAAAGTAACAATACTTAATAAACTAACAACAGCGGTACGTTTTGTTCATAAAAATAATGTTTCACATGAGTGGAGCCTTACCATTCACCCTCCCAAAGCTTATAGCTCTGATAAATATAAAAGACAGTACCTACGTATATGACAGTAAGTGGAATTTTCCTTCATTTCACACTGTTTATGCGCTTGTCTACATAATTTTTTCGTGTTATATCGTCAATAAAAGTTTGTGTCTGTATCGCTCGCGTTTTTAGGATTCCGTAAGGGGCTCTATTGCTCCGTCTCAGGGCTGTATCTTTTGAACCGTAAAAGATAGATGCTTAAAATTTTCAGAGTGTGCTACTATGGCCGCTATAAAAACAAACAATAATGATAAAATAAAGTAAAAAATTAAGAGGGGCCTTTAAAACAAAAAAAATGTGTTTAATATTGTAAGGTGGTATACGGAACCCTTCGTGTGCTAGTCCGACTCGCACTTGGCCGCTTTTTGCTTTTACAAGTAAGGGATAAAGAATGCCATTAGTTGTTAGAGCTACAATACATAATTATTTCGTATGTAGGTATGTCCCTTGTTCGTATCAGGATTAAAAGCATTTAGTAGAGGCTTTTAGCGTAATGATAGGTTTACAATACAACCCACGCCGCCGAACGACGCCTACGGACGGAGCATGAATAACTCAAATGGGTATGAGTATTCAATACTTGCGTGGGATGACAAAAAGTAGTAGCACTATATTTTTCTTCAATTAACGTTTTCATGAAAATTCAGACCACCAGCTGGCGCCACTTTTCTTCTTTTTCTACAATGAATAAACAATATAATGATGACGTTCATCATTCGTTTCATTCATTCATCATTCAGTAACGACTATAGAAAATATAGGCGCTTTGACAGTTTTGAACAGGTCCTGACTAGTGTTGCCCAAATTCAGTCTTGGTCTTGCAGTCTTGGTCTTGTTCTTGCGTTTTTGCAAGACCAAGACCAAGAACAAGACCGCGTATTTTTAGCAAGACCAAGACCAAGACTGACCGTGCAAGACTTGAGCAAGAACAAGACATAGCCTGCAAGACTCTTGCGTCTTGCAGCTAGGACTTAGCGCTATTTCACTGAGTAGTTAGGTGTAAAAGTTCGGTGTATAGGTAGGTACGCTTAGGAATTCTATGAGACGCAAAAAACTGTATCAAAGAATATGAAAAACTGGACCTATGCGCATTACGACTAATACCATAAACATAGCGAATAAAAAAATATCTATTAAAATCAAACTGAGTGCATGCATAGTTATGTTTTAACCATCGGCACTTTGATAATGCGGCATCAAAGGTTTTGTACTTACTTCTCAAAGAAATTTGCCGCTTTTCGGAAGTACATGGTTATGATACACGCGCCGGCGGCTTCTTTTGAAATCTAAAACAATCGTTGCCGCCACGCCGAAATCATAACATTTGTGACACTATTTGATTGCCGCCATAGGGCGTAGGTATACTCATGCAAAATAATTTCGAATTTTTTTAAGAGTACCTACAGGTGTTCCAAAGAATAAATAACTTCAGTACCTGCTGAGAGGTTATTTTCTAAAGCATCATTAGTAATTAGAAAACATAGAAATAGGTTAAGTGATGAGTCAGCCAGGTGGTTACTTTGTATTAATTCTTGGTCAAAAAAATTGATATAAAGTATCATAACCTAATGATAAAGCTGTTGATTTGTGTTGTATTTTATTTTTTATTCAAATAAATGATAAATCGTAAAACTCTTTTATTAAATTTCTTATAAGTTGAGGGTTCAATCTCTTTCTAGACAGATAAGTATTGTTCTTTAAAATACAGTCAAGTTATTGTAATTAATTTGTTTTTTTACATGTTTTAGCAAATGTAAGCTTATAAATCATAAATGTTTATTAAGAAACAGTTACTTCCATGGAAAACGACATATAGGTCAGTTGATTTTTCGAATTTCTTATCAAATCTTCAGTTATTTATTAATCTGCTTGATCTTTACTATGGCTATGTTAATTCAAGCTCACAATGTTCCAATTCTAATACGTTTTTCTAAGATTTAAAGTAAACTTTAATAAATAGTAATAGACTAATAGGTAATTGCAAGACTTGCAAGACTCTTGCTGCAAGACCAAGACCAAGACCAAGACTGGGAGCGCAAGACCAAGACCAAGACCAAGACCAGGTGTATTGGCGCAAGACCAAGACCAAGACTGGCTAAGTCTCGTCTTGTTCTTGCATTTGGGCAACACTAGTCCTGACTAGCTGAGCTATTCTGAAAAAATCTCACCGTGTAAACGTAGGTGAAGTGAGCTTGAAGTGACTTGTCATGTTGGAGTATAGCAAAAAGCAAATCGACCCTTTTTTTTTTTTTTTTTTTCGCGCTGAGAAATGCATTACGCATGCCCGCTCGTGGGGGACGAGTCAGGGTATGTGGGACTCCTGTCACTACAGTATACCCACTAAAACTCAGCGGTGTTCCCACATCGCCGTGTTGGGAGGGCCATGGGATAACGGCTCAGCCTTTTCTTCCACAACCCTCCCGGCGCATGCCCGCCTACCCGGCGGGCCCCTCATGCCCACCCCCCCCCCCCCCGTTACTGGGGCCTACGGGAATGGCCGGGAACACCGGGCCATTCCCGTCCGACACTGGTGGAGGCCTGTGCAATACAGGTAAGGGTGCCCTCGCACCCGTTGCCTGCTGGCCTTCACCTGGGAGGAGTCGACCCTACTTCAACACTATCTGAGCCCGTTTTTCCACTTGACATTAATCCTTACTTCGTATAGCAACTGCACTATTCCCGTTGAGTCTTGCGTGGGAACAGACGTCTCACGTAATATTAGTTAATCACACCTTCCATTTGTTAGAGAATTAAGATTGTATTTATCAATATTCAACAAGAAGTACATTTAGTTAACTACATTTTAATGTTGTTAAAATCATACTGGCTGTTTGACCACATTTCCTTTGCCTGTCACGTGACAAAAATAGTTTGAAATTTATTGTCAGTTGATTCAACGCTCGCAAAAGAGGTTAAGAACATTGGAGCTCAGGGGCATTATAGCACGGAGCACCAAGGACCTACTGTAAGTCAATCTGATTTAATATTTATTATCTGATTTAAGATTTAATATTTGAACGTCGTGCTAATCTCTGGAACTACCATTCGGATTTGAAAAAATCTTTGCATTTGCTAGCCCCATTCTTGAAGAAGGTTATACGCTATTTATCGGCACGCTACGACCCTTAGAAGCCGAGCAATCAGAGAAAAGGCAGAAAGAATGCTAATCGAAAACGAAGTAATAGCGCGGGCTGGCGATGCGATGCGATGCGGTGGCTCGGGGGCCGAGGGAGTATTATAAAAATGTGGCTGTTATTTTATTTTATTATGTATCAAACGACTTCCAGAAGCTGCAGGCGGAAGCTAGTATTAACATACGATAAACATTCATAGCTCTCATTAAAAAAATGTAGTCGTACCCAAATTAATTGAAAAGAGGACATTCCATTTTCCTTAATGAAGAGAGAGAACAAGAATGATGGTAATGAAATGACGTTTGAACTTGTGTTCGAGCCTTTGGAGGGCGCTGTAATCGTTCGGGGCCAGGGGGACCAGGGGACAGTTTTATAACTTCGTAAAAGAACTTACCAATGTTTTTGGTACCCTACGTATTCGATGTTTTTAGGGTCGTAATCGATGTTTTTCTGCTATCAGAACAAGAGTGTTTAAAAGTTTTATTGGAGTGTTTAGAAAGGGGAATGATTCGAGGTTCTGGTGCGTTTTCTTTGGAAGTTTTATTGCAGTGTTTCTTTGTGTTTTATAGCAAATTGTAAATAAGAAAGAAAATACATTTATTTGCGGTAAACATGACGCAAAAAAGAACATAAACACAAAAATAAAAAAAGATTGGGGGAAACATGCGTGACATCCACGCAAAACGGCTATCACTCAGCATTATGCTGCGACCCTATACAAGACAGAGCCCCAGCGCTGGTTTTCAACGACAGTGAAATGTTTTTTTTACACTTTTGTTGTTTACTTGGGTACCCCAAAAGCCCCAAACACATTTATAAAATGCACCGTCAATAGACAAGGTGTAACAAAAAAAACGTACAACCTCATTGTACTCAGCGTTATGGACAATTTTTAAAATTTAATTATTTGAAAAAAAAAATTAAGATTTTTTTCGCGATTTCAGGTTTGGTCCCATAGTAAAAGTTGTTCATAATGATAAGTACAATTACCCCTTAAGAGGTTGTGCGTTATTTATTCTACATCTTGTAAATACGGCTAAGTCTACCATTAATCTAGACACAAAATCAAATAAGTACCACAGCTCACCCTACTTATCACCGTTTGAATTGAATTATTTCCACTACGACGTTATTACAGAATAAAGGATTCCGAATTACAGCAACCGAACCGCTTTAATAAAATAAAATAAAACATTTATTTAGAACAACTTTAACTCATATTGTGAAGTACACACGAATACAGAATACACATTATTAGGAAAATAAAAATAAAACAAACTAATCTAACCAGCCCTGTTGACGGCAACATGCCTATGTTTTGCTCCCTGAATTCCATTTAAATCCGCCCAGATAAATCTTCGTTTCATATAAAATCCTCGAAATACAGAAATTAAAATTTTCAGGTACTTATTAAAATGCGAGAAAAAAGGATCAGGATTAAAAAGGATCTGCGAACATTACTCATTCAGTTCTCTAACTTGGACACGGTTGAATACCTAATAAAAAGCACTGAGTCTGAAAAAGCGCAGTATTAATGCTGGATCGTCCATTTTACGAAACCGGCATGTCCTAGAACCAAAAACTTGAAGACATATTTGACATGATCTACCAACCCGTACTGAAAGAATAAAAAAGAAAGGAAATACGTTTATTTGCGGTAAACATAACGCAAAGAAATAAAACACAAACACGAAAGAACAAGTTGAGGGAAAATATGCGTCACATGCACGAAAAACGGGCATCGCTCAGCATAATGCTGCGACCCTATGCGAGACAGAGCCCCAGCGCTGGTTTTCAGCGACAGCACACGACACAGTTTTTTTTGACGTGATGACGTCAACCGGTGCAGCATTAAATGAGATAAATATAAACAAAATAAGAAATAAAATAAATACAATACTGGGCACTGGGCTTGCGTAGTGGATTACAGCCCACTCCCTCTCAGAGAGAGGCCTGTGTCCCAGCAGTAGAAACATTAATGCTGATTATGTTGTGTGTGTCCTTTTTCAAGTATCCGGCTAAGCCAAATCAAAGGCGAACTGCATGCAGGGATCTACTCCGAACATAAATCCGAAGTATAGGCCGAGTGGTCGGCCGTTGCTTGACTACGGCTAACTGTGGCTGACTACGGCGAAAGAAAAAAAAAACGACAGGAATCAAAAATGTGACTTTAAGTCGGGAAAGGATTCAAAGTCAAAAAAGGAAACTATATAGGTTATAAAACGGCCGAACATTCAACCGATACTTCGGATTAACGCTTCGGAGTAGACCCCTGGATTTTTAATTTGGCCCCTCTAGCTATATCATCAGCATAACTATGATATTTGCATAACAATATTACGAGTTTTCTAAGGAATAAAATGAAAAATGCTACGGTATGTGAATACTAAGTGTGCGTCCAGTTATGACAACTTCGCCGCTTGTCATTTCAGCCGAAAGACGTCCACTGTTGGACATAGGCCTCCCCCAAGCACCGCCACTTCGACCGGTTCTGTGCATCCCGCATCCAGCGGATACCTGCGGCCTTCACAAGGTCAACGGCCCACCTGGTAGGAGGCCTTCCAACGCTACGTCTTCCGGTACGCGATCGCCACTCCAGAACCTTTCGGCCCCATCGGCCATCTGTTCTGCGAGCTATGTGCCCACTGCCACTTAAGTTTGGTTATTCTTCGGGCTATGTCGGTTAACTTGGTTCGCCTGCGGATCTCTTCATTTCTGATTCGATCACGAAGGGAAACTCCAAGCGTAGCCCTCTCCATTGCCCTTTGGGTGACTTTTAGACTTCGTCGGCTGTGGGTCAATACAATTAATAACGGGACAAACTTACTATTTTAGAAATTGAAGTAAGAAGTAATATGTTCTGTGAGTTATAAAAGAAATAAATAATATTTATTAAAAGTATTTAAAGTAACAAAAAAAAAAACCTATTTATTTAGCAAGAAATGAAGCATTCACGATTTCTTTGTTAAGGCAAACGATGAAAACGTCCATTCATTTTTTTAATAATACCCTAGACGAGATAAATATAAAAAAGAAACTAAAAAATCTCTCATTTTATAAGTAAAGACCCTCGCATATTGCGCACCCAGCACCAAGATTAAATTAAACAGAAACGAGCTCAAAGCTCTACCTAACAAAAAGCATTCCTGCTTGTATTAAAACGACAATATGTAGATTAGGAGTCTGAATGTCACAGTATCGCGAGACAGAGGTACTTCAAGCCAGGGTCATGAATAGTGGTGGGTCGAGAGAATATTCTCTCACGGAAAATGTTCTTCGAGTATTCTCGATCGGAGAAAAAAGGCTTGCCATTTTTTTTTTTTGTTAGGTAATATTGTTGTTGGTGTGTGAACTCAAAACTCAAACTCAAAGCATTTATGTCAGTTAAACCATTTACAGACACTTTTGAATTGTCAAAGAGTCGGTCAGTTAGTCAGAAAGTGGAAGCTACGAGTATTTGCCCATTCCAAAACGTAGATTCTATCTCTATGGAGAAGAACAGGCAAGAAACTCCAAGGACACTCTTTTAAATCAAGATATTACAAAATCCCGGGTAGATTATTCTTGTCGCTTCTTTATGTGAGAACAATGTAAAAAACAAAAATATTAAAAAAAAAACAATTCAAAACATAAGATTAAAAGATTACAAAATAAGCCCTGGCAGTTAAAAGATGACCAGTCTGAACTGACGGCGCCAGTTCACGAACATGACGCGTGGATCAGCACCATCCAACTCAAACACTTTGTAGGGAACCGAATGATCCAACACACGCGCCACTATCAGCGATACATTTAAGTGAGCATGAAATACTCTCAACTGCCAGGCTTTTTAAAGTCAACATACATAAAGGCGCGTACGCACGTACGAACACGAACAAAACGAACACAAACACCAGACCCGAACATTTGGTTCGTACGTATGGACGGCATATTCGAACACGAACGCAAACATAGTTCGAGTCGAGTTCGCGAACAACAGTCGTGAACTCTATCTTAGTAGCCATGACGGCGCCGTTGGAAGTGGTCGATTGTGAAGTAGCGGAGAATTTTGTTTTGTTGCGTAACATTTATTAAAGCTCTTCGAACACCGTCCATACAGAACACACTACAAGGATCGCCGCGAACATGTTTGACGAACAGAGTGTTCGATGTTCGATAGTGGTACGCACGTGCGAACCAAGTTGTTGCGTATCATGTAACGCAACAAATTTGTTCGTACGTGCGTACGCGGCTTAACATAAACGGCTCCATGGTACTCACATTTACAAAATTGAAAAAATGATTTTTAATTATACAATACATTGCAAGCTTGCAATGTACTCGTATTTCAATGATTAATAATATTGTACTAGCAAAAGGAAAATCGTTGTTACCTATTGAAGTATTCAACAACTAAAACTTGATTAAGTACATAAAATAAACGATAAGATTGCAATGTCAAAACAAAAAAAAAAAAGGGGTGGAAGTATCACTTCCAAATATTAAAATTCTAACAAGTGAACCCCAGTGGTCGTGGAGCAGGACCAGCATTAAGCCACGCATCTTTATCAACGATATAATCATCCAATTTATATGCTTGTCTACATAGTGTTACAAAATATAGTAGTATTGTGTACATTTAACTAGCAACACTGTTCAGAGTTGGCAACACCATACCACTCCTACTAACCGGAGTGTATAGGAGATAGCTAAGACTCGAGGATTCGATCGCTGATTGTCGACTCGAGGAGTACTAATAGTGAAACCTCTGCCTGATTGACCGTTGGTCGTTGAAAGTTTAAAATATTGTTAAGTACCGGAAATATTATAATTTACTGTAGGCGAATTTGTAATAAACTGGTTTGATTCTGAGTTTATTTATGTTGATAAAGTGATTAAATAAAAGTATATTATCCTGAAACTGCCGTTTTTCTGAGTTGTTCTAACAAAAGTGTGCGTTTAATGCAAATGTTGTTGGGGAAAGAATGTTGTAGAATATTTTCTGCAACATGTTTTCGATTCTTGTCAGAACATGGAGAATTTAAAATTAGTTCATTGTGATGAGTAGGAGGCAATAAATGTACATAAAGTAACTGCCAACAACCAAGTAACGACCAAAAACGTGTCAAATTATAAAATCAAATTTTGTTCCAAAGAAAACGTGAATGTAATTTTTTGTTTTTAATTATTTATCTTTCCACAAATGCTTTTTATATTAATTTTTATTAAATTTTATTATTTTTCAGTATCATAAAGTTTATTTTAATTTAGAAATCCAAATTTAACATTAATACATACAATATTTATGACAAATTCTCGCTCGGTAAGTCTGAGAGAATATTCTCGAGAAATTAACAGCAAAGTTCTCGATCGGAGAATATTCTCGGAAATTTACCATCACTAGTAATGACATTTGTCAGGGAACGGTAATGAGATCTCAGGACGCCTCCAGGGAAAATATTCGGGTGATACAATTAACCTGTTAACGGTCAATATGGTTTCTACGTTTCGATATCGTGGATATTGTACTGTTTTACAAGTTTAATCTGTGATTACATAACATGACGCCTTGTTTCCCCGAAGGATTAGGCACTTGTGGCGGCATCAACATAGTCACATGCGAACTACGCGTCACACGAACGTCGCGCTAAATCCTGCATCGCGCAAGCAAAATTTACCGCGCGACTAGTATATATACAACGTCCCGACATTACCCTCGGTCCCTCCGGACAAAGACCTTGATTGTCCTCTACACCCCGTCGCCCCGGACGAGGTGCACGATATAATCAAGAGTCTGAAACCCCGTAAAGTCCCCGGATCAGACGGTTTCACCAATAGGGTGGTCCAGGTGTTCCCAGCCCACCTGATTATGCTAATGACCACCATCTTCAATGGTGCTCTTAGTAATAACATTTTTCCTCAATCGTGGAAAAGTGCCACCGTCATTGGTATCCCGAAGCCCGGCAAGCCTAAGACCGAGCCTTTCAGTTACCGTCCCATCAGTTTGTTCGACGTTTTCGGCAAAGCTTATTTATAAGCGTCTCAGAGACTATGCCGAGACGAAGGGCCTCATCCCCAACGAACAGTTCGGTTTTAGAACCCAACATTCTTGCGTACAACAGGTCCACCGTATCATAGAACATATAAGCGCCGGTTTCCAGCGCGGGTTCATGACGGGTGCTGTGTTCTTCGATATCGCGAAAGCGTTCGACAAAGTCTGGCACAACGGCTTATTGTATAAGCTTTACAAATTCGGTGTGCCAGATCGTCTCGTGCTCATGTTACGGGACTTTTTGTCGGACCGCACCTTCCGCTATCGCATCGAGGGTGCGCTCTCTTCCCCTCATCCGATCCGCGCAGGCGTCCCTCAGGGGTCTGTGCTGGCTCCGCTCATTTTCACGCTGTTCACCAGTGACATCCCGAAATGTAGAAAGGCGCAGTTAGCTCTGTTCGCAGACAACATGGCCATCTACTACACCGACCGCAGTCAAGACCAGATCTCCCGCATCCTACAGACCGAAGTCAACAAACTCGGTGACTGGTTCAGGAAGTGGAGGATCGAGTTCAATCCTGATAAGAGCCAAGCGGTCCTCTTTTCTAGGCCCCGGCGTACACCCGCCCTACCCCGACAGATCACCATGTTCGGCAAGCCTATCCCTTGGGAGAAGCGAGCCAAATATCTCGGTGTGATCTTAGATCATCACATATCGTTCACTGAGCACATAAAGCAGGTCGGTTCGCGCGCCGCTTTCGCTCTCGGTAGGCTTCATTGCGTTCTCAACTCACGCAGCAAGTTGTCCCTTAAGGGTAAATTGCGTATTTACACAGCGTGCATCCGCCCGGTTATGACGTACGCGTGTGCCGCTTTCGCACACGCCCGTCCCCACCTCATTCATAGAATGCAGGCACTTCAAAACCGATTTCTCCGTAAAATTACGGACGCTCCATGGTTCGTTCGGAACGAAACCCTTCATGTAGATCTTAAAATCCCCACCATTAAGCAGTTTATGAAACGCGCGACAAAGCGGTTCTTCGAGTCCGCAGATAGACATTGCAACCCTTTGGTTGTGCAGGCAGCTAGCTATAGGCCTTCTCAGATTAGTCAGACTCGCCGACCTAGGCCTTCCTCCTTCAGGAAAGCAATAGGGCCACAAGTACAGTGCACAAATACAAACCGTCAATCCGTCCTCGCCGCCGAGGTACCACACGAAGTTCAAGAATTAATTGTTCCCCCCGTCCCTTGCACGTCGAACCGCCAGCCCCGAGGCTGAGTGAGCCGTAGCATTTAATAGTAATCCCAGTTAATTATCATGAATTTAAACTTTCGATCCAGCCCGTCCCCAACTTGCTGTTTTTCCCCAACGACGCCCTAAGCCGAGGTTCGTACCCCACAGGGGGTGCCCTTAGAGCGCTGTCGTTTAGTTTGTAATACCTATATTTACGCTCCTGGCTGGAGGCTTTAAGCTTACACCTTAGGGCAGCCACAGGAAAGACCGGTTAAGCAGTCACGGCCTCTCAAGGTCAACTGCGAGATGCCATTCACAAAAAAAAAAAAAAACCCTCGGGCAGTTGCCCACCGGACACAACACCCGTCTGGTCGGAGCATTCTGCCTTTTCTATGGAGGATGAGTGAACTTTACACCCTGTTCCTCATGCCTCTATAAACTTATGGTACAACCACATTCATGTAATAGGGAACGAGCTTACTGCCAACAACCAGGCACAAATCCAGACTCCGGGCTGCAACTGAGAAATTTCAGATGGAAAAAAAAACAATAACACTTTGTCCGACCTTGGAATCGTACCCAGGGCCTCATGAATCAAGTTTTTCTGAACACTTAACATACAGCTGTGCTGCTGAGGAGTTTGTTGCGCCACTTCTTTCTAGCTAAAGCACTAGGAAGTGGTGAAGAGCGGTGGTATTTGGGGGACTGTCTTATGTAATGTTTGACGTTTGATAAGTGTTAGTGGAAGTGCTCAGGTGCGGTTCGGACAAGTGCTGTTGAAATCAGTGCTCTGAGTGGAATACCTCCTCAGTCAGCCTAGTTTGAATAAATGACTTTCTGATTTTGATTTTTGATTTCATGGTCAGCAGTAGCTCCACTAGCGACCACTAGACCAAGGAGGTAGTAATCTGAGATTACACAAAGAGTTCTTTGCTCATGTGGCAATGAAAGTTAATAACGAGAACGTATTAATATGTAGACCCGATTAGCAAAGTAATTTACGCTTCTGAAGACTTATTACAGGTAATCTAGAATCTAAGTCTGATTACAGATAACTAAACATTGTGATTAGGTTAACTATTTTTGGACAGAAATATCCTATTTTTAATACTTAAGAGGGCCCTTCCCGGTCCGCCTATCGTCAACGCGAGCATGGTCGAAAAGTTTGTTGTTTCATCCAGCGCAAGTGAAAACTATTATCAAACGAGTGAGCACACGATAATATTGAACGAAAAATAATGTGCAGAATTATCATAAAACTTGTTCCAGGAAATACGTGTTTTTGAGTAAGCCTTACCAGTTTGTGAAATAAATGTTGGTCATTTAGAATCTCCATTACATTTGCAAGGTTTCTATGGTAATGTTTTCTTAACATTTACAATTTATGAGTACATTATGAATGGCCAAAGTTCAGATAAAATTTGTGCAAAAAAGCAGATTTTTGCAGGCTTATACTGACTTTTTTTTTATTTATTTTTTATTTTTTGCTTGCATAGAAACCTAGATATAGTGCACAAGATACCTATTTGTTCATAAATTTCAAAGAAAGATGTGTTACAACGCCATAATCACGTACGAGCGTTTGTATGAAAAGTATGTCGGGTTGGCCGCTCTTAACAATGGTATGGGATTCCCTGAGTAACAAAAACACACATAACGACGTTTTCCTAATATAAGTGTGACTAATAAAAATGTAGCCACATTCCATATTTAATCATCACTTTCGTCACACTTCAATTTCAATCGCCAAAATTCGATAACCAGATCACGTGTGGAATTTCTAATCTAATTCTGAACTCGACTCACTTACCTTCACGAATGAATCTCACAAAATACAGCCTCGCTCTTTACCGTGTACAAATTAAACTAGGGAATTGCCAAGGAACGCAGTTAACGTACTGTGTAGTTACTGACAATGTCGTGAGCTAAAATTGAGTGGATCATTCCCGGAATCCCGGTATTACGTCATTACAGTTTATCGAGTCCCGGTTATTAATTTTGGAGTAAGTACTACTTTAATCAAATGTTTAGCGTTATGGCCTACGGCATTCTGCTGCGGAGCAGAAAGCTGCTGATATTCAAAACAATTATATTTATTATTCTAAAACGAGCTGTTCGAGCAATTTACCAGCTTGGTGGGCTAGTTTCTCTGATAGATTTTTTAACGATATTGTTATTCTCACGGTGGCAACACAATTCATTTTCACCAACATCTTATACATAAGGCATCTTATACAATCTACCCGAGATGGCGGCGCGTAGTGTTCCACGCGCGCCCCTTTCAGAAAACGCGGGGGGGTCAAACATCTCACCCCCCCAGACTTGAGGTGGCCCGCAGAGGCGGGCCGGTACTAGCCGGGGATCACGGAAGTAATACTAGCTCCCAAGATCCCCAGTGCAAGTGTGGGAAGGGAACACTGACAGACCCCTCCGCCCACCCCAGGGCGGAGGACATCCACGAGGATTTTCCACGCCGGCAACAAAAAAAAAAATTATACAATCTACCTTATATTGGTAATGCAAACATTATTACTTATTGAATGAGTTAATTAATATAAAATCGAGTTAGGTATCTAATTAAGACCAAAATTAAATTATTTTAAAGGTATTAACAATTAAAACAGTAGTCGGCATAGGTACTACATTCATACTATAAAACATTCGTTGGTACATAACACATCATCATTCTCCTGCCCTTATCCCAATTAATTTGGGGTCGGCGCAACATGTCCCTTTCTTCCATACTTCTCGGTAGTCACTCCCTTTCTAGCCATATCATCTTTCACACAGTCCATCCATCGTTTATTTGGTCTTCCCGTACTCTTATAGCTATCGACATGCATACTCAAAACTTTCCTCACGAAATTTTTCTCGTTCCTCCGCATCACATGCCCATACCATGACAACCGATTTCCGCACAACTTTTCAGTCACCGGTGCTACTTTCAGACTTCCTCTTATGTACTCATTTCTTATTCTATCCATTCGTGTCACACCACACATTCCTCTTAGCATTCTCATCTCAGCTACATGCAATTGCCTTTTATTCATCCCTTGTGTGGCCCAACATTCTGATCCATACAAGACAGCAGGCCTAACCATTGTTTTATATATCTTCCCCTTAAGTTTAAGAGGAATGCGGGAGTCGCAGATTGTTCCCGTGACCTGCCACCATTTCATCCATCCAGTGTTAATTCTGTGCGTAACCGTCCGATCTACTTCGCCATCGCTGGTACATAACACAATCGGAATAAAATCAGATAATTCTGAACCATGTCCTAATTAGGTCAACATTAAGTTATTGTACTTTTACGATTGTGAAAAGCCATAATCGAGCTCAAATACAAAAGGAAAAATGAATTCATTAATATTTTATATCTACATCATCATCTGCCTAGCCTTTACCCAACTATGTTGGGGTCAGCTTCCAGTCTAACCGGTTGCAGCTGAATACCAATATTTTACATGGAGCGACTGCCTATCTGGCCTCCACAACCCAGTTACTGGGTAATACGATACTCCTTGGTAAAACTGGTAGACAGACTAAGGCTACTGACGACCCGTAACGATTGTCAAAGATCCACAAATGACAGCTGGGACCGACAGCTTAACGTGCTTTCCGGGGGGGTCTTGATATGTAAAGCTGGTCCCCCATCCACGGACCAACCTTGGCAAGCGTAGCTTAACCTGATCGATTAATATGCTATATACAACATTATTTTTAGTAAGTATATGCGACACCTGAATATAGTTTGTTCAGAATAAGGAACTGAATCGATTTCAATAATTTTTACACCATGTTATATTTTGTCCCAAAAATATTTAGTGTGATGGAAAATATTATCACCATTTAATTACTTACAATACAATCGCCGTACGGTTAGGTACCTACTGCCAAATTATTATCAATAAGCGCAAGACGACCCTGGAGGCGCGGGGGTGCCGTTAGCATGTTTTTGTACGGACAACCCGGTAACATAACAACCTTATAAAGTTATAACTTCGTGATTTTTCATGACACAGTTTTGAAATTTTGTACATAAATTGTTTACATAAAAATACTAGACACGTGTTTCGGGTTTCGCATATTACTAAAACTAATATTGTATACATAGGTACAGACGCCAGCAGATCAAGCTACCCGAAACTATCAGATTTTCCCAATCAACCTTGAACCTTATACTTAAGGGATAAAATTGAAAATCGATTAAAGAAATTTGTCAGATTGTAGTAGCTTGATGTGCTGGCGTCTGTACTTTAATGAAATTGTATAAGAGATCAACATCGAACGTCATGGGATGCTCATCAATCATCCCCTTGTTACAATTGGTAATATTATAGCGGGCATATTACCAACTTTTTCAAACTAATACAGAAAAACAAACGAGAAAACTTTTATTAACATTATTAGCGGAAAGCCCTGAAGGTCGGGAACGAGATTGTTTTCGATAAAATCTCTGTGATTACTCTGTCCATTTTATAATAAGATTTATTTTAGTAAAAACGATAACGAAGGTTTGCATTAAATTCTTAATTAAAATTTCCTTCCTGATAAAATAAGGGGTACCTAATCGAAGAACTTTACTGAAAATTCTTGTTTATTTCGTTTGGCCTTTCAAAAAGCTTTTAGTAGAAAAATAATAAAGTTATACCTGAGAAAATCATATTGAAAAATAATCTTAGAACAAATTCGTGATCAACTTTGTAATTCAATGTTTATTACACAGACTAATTTGAATGCAGAGGCGACAATGGCGTCGAAGACATTAATTTACAGACATTAAGACGATATATACGACGACGGTGGTTGCGGTTGTAGACATGCAATTACATAAGTATTGTGCTTGATTGTTACAATAAAAATCGACGTCAATGCCGAAGTAATCGGATTACAATTATAGAAGCCACTTAATGGTTAACATAATATGAAGAACAATATTAAGTCCGCCTTTGTACCTTATTGTATGCAAGAAGTTTAAATAAATATACAGAGGTCGTTTGTCCACCGCCACCGCCACCGCCAACGAACGATATTCTTTAGACGTCTTGGTGACGGCGATCGTTTGTCCACCGTGACAGAACTCGGCGGTTCAGTGTACTAAGATAGACAAAACAAAATCTGGGCGAACGGCGCCGGCGTCCACCGCGCGCCACGCCGCGCGCCGCGCCGCCGCGCCGCGCCGGTGCGACGGTAGTGTGTGAACAAGACCAAACGAGTTTTGTATATGTATTGCCGGCACAATCATCGGCCCCTCACAATCACGTGCCGAGTTCTAGCGGTCCGCGCCGAACTACTCGATAACTCGGGGGCCGGGATCCCGGCGCGGCGCCCGGATGACGGGATGACGGACGTGGACACGAGGTAATAGTATATATCGCTACTTCAGAGCCGCCATCTCGATCTCGTTGATGTCCTGTTGACGGTGGCGGTGGATAAACGCCCTTAATATATCTATGTCTACGTCTAAGATGGAGATTGCTACAGATGTGCACTTATTTTTTGTTGATAAATGTAATTTTTTAGGACAGTAGTAATCAGTTCCAAAATACTACAGAAAGTTACGTATTTCATCACAGTACCAGAATAACGAAACAGGATCTTGTATTATGTTGTTGGAATTAGAACTTTAAATCTAAGTAACAGTAGACAGCTAATTTGTTTTTTACACTAACCAATGATTTTTTACTACGCATAGAGTGAAGTTCCAAGATGCTTAAGGAAAAACATCGAATTAAATCATCAACAATAGGTAATACAATAAAAATAATGCATGCTTGAATTATAAAGTGATCGACGATGCAATAGAAAAAAACCGAGTACTTACTTATGTCTCGTGTATAATTCACAAATTATACAATCATGATTAGATTACTAAAGAGTAAAGACATAGTTGACAATGCAAGATAATTGATTCATACATTTACGAAGTTTAAACTAACCAACACCCCAACATCCATTGCTTCTTATGTTTGAAAAATACTATATTAAATATAATTCACCGATTTTCTGCCGAGCACGAGGTCCTGGGTTCGATTCCCAGGTCGGGCAAAGTGTTATTGGGCTTTTCCACCAGGAATTTCTCAGTAGCAGCCCGGAGTCTGGATTTGTGCCCGGTTGATGGCAGTAGGCTCGCCCCCTATTACATGGGACTTAAACATAACTGGCGAAACGTGGGTGTACTATAGATACACCTCTGCCTAACCCTTCGGGGATTACAGGCGTGATGTTATGTTATGTTATATGTAAATATAATTTTTGAGTATCGCAGCATTACGCTGAGATAGGAATACTTTTTGGCATCGTACAAGTCTTGGTTGTTTAGCTTATAGCTATTTTTCTTATTGAAAAACTATACCAAAATATTACGGAATTGTTTGCAATAAAGATCCATTAAAGTAAGAGCAGTAAATTTTTTATAACGATTTTTTTCTCAAATTTTGATTCTTTAAATAGCTCCCGTAAAATGTCGCTTCAAACAAATAGCCTTTCACCCCTCGATATATAGTTCGTGACCCGAGATAAGAAGAGCGTGGGACAATGGCCTATCGCTAATCACTGTATGTTAGTTATCTTACTCGCAAAAACCCAACTAAAACAAATACCTATAGCTATATTTATTGTATAACAAAACCACGAACTAAAACTAAAAATCTAGGCTACCAGAAAACCCGGGTTCAATTTGACAAAAAAACACAGCCGTTCGCGTTATGCGTACGGCACATAGTATGCATATCACGTATTGTATCGGACTAGGTAGTTAGTTACGAATAGTTTTCGTGCCCAATAGGATTGCCAGCATCGAATTTGGCAACAAAAATGATTCACGGCGGTCGTGGCAGCGATTTTTGTGACATAGATATTGTTGAATGTAACACTATGTAAAAGGTATAGACAATAGTAGAACCATTGTATTTTTTATGAATTATCCATTGAGGTAAGAAAACTATGGAGATGGCATATTCTACTATAAAGAAAAAGAAAGAAAGAAAATACGTTTATTTGCGGTAAACATGACGGAAAAAAAAACATAAACACAAAAATAAGAAAAGGTTGAGGGAAACATGCGTCACATCCACGCAAAACGGCTATCACTCAGCATTATGCTGCGACCCTATACAAGACAGAGCCCCAGCGCTGGTTTTCAGTGACAGCCGGCGCCGACGTATTGACGTCGTCCGGTGCAGCAAACAATTATATGCAGAAAATGCTATAGGAAGAATAGTTAGGTCTATCATATCGACACAGACATTTCGTAAAGCGTTTTGTTACTTTTTAACTAATCAAGAGCTGCATAATTATGAAAAGTGAGACATCTAAATGGACTAAATTTGGCAACACTTTTGTATGACGACAAATCATGTCTAAACGTGACCAGTCGCCATATTGGTAAAAAACTCGGCAATGTGCTGTCAAACGGTTGCTTGCTTTGTCTCTCGCACTAGCAGTAATAACCCTACGAAAGGCGGCTATTTAAAGTGCTCGATTTTTGTAGGCAGTCACGCTAATTTTGTGGATATGGCAAGTCCATAGGTTTATAAGTTAAAAAAGGGTTTATCAACCATAATTATGACAGGACTTGAGAAATGACCAGGTCAGGTGCGTAGTACTCGCAATCGGCGTGCGTGTATGACCAGATATATGAACGTAGGCGAAGCAAAAGGAGTATGTAAGGAGCGTAGCAGGTGGCGTTCTATAGTTTCTGCCTACCCCCATTGGAAGAAGGCGTGAGTTTATGTATGTATTGAGAAATGCTAATGACATCCAAATTATGTCTGTCATCCAAACTGCCTGCAAGGCAATTTGGGACACAAAAGTCAGCTTCCTTTTTCCCGAACCCCTCAGCACGAATGCTCTGAAAAAATACCCACGTTGACCGACTGCAAGGAGTAAACATATACTTACTGTGGTAGAACTTCATTATGAATGAGACAGGCGGTGAGTTCCACGAAACCAAAATTAGTTTAACGGAGACTTTAAATTGATGCTGTCACTTTATTTTTAATACAAAATGTAAGGGATGGCATGAATCTAAAGTCTCCGTTAAGGACGCTATCACATTTTGAACTCGCTCGAGTTTAGGTATTTGAATCGCAACACAACAACATTACGCGCACGCACACATTGAAACCGCTGACCGCTCGATTTTATACGTAACTTAACTAGTCTTGGTACTTGAAGGTATATTTTTTTTAATTTTACTGGTATTGATTGAATAAAGTTAATTGTAAGTTTGCAATCGAATTTGAGTAACTGTGGCTAAGTACTATCTGCGTGATAATTATGTTTTTAGTATTTTTAAAATTCATCAGCCATCAGGTACTTGTAAATATTATTTTTGCTGGCAAATGTTGGAGCATTACATAATCAAATACTAGCCTGGGAGTTTATCGTAGACTTTCGTTGTGATATTTAAAAATAATCATTGCCTTATGAAAACAGTATTTTATTTACAGAGACTGGGGCGCGATTTCAGTACTTTTGATAAAAATTAAAACCAAAGTAGGTAGTTAAAAGTATATTTTCATTTCATGTTTCAAAGAAGTTCAAATTTAGAATGAAGGCCAGCTCTTTCTAGGGTTCCGTATCCGAAGGGTCCAAGCGGAGCACTATTGCTGACACTCACGTGTCCGTCTATCACACAGGTTTTACAACCAAACGGTTGATGAAGCTACAGTCTTTAAATTTTCACACTATAAGCATCTTGTTAACCTTTGTTTTTTATTTATTCATGATGAGATACTTCACGCCGCAATCAAAAAGAGGAGTGTGGCTACCTACAAGGATTAGCTGTTCAAAAAGGAAATCCATCTTGATTATTTTTGTGCTTTTTGGCTTATATTCTCTTATTGCGCATTCTTGATCCTGAAAATAAAAAACCGGTCAAGAGCGAGTCGGACTCACGCACCGAGGGTTCCGTACGTATATATGATGTTGATGATTTCTGAAAAACTGTGCTATTAAGAGACATCGTTTTATTTTTCCTGTAGGTAATCTTTACATAAACATCTATCACACAGAATAATTTCAGATTTTTATCTATGCAAACTTCGGAGATAAGGGGAACGGTATTTTTTTTTACATTTTGCACCAAAAGACGGAAACCACACTGCCTAAAAAAAAGAAGATTTTTGAGAAGGTGCAAACAGCGCTCTTTCATATGATACCCCACATGCCCTAGTAGCTCCATTTCAAATTTTTAAGACCCCTTTCAGTCCGTTTTGCAAAAAAGGTACATTTTTTTTAATTTCTTGTTTGCAAAATAATTGGGCAAACGTCATCTAAAACTGTTCTAAATTTCAAGTTGATATCATTAGTAGTTCTTGAGATATCCAGGTGCGACAGACAGACAGACTTAGTCTCACCATAAGGGTTCTTTTTTACCATTTTGGTACGGAACCCTAAAAAGACAACATTAGTAAGTACCTAAGGTAAATCAAATAAAACAAATTACCAACAGACGTATATCAACGTCTGTAACAAAACTCCAGAGTAGATTTGTGATTTCTGAATGAAAATACAGTCTCATTACTTTTGTTTACTGCTACGTGTACGGTTTTTTTGTCCTTTATCCAAATTTCTGAATTCGTGGCATCTGTAATAACAAATGTAAATATTTTAGCAATGCACACCACAATCAAAAACCATACTTGGTGTCGAAAGTTATAACCATCTACTATTCTGGATTTATGATTTGACAACTAAGTCGATTTATCACCAAAATGTACATCCGCCATCATGAATCAAAAGTTGGATGGTATATTTGTAAACACCACCTTCAACAATTGATAACAAACCTCCACAATTGCTAACAATGTCGAATTTTTATCTAAAAAAATACACCCGCCATTTTGGATAAAAACAAAAATGAAATACGTAATCACCGCCCCCAAAAACCCCAAAATTGACTATGTATCGAACATCTCAAAAAAAAATTATTTCCGCCATTTGATTAAAGATAATATAATTATTTACACAATGTTTATCCGTAATCTACAACCATGATTCATACAAAAATTTTGAACTATTATTTATTTTTAAAACAAATTCCAATAATCATACTTACTTTTATTTCGGTCCGAAAAAGTATCAACTTCGTCCTCCCACAGTATACAATACAGCACACACTTCTGTACGTAAATATTTTTTTGCGAAAAATCGATACACCGGTGCTTCCACGAGCGCGTCTGAGCGCGGAATGACGAACCGCGAGTAGAAAATGTATGGAGCATGCTGATTCTAATGATTATAATTCTGTAAAGCCATATTTGTTACGGCCGCGAATCATATTTAGATCAACATACAACCTGTTAGTGACCTGCAAATTGCAAAAAACGTAATAAAATTTGAATTTCGCGGGCTACCTTAGCGCATCCCCCTTAAACTAATGTTGGTTTTGTGCAACTCAACGTAAGTCAGATATTCATGAATTGAAAGTGCGAAATGACGTAACAAAGGCCGTGACTTTTTCACTTGTCATTGTAACTATATCACTGACAGGCTAAGTAGATCTACGTAGATCTACGTAGTAGGCGGAAATGTCCGTCGCTTAGTCGCATTAGTCATTCACGCATGCGCAATGCACATGCAACTAAACGGATGATTTCTGATGACAATATTATTAAAAAGTGTGGAGGAAAACTTTATGGGTAGGAGTGTAGTGGTAGGCACTTTGATAAAGACATCTTATTTTAATTTTTTCGCAAGAAGCGTTGTTAATTAATTCATCACACTAATATTATAAAGGCGAAACTTTGTGAGTGTGTGTGTGTGTGTTTATTACTTCTTCACGCTCAAAAGGCTGTATCAATTTTGATAAAATTTTGTATGGAGGTAGCTGACACCCTGGATTGAGACAGGCTTTTTTATCCCGATATTCCCACGGGATCGAGACTTACGCGGATGAAACCGCGGGGCGCAGCTAGTAAAACATAAAAGAGACAACGGAAACATTAATAAATAAACTGTAAAAACAAATAAAACCAATGACAATATTAAAAATAAAGACTAATGTATCACAGACATACTGTCTGTCTCTGACGTTTATATGGCGCGAATTCCAAACGGCTTATGTCATATTTGTACGCCACTCGATAACAATTCCCGTCTCAAAACCGGTGAGACGACAAATCTTCTGACGTTGAATTATCCCTACATAAAGGAGAGTTACTTTTAAACCTTGACACATGACAGTTTTTATTTTGTTACGTTTTCAGGTATTTTTGTAATAGATTGAATGATTGTGAAGTGAATTTCTTGTTCCAATTTCTAGCCTTGGTTACCAGCCTTTATACTTCCGGTACTGGTGTCTATCAACTTTTCCACTGACGCCTCTTAAAAGCTCCCGCAGACAGTCGCGACGGGTCTCTGGTAGAACAAATTCTATGATAACTTCAGTTAAATTGTTCTCTAGTAGAACAATTTAACTGAAGTTATCATAGAATTTGTTGCGTCGCACCTGCCTGCGGGAGCCTTAAATAGGCAGACCCTATGAGAGTCTTCGGTCAGCTGGACCCGCTCGCTACTGGACCCGCGGGTCCACTTGAATACTTAATTTATTTTCTATATTTTTATTGGTTAACTGGACCCACACAAAAAATCTATTGTTTAAAGCTACTAGTGGATACAGTCGAACGCATTTTTTTTTAGTCAAAATATAATAAAACACAATTCAAATAGGTTTAAACGTTTATTCTCAATCAAAATCTAAAATCTTTGATTAAAAAATTTGTAGTTTGTGTTAGTGAATATAAGTGTGGTGCGTAAGTGTAAATATCTAATTGAATAATATTAGTATATTGGAAGTCATAAAAATAAAACTAAAAGATTCGGCTTAACTCAGTGACCGTACTTATAATGAAATTGGGCAGTGGGTCCAGTCGACCTATTCAAAATGTGATTGGGTTAACTGATCCTGCGGGACCAGTTCGAATGGGTCCAGTTGACCAAAGACTCCCCGTGATAGGTATTTATGGAGACTTCGTCATTCGCAACGTATCGATCTATGTGTGACTTGGCTGTATCATTGACACGATAACGAGTGGTAGCTCACTTAATAACGGCCAGATAATTAAAGCAACTGGGTCAGGTTAATGGGCGATAATTAGTTTTGACCATCCCTCAAAGATCATAATCACATCACACTAATATTATAAAGGCGTAAGTTTGTGTGTGTGTATGTTTGTTTGTTACTTCTTCACGCTCAAACGGCTGGACCAATTTTGATAAAATTTTGTATGGAGTTAGCTGACGCCCTTGATTCAAAATCAAAAAAAAATATTTCACATAAACGTGGTGGATTACAGCCCACTTCGTCTCGAAGAGAGGAGGCCTGTGTCCCAGCAGTAGGAATTTTAACTGCGCCGACTAACTGCGCCCCGCGGTTTCAGCCGCGTAAGTATCGATCCCGTGGGAATATCGGAATAAAAAGTGGCCTATATGTTAATCCAGGGTGTCAGCTAACCTAACCCCCCGGGCGTCGGGAGTCGCAGGCCGATTCCCGGCCATTGTAGGCGCGGGCTGGCGGACGGTGAGCGATGGGTAGCTCGCCGTCCGATAAGGACCAGGCCCAGGTCGACGGCGCGTTGTGTTTCACGCGCGCCTCAAAGAGATGTCAGCACCAATTGACGGGGTCCGAAGGGGCCAACGCCTGCCAGGGTTAAGACTTTGTCCGAAAGGGATATCGTGGCCCTGGCACACAGGCATCTAAAGGAACACGAGTGGGTTTAGTCAGTAAAAGTCTGACACCCGCTCCGCCCAGAGCGGAAGAAGTCATTTGATAATCTACCACCCACAAAAAAAAGAGTGTCAGTTACCCCCATACAAACTTGTATCAAATTAGGTCCAGTCGTTTGAGCGTGAAGTACAAACACACACACACACACACACACACACACACACTCCCAAATTTCGCCTATACATATAATATTAGTCTGATTATGCCGATGCTATAACTATTGTCTGGATTTGTGCCCGGTTGATGGCAATAGGCTCGCCCTCTACTACATGGGACTTAAACATAACTGGCGAAATGTGGGTGTACTATTAGGTACACCTCTGCCTAACCCTTCGGGGATTACAGGCGTGATGTTGTGTATGTTATGTGTATTCATAATAACCGTCTACGTGTGATGTATATTCAATTCGGAATAGCATTTTTATGACTTTTTTACGACTTCATTACTAGCGTTACTGATAATGTAATGAAATGATAAAACTACGCAACGAGGCGATAATGTCTATAAAAAACCGCAAAGGACCAACATTATCATATCCGGGCATATCAAACGTGGTGACATCAGCGGGAGTATCAATATTGTTGGGATCGTGGGCGTCTGTTGGAAATGGGTGACATTTGTCTCGCAGACGGGCCAAGGATATATTGAGGAGTAACACTTGGCGAGTAGGTAAGTGGTACTTACCGAGTTTTATTAAACATTTATTATATTTATTTTATTTTGAAACGTCTTAGTACAAAAAATTAAGTTATCGTTAACGAAAGATGTTTACTTTGAAACTGGTTTTATGGTGACTTGCCGGCCGGCGCGGGTGCGCGGTGTAGCGGAACGCGCGAAGGTACCTTATAGGTATTTTGTTAGGATTTCAAATCAGGAAAAAAAAGTATTGAACTAATAATGAAAATGTGTTCTATTACCGAAACTGTCCCACCAAAAAAAATTGCGTACTGGTTAAAGTTGTTTCCTATATAATGCTTGATAATCTTGATCACCAAGTTATGAGCTTAACTCCCTTACGAGATAGTAAGAAAAACTTAGGTAAACCAATAGGTATAGGAAAAGTTTGCGAGTTTAATTAAAACTTTAAATTTTTAATCAGTGGTTTTTACTATTATTTTTAATATGATAGTGGTATTACTTTGCAAGTTATAATGAGCACTTTAATTGACAAAGTTGCAGGCAAAAGTTTTAAGTAGTAAGAGCAGTCTCCTTTGCTAAAAGTTTTAAGCAATAAACGAAAAACGGTAAAAGAAAAAAACTGTATTTTATGGAAAAAACGCAGATATTGTGCATGTTTAAGCGTATTAGCAAATGTGTAATTGGTTTTTAGTTTATAATAGCGCAGGTTAATTTATTTTAATGGAAACTTGAAGTTGACTGGAACTTGGTAGGACATAATTATATTCAAAAAAAGGGGATATTACGTATAAGGGAGGTTAGGTACACTAAAAAAAAATCAAGATTTTATTTTACGACTGTCGGCGTAACTAATATGTACATGTACCCATGCCGAATTACAGCTTTCTAGTACTAAGTCTCCGAGCTAAGCCGGGGACAGACGGACAGACAGACAGACGGACATAGCGAAACTATAAGGGTTCCTTGTTGACTACGGAACCCTAAAAATGATCACTAGATCACCGCATTCACCACACATTATAAAACAAAGTCGGGACCGGCCGCATCTGTTTGTCTGTCTGTCTGAACGCGATTAACTCAAAAACTACCGAACGGATTTTCATACGGTTTTCCAACCAACCACCAATGGACGGAGTGATTCATGAGGAAGGTTTAGGTGTATAAATCATTAAGGTTTAGTGTAAATTGGCTGATATATGACGATATAAAATACTCTAATAAAATACTAAAATAATCTAGCTTACATGCTCGACGGAACACGCTGATACGACACTAAAATAGAAAAAAAAAATGTTGGCATATAAAATATGCTCTGCTACCCGTGAGAAGCCGGGGCGGGTTGCTTGTACCTACTAATGTAGTGGCAAACTCAACCATTTTACTGTTCCTATAAATATATTTCCGCTATAGATAAAGGCGGTAGTTTGTTATTTTTATGGCTGGCTGGAGGCCTTAATTTATTAAGGCATCCACAGGATACTCCGGTTAAGCAGCCGACTACCTTCTAGGTTGACTTTGGAGCCACTTGTTGCTAAGTAATAACAGCCGCACGGGTCGAATCAAATCATATGAAAAGTCATTTATTCAAACTATGGCTGAGTATCAGCACTTTTCAAACGTCAAAAATTACATAAGACAGTCCCCCAAAAACGCCCACCCTTCACCAATTCCTAGTGCTTTAGCTATGAAGAAGAAGTGGCGCAACAAGCTCGCTCCCCAGCAGCACAGCTGTCGGTTCAGTTAGAAATATTGATCGATCGATCAGGTTAAGCTACGCTTGCCGCGGTTGGTCCGAGGATGGGTGACTATCTTTACATACCAAGTCCCCTCCGTGACTCAGAAAGCACGTTAAACCGTTGGCGGTCCCGGCTGTCGTTTGTAGATCTTTGACAGTTGTTACGGGTAGTCAGAAGCCCGAAAGTGTGACAAGACAACCAGTCTTACCAAGTGGTATCGTGTTACCTAGTAACTGGGTTGTGGAGGTCAGATAGGCTGTCACTCCATGTAAAATACTCGTATTCAGTTGCATCCGGTTAGATTGGAAGCCGGCCCAACATAGTTGGGAATAGGCTAGGCAGATGATGAACCTCCTACGTTGACCTCCGAGAGAGATAAAGGCAGCCGGAAATAAGATAAAACGTTGAAATCTCGGTATAGTTTGTTCCCAACACGAATGCTCGAATGTCATCAGGCCATCGAGAAATCACTCCATCCATAAAGGCAATAAATAACGAGAAAACGAACTATACAAATTGAACAGTACTTAGAGAATTATAATTATGTTCCCTACCACGAAAAAACTTTACCAGTTTTAAGGTGAACCCGCAGCTGTAGCACGCGAAATTCTAAATTTTCTTACGTTTTTTGCAATTTGCAGGTCAGTGTCAGGGTGTATCTTGATCAAAATATAATTTGCTACTATAACAGATATGTATTTATTTATTTATTGAAACCTCTCGCACACAATTAGGTACAAAGGCGGACTTAATGCCTTAGGCATTCTCTACCAGTCCACCTAGAGTGGTGAAGAGATAAGATGGCGGGTGCTATGATTGAGGGAAAATAATAATATTAAATAATATTGGACCCTGTTCCTGATGCCGATGGGTCACAATTTTTTATATTTTTAAATGTTTTTTTTTAATGTTTTTATAAAAATGTTTAAAAATGTAATTAATGTGTGTGTAAAAAATGTAATAAAGGAATTAAAAAATATTAAATTATAACATAATTATTAACAATAAAACAGGTGCACAAGTACATAAATAGGTTATACAAACTTATAATACATATACATACAATTATTTACAGAATTAGAATCATTAATACATCTCTCAAAGTTAGATTTGTTCCATTGAATGACTTTTTCATGAAATCATGACATTGGGGAACAAATCTAACTTAAGAGAGATGTATTAATGATACTAATGTTTACACTTCTGTAAATACAACATCGGTTATAGTCGCGAATGAAATTTTGATCAAGATACAACTAAAAAACTAAAAAAGACTGAATTTATCAATTTGATCACAAGGCTAATATAAGCGATAAAGTATGAATACATTCATAAGTCATTGAAAACCAGTAATAACTACCTACACCTACCAATAATAAATTGCTGTAGGTACCAGGCAGGGCAGGTAAGTACTTATTTTCAGTACAATAGTACATAGATTATCTGCCATATTTCTTCGGAAAACACTTGAAAATATTGAACCATTAATAATAAACTACCCGCTAGTAATTACGGTACGTACTTCCAACACTATACAGAATTTAAGTAGTCATAAAAGTTGATGAAACTAGGAATATAAATATTAGGTACAGATGCCAGCACATCAGGCTACTACAATCTGTTAAATTTCTTTAATAGATTTTCAACTTTATCCCTACAGCATAAGGTTCAAGGTTGATTGGGAAAATTTTACAGTTTCAGGTAGCGTGACCTGCTGGCGTCTGTACTTCATTAAGTGAGCAGTAGTTTTGGCTATAAGTAGAGAGAATGGTAACTTAAACCAGTTGAATATCTCAGAGCAAACTCAAGGCATTATTCATTCAATCTAAACTTCAACTTAAACCATGCTCCGGAGTTAAATGAACAGGCAGAACGTTGAATAAACAGCCTCTACACGACAGCTTGAGTTTTTTTAACGAGGAAATCAAATCGCTGCACAATTAGATTTGAAACGAGCATAACAAATCAACACTAAACGATGCAATGAATAATTAAGCGCTACAGCGCTGTCTGTAAGCGTACCTTCTACGTTTTCAGCGCTTAATTGTTCGTAATTGCTATATTTGTGTCTATTCGCAGTCCCCTTCCGCGGCAATTTGTTAGCCCTTCTCTACTTCGTTATGGGTTTCGAAAAAACCGTTTTGCCTTCGGTATCTCGGGGAAGGAAAACACTCGTTTTTGTTTTATTTTATATTTCCTCCTAACTTCTGTAGTGCTTTGGTCGCGAATTCTGCATGTTTTTACACAAATAGGTTAGTCAAAACTCGTTTACACAAAACATTTAAAATAATTTCCTTAATAAGTATCTATGTACGTTTATATTAAGTGCAACAATTAGGTACTTACAGGGTAACATTTCAAGCACCATTTAGACTGCAAGCCAACCCCAACATAGTTGGGAAAAGGCTAGACAGATTGATTGACCTGTCAGCCGTCAAAGCAAGAGTGAACAGACATCTTCTGGGCACGTACCTTCTATCATAGAACTCATCCATCACTCCATCAGGCGAGATTGTGGTCAAAAGCAGCTCCCCAAAACGTAACAGATTATCTATCACAATCCGAAAGATTTTGAAATAAATTCGTAATCCATTATGTTGCTTAACAAGTTTAAAAAAATAAAATTAAGTCAAAATGAATAGCATTGATATTGTAAGTATACGTAGAAGGCCCAGCCCGTGAAAAAAAAAACAAGTTTGCTGTCATAATTAGGGAACGTCCATTAATCACGTGAGGCTCGAAAAGGGGGAGGTGCCAGGAAAAATCACGAAATATCACAAAAGGGAGGGGGGAGGGGTGTTAGTGAGATATATCACGTGTATTTATTTTTTCGTTGACCGCGCGATTAATAAACCGAAAAGCGGCGGGTGATCTTGACTCGCCGTTGCCAGGCGACATTTCCTCACCCGCCGCGACAACTACCCGGATCGGCTTGCCAGAATAGAATAGAATAATCTACACCTACAGTCACCAGAAAGATACTTTGAAAGAATGAATGAATGAATTAAATGCATCGACCCCAGCGTGGATATACCACTCATCTCAGTCGTATCAAAAAAAAGACACATGATTTTGGGTAGAGGGAAGGGGTAGTCTAAAACCTCACCACGTAGGTACCACCAGGGGGCGGGGGTTAAAAAGTTGCTAAAAAACATCACGTGATTAATGGACGACTCCTTACGCGAAGAAATAACTAGACAATATACACATAGTTTTGTATATGACCTATTTAACAATAACAGTGTCATAACGTCTAGGTCATCAGATGAGAGAGTAGAAGAGTAAAACAGCAGTGTGTCACCGACTTAATTTAGGAAATCCACGCACATTTTATGAGTCATCAAAAACACTGATCGTTTATATAGCCATGTGTTACTAAATTAAACATTCCCTCATTGAAGTTTATGATAAAAATCCGTGATATTTTCATCGCATTCTAAGCTTTATTTTTAACATTTTTAGGTTTAAGATCGAACTCACAATGGTTGATGTTGTTGATGATAAATCGGAATACGATCCGTGAATGGCGGGGTTAAGGCTTCTCCATGCCAAAGTGCATACAGCGACCAAAGTGACCGTGACTTGGAGCAAATCTTTAAAACTGATGAGATGAGATTGTTGCGAAATTAACACGGAGGTCTACTCTGAACATAAATTCAAAGTATCAGCCGAATGTTCGGCCGTTTCTTGACTACGGCTAACAATGGCAAATTACGGCTAAAGAAAAATAAAAAGACAGTCAAAGAGATTTTTGAAGTTATAAAACGGCCGAACATTCGGCCGATTCTTCAGATTATCGCTTCGGAGTAGACCCCCAGGTCCGCTTGATCAGTGTGGCCTCTCCATGCCCTGAGGACCTAGACAAAGTGACATTTTATCAGAGATAACAATGATGGAATAGAAAAATATTACTGACTTATATTAAGCTGCGGAGAAGTTTACAGTGAAATCACCATACAACGCGATTCCTACCTGCTTCCATTCGGGCGGAGGTTCGCATCAGCAACTCTACCGCTATTGAAAAGATGGCACAGTCAATAATGTCTAGTATTGCCAAAAAATATAGTTACCCTACAGCCATTCAAACAAAAAAAACGCGTATTATTAGCTAAGAATTACAATAACATCTTTTTTTTATAACCCGACCAAAATGGCATAATCTGCAAGAAAAAATCATACAATAGTGAACCCGTCATAACGTCACTTTAGGTCACGTGGCACCGCTTGATATGCATGAGAACAAGCCGCTGTACAAGAAAAATGCGTCAGCGAGAACCAAATAAAGGAATATTGCACAGTTTTATTTAGTTTTCTCTTGTTCAACTATATTGTATTCGATACTCTAATAAATTCCTATAAAAATTTTAGAATTTTAATTTCTAACCTAACCTAATAAAGTCGAGTTTATTTCTGTAAAACATAAAAAAATGTTTGTGTAGTGATAGCGTCTATTTGGTTCTGCTATTTGACGATAGATGGTGTTAAAATTCAGTAAGGAAAAGACTTTAATTTTTACTTTATTGATAAGAAAGTAAGTTAAAACCGGCTTCGCTACGGCTTTCATCTTACAAAAAATCACACCTCGCGGCTGAAAGCTTATGTAAATCATGTTGTAGACACACGAAAAGCTTGCCGTTAGTCTAGGCTCTCAGGCCAGTCAGTTTCGTCACGGGCAGTAACGTAATAATTCAGATTCATTCCACATTGGATTACTGCATTGTGTTGATAGGTCCACAGCGGATAAACACCGACATTACTCAGAACTTTATGTGATCGCCTTTGTTGGATGGTCGGGTTACAAAGTTTGGCAATAGTCGACTCGTAAAGTAACAACTATTGTTACTCTGAACCTAAATTCTCTTACTATATTTCATATAAGAAATATAGCCTCTGAAATAGTTTACTAATATAGTTTTTGGTAAATTACTGTAGGTACTGAAATCGAATAATCTTGGAGATTCAAACTGATCAAGAAGGGCTAGTTTAGACAGTTAATTCCAAAAACCGAAAAGCGAAAGTACAAAATGTATGGGATTAAAAAAGCAGCTGGTTTCATTTTCAAAGTTAATCTAATAACAAAAATGGCGGCAGTCAGTGGGACGGACATGGGCATGACAATGTGCGCATTCCATTGAGCGCTCCTCTCGCATTCCATTTCGCATTCCTCCGATAAATCAGACGAATAGCTCGCGAATTGATTGGACGGCTTGTCTACTTGTCTGTGTTTCCAAAATAATGAGAATTCGATTTTCGAAATTGATTTGACATTCGAAATGGGTACTTTGAATTAAGAAATGGGGGCTTGTGGCTAAGTAATAACAGCCGCACGGGTCGATTGATCAGGTTAAGTTATGCTTGCCGCGGTTGGTCCGTGGACCATCTTTACATACCAAGACCCCTCCGTGCCTCGGAAAGCACGCTAAGCCGTTGGTCTCTGGTGTCATTTGCGGATCTTTAACAGTCGTTACGGGTCGTCACAAGCCCGTAAGTCTGACAAACAATCTTATGGCTCGTACAGACTGGGGCGATATTGCGGGCGCGACAGGCACCGACAAAGAAATTATGCTACTAGAGTCGCGTCGCGCCCGCGATATCGCGCCAGTCTACACGAGCCTTTACTAAAAGGTACCTATCGTGTTACCCAGTAACTAGGTTGTGCAGGTCAGATAGGCAGTCGCTCCATGTAAAATGCTGGTATTCAGCTGCATCCAGTTAAAATGGAAGCCGACCCCAACATAGTTGGGAAAACGCTAGGTAGATGATGACTTTGAATTAAGAAATGGAGTTTGTTATATCTACTTTACTACTCTGTTTTTCTCTCTACTCTCTCTCTGTCTATTTTGTTAGGCCCATAGAAAAGGAAGTTTCCGGAAACGCTGCTCAACAAAATACTATTAGGAGGCTTCTGATTTTATTCATCATCATCATTTACATAGCGTGGCCATTATGGCAACCCCCTCTCCTTTAGGGGGAGGCTAAAGGAGAGGGGGTTGCCATAATCGCCACGCTTGGCAGGCGGGTTGGCGATTGCAGTATGGTGTTAAAATGCATAGAGAACGCTGCTGCCCATTGTCTAGTAAGTCCCTTTAGTCGCCTTTTACGACACCCACGGGAAGAAATGGGATGGTGCTATTCTTTACGTCCGGCTCCACACGGAACATTCATCTGATTTCATTATCATATATTATTATTATCATAATGAAACAATAATCATGAAACGCCTACATTTGCATACACATCCTACCATATTAAGTGACTAACACATGGCCCAAATAGTTTCAAAATGACCAGTACCCCAAGTGTAAGTTTGCAAGAGAGTAAACGTAACAAGACTATAAGGGTGAGAATAAAAATCTAAACGCAAACGCGCTAGTTACGTTTACTCTCTTGCAAACTTACACTGGGGGTTCAGTTTCTTAAACTGGGGGCCGATCGCGCTAATTTTGAACGTTAATACCAAAACTAAACCACAACCAAAAACGTTACGTTAGACACATTTCGTATCGCGCTAATCACTGCAACGGATACGATTTAGCTTTACTTTGGAAGTTACGTTGGAGGAACGATCGATCGAACTTTCAGTATTGGGTAACGTCAACGATTTTGTCGCTCAGAAAAAATAGGGCGATACCGTTTCTTACATCAGCTAAACCAAAACTAAACCTAACCCAGAAACGTTCCGTTCGAACGGTAATTACGTTGAGAAATAGCGCGATCGGCCCCCAGAACTTGTGATTGTGTTTAAAATGATGTAGTACGAGTATGGTGGATCCGCAGAGGCCTATGTCCAGCAGTGGACTGCGATAGGCTGAGTTGATTGATTGAGGTCAGTGTCAGGTTTTGTATCTTAATCAAAATATGATTAGCGACTATAACAGATTTATATGTATTTACAGAATTAGAATCATTAATACATCTCTCTAAGTTAGATTTGTTCCCAAATGTCATGATTTCATGAAAAAGTCATTCAAATACCCATGTATGGGTATGCCAAATTACAGCTTTCTAGTACTAAGAGTCTCTGAGCTAATGCCGACAGACAGACGGACATGGCGAAACTATGAGGGTTCCTTGTTGACTACAGAACCCTAAAAAGTGCACAGTTGGATTTTCAACTCACGCCGCTAAGCCGAGGGTTGAAAATCCAGTGCGCAGCAATAAACGACGCCATAGAAGTCAAAACCGGTTGAACGGACTGTAAAAAAGGTTTATTTCAAATTCTAATCTCATTCCAAATGGAATATCACACTAATATTATAAAGGTGAAAGTTAGTGTGTGTGTGTTTGTTACTTCTTTACGCTCAAACGGCTGGACCAATTTTGATAAAATTTTGTATGGAGGTAGCTGACACCCTGGATTAGGACATGGGCTACTCTATATTCCGATATATCCACGGGATCGAGACTTACGCGGGTGAAACCGCGGGGCGCAGCTAGTAATATTATAAATGCGAAACTGAGTTTGTTTGTTTGTTACACTTTCACGCTAAAACGGCTGTACGGATTTAGATGAAATTTGGCACATCGGTTGACCATGACCTGGAGAAGGACATAGGATACTTTTATCCCAGTAGTACGTTCCCCTGGGATAATTTCCGACATGCACGCGGGCAAAGCCGGACCGATTTTGAAAATTATTTTTTTGTTTGAAAGGGTATACTGCCGAGGTGGTCCCATTGCTACCAAATCAGACTCAGATGAGGGGATCCCATGGAAATCGAGGGAAACCCTCAAACTTTATAGGCAAACCTATAGCGATTTGGGTATTTTTTTATAGTAACTCGTGCATTTGCTCTCGGAAATCACCATTTGGTGAAGTGGAACTGATGGAGACACATATGGCCACCGGAACAGTATAATAATGAGTACCCCTATTTAACGGGTTGCGATTAAGCAATTTAAGCTCGTCACTATGCATATGGTGAGTGGCAGTTCTCCTGGTCCTTACCAGGAGAAGTCCTCAACAATCAACGTCCCAGCATCGGGAAAAGCAATATTTTGTAAAAAGGTGATGCAGTCTGTGTCAGTCAGATGCAGACTGCTACATGCAGATGCAGGTAGCAGTTAACATTAGGCTATTGTAACTTAGATAAATTCAAAACTGACCCACTAAAAAGTGAAAAATAAAAAACTTTTTACAAAAAAATAAGAACGGACTACCAAAAATAACACTACAAAGTGAAAAATAACTTTAATTTCGGAAGCTAGTGGCAAAAAACTCAAATACAGATCCAAAGACACCGACTTCCGAAATTAAAGTTATTTTTCACTTTGTAGTGTTATTTTTGGTAGTCGGTTCTTATTTTTTTGTTATAATATATACTTAGATGTTGTGTTTTGTTTGTGCAGAATAAGTTTTTATTTTTTCTTTACATGATACTTTCATGCATGATGGACGATGGTAAACAAATTAACACCGCCTTGAAACTAACCTAAATTACAGCCAGTGTGGGAGTTTCATAATTCAAATTATTTTGTGTCCTATTAAACTCTCGTTTGCGTACGTTACAAAGTTTCCCAGCCCTCCTTTACCAAAGGAAAACATCGACGTACTTTGTAAACTTAATAATAAAACCGCAATCATCGGCGTACAGGTTAACATCAATATTTTAACGTGAAAACATTTACAGGGTTATCGCTTAATTGAATAAAATACTTTCTGGACAAGGCTCCCGCTGACAGGCACGCGACGGTGCGAC
Organism: Tiliacea citrago; assembly: GCA_963921375.1. Classification (NCBI taxonomy): domain Eukaryota; kingdom Metazoa; phylum Arthropoda; class Insecta; order Lepidoptera; family Noctuidae; genus Tiliacea; species Tiliacea citrago. The sequence continues at coordinate 11,879,644 of OY992782.1, read as the reverse complement.
GCGATTCTGATAGAACAACCTCTATGAAGTTTTCATAGAAATTGTTCTACTAGAGTCGCGTCGTGCCTGTCTGCGGGAGCCTTAAGTAATTACTATTTATCGAAGAATGATTTACAGACGTAGTACCATCTTTAGTTGGATATTCGAATTACTATGTTATTTTATTAAAATGTTAGCATTTATATTTGATGGCTAATTTTAAGTGTTAATAATTGTTTGAGGGGTTTGGCGCTGATAGCCGAAATACAGGCTTTCGCCTAGTTCGGCTACAGATGTCTAATTCATTTGTAACAGGAAACTAATATAGCCTTTATAAATGTGTATCATTGTAAACAATTATTGATATAAAGTTTTATTAGCTTCCCATGGTTTGTACGAGTTTTTTACGAAACCAGTCTGGCGCAACACGTCACGAGACGCGGTTAGCATGTCGGTGACGCAAACCCATAAGTTTTTTCCCTACCAAAAATCGCTCAACACGCATAAAGAAAAGGTAACATACAGACTGACAGACAGAGTTACTTTGAATTTATAACATTACTGTGGATTCACTATCATCAGAAATATTATATACCAAGTTGTGTGCTCCGACCTAATTTTAACATGCCGTAAATCCACATTTATAAACCAAGTAATTTTTATTCCTTGTCTAAACCTCGTTTGCTCTCAATTAGGCCTCCTCGGGCCACTGGAAGCGTCTGCTTTTGATGTAAATTTAAATATTTACAAGTCTTCTACTTATGTAGGTACGCGTCCAAGAAAGAGTTGGATCCTTTGTTTCAACTTTTGCTATAATCTACTGAGTTTTTTTTAAAGGTTCCAACCAAGTTACATGTTGTTACATTACCGCAAAGGAAATTTTACATTCTAAAGAAAAGTTTCTAAGAATATAAACGAATATTATCCTGAGCGAATAGCACCCTAATTATTGTGTAACCCTAAAGAGATTTAAGATAAAATAATACTAAAGAGAGGCCATCAGAAGTAATGCCATAGAAATATTGTGATCCCTTGTCTCAGTGACGCCATCTAGCGTAATATATCAAAATTCAATAAAAGCTAAGTTTGACACGTAAAATTTTTAATACCATATTGCACAACATTATACTTCGAAAATAATTTTCTTTTGGTGGACACGAATGCGAATTGCGACTTGACATGCAGGCGTACCACACTAGACTGAGCGACTTTTGCCCATTAGGACAAATGTATCGGATTACGATTTTGTTCGCTAAGTCCCGTCTATTGTTAAGTAAATAGTTTAATGTCTTTGTGTAACCCTAATAATGTAACACACAATCATGATCCGAATGATTTTTAAGGAAATTTCTAATCCGTTGATTTATATTTCTATCCGCTGGTGATACAGTTTTATACTAGTACGATAGAGCGAATTATGCCTACATTTTATTGTCAAAATAACTTTAAACGATTTTGGCTATCTCGTGTTAATTACTTATTAAGTTCCTCTGTATGGTTGTCTCATATTCATGAATAAATAAAATTCATTTAAGTCAGACAACTTGATCCATACAACTACAATTTAATAATGAATAAATAAACATTATTATATTATGTTAGAAAAATTCGTCTACTCAGCTCACACAAACGTAAAAAACGCAATGAATGTTGCTGATCTGTCAAAATGATGATTGTGTTACTGTAAGGCATCATCTGCCCAGCCTTTTCCCCAACTATGTTGGGGTCGGCTTCCAGTCTAACCGGATGCAGCTGAATACCAGTATTTTACATTGAGCGACTGCCTCCCATAACCCAGTCACTGAGTAATACGAAACCCCAAGGTAAGACTGGGTTAGGGTTCCGTAACCAAAGGGTAAAACGGGAACCCTATTACTAAGGCTCCGCCGTCTGTCTGTCTATCCGTCTGTCACTAGGCTGTATCTCATGAACCGTGATAGTTAGACAGTTGAAGTTTTCACAGATGATGTATTTCTGTTGCCGCTATAACAACAAATACAAAAAAAAAACAGAATAAAATAAATATTTAAGGGGGCTCCCATACAACAAACGTGATTTTTTTGCTCATTTTTTCTCGATATTTATAGCGGGCTCAGGTAGACGTTTGAAACATTCACAGAATATTCAGTTATATATTCACTTTAAAAATAAATAATGAAATTAAAATAAAATAAATATTTAAGGGGGGCTCCCATACAACAAACGTGATTTTTTTGCCATTTTTATAGATAATGGTACGGAACCCTTCGTGCGCTAGTCCGACTCGCACTTGGCCGGTTTTTTTATTCTATCAGCTACTGAAACTACTAAACCTTAAAATGGTTAAGTTCAAAATAGAATGAGAAAATAGGACAGTTTGTGGTAACTTGATGTGTTGGCAACTGTACCTACTGCACATAACTGATAAGCGATCAATACCCTACGTTTTATCGGAGTCACAAGACAACCTACCTGCAAATCGAGTATCCACTGAAAATGTAAACATCATTTTGTTCCGAATTCTAATATACCTATCCTTAATAATTATCCTTAAAGAGAAGAATAAGTAGGTAAGCCAGTAAATAAAAAAAAAAATCAAACGCAAAAACGATGCTCAAACAATGTTTTAAGTCTTTATTTTTCCTTTCGCAGTTCCCGCCCGTCTGTAATTACTTTCTGTAAATATTAAAGCGCACACAAAGCTTGTAATGTAAAGATTTAGCGCGTTTATAGCTGCATTTTGCAATTTCGCGCCACTTTGTGGTTAAGTTAAATGCAAAAGCTGGCGCCATGTTGGAATTTTCAAGTAAGTAAAAATTTGAAAACCGAACGGCTAAATTAAATGGCTTCTGCATTTAAATTGGTCACGTAAATTTTATGGTAGCGTTCATAACATTAAACCCTACTTGTTAACATCAGCAATATAATTATTCCTAAGCTGTTTAAAAATACTACTATATTTTGGTCCTTCGAAATTATCCATTATAACTACATGACAAAGTTCTAAAATTATGTGTACAAACCAATTAGGTACTCAGTTATTTAAGTATTAGGTTATTCATTTTGTTAATTTAATACTCATGAATACAGTTGAGTTTTAATGAGCTCACCAAACAACAAATTCATTCATGGATAATTTATACAGTAACAAAAGCAAAGTAGGTTTTAGTCAATCAAGCAATTTAACTTTTTTTATCCAATTTAATTAGCAAAACAGGGATCTTTTCGCAAGGAGAAATGTATTAGATGTCCAATTTACTAGAAATTTCCATTGTTAAATCGAAAAGTTCCTGGAATAGACACGGGAAATTGGCCCCTATAAACGGGAGTTGACGTAAAAATGGCTTCAAAGCAACTTCAGCGCTTTGAATGGCTGATTCAGGACTTTTTTTAACGATTTGGCGCAAGGGCCGAGGCGGGCAAGCGATCTCACACAATGAAGTGTGCTAGTTAGCATTTCGTTCCCGCTGAACTAACGATGAGAATTTCGAGCTACACCATATGTTTTTTATTTTATTTGAAGCTGGGTTTTGGTGTTTTTTTTTTTTTTTGGTGGCTTTCGAGGTCCATTTAAAAGTCATTAAATTTGTACCTACTGGCAACTTAAAAAGGCAAAGGCAAAATGAGAAACAGCCTAAAAATACTGATGGATAACTATGTTTTGAACACTGGATATTACCGACTGGCGCTTATATGTACGAGAATGGAACCATAGTGCACAATGGCTAGAGCCAAGCAAAAAATATCTAGTTTGACGACCCGTGCAGTTAGAACCGTTAGTTTATTTTCAAGTTTCGAACGTACAATTCGATCTTAGAGCCAATAACATTGCAGCATTAGAGATGACAGCAAAGATAAAGTTAGAAAGAAATGTTTGTAGTCCCAAAGATTGTGTCGGTAGAGGAAGGAACGAAGTGTCCTTTGACAATATTTTAGTTCTCCATGTTCCTCAGCTACCGAACCGTCTTCGACTAAATACCATTTTCTTTGTCTCTAGCTCAAACAAGATTTGACAGTTCGTTACTCTAAAAATTCGAAATTCGAACTATGTTCATAAAAAATAAAATAAGTGCAAGGTTAGACTTCTTGGCGGAAAAGTGAAGCGTCATATTAGCAGTTTTGTTTTATTTTCTAAAATTTGTGTTTAGCCAAATATTAATGTGTAATAGTGGTGGATTATTAACCATTAAGTGTTCGTGAACATGCATTAGTGTAGGCAAATGAAACAAAACAGTGCAACATCACTTTTAAGTTCTCTCAAGAAGTCCGCGCGAGGTTTCAGTAAAGTGCCACGTCTTTACTGAAACTCAAGGGGAGCGGGGCGGGATATCATCTATCATCTTTATCATGGAATGGAGTTCATTTCATAATTTGTATTTGTTACCTAATTTTACATGACACTGGCTAAATGCACAAACCGTGCGAAGTCAATAAAAAAAAGGGAAGGTTTTGAAGCGAATAAATACTTCTTTAGGCAATTTTTAGTAGGGGTTCGCGTCACTAACATGCTTATGTTAACAGTAGATATCTGTAGCTGTAAGTGTAACCACTGCTATTTCATAGTTTTAAGTTCTCAGTTCTGTCGCCCCCATCTGTTTTTTTTCAACGACAGCGGTGGCCGCCACATAACGCAAATAGTGACGGGTGTCTATGTTCTATGTTAGCGGGTTTGGTTTCCGCACTTAGTGACGGGTGTCATGAAAATAATGTCAGTGGAGTTTGGACTTTACGGTGTTAAAAAACACTCTAGAGAAAACCCACCAACTTACTTACATAAATAACGTTCTAGTGACGTCAATCGACGCCGACGGTAAATTACGGACGCTATGTGGCGGTCACCGCAGTCTTAGGAAACCCACGGTTTAAAGCTAGTGCAGACTGTCGCGATATCTAGGGCGCGACAAACACTTTCCTTGAAGTTTTCATAGAAATAATTGTGTTACTAGTTTCGCGTCGCGTCTACCTGCGGGAGCCTTTAGCCTACAGCTTTAGAGCCGCAGCGATACGCCCAGTTTCTCTTCATCTTCTATTATTTCTTATTCCAAAAACATTAATAAACATTATACCTATTTTATGAAGTTCTTGATAACCAAATGCAAAAAACAATTTACAATAAAATTAAAATATCAATTAATTTCATTGGTACTAAAAATTAATGAGTATATTACTTTATTATTATTATAGTACTTTATTACCTCATTATCATAATCAGCCACTGCTGGGACACAGGTTTCCTCTCTGTGAGATCCCTAGGGCGTAATCCACCACGCGGGCCCAGTGCGGATTTCTCACAGAGGTCCTTTCAGAAGTAAATTCTCGGGTTCAATCGTATACCTAGGTATAAAAGCTCGTACCTACAGACTAGTGCGATATCGCGGGCGCGACGCGACACTAGTAGCACAATTTCTTTGTCGGTGCCTGTCGCGCCCGCGATATCGCACGAGTCAGAAACCAATAATTTGAATTATACTTAATTAATGGGTTGATGACATTGTGGCGCGAATAAAATGATATACAGACAGACACACCGTTTTTAAATAACGTATGAGTCAATTAGTCTTTTCCCAACTGTGTTGGGATTGGCTTCCAGTCTAACCGAATGCAGCTGAATACCAGTATTTTTTATGGAGCGACTCAGTGGACCGCGACCCAGTTACTGGGTAACACGATACCCCTACTGGGTTACTAGAGAGTGGGCAGCAGCGTTCTCTATGCATTTTAACACCTTACTGCAACCGCCAACCCGTCTGCCAGGCGGCTGCCTGCAACCCACCCCTTTGGGGGAGGCCTATGTCCAGCAGTGGACATCTTTCGGCTGAGAAGTTGATGATATTACCCCTTGGTAAGTCTGGTTGTAAGACTTGGGCTTCTGACTACCAGTAACGACTGTCAAAGATCTACGCATGACAACCGAGTCCAACGGCTTAACGTGCTTTCCGAGGGCCGAACGAGTCTCGATATGTAATGGATGGTCACCCATCCGCAAATCAACCGCACCAAGCGTAACTTATTATTTAGCCATGAGCCCCCAAAACACGAGCGTATCCAGCTAATAAAAAATAAAAATCTTCGTTCGTTGTGGTTCATTGAGCTGTTCATCCGTATATCATTCGAATTGGTCGCAATATTGTTTCAAATAGAGAACTCTGCGCTGGCTGTTAACATTTTTTAGCCACGAATTCCACATGACGTATGAGTATATACAATTAAAAAAAAAACGTGATGTGAGATGTCAGATGTGTAACATCTGACATCTCACCTCTAAGCATCTGAGCAGCGACAGAAATTAACCTCAAAATTTTTAAAAAGTAAATAAGTACTGAAATATTTTTCTAAATTCGACCCCCTCTACTAACAATCTACAGGGTTACTGGTAACTCGACGTATTCCTTGCAGGACGTCATAGTAAGGTTAAAATGCAACAAATTAAGCCACCAAATGTTCTACCGAAATTCAGTAGTTTTTGAGTTTTAAAAATAAAGTAATGACAAAAATTACGAAAAATAAAATGTTTAATTAGTGATCTCTGCCAAGTTTTCGGCATTTTGGATTTGTTAATTATTTACAAAGATTTGCTACGGCATCAGCTATGATAATAAATTAAATTGCAGTATAGTCGCACCGTAAATCATATTTAAATTGTATTTTTCATAAAACAACTAAAAACCTAATTAACTCAAAAACTACTGAATTTCGGTAGAACATTTGGTGGCTTAATTTGTTGCATTTTAACCATACCATGACGTCCTGCAAGGAATACCTCGAGTTACCAGTAACCCTGTATAAAGTAGGTACTTATTAATTCCATGAGTACACGATTTCCATGCTATTATAAACTACTAACAAATTCCATGCTATTAAAAAGTACTTACTTATTCCATGCTCAAGTTTTATGACATTTTGACGTTAATTTTTTGGTCAATATTTTTTAAATTAGATGGCACTGGCATTTCTTACCTGACTGATCCCTGAGAAAAATGCCGAAACCAACTCCTCTAAGTTTGTTTCGGCATTTCTTCTTCATAAAATGAAAGAAAATACAATCTACAATGCAACTAAACATAAAGTAAACAAACTACCAGATAAAAACACACGTTCCACAAACGCCCCTGCCAATAAATGAGAAATATCTGTTATGAAAGACATTGGCCAGTATATCTTGCCACGCGGCAAAAAGGGGAACTAAATTCAAATGCACCGAATTTGACACATCGCTGACATTTGTACAGACAAGCAGCGCCACAATGACATGTCAGAATATACTGGGCAGCCTGTAATAAATACATTATCTATAATATTTACATAGAGGTTACATTGCTATCGTAAATCCCAGTCGGCAATGCCAAAGCGTCAGCTCGTTATCTAAATTTGCTTGTAATTGTAAGCACACTGATAAAAAATATTGACTGACAGATTTGTTTACAATCGTAGTTACAGGTACACATCAAGCTATAAGTTCCAGTATATGCTGATCTCGAATTGTGTATGATTTCCGTACAATGAGAGGTCAGCGAATACTAGAAATGTATAGCTTGATGTGGAGCCGTTTGTACAACGATAACATTATGTTTGAGAGTATTCTCCAACCGATAACGTCATTCAGAGTTATCGTGTATTATTTTGAAGTGAAAACTTCAAGCGCGTTGAGCGATTTTCAGTAGGGGCAAAAGTTATGGGTTCGCGTCACCGACATGCTAATTTATTTAATAAAAGTTTATGCACAAGTAAAAAAAAAGTACCTTATGTACAATTTTCTTTAGCTAGTAAGTAATCACCTCACGCTAATATCATAAAGGCGAAAGTTTGTGTGTGTGAGTTTGTTACTCCTTCACGCTCAAACGGCTGGACCAATTTTGATAAAATTTTGTATGGAGGTAGCTGACATCCTGGATTAAGACATAGGCTACTTTTTATCCCGATATTCCCACGGGATCGAGACTTGCGCGGGTGAAACCGCCAAGCACAGCTAGTAATATTATAAATGCGAAACTGAGTTTGTTTGTTACGCTTTTACGCTAAAACGGCTGAACGGATTTGGATATAATTTGGCACGTGGGTAGACCATGACCTGGTGAAGGGCATAGGCTACTTTTCATCCTAGATCACAGACGAAGTCGCGGGCAACAACTAGTATAAGTATAGATTAAAAAAGATCTTAAACCGCATCTCTATTTGCCTACGTTGGCTGCATGTTGGGAGTGGGCGTAAGGGTGTAAATAGTTAAAGTAACAATATAAACGTTCAATAAAGGTAAGTGCCTCACTTGTTCACTAGGTACCTACTAAACGAAGGCCTCGCGCCTTTGTATCATAAACCACAATAGCCTTGGAGTGAATTGAATCAACCAAACTGTGTACTAAAAGATTTAGTGACCGAAATACATATACGACCGCAGTTGGGCGCCATCTTTCATATTTAACACATAAACAGAACATTGCGACTGTTTTACAGGTAGAGTTAGGCAGAGGTGTACTTATATAACACCCACGTTCCGCCAGTTATGTTGAGTCCCATGTAGGTAATCGAGGGCGAGCCTGTTGCCATCAACCGGGCACAGATTAGACATGGGTAGCTAGTGAGCGAGTGATAGAAAAGAGCTAGCTCTTTTCGATTGACGTCGCTCTCGCTCACGCACTCAGAATTTGACAATTACAATTGAGCGAGCCGAGCCGCCTCTCCTCACTGAGCTATAGAAGAGCTAGTGAGTAACAAAGAGTCGAAACTTCCAAAGAGCTATTGACTATTGAGCGAGCCGAGCTGTCTCCTTCGACGCGCGTGCGGCGTGAGTCAAATGAGCTAATAGTCGGCGTCTGAGTCATTGAGCTAGAAGAGTGATATATAGCTATTTTAGAGTGAAAGAGCTATTCGCCCTTTTTCTTTTCAGTGAGCTATTTCGCCCATGTCTAGCACAGATCCAGACCGGTTGATGGGCTGCTACTGAGAAATTCTACATGGAAAAACCCGATAACACTTTCACCCAATAACAATCGAACCGAGGACCCCATGCTCAACAGTAGCACTTGTGATCACCAGACACCAACGAGGCAGTTAGTTCATTTTAAAAAACGAGCGAACCTTACAATAGTTGCTTATGATGTGTAACATCTGACATCTGTCCTTGGTAATAAGCAACTGAGCAGCGTACTTACTAATTCCATGGGTAACTAATTCCATGCTATTAAAAAGTAGGTATTCACTTATTCTATGCTCAACCTGTCACTTCCTGTTACACACTTCCGTCCCTTACAGTAGTCGCGTATGATGTGCAACATCTGACACCTGTCCTTGGTAATAAGCAACTGAGCAACGTACTTACTAATTCCATGGGCACACTAATTCCATGCTATTTAAAAGTACTTATTTATTCCATGCTCAAGCTGTCACTTCCTGTTACACACTTCCGTCCCTTTTCACTAAATCTCTCCCACAGAAAATGAAGAAAGATCTTGTTACACATCAAAATCGCCAAAAAATTCAAAACTACATCCAAATTCTTACTTATCAAATGTGCTTACGACATAAAATATAACCGATAGCTCCATTGAAAGCAAATTCCTATAGAAAAGTGCGAACAGCGCTGAACGACACAACACTGACGTATTTTCATACTTTCAAAAAGAGGTTATAAATTCTCATCTCATACGGTTCGAGTGACGTCACACTGAATACAGACTTTATTTTATTACTTGCTTCTCATGAGAATACCTTACGGTAGGTGAAAATATTAGGAGCTGATAAGACGCGAATTACGTCACGCGCTCCCAATTTTATATTTTATATCTCTTACTAATGCTCTCGGATTGACGGCAGATCATCTGTGGGGGGGGGAGCCGTGCGAAATACATAATGTAGTTATGTTGAGGAATACCTAAATAATATAGGTATTTCACAGTACAGATAGATTTAGTACGTGGGGTTGTTTGTTTGTGGTAACTAGGCATTAGTATTAGATAGGTAACTACTGCCTGAATATCTTTACAACACCACTAGCTTTTATGTAAGAACGTAGCTGATTTCACGAACGATAAAACGCGAAAAATACAGCCTTTTCTATGAAAGATAGAACAATACACAAAGCTATTAATAATGCTAACTTCTACCGTTTTCTTCGGAAACAAAGCAGAAATGTTTCAAAGTGAAATAAACAGCTGTGATTGACTGCACAAAATTACAGCCAGACGACTTTTTAAGGAGTTCCAATATTGTTTTCTTATTTGTAACGACGATTTTCAGTTCAAGATTTATTTTTATGTAGGAATGGAACGTTATGACTGGACAGTGAAACGAAACGTGAAGATGGATGACAGAAGTAAAGCATAAAAGAGTGACAGAGATCAATGTAAGAAATAGTCCAGGAGTGAAAGAGATAGTGAATTAATGTTGTAAATGTACGTGTGTATTGGGAAGGAAAAAGTGTAAGACTTTCTATGTGAAGACGAAAAATAAAAATATATTATTTAAGAAGCACTCGGCAGTTTTATTAATGAAAAATTGAGGTAATCCCACATAATTATACAAAAGACCCGGAATTAACGCGCCCTCTTAAGGGGTCATTAGGGGTCAAAATTATTTTTCTTTCTTTCTTTATTTAATAAGAACAACTTTTACTATGGGACCAAACCAGAAATCGCGAAAAAAAAATCAGCTGTTCCCTACATTTTGACGAGTTATGCGAACATAAATGTAGGGAACAGCTGATTTTTTTTTCGCGATTTCAGGTTTGAAACTTGTTCATAATGATGAGTACAGTGACCCATTAGGAGGTTGTGCGTTAATTCCGGGACAAGTTGTATATTACATTTCTGAGTTCTATTTTCTAATTTTATTGTATCGTCGCGTGGTCGCAAGCGCAGCCACTAACCATGAGGTCCTGGTTTCGATTCCCAGGTCGGCCAAAGTGTTAAGGCTCGTACAGACAGGCGCGACGCGATATTGGTAGAACATTTCCGGGAAGTTTTCATAGAAATTGTTCCACCAGTGTCGCGTCGCGCTTGTCTGCACGAGCCTTTATTCGAATTTTCTAGCTATCAGGAATTTCTCATTAGCAGCCCGGAGTCCGGATTTGTGCCCGGTTGATGGCAATAGGCTTGCCCCCTATTAGATGGGACTACAATACTTAACCGGCGAAATGTTGGTGTACCTGGACTTGGTGCACACCTCATTTAAACTCCGATCTAGGAATATTTGTCTAGGAAGGAGTTGACTTTATCAAAATTTAAATTAACTTACCGACTCGGAGGAGCTGCCTAGCCGTAGCGAATCGGTTGTCTGATTTGTTGCAAAAAAGTGTGTCGGACATGCTTTTTTGACTTAGTTAGGTACCCCAGGCTGGCAAGTAATTTACATGAACTTATGTATGTAACGGTTTATGTAAGTCTTGTACACACATATAAACCGACAAGAAGAAAGGAACATAAAAATTTCGTACGAACTTAGTACCGGTAAAACGGGGTGAATAAGGATGCAGGGGTGAATCGGGACGCAACTTTAAAATGGATTTTAACCTTGAAATAATTATAGTTTGTTGCCAAAACGGACTATAATGTGTTACCTGTACTATATTTAACGATTAAGTGTCTTTGTTGGCAACAAACTATAATTATTTCAAGGTTAAAATCCATTTTAAAGTTGTGTCCCAATTCACCCCTGCATCCTTATTCACCCCGTTTTACGGTACCTACTTGTAACAGGATTAGATGGTACAAATAACACACTACTCGTATATCGACTCAACACAATGCATGACAATGATGAGGTGTACCTATAGTACACCCACATTTCGCCAGTTATGTTTAAGTCCCATGTAATAGGGGGCGAGCCTGTTGCCATCAACCGGGCACGAATCCAGACTCCAGGCTGAGGAATTCCAGATAGAAAAACCAAATAACACTTTGCCCAAATTGGGAATCGAACCCAGGACCTCATGCTCAGCGACCACCAGAACAACGAGGCATGACGTACTGTTTATCAGAGTTTTACTATTTTCTTTTTACCTACTTAATGTTACAATTTTACGATTATAGAATTGTGCAAACCATGGGAATTCTGTCTTACAACACAAACTATATACCTATTTAAGGGGCCGGCGTAGCATGCGTAGTTTTTTTAATCAGTGTCCATTCGATATATCTATTTGGGAACCGAGATATTCTGTATTCCAATCGGAATAAAGACACACTACGTTAAGAATATGTTTGATTTACAAATTATTTTGGTATTATGTTTGTATGAACTACGCAGCCATCCGGTCTCTTAAGCACCATTTTTACCTACATGGCCAAAAGAATATGCTATTTCAATTCTCCTAATCGATTTAAATGAGACAGGAAATTTATTAAGATGCGGCGAGCGTCCGACACTTTAATGAATTCGATGTAGAAAGTGAATCACAGTGTTGCGTCCGCATGACAATAGTATTGTGATTTCATCGGAAACAGAGCAGTCGGTGCCAATTCATGTACCGAATACTGCCTGTATATTATCACTATTTTCTTGATTCGTAATGGCTCGTGGCTTCAAATTACAGACCGACAGAATTTCGTTTTCGGTACTTTTCGGCGGAAACATCCATTTTCAATTTCGGTTGAGAATGCAAATCAGACCGAATTTCGGTTTAAAAAATATACAGGACGTCCCACGGATATGCCACATAGAGGGAAAGCACCTTGAATATTGTAGATGGAACATATTACTGAAAGAAGACATTATTTGAATTTAAAAAACAATTTAAACTGCGGTCATAGATATTTAAATAATTACATGGTTGAACCAGAAATCGAACCCGTTACACGAGAAAAATAATCAGCCTGTAGCTTTATCATACCGATCGAAAGGCTTCATCATAAGGATTATTTTTTGCTAAATAACATAGTGTCACAAATAAAAGGAAGACCATGAAACACAATAACACACAAATCTAACACAGGCAAGGCAATATTTAAATACTGGACATTTTTAGGAAGTCCTGCTGTCTTCGGCTTTTGTTGGCCCCCATGAATAAAACTAATGTGTTTATTCAGCAGAATATGTTGTTTGGCTTTTTGTCTGTGCTAAATACATGTATTTTCTTTATTTCTTTTAGTCGTGAAAAAGCACGAACTGTTCTTCCTGCAAATATTCTTTTCAAGCGTTTCTTAGAAATTAAACAATAGTTTTAACAATAGTTCAGTGTTAAAACAGTTTTTTTTTTTTGGATTGCAAGCTTGAATGGGTGCAAGGGTATATAAAGTTACTAGTTACTATTGTATATTTCAAAACCCTACATGGATTATATAAATCTCTAGAGGAACCAAAAACTGTCCAAAAGGTATTCCATGTAATATGTACGCCAATTCCGCAGGTAAAAATTCCTGAAAGTAATCAAAATATTTTCGGCTGCCCAGTGCCCCGGATGAATATTCTCTAACGAAGACCGTCCATTTTGGCATCCGGTGGCGGATATATTCGGGATTTGTCGCCGGTATGAAGCCGGCTCTAGACTTGACTGGCTTTACCAGCGTATATCATAAATTATTGGATAGCTGGGCCACACACTATAATGGATAGCGCTGCATTAGAGACGAGGTACCAAATGGAGTTCGAAATTTAAAATTATTCGCTCAGTTTTTGATTCTGGTTAGGCGTTTCGTCAGTATATATTAGCCATGATGCAATAACATAATATTATCTAAAACATACCCAGAAGGATCTGAAGCAGTCGGGTAAAAAGAGGTATGGACTTCTTGGCAGGAAAGTGAAGCGTCATGTTTAGTTTCAATAATTTGCATTTAGCCTAATGTGTAATAATGGTGGATTATTAACCATTGAGAGTTCGTGAACGTGCATACGCAAATGAAAAAAAAACAGTACAACTTCACTCCAGTTCGAAAATTATTTGATTATAGTTGTTGCTTGAAGTGAGTTTAGAAAAATCTGGTTTTTTTTTTGCTTTATTATGTTTAGAGCTGAGCAGAGAGTGCGGAGTTTCGCTAGCTAATTTAATTTGACCCTTTATAAGCTATAAGTACGTGGAAGTAGGACGGCATGTAGAAATTATCGGGGGGAAAAGAGACAAGACAATAATGTAAGAAGAATACTCTTTATTATATAAGAATAATGTACCCAGGATTTTGTAATATCTTGATTTAAAAGAGAGATCTACGTTTTGAAATGGGCAAATAGCTTCCACTTTCTGACTAACTGACCTACACTTTGATAATTCAAAAGTGCCTGTAACTTGTTTAATTGATATAAATGCTTTGACTTTTAGTTTAAGTATAACTAACTAACTAGCAAACTAGCTAACTTTTTTTAAATGTAACTTGGCTAACTAGGCACGTTTTGACGGGCCACTTGCATAGCGAGTTAACCATCTACCCCTTTTTACTTATAATTCAAACGCCATGATGTCATTAAACTAAATAAATACTATGAGAGCGCAACACAAACACGCAGAAAAGTCAGTTTCAATCTTTTGACATATTGAATTAAGAATTTGGAGTTCATTCGCTCATGAACCGCGAACCAATTAGACCGTGAACTATTTATGATGAGAAATTAATGTCTCGATTGAATGGGCAAAAATATTCAAAGCACACGTTCAGCCTACTTCACCCAATCAGTACATATTACATTCTTAAAGACAGTTTATATTGAACAAATAATAATTTGCAATTACAATAATTAAAACACATTTTTTTTAACTCAAACATCTCTTCCAAATTAGCCTAGAGACAACAGATAGGAGTCTATTACTCATAACTGCAGCTGTTGATCAGAATAACTGCTTAACTGAATTCAATAAGATTTCCGACACACGAAACTTTAGTATTTCAGGAAGTTTCAGGATAATAAAATTTCACGCGTGTCTTTAGATTGAATTAATTTTCGACGGAACTTTAAAATTAGGTTCGGAGGAGATGCCAATGGGAGATAAACGGTCCTACTACTAAAGTACTGCAATATTCAGTAAAATGTCGAGAAAATGAGCAATGCTTGAATATTTTAAAATTTGATGTGTAATACCTTTCCTGTGTCGCATTCTGTGGGAGTGATTTCATGAAAAGGGACGGAAGTGTGTAACAGGAAGTGACAGCCTGAGCATGGAATGATTAAGTACTTTTTAAAAGCATGGAATTACTAAGTACTTTATAATAGCATGGCATTAGTGTACCTAGTCGTGAAATTAATAGTAGGTACTATATTACAGACATAATGAACACATGTAATTAATATTTCACTATTTAGGTTTTTTCAATTTTGAGGTTAATTTTTGTCACTGCTCAGGTGCCATATTATGAAGTATAAATGCCATCATGATTCCAGTGCAAGAGTTCATAATACGGCCCCTGTTGCTTATTACGAGTACCAAGTGAGACGTCATCTCACCTTGACATAAGCGACTACTGTTGTAAGGCTCGCTCTTTTTTTTTATTTAGATAATAAAATAGTAAGGAAGTAAAAACTGAACATTGAATATTTTTGAAAACAAAGTATTAGCTACGAGGTGTAGGAACGATTCTGATGCCAAAAATATAGTTTTTAGACTTTTTATCCGTTTGTCTGGATGCATTTTCCGGATTTGGGCAAAAACGGCTAAACGGATTTAGATGAAATTTGGCACATACCTACATAGTTTAAAACCTGGATTAACACATAGGGTACTTTGAACGCCTGTAGTACTTTCCCGTGGGATATTTTTCGACATTCACGCGGGCGAATCCGCGGCCATAAGCTAGTACCTACTTGAATATTTTTAGACTTCTATGGCCATGTATTCCCAATAGCCAGCATCCTTATTAAGCTTGAGTCATGGTTGGCTAAATTTTTCTCAAGGTCGTTTTTGTAGCGCTTAATCGGAAGCCCTAATTGCGCAATGAATTCTAAAAAAAACAGCGTTGCTAATCCCTGACAATCACGCATACTTACTTTTAAGTTATAATCTCGCTGGTCATAAACACTGCAGAGAAACAATACTTAATGCGTGTAACTCTGCGCTTGCAATAACATTGTGCATAGTGCATTTTATTGTCTATGGTCGTAAAGCGTCGCATTCATGCGTCAAGCAAGACTAACAAGTAACAACACTATAATGTATGTATTGTTTTCTACAAGTTGTATCTACTTGAATCTAATCTGAATAATGTAGAGATACTAACACAACGGCAACAATTGTGCACGAGGTGACGGTGAATTTAATTTAAACCAGACGAACATACAAGATCATAGATACTTCATGGGTTCTAAAAAAGTTGTTGCTAAAGAAATAAGACACATGTTAAAAACATACATAAAGGCGAACATAATTTTTCAATTTGATGTTTGACATTTGCATGGTCTGTCAAATTACTATCTGGATTAAACAACGAACTGTAACTAAAATACAACTTGTCACTTAAGAGCAGGCAGTCTAAATCAAATTTCAAACACAAGCTCCGCCCCTCGCTCCCCGCCACTCCGTTATGTGCTAAACGCTAGTACATCAGTAATAAAGTTGAATATCGCGTGCCCTCTTTGATCGTGTTGGAGCACGAAACTAAATAGCGTAAGTCTCAGTTCTTATTTCGTTTATAGGTAACTAAAATAATAATTGATCTAGACAAAAAATATATTGTGGCTGGATAATAAACTATATTTTCTTGCTGTGAATTTTAGACAGAAAATTTTAGACATAAAAGCCAAACAATCTTGTTCTTTTTATATTTATCTTTAAAAAAGACATAATTTTCGAATAAAAAATGTATTGAGAGAAAATATTACTATTACGTAACTGTCTTCAACATGGAAAGAAAAAAATATTATTATACTAAAATTACATTTTGCTTGTATGTGTGACTGTTTCAGAATATTCATACAAATTAACATAAAAATAGGGAGCCTCCTCTTAAGTTCTTAATATGTATTAGGTAGATACTAAATGTTGAAGCGAGTGTTATTTTTAAGGTGAAAGCGTCGGGATAGCCCGCGAAAAAACGTTTATTTGTGCAATGTGCAGGCCAGTATCAGGGCCTCAAGTCTGCTATTACAATAGTGTCAGAATGGTCAATCATTGATTTCATAATTGTTGATTTTGACAAGTTTGGTAATCTACTATTATAATGGCGTCATTATGACTTTCCAATGGTCGGCCACTGACACTACATTGAAAGAAATTGCATATATTGGTAATCTCGTACATAATGACAAATTAATGACATTTCTACTAATGGGTTTTATAATAATGGCAATACGGCAATGCCAATATAATAACACAATTATATTACGAGAACATTGACCGACCAATGATCGACCATTATGAATTTACCAGATTACGAACTTTTAGCAAAATGACAACGGCATGACAATGGGATCGTGTTGGAATGCATCTACGTATGGTATTCCGAAATACCGCTCACCGAAAGGACGGTTTTCCGATAACACTCTACTCCGACGGTTTGTTGAACGAAAAAATGATTGGCCGATGAAACGTTTCGCCGAAAATGAGAGATTCGTCGATAGAACGTTTCACCTAAAAAAAAATGGTTAGGTTAGGTTAAAACTATGACCTCCTACGCACGAGCCGAGCGAGCGAGCGAAGCGAGCGGTGCCGCGGCAGCGGCCGGCGAGTGCCAGAATCTACCAACCGTCGATGAATAATATTTTCGGCGAAACGTTTCATCGGCCAATCATTTTTTCGTTCAACAAACCGTCGGAGTAGAGTGTTATCGGAAAACCGTCCTTTCGGTGAGCGGTATTTCGGAATACCATACGTAGATCGTTGGAATGACTGAATTTATAAAAATAGCAGACTTGGGCCCCAGGTTGTATGTTGGTCTACATATGAGTCGCGGCAGTATCAAATATTTATTTACAGAATTATAGTCATAAATTGTCTTATGTTAGAGTGAATGGAGTAGGTATATCGGGTGTAAAAAGACCCTTTCCGAAGCCGAAAGCTACATATTCTACACATTATTTGGATCGTTTTTTTCCACTAGACCATACCTGGGAATCCACTGGTTCTGGAGATATTGAAGGCCAAACTCGCATTTTTTTTTTAGTTTTTTGTTGATAACGAATTCCAAGTGTTTTATTTATAAGCAAGCATTACCTGAATTTTCGATTTTTCTTAAATTAATTTTGTTCATAGCCGCGATTATTCGACAAGTACCTACACGTACCGCGTAGAACGAAGGGGCGGGGCTTAACTCACACAACAACACTGAGTCCGTTTGCCTGGGTTCGCGTTACATTACGCGCAATAAAAATTGCAATTATTTAATCCCTAAAAATAAGAATCGGTTCCCAGCAATAATTATTGCGCAAAGCTACTTAGTTAGATGTACAGTATGCGTTGTTGACGGCTTTGTGATGTGTCTTTTTACACCCTGTAGATAGCCACAAATACAAATTGCTTAAACGATTTCAACAATAAATCTCAATAACTATGTGTTTATTTCGCCGTTATTTTGGTGGTGGATTGTCTTTCTTCACCCTGTATAATGTACATGTCACCATGTTAGTTAAAATATAAAATTGAATGTTATCAATATTTCAAATTTAAGGCTCGTGCAGACCGGCGCGACTTGTCGCGACACGCACCGGTAGAACAATTTCTATGAAATTTTCATAGGACTAAGTCGCGTCGGTTTGAACGAGCCTTTACAGGCTGAATAAAATAAGAAATGAGAAAAAAAAATTGTGGGAAATTTTCATGTGGTGGACAATATCGAGCTTGCATTTGCAATTATTGATAACATTTTCTCCCTCTAAGTATTCCTCGCCATCATTTTTGCGAACTAGTGTAAAGAGATAATATAGATTAAATTCTTCGTTCAAATTCCTCTAAGTGAAGTGGCACGTTTTTCGTGGCGCGTGCGTAATGATGAAGTTTGTTCCTCTTTATGTATAATTAATAATAGGTATCTGAGACAATAGGAAACTAACATGTACAAGGTTTTTTTTATAATTTTGTCTACTTCGTGCAAATATTTATTTACGTATGCAGTGGTCATAAACATTATCTTAGCACCGTTTTCCTTAGAAACGGGTAGGTTAATATTTATCTGCCTTGTAACTAATTTAAATCACTATCGGAACAACTCCTCATTGTATGTATAATTGGGTTAATTTATGGCTAGACTAGCTGCGCCCCGCAGTTTCACTCGCCTAAGTCTCGATCCTATGGGAATGTCGGGATAAAAGTATCCTATGTTCTATCCATGTGCCAAATTTCATTAAAATCCGTTCAGCTGTTTTAGCGTAAAATTGTAACAAACAAACCAACTCACTTTTGCATTTATTTAGCTAGGATAGCAATTGAAATGTGGATAAGCCTGATCAGGAAACATGAATAATAATATCCACTATTTCTACGCTTCGCCAGGTCTAGTTTTAGCGCAATAATGTTTTAACTAAAGATATTAAAAATATGTCTAGACAGACATTCAAAGCTGTGAACTAGTCGAAAAAAATTGCGTCCAACTGTTGGCCGCAAAATGCACTCACACTAGAATAACACAATGACAGCACAATGACGTGGTGCGAGTGAAAGACGTAGCTGTCACGCACACCAGCATATCAAAGTTGGCCTGTTTGTTTTAGTTCTTTTGCAGCGCGACACTCGTATAGACTCCATTGGTTTAGATATTTAACTAAATTAAATCGTAAAATGGGTTTTTATAGATGACACTTTCTTGTTTAAAAATACGTTAACTTAACTTAACCAAATTAAATATATTTTTGGTTTTTACGATAGTTTCCTGTTTTAAACTTTGTTCGATGTAATATGTTAAACTTTATCTTTTATTCTTAAACTACTCTTCGTATATGTAACTGCTTGAGCACAATTTTTTAGTTCGATTTATAATAATACTATCAGATTTTGTAATCTGTCTATTGTAAAGATCCCAAAAAGACAGGTCGTCTAAACGTCAACGAATTATAACGTTGCTAAATTGAAGAGTACAACTATGACGTAGCATGACAACTGAAGTGATAGGTATTACGTTTAGTCGGTTACTTGACAGCTCTCTCGTCACGTGGTTTTTTTTGTTTACCTTTATTTAACTAAACCAACGGAGTATAGCATATAAACAATCAAAGGTTTTAACTTTGTGGTGTGATGTTCATGGGAAAATGCAATGGTAATATAGGTAATATAAAGAGGGACATAGGTTATGACACGCTGCACAATTGGCACGTCAAAACTTGGCTAATTAGCCACATTTTCTTCGTCTTGTCTCTTTTTCGCTCCCGATAATTACGACATGCCGTCCTACTTCCACGTGTCATCCAATAGTGCGACATCGTGCCGTTTTTGAACATCAAATCTTGAGTAGGTAACCTATACGTATTTTTACTTATACTCCGTTGGTTTAGGTAGGTACTTAAATAAAGGTAAACAAAAAAAACACGTGACGAGAGAGCTGTCAAGTAACCGACTAAACGTAATACATTTCACTTCAGTTGTCGTGCTACGTCACAGCTGTACTCGTCAATTTAGCGACGTTATATTTCGTTGACGTTTAAAGAAGCGGTCTTTTTGGGCTCTTTACAATAGACAGATTACAAAATTTTATAATATTATTATAAATCTTACAAAAAAATTGTGCTCAAGCAATTACATCTACGAAGAGTAGTTATTGTAAAAAACGAAAATAAATATAATTTGGTTAAAAATACAACGTATTTTTAAACAAGAAAGTGCCATCTATAAAAAACCCTTCTTATGATTTGTTTACCTTTATTTAACTACCTAAACCAATGGAGTATAGATAATGTCATTGGGAAAATAAATAAACTACGAAGGAAACTGACTAATCAACGAAAATGGCGAATTATATAAACTGACCACTGAGGGAATCTGACCAGTGATACGCACTGGGTTGAATAGCTCATCCAATTTTTAACGATGTAATAACAAGAGATTCTATGCAATTTGTTAAGTTAATTTTCTGAACGATAATTAATTTTAAATACAAGATTTATTGTCGCCTAGATTGTTGGCATTGTACGATGTGCACTATGCAGTGATACTGTTTATTGTGTAAATTACAGCAATTATCTAGGTTTTCCTTTATTATATTACTATTAGCTTCTGCCCGCGACTTGGTCCGCGTGAAATTTCTTGTTCCCCAACCCACCCCGTCGCATCGCATCGCCTCGCCTGCCCGCGCTACTACTTAATTTTCACTTAGCGTTCTTTATTTTTGCTAGGGTCCTAAGGGCCCTAGCGTGATGTTAAATAGCCTATAACCTTCCTCAAGAATTGGGCTATCAAATGCAGAAAGATTTTTTCAAATCCACAGCTGGTAGTTCCAGAGATTAGCGCGTTCAAACAAACACTCTTCATCTCATAAAGATTGTGTTATGTTTTTAATTTACCCGGTGTTGCCATAAAAAGGAATGACAGTCATTAAGGTGAATCCGCAGCTGTAGCCCGCGAAATTCATCTTACGTTTTTTTGCAATTTGCAGGTCAGTGTCAGGCTTTATCTTGATCAAAATACTCGTATGATTCGCGACTAACAGATATTATGTATTTACAGAATTATTATTATTGATAATAAATTATTGAAGATTTTTTAATGGAAAATAACATAAAAGTAATATAAAGGCTCGTGCAGACTGGCGCGAAATCGCGGAAGCGACAGTCAGCGCGTCACTTTCCATGAAGTTTTCATAGAAATTGTGCTACTAGTGTCGCGTTGCGCCTGTCCGCGGGAGCCTTAAAACGTTTAAAAACTCCCGCAGACAGGCGCGACGCGATTCTGTTAGAACAATTTCCATAGTTTTCATAGAAATTTTTCTACTAAAGTCACGTCGTGCGTAACTGTGGGAGCCTTTATACTGAATTATCTCCATCACGAAAATTCCGCAAGGCATCTATCTCTAGGTAGGTACTAAACCCTAGATAGGTACGTAACAAAAGGTTGCATCAAAAGGTTTGTCATACGGCATCCTCCAGCAAGGCTGAAACCTAGAACACGTACCTATTTTATTACGAGAGCTCTACAACTTAACAATAGGACGACTGTGCAGCGTAGAAAAGCGTTCTTGCAGTGCCGAAGCTCCAGTACTCAAGTAATCTTGCTTCCGTGAGATATTACAGTTAGATACCTAGGTAGCAGCGTTGCCAGACGTACCGATTTTGGCGGGACGTCCTGATTTTTTTGGCCAAAATTAATTTAAAAAAAGAATGAAAAAAAGGCTCAGTCCCGTTTTTCGCGGATTATTCGACGGTGTGGTTGTTATTATAGTAAATTAACGTGTTTTCATTAAAATACATTCCCTACGGCTTTCAATCATCATGCATTGTAAACTTCATTTGAAACTCAATCAGTTGTTTTTTGGGGTTCCGTACCCAAAGGGTAAAACGGGAACCCTATTACTAACTGCCGTCTGTCCGTCTGTCACCAGGCTGTATCTCATGAACCGTGATAGTTAGACAGTTGAAATTTTCACAGATGATGTATTTCTGTTGCCGCTATAACAACAAATACTAAAAAACAGAATAAAATAAATATTTAAAGGGGCTACCATAGAACAAACGTGATTTTTCTGCTCGTTTTTGCTCGATATTGATAACGGCAACAGGTAGACGCTGAAAATATTCGTAGAATATTTAGTTATATATTCATTTTAAAAATAAATAATTAAATTAAAATAAAACAAATATTTAAGGGGGGCTCCCATATAACAAACGTGATTTTTTGCCGTTTTTATAGATAATGGTAAGGAACCCTTCGTGCGCGAGTCTGACTCGCACTTGGCCGATTTTTTTTATGATTACTGGCCACTAGCCATACCCGTGTGTTAAATTTATGTCGCCATTGTACACGTTGTTTAAGTAGGTATGTACCTATGTAAAATATAATATTGTATTAATAAAGGCTCGTACAGACTGGTGCGATATCGCAGGCGCGACGCGACACTAGTACTTAGCACAAATTCTACGTCGCTGCCTTTCACCGCCGCGATATCGCGTGAGTCTGTAAGAGCCTTAAAGCTCCCACCATCTTTGAAACAGGAATATATTATTATACGCACACATGCCACAAACACAACACGTCGCGCGTCGGCGTCGGTGATAGCATTAAGACGCCATTAAGGCTCAGCGTAATAATTTAATTATCCAGCAGTTTGATAACAGCTTCACTATTTAACTCAAGACAATGTTCTGCTGTTTCATTCGTGACGGTTCATTGTTAATTATGCGGTTGCTGGTAAGGTCGTTAATTTAACCATCTCAGTCTGACAGGCGACATCTAGAGACACCTTGAAAACCGGCCAAGTGCAAGTCGGACTCGCGCACGAAGGGTTCCGTACCATTATCTATAAAAACGGCAAAAAAATTACGTTTGTTGTATGGGAGCGCCCCTTAAATATTTGTTTTATTTTAATTTAATTATTTATTTTTAAAGTAAATATATAACTAAATATTCTGTGAATATTTCAAGCGTCTACCTGTTGCCGTTATCAATATCCAGCAAAAAAATCACGTTTGTTGTATGGGAGCCCCCTTAAATATTTATTTTATTCTGTTTTTTAGTATTTGTTGTTATAGCGGCAACAGAAATACATCATCTGTGAAAATTTCAACTGTCTAACTATCACGGTTCATGAGATACAGCCTGGTGACAGACGGACAGACAGACGGCGGAGCCTTAGTACGAGTAATAACGTTCCCGTTTTACCCTTTGGGTACGGAACCCTAACCCAGTCTTACCTTGGGGTTTCGTGTTACTCAGTGACTGGGTTATGGGAGGCTGTCGCTCAATGTAAAATACTGGTATTCAGCTGCATCCGGTTAGACTGGAAGCCGACCCCAACATAGTTGGGAAAAAGGCTGGGCAGATGATGCCTTACAGTGACACAATCATCATTTTGACAGATCAGCAACATTCATTGCGACAACTAAAAACCAGGAGGTTATCGGTATAAGTAGGCATGTCTATCAGAACGAATCTAACAAAAATAGATACCAAATCGAATACCTAACTAGTAAGCAAACATACTTATTGCAGTCAAGGTGAAACATAACAGGAGCACAACATTCCACTACCGATCACGCGAATAGAATCGTTTGCTGTATGTATTGGAGTTTATTTGCTTGTTTGAACGTGCTAAATCTCCGTAACTACCAGTTGGATTTAAAAAAATCTTATTGCATTTAATAGCCCAATTCTTGAAGAATGTTATAGGCTATTTAACATCACGACCCTTAGAAGCCGAGCAAAAACGAAGTAATAGCGTGGGCGGGCGATGCGATGCTAATTTAACGCGGACGAAATCGCCGACAGAAGCTAGTCTATAATAAACCGCAATTTATAGCAAGTTAGGCCATGCTGCAACGTTCAGTCTTAGGGCAGGACATCCTTTATGCTAATTGCTAATGAACATCTTGACATCGAGCGCACGCGCACGTGAGATGTAAATCAACCAGTATAAGCTCTCACTCTTATTCTATTGGAACCCCGTACTACGCTAGGCCAGCTCAAGGTCAGTGTCACCTATTGTGCAAGAGACGGTCTTTAAAATGTAGATTTGGAGCATTGGCGAAATGTTCCTTCATCATCGAACCTGAGGGCCTAGACAAATGGTATTCGCTTCTATTTCTACAATCGCTATCGTTTTTTCATTTTTTGACAAGCGTTATCGCTAGTTTTCGATTCGATATCCTTCATACTAATCGAAAACTAGCGATAACGCTTCTCAAAAACCGGCCAAGTGCGAGTCGGACTCGCGCGCGGAGGGTTCCGTACCATTATCTATAAAAACGGCAAAAAAAATCACGTTTATTGTATGGGACCCCCTTAAATATTTGTTTTATTTTAATTTAATTATTTATTTTTAAAGTGAATATATAACTAAATATTCTGTGAATATTTCAAGCGTCTACCTGTTGCCGTTATCAATATCGAGCAAAAACGAGCAATAAATCACGTTTGTTGTATAGGAGCCCCTTATATTTATTTTATTCTGTTTTTTTTAGTATTTGTTCAAGCGGAAACAGAAATACATCATCTGTGAAAATTTCAACTGTCTAACTATCACGGTTCATGAGATACAGCCTGGTGATAGACAGACAGACAGACAGACGGCGGAGCCTTAGTAATAGGAACTTAGGAACCCTAAAAAGTGCCACTTGGCTACGCATCTCTATGGAAGTTATCGTTCGACGCTGTCCATTCGTTTCAAGGAATCGAATGCTGATAACTTTGTCTAGCTAATGTCTATTCGTTGACGATATTATTATTACACACACACACCCTCTCACACACACTGACACACACTCACACACACACTCGTAAAAATTGATCATAATTTTGTTTTTTCCTTTCCTTGTTTATTTGTATACCTGTTTGTACTCATACGTTTATATGTAAGGGAAGAGCGGAGCCTTCAACTACAGGCATTTTCTATGCTTAAATGGAGACTCCTCGACATGCAATGTAAGCCAAATATGTTATATGAAATAAACTTATTTTTTTTTTTTTTTTTTTTTTATTATGATCACGTGATATTTCGATAGCTTATGTCAACCTCATACATTTTGTGAGTTTTCTACCAGCGTTATCGCGAATCGAATGTTACTTTGTCTAGGGCCTCTGGATTAACTGTAGCCATTTGATCCTTGTTGTTCAGAGCTCCACCGGGAACTAAAACTGAGAAAATTGGTAACTAAAGTAACCGGTGAAAAAATTGGTAACTAAAGTAACTGGTGAAAAAATTAATTCTGTATGGTAGTGATCTAAATTAGTTGTGATTTAAAACTCACTAATGCATCTTATAATTGCCTTTATTGTTTAAGCGTCAAACTATAACTTTTACATGCCTATTGGTACGGTATATGACTGAACCTATCTGTTATTTATTTATTACTATGTACTGTACCCATATTTGCAAAATAAACAACTTACTTACTTACATACCTATGAGTTTTAAACATTTCAAAAATAAAAAAATATTTAAATTAAATAAACGAAATAATAATAAAATAATTTACTGCTGGTAAGCATACCTTTGCAGCAAGTTAATTATGGATATCTGACTAGATGCAAAAAAAATTGGCAATATTGTCTATATTCCGTTGGGTTTAGGTAGTTAAATAAAGGTAAACAAAAACCCACGTGACGAGAGGGCTGTCAAGTAAACGACTAAACGTAATACCTGGCACTTAGTTGTCATGCTACGTCATAGTTGTACTCTTCAATTTAGCAACGTTATAATTCGTTGACGTTTAGAGAGAGACGAGGGATCTTTACATTATACAGATTAGAAAATAATATAGTAAATCTATATATCTATATATATGTAAATCTAACTAAATAATTGTGCTCAAGCAATTACATCTACGAAGAGTAGTTTAAGAATAAATGATAAAGTTTAACATACAGTAATAAAAGAGGAAACTATCGTAATAATAAAAAAAAAGATTATAAGTTACAACGTATTTTTAAACAAGAAATTGTCATCTATAAAAACCCTTTTTATGATTTGTTTACCTTTATTTAACTACCTAAACCTATGGAGTATGGTTAATCAAAGTTCTAATTTTTGTTGTTTTTCAAGTTCATTGACGTTCAAGCTGGATCGAAACATTTGTTTACTCAAAGAAAATTTAAGCCCGATATACACGGTGCAATTTAATTGCCTGTGCTGTGGCATACCGTAAGTTGAAACAACAATAAAAACCGGCCAAGTATGTGTCGGACCACGCACAATGAAGGGTTCCGTAGTTGGGATGAATTTATGCCAAAAACAAACTTAACATTGTAGTATTTTAGTAATATTTTATGTGAATGTGAGAACGTTGTAGGCTTAATAGACTCTAGCTTTGTAAACCATCTTCTATTTTGTTAAGTACTTGGTACTTGTTGACGGGCCTAAACTGTCATTCCATACCTATTAACACTGTCACTTGAAAACATTGTAAAAGCCCACTTTGTTTTTAAAAGAGTAACCGTGGAGTTTCTTGCCGGCTCTTCTCCATAGGAAACGACCAATTGGAACCGTGCACCTAGCTTCTGACGTTTCATAAGTGCCCATGTAGGCTTATGTGAAATAAAATATTTTGATTTTTGTTGAAAAACATGTTCCCCATACATCGATATACGCCACGGTCAAGATTCCAACTGAAAATTTAAGTTTGTATTCGTAAAAATCTTTTTTTATGTGATAAGACTACAAATTAACGATTTTCGGACTTTTTCCTTTACTTGTGCTGTGAGACCTTGTTTCTTGCCAAATTTCATGATTCTAGGTCAACGGGAAGAACCCTATATAGGTTTTGATAAATTTGCGATTATCAAAATATGTCGCTTATATCGCCGTATTATTTTATTGCCTTGACTTAGAAGCTTGATTTTTTAGAGCTCTAAGAGGCCGTAGACCTTCGTATTTGATATTATTTTAACGATCCCTTTACGCGTTCCTGAGAAAAAGGGTGTTGACAGACTGACAGACAGACGAACAACAAAGTGATCCTATAAGGGTTCCGTTTATTCCTTTTGAGGTACGGAACTCTAAAAATTGCACCATCTAACTCTAAACAGTCTTTTCTTGCTTAAATTCTATTGTATGCCACAGGCAAGAACCTTGCATCGCGTAAATGGGGCTTAAGGCCACCTACACTCAAACTGTCATTTTTTGGATGGATAAGATATCGGTTCATTTGGATTTTCTGAATTCCGTAGCGACTTATTCACTGGGGTTATCAGGGTTAACCTAACCCATAATACTTAATCTTTGAGATAAGACATTATCAATTTTAATGACTAGTCATAAAAGTTTATTTCTGAACAACAGAAATCTGACATAATATGAATGAATGAAATGCACCGACCCCAGCATGGTTTGACCAGGCTCGATTGCTCGAATGAACCCAAAGATTCGCCCTAGCCCCTGACAACAGAAATCTGACATAATATACATATTTATTATGTCAGATTTCTATTTTCAGTACGTTACAAGACGTTACAGTAACAATTTCACGGTGAAAAATACAAGAAACTGAATCTAATCTTCATCGAATCTATTATGATAATCGGTTTCGATAACAGAGTGAATTAAAGAGAAACCGAAGTTCGCCTTTTGCTAATAAAACGTCGGAGCATTTAGCACGTCTTACAAGTTGTAGGTCGTAGGTTCGAAGTTCGAACCCAGACAGGCGCTTTACTTTGTGTAAATTATTTCATCACCACTGCTCTCAAAACGGTGAAGGAAAACATCGTGAGGAAACCGGCATGTCCTAGAACTAAAAATTCAAAGACATGTGACATTATCAACCCGCACTGGGCCGCGTGGATTACGGCCCACTCCCTCTTACCGAGAGGAGGCCTGTGTCCCAACAGTGGGAACATTATAGGCTGATTTATACTATTTCGTACGTTCGTATCAGAATGCGACCGAAACTGCGGCGTCATGAGGATAAATATCACGTTTCCGAAACAATACGAACAGTTATGGTAGAATGGAGGAACATTAACAGCATGGGTCCATGCGCATCTATTAACATTCCGCCATTATCATTCGACTCGCACACATGGTGGACTTAGCACACACTTTAGCACATCGGTAAATAAAGCGGCCAAGTGCGAGTCAGACTGGCATACGAAGGGTTCCGTACGACCGTACTTACAATATTTTAACACTAAATATTTTTATTACGTTTTTGTTATAGCCGCCAGAGTAGAACACACTGTAAAAAATTTCAAGTGTCTTCCTATTTACATTTTTTTGTACACATTGACTTTAAGTCAGCTTTGTGAAGAGAGAATAAATAAAAAGCTTATCTTATTACGGTTGTAAGAAACAGCTCGTGACAGACAGACAGACGGACGGACGGCCGGACGGAAAGCGGAGCTTTAGTAATAGGGTCCCGTTGGCGCCCTTTAGGTATCGGACCCTAAAAACAACATTTAGTATAATAAGTAGATATACAATATGTTTTTTTGCATAAACATTAAAGGCTCTTCCAGAGTGGCGCTATATATCGCGGGCGCGACAGGCAACGCGACACGTCCATGAAGTTGTCATAGAAATTGTGCTACTAGCACAATTTCTAGTGTCGCGTCGCGCCTATCTGTGGGAGCCTTAAACCTAACGAAGCACTCATGCATCGTTTTAGTAAATTAATTATTATTATTACATAATGGTTATGTGATTAATTGCTTCGTACACAAGTAACAAATTACAAGAAAGTAGCTGATTACGGAAACATTAAACTCAAATCTACATCATAAACTTTGATTGTATGGAAGGAATAAAAATTCAAGGATTAACAAAATAAAATCTTTAATTCATGCCATGACAATTTTTAGTAGGTGAACATGCTGCCAAATGTAAGCATATTTTTATGGCGTATCCGCAGACGCTCAAACACATAAGAATACATGCTGTAGGTCAAAACACTCGCTCCGAAAACAATGAATAATGACAATAATTTAAGTTTAAAACCAGCCATGCGACCGGCTTGCAAGAGTTGAGGAATTAGGGGAATTAATCCAGGAAATGAAGAACTTCGATCTTGAGGATAGGAAGGGTGGAACACTGGAAAGAAACAGAATATTACTACTTAATTAGAACTTGGCTGTTGAAATTAAAGACCGTTCGAAACGTTCTTTTTTTAAATATTAGCTGTTTTGTACTAATTGCTACGTTCCGTCGATATATTATCTACGATATTTAATCTAATTTGTATAAATTAAAAACGCAATAATGTCCGGACTTTGTATTTGAGGGCCTGGCAACCCTAGTGGTCAGGTCAAGCAACTATTTTGACGATTTCTCCCATGGCAACATTTTAAAATCTGCCATCAGTCGTACAGCTTAGTAGTACATCTCCATACTCAGTCGCCAAGGCCAAAGCAAGATTGCTCCGATGAGAGTGCTATGTGAAATCCAGATCGCGAGAGTAACATAATGAGTAACGAAGCTTAATTTCTCATTACCGGAGTAGGTATATAGCTTTTCCTGCTAATATTTCGAGGTGTGCTACTGGCATTACACATGGGACACGATTGTTTTAAGCAAAAGGGCTCTGCTTTGCAGATTTTATATTGATCTTGATAAATTAAACGGTCTTTTGTTTTAGGCAAAGTAGCAATCCTACTAATTATTTATGCTGAAGAGTTTGTTTTTTTTCTTGTTGGAACGCGCTAACGACCTTAATTTGAAAAAAGAACCCTTTTATTTGCTGTCACTTGTATAATTACCTACGCCTGCCACAAATGCTCACAAATATTTGCCATCCTAGCGACAATATTAATGGATGAATCCTGCAAACATATATTACTGCCGAGCTGTTAGAGATATTATTGCCGAAGTGTTGACGACCATTCATAAAATTGTACGTAACTTAACATTATTCGGTTTTTTTTGTCGGTAATAGCATGGCAAATGCATTACCTACTAGTATTATGTCAATACAGTACAGCCGGCCTTAGATTACGTCACGGCAACGCTAAGCAAGATGAGGTCAAACATAAGTCCGCATTTTAATACATTAACAATTACCAAATAATAATTATGCAAATGAACTAACACTAACCGGATCGACGCATTTAGAACTAGTCTTTATTATGTAGGAGTAAGGTTCAAAGTTTATTGTAGATGTAAGCACTTTTTATGGAAGTTTATAAAATCTATATTTAGAGGGCTTTATGAAGCTAAATTATTGTACATAACTGTGATAAAATGATAGAAATAAATAGTCATATACTGTGACCTTATTAAGTAGGTACCTACTGAGTTATGCCTCTGATGTATTCAATTATTTGGATGGAAAGTCCCACATCAGTGCTAACAATTTGACAGCAGTTATGACATAGCAGTAAGGGTGATTTTCGTAGTGCAGGTGTACCCACTGATTAGTTGTTGACTGTAAAACATTGTTCATACAAAAATGATAATGACAAACTATCCAAATTAATAGGTAATTAATTAGTAGATATTTGTATCTAGCTAAATATGGTGTACGGGTTTGTTATTTACTTATTTAAATAAAATATAAATTATAATAATTATAATTCTAGTATTGTTGTATCAAAAATCTTCAGTAATATTAATTATGCATAACTTAACTGATTAACAAATGGTTATGGATTGATATCAAAGATTTGTAAATAATTAATTAGCTATTGTGTTGTATGGTAAACTTGGTAATTTGTTTGGGCTAATGTTGCTTGACAGACAGACAGAGAGTTGCATTTTTCAAGACGGTGTTTTAAAAAAAGAATACTATGTTCTTTTTTTAAAACACCGTCTTGAAAAATGCTAGCCATATTGGGACAAATAGTAAAAATAGAGCAGTGTGCCGGTGTTCACATAGGAAATATTTAATTGAAATTATAGTGCAATCACTTCAATGGGCACATCCTCCAGACAATAAGACTTGTCTTGCGAGGTCATATCAATATTGGAGTGCTAAATTGTACTCTTATGTAACAACCATAGACAAGAGCACTTTTGGGAATATTCTCTGTGGTCTGTTATTCTGCTAAACAGAGACCTGTAAAAACAAAGTGTGATAAAAACTATGACGTTATGATACATGGCTGGTGGCTTTAAGTTAAAAAAAATTTCATGGGAAAATTTAACTCCTGTTTAAAAACTGTAGAAGTTATACTGATACAGTTATAATGTTTTACTTACATTGATTAGGTTTAGGAGAATAAATAAATATCATCTTTTTACCTAGGTAAAGTACTATGTACTTATAAAAGGATTGTTGTTATGTTGCCAAATAGCTACATTATGATCATTTTAATTGATCTCATATCAGTAACAAAACTAGAAGTAATTGCAATGTGTTAGGTTTATGAGTTTTGTTTTATTATTTGGTACTTACTATAAAATGCATAAAATTTCCCTAATGCACACAAAATATTTATTCTTACCGATTCTCGAAAATATTAGGTACCTACAGAGTATATCGTGTTCCAGAATGAATATTTTAATAAAAATAACAATCTCCGAAAAATACTTGGTAACTACTGAAAACAGGTTTCTATAATTAGACCAACGCTACAAAACAGCCGTGTTTTATAATAATAGTACAAGTATAAATAGTCAAATCTAGATAAGTATAGTTCTTACCTTGTATACAGTCCACTTAGAATTTCCGAACAAGTTGCGCCAAAAATCAGAAACGAAATACACAAAAAAAAAACAAGTCTGATGAAAAAAACACTGCTTACACGATTTTGAGGATTTTAACTGCCAGCTACAATACTAAAACGTTGTTACAGTTATTACGACACGTAGATATTGTTTATTACACAATGTGATGATAAATAACTGGTGAAAGTGCGACAGGAATATTGTCAATGCGGAAAATCCACATGAACCTGAGCCCGTCACTGCCTGCTGCAAACCGCAATAACCAACTGACAAGCCAAATTGACATTTCACATCGGGAAAGACGAACCGGTGTTACCAGTCCAGTAAATATGTTTACCATTGCAGTCACATTAATAAAACAAAACAAAAGTTAAAATTAAGGGTGTACGAGCGTTTTTCTCGGCGATTTTTGTTAGAAAATGAATACATTCTAACAAAAGTGCTGAAGTGTTTTTGCTATAGGTACAATACCTAAAATATTTTTTTGGTTATAAAATAACGTCAATTGCAACTTAGGGAGTTTTCCATTTACTAATTTTACTTGTTTAGTCTTTCACTCAGTTTTTCTAACACTTAAAAAGTGAGTAAATTATTAGTGACATTGACCTTTATTTGTAGTAGACTAGCTGGCCATGGCAGCACAATGCAGAACGTTTCGCTTTGCGCAGAATCTTGAATTGGTTTTATTTATGATTATTGAATTAGTTTGTTTGTTTTAATATTGATCGAGATTATTTAATACATATTATTTGTATAGCTTTTATTATAATTTGATTTGTTTCTCATGAAGTCGTTACAATATGCGTAATACGCACAACGACATCTACCAAAGATATGAGGAATTAAAACACTGGTCTGCCCATCCGTTCCTCTCAAGTTCGCTGTTTTTGCTGCGTACTGCACTTCCAGTAAAACTTTAGAGAAATGTGATACAAAGATGTATTCAAGTTACAATGTTCCCACTGCTGAGTCTCAGGCCTCCTCTTTGTGATGCTGATGGGTCATAATGACAATACATGTGATGGGCTTCAGATGTCATACTAATCTGTAGCGTCCTCCATCGATAAATAGACTAGAGTGGATACTGGTTTTATGTAAAATGTGCATGAAAATATTATAATTATGTAGTTAGGTACCTAGGTATTCCTATCGCAGAGTTCACTATTTGAAACTAAGTCGTGTGAAAGCTGCTGCGACCAATTCGAATGATAGACGGATAAATAGCAAATGAGACACACAACAAACCAAGTTTTACATTTTTTGTTACCTGGATACGCTCGGTCGTAGCTAAATAATAACAGCCAAAAAATCATGTTTTGTCCTAATATTTGGTTAGTTCTACAAAATTAATAAAAATGCAATAAATGCAGTGAATAAAAGACAAAATGAAATTAATGTTATATTAAAATACTTATTATATTGAGTTATTTTTCTTCTCTTTTGAGAGAGTTTTACAACCTTACCCACGGGCCAGAGCCAAGTGTGCACAGACTCAAGTGTGTAACGGGGAAATTTAAATTGAAAAGGTGGATGATAATGTAGAAGAAGTCAGGAACTTTCGGGTGAAGTGACAGGTGTTGAGAATGGTGGCTTTTTGGAGCATGTAAAGTGTGTGAAAGAAGGCATGTGTACTGTGTAGAGTGTTAAAACTTTGTGTGAGAGCCTTCGGCACTACACCAGTAGATGAGAGTACTACAGGGACGATATAATAGGTTGGGGAAAAAGTTTCTTCGCATTTTTTAAGAAAATTCAAAACATTTTTTAATATAGGTTATTTTTATTTAACTAAAGTATGTAGGTACCTACCATTTTGTTCGATAACTTTTTGCCATTTTGTAGGTAGAGACATGATCCCATTGCTATAGAAATTTTGGGACTTCTGATCAAAATACCGTGACAAGTGGTTTTGGCAGTCCTCTCGTGATGTTAAACTTGACACTGCCTAATGAATTCTGAAGAGACCGAAACAGGTGGAAATCTGAAGGTGCAAGGTCAGGACTATACGGCGGATGCATTAACACCTCCCAGCCAAACTATCTTAATTTTTGCTGAGTGGCTAAAGATGTGTGAGGTCTAGCGTTATCATGATGAAAAACCACACCCCTTCTGTTGATTAATTCCGGCCGCTTTTTCTCAACGTCTTGCTTTAATCTCATCAGTTGTTCGCAGTAGAGTTCAGAATCGATGGTCCTGCCTGGTGGTAACAGCTCATAATGAATAATGCCCTTCCAATCCCACCACACACACAGCATCACCTTGTTGCGAGTTAACCCGGGTTTCGCCACAGTCTGTGAAGCCTGACCGGCCTTTGACCACGACCTTTTTCGCACGTTCTTGTCGTACGTGATCCACTTTTTATCACCAGTTATCAGCTTCTTCAAAAATGGTTCGGTTTCATTACGTCGTAATAAAGAATCACAAATGAGTACACGGTTCATTAGGTTTTTTTCAGTGAGCTCGTGTGTTAACTAAACGATTAGATGGAGGGTGTTTAAAACACGTAATACATATTTATACAAACTTATATTAATTCGTAAATAATAACAATTACAAAATAAAACGCGTTTCGCCGCTTGAGAAAACAAAAGAATAATAATGGCGGGAACTTCCTTTTCAATAAAAAAACAAAACTTCTCTGTTCACGCTCGAAGTAGCTTCACTCGGTGTTGCCAACACGTGAGGTACCCAAATATCGAGCTTTTTTGTGTAAGTACCCAGTTTTTTTCAAATGTGTCAAAACTATTTTGTGGTCCATTCGCAGTTCTTCAGCTACGTCGTAACTACTGATATGCCGATCTTGCTCCACTTTTTAAAAAATGGCATCCATTTTATCCGTAATAGGGCGACCAGAGTGACGTGCATTTTTGACATCAAAATTTCCGGATTGAAAACGCTTAAACCAGCACTAGGTCCATAAACATCGCAATTTTTTTTCGCGGCTTGCGCTGCATTTTTACCTTTTTTGTAGTAAAATTTTAAAATGTATCGAATTTCTTCATTAGATTCACTCACCTTGACATTATGAAAATAAACGAAAATCACACATTAAAATTTTCCTAATTTGAATTTGGAATTATGTTCTTTAAAATTTAAAGTTTGTGCTTTCCATTGGGTTTTTATTTGGCGAGGTCTTGGTACTTACTAAGTTTTTCGGTTATTGTAGTTTGAATGTTGTGTGAGTTAGGTATAGCTTTAACTATCAAATAAACTGTTTTATTTATTTTGTCGTGAACAGTGATATCAGGCCATTGCACATTACAATGTATGGTTTTTGTCTGTAATTATTGTTCGATCACAATAGATTTTTTGATTCTTGTTTTCTAAAATGGTTTCAGGTTTGTACTTATAATACGGAACCTTCTCACCTATAAGTTTATATTTGTCTGCTAAGTGTCGATCTTTATAATCTGTTTGTGCGAATGTTTTACAGGCCCCTGTTATGCGTTGAATGGTCTCAGAGGCACTGTTGCAATGCCTGCATGTGTCTGTCAGCTGATTGGGGTATTTTAATATGTACTTTCTGTAGTTACGAGTTGCTATTATTTGATCCAGGATCGCAAACATGAAACATTCAGTTTCGGGAAACTATTCGCCTCGTTTGAGCCATTCGTTCGACTTCATTTTATGGACGTGTGGCTGGCTCTTAAAGGTATGTGTGTTTGGGTTATGTCTTCATGTAGCACTTTTACAGACCATGCTGCAATTTTTTGTTGTCTGCTTATGAGATTTTCATTAATTTGAGTGTTTCTATCATTATTATTATTTATTATTTTATTTTTATTATATTATTTATTATTATTATTATTTTATTTAAAGATCTAGGTAAAATTACAACAATCAAACAGGGTAACTTCTCTTATGCGTACGTTTTTTACAGTTCGGGTACAAACTATGTTCCTGGACAAAGCGCAACAGGTATTGATTTTTCTCTTCTTCAGGCGTGATAAGTCCATGAAAATCTTGCATTAGTTTGACAACCCTTTCAGCAGTGTTAAACAATCTTAAAAATCTTTGCACCATTTATATGATGGCTAGGCAGTCCGTTAAGGCAAATATTTTGTTTATCACTCCTTAATTCAACCGATATCTTTATGCAAAATAAACAACAGCGTGCTAGTAATCTTAAAAATCACGTATGAAATGAAAAATAAAACACGCAAGTAGTTACAGGTCGCAGCTCGCAGTGTAGGGACTTGTATGAACAAGTTGAAATCGTAGGTGCCCACGGGTTATCGTTTATGAAACGGGCTAATATTTTATTTTAAATTATATTGGGTTATACTTATTACGAACAAAAAAAAATCGAATTACTTTAAGTGACACCGTAATGACCGTCCAATGACATATCGAGACACCTCCGTGCCTCGGAAAGCACGATAAACCGTAGGGGCTGTCATTTGTAGATCTTTGGCAGTCGTTACGGGTAGTCAGAAGCCCGAAAGTCTGACAACCACTCTTACCAAGGGCTATCGTACTACCCAGTAACTGGGTTGTGGAGGTCAGATCATAGCTCCATGTAAAATGCTGGTATTTGGCTGCAATTGGTTAGACTGGAAGTTGACACCAACATTTTTTTTCTTTATTTTAAGGGCTTTATCGCTGAGCGATATCGTCACCCTGTAACATCAGCACAATCCTAACCATAATAACCATATAATAATAACCTAGAAACACTTTATCATTCTTGACACCAACATAGTTGGGGAAAAAAAGCTACGCGAATTATGATACACTCATATTTTGTGAAAATTCAAACGAATACTTGCAATGCAATGCATTTGTTAGAATTTGCATTTGTTTTTCCGAGGGATATATAAGCTGCTAGTACCTAATGTTTCGCATATTGTTTTTTTTTTTGGCACGTCACCCAGGTAGGTCTAAAAGCCAACCAGCACAAAACTAAGACCTATTGCAGCGTGCTGCGTGACCTCTGTACTTGCAAGTTTTTGGTTTCTAGCAGGTCACAAACTTATTATTCTTAATATTTTTCGGCTATTGTTTGGGTTATGTCAAGCTTTACCTTGGTTCTCCTGGGGATCTCTTCATTTTTTATTCGATCTCGCAGGGAAACTACATGCATAGCCCTCTCCGCTGCCCTTTGAGTGACTCTTAGTCTTCTAATGAGGCCCATTGTGAGTGACCACTACTTAGATTTTCTTTTTAAATGTTTATTGTTAATTAAAATGGTAACACCAATCACATTACAGATACAGACACAAACAGATCACATTCAGGATTTGTGGTCACGAGGGCGTTAAGCATCCTTAAGTTACGACAGACAGGTGACTCAGCTCTTTTTTTTTGGGTTGGAAATTATCAAATAACTTTTCGCGCTCTAGGCGGAGCGGGAGGGCGTGTCAGACTTTTACTGACTAAAACCCCGTGTTCCTTCAGATGCCTGTGTGCCAGGGCCGCGATATCCCTTTCGGACAGACTCGTGACCCTGGCAGGCATTGGCCCTTTCGGACCCCGTCAATTGGTGCTGACATCTCTTTGAGGCGCGCGTGGAAGACAACGCACCGTCGACCCGGGCCTGGTTCTTATCGGACGGCGAGCTACCCATCTCTCACCGTCCACGAGCCCGCGCCTACGGTGGCCGGGAATCGGCCTGCGACTCCCGACGCCCGGGGGGACTGAGTAACTCAGGTCTGGCGACAATTTTAGATGACGGCGGCGTGAACAGATTACGTCGACATCTTTGGCGATGTCCGATGTATTTGTCAGAAACAAATAGCCGACGGAAAAGATCGTGGAGTTCGGGACTGTCGATGCGTTCTCCAAGAGTTTTGCAGGCTACTGTGAGCTGTAGAAAGCCTCGTCTAACCTCCAACGAGTTGAAGCCCAAAACTCCTAGGAGGTACTAGTAGGGTACATGGGAGGAAAGAATTTAGTGTTTGTGATTTTATATTAATCGCAATAGTAGATTAACATAAAATCAGGTCTGTTTTCGGTCCACCTCTCCTTAAAACTTCAGCAAACTTCACCATCATTGTCACACCAAATTAACAAATAAATATAACGCCATTCTCTGGCAACACTTTAATAAAACTTATATCCATTGGTATCCCATTTATGATTAAGATGAGTTATGTTGTCTCCTCGTGGATTGATGTCGACCACGATATGCGTAAAAAGAGGTCGAAACTTTGTAGAAATAACATAATATTCTGAATTAGAAAGTCCGTCAATCTTGTATCTTTCCACAGCCCTGCTGAGAAGATGGTGCCTGAAAAGGAAACAAGAAATTTGACAGTTTGTTGTTTCACGGTCGATGTTAAATACCGAACACCGTGACTGTGACTGGTACTTAGTACAGTCGGTGACCAGCTTTACCTAACCTTACAAAGAAGAATAATGGAAGAGGGGTCAGGTCAGGTAATGCTGGTCGTGGTCACCGACAATACTTAAATCTTGACCTTATGTGTATATAAGTAGGGTTGAAGGTTTAAATAAAACAACCAATCTGTATACTGTTCTATAGCTGGTTATATATTTACTAAAATTCACAAGACCCTAACAATATCGTTGTAACGAAACCATCATAATCAGCCTATAATGTTCCCACTGCTGGGACAGAGGCCTCCTCTCTTCGAGAGGGAGTGGGCTGTAAATCTACCACGCGGGCCCAGTGCGGGTTGGTAGATGTCACGTCTTTGAATTTTTGGTTCTAGGACATGCCGGTTTCCTCGACGAAACCATATCGCCTTCTAATTAGATGCCAACGCCATCTAGTTGCGTCGTGTACACACCCCAGCACATCAAGCTACTACAATCTGTCAAATTTCTTTAATAGATTTTCAACTTTATCCGTACAGCATAAGGTTCAAGGTTGATTGGGAACATTTTACAGTTTCGGGTAGCTTGGTCGGCTGGCGTCTGTACAACTTTGAAATAAAATACATTAAATTTGGTTGACCTGATGAGTGGCTTTTGATTATGCATGATCATGAACAATCCATTTTTCTTGAGAAAAGAAGACGAGCTTATTTGAAATAGGTGAAGTCAGAGAAATTACTTAAAATGTTCGTATCTCCTCTACGCTTCCTCTCCATGCCAACATTATCCGTCTGCGTTGCAGTAACCCAATGCCCCAGATATTTAAAAGATTCAGAGA
Organism: Tiliacea citrago; assembly: GCA_963921375.1. Lineage (NCBI taxonomy): Eukaryota > Metazoa > Arthropoda > Insecta > Lepidoptera > Noctuidae > Tiliacea > Tiliacea citrago. Next base: position 11,840,491 of record OY992782.1, on the reverse strand, counting down.
GGAATGTCCCAAGTTTGGCTGCGGTAAAACAAAAATTTTACAGGTAATTAATTAGCTGTCAGCTGAAATCTGAAATGTAATTAGTTCGGCAAGTGAGTAGGGTCAGCGCAAGACCCCAAACAATAAAATAAGAGTATTGAGATGAGCAAATTGCACAGAGCACACACAATGCACAATACAAGACATAATCTACATTTTAACCGACGAAAAAAAGGAGGAGGATCTCAAATTGACGCGTATTTTTTATTATGTTTAAATGACCAGACCACGAATCACATGTCTTTTAACAGAGTAGTCCGATTTTTATGTCAAATGAAACGTTTTATATTTTTATTAAAAAGGTAATTCTTACATTTTTATTTTCGTTTGTAAGGGTAAAACTATAATGGTAGATAAAGAAGTTCATGACTTGTCGTAGGACAAAGGATGTTATTTTCGAGCAGATGTTACTACCTAGTTAGCATACATTTAGTACGAGCATACGAAAAGATTTATATGTACATTTTACATGTCATTGCAGGCACACCGTTAGGTAATGTATAATGTTTTCAGTATGTATGGCGTTATATAGAAAGTATTTCCATCCCAGCTGGGAAATTGCGTAACACACAATTCTGACAGTTAAACAATATTCATTATAATAATATAAAATATTTATTTGTACACTTAGAAAAACATACTTAAGTACACAAGGATTAAAGAAATGTTGTAGGTACAATAGAGTCAAATAAAGAGCGAACTGATGCCTCCTAAACTAGGTCAAAAGCCTGTCTCAGGAGGCAAGGTTCCTCCAGATATCATGGCATACAAGTGCTATTGATTATCATGCAAGTACTTATAGAAACAACAACATAAATTAAACAAACAGCGTGTTATTTAAATATAGAATAAAATTTATTTACCAGTTTATAAAATAATATGTACATAAATAACCTACTTAATTCATTAATAAAAATAATAAAATTATATCCTATCTAAAACTATTCACAAATTAAAACACGGCGTCGAAAAATTCATTCACATCACTGTCGACTGGTAATGTACAAGAGACTGGCGGCATTGCCACGTTGTATGGCAATGCTTAGCCTCTGGCCAAGGTAAAAGCCAGCCTTTGGGTCATGGGAAGTGTCAACTAGCCGTTTTGAGATTTCATTAAACAGACCATGAGCACTCGGACCCCACGGCCCGAGGGTTTCAACCCCAAACGGCTCGAAAATATAATTGCCAACAAGGTTATCATACTTACGTCGCTTGAGGTTCTCCGCAGCCGCAGCAGCAGCGCCAGCACAGCACGCCGAGCCAGGAAGATGGGATGGCGCAAGAGTATCGACACACGTGGCATCCCACACTAAAGGCCTACCCACCTTCCATGGAAATAAAGACATTCCGTCCGGTCTCTTGCCATCGTCGCGTGCCAAGCCATTGGGTTCTAATACAGCTGGAACGCCGACGGTGACAAGAGCTCGTCGGATGATGTCGTTGAAGTTCGCGTGCCGTGCTAAGCGACCCGCACTTCGGCTGCAAGACAGGCCGTGGTGTCCGAGACTGTTGACAACTTCACCACAGTGACAGCGATGAGGAGAACAACATGGAGCTCCTAGTCTTAGGGAAGCAGCGAGGCCGAAAGTAGTGTCGTCGAACAGAGTGCCTATGTTCGACGACGGTAGTGCATGAAGCCACAAACCCGACTCCCACTTACCCACAGCCAGCAGGCGCGCACGGTCCGCAGTAGTAGCAGACGTGTCAAGTAAATTGTTCTGTACTACTCTGCAGAGCGGCTCATCCCACCGTCTCTGGGAATATGGATTATCGGGTAGATCTGAGTTCGGGCAAGCGAGTCTCCAGGCATTGATAGCCTCGGTGAAGCACGGCACATCAAAATTAATCAGTGTGGAGGCTAGGATTTTCCTGATTAATTTATCAGTGCCGTGAACCGAGGATATGAAAGCCGGTACACTAATACTAGAAATTTTGCGGACGCCGAGGCCTCCCATACGAATGGGAAGAGTAGCTTGTGCCCAAGCTCGGTCGTCCATGGCCACATTTAAAATCGAAGTTAAATGTATGTCGGATAATTTGGTCAATTTTATCTAAAAGGTGAGTGTGCTTCCATAAATGGGAAGCGCGAAGGAACTATGTTAATTTGGGGCCGAAACAGCAGTAAAGAATTAAGGTGATGGCCGAATGCATATTAATTAGGAACAATCTTTCCGAAACGTCATTGAAATTTTGAATTTTTTCATCAATAAAAACGGGAAAGGAATCCTCAAAGATTGGAGACCCAAGAAGACGAAGAGAGCTTTTTTCAACAATTTGGAGTTCTGGAGCTATTGCGTTAAATTTGGGAAGTGTCAGTTGTCTGTCAGTACTGTCCGCTAAGTATAGTACACATTTCGAAAGGTTGAGATCAAAGCCAATGGAATGAAGTTCATTTTTTAAGAATTTTAGGTCATTTAAAACAGTTTCTACATCGCCTCCCAAGGTTCCATCATCGAGATACCAAACATTAAATTTGGAATTTAGCTGTCGAATAATTGGGTGAATGGCTAAACTAAAAATCACTGCCCCGATGGGGTCACCTTGTTGACAGCCAACAGCAGATTCCAAAAGGTTGTCCCGATACAGTAATTTAGATGGGTGTCTGTAACATTGCCAAAGGAAACTATAGATTTGGGGTATTTCTTTTTTAGTTTCTACCAGCAAGGTGTCCCTATTAACAGAATTGAAGGCATTCTTTACGTCAACCTTCAAGATGATCTCTCCTTTGCCTGAATTTAGGTAGGTCGACAAAGCGTGTACGGCAGCCTCACAACCCCCTTTGGAGCCGTAACCTAGCTGCAGGGGCTGAAATTTTTCCGAAACCACCACACCACAAAAAATTATAACAAATCTTGGCTGCCATACGTAAGTAGTTCCTACGGCAATAGGACGAATGCCGCCATCTCTCTTATGCAGGGCGCATAGATTGGCCCCGTATAGAACGTCGATGACGGCCTCGTTCACCTTGCCGGAGAGCATGAGGTTAATCAGAGCCGTAAGCTCCTTCAAGAACAACTCACCAGCTTCCCCGGCGCCTGAACATATAAGGTCCTTAAGGTGCTGAGGACTCAGACCGTCGAGGCCGCCAGCGGAGCCGCTCCGGAAGGAACAAACGGCTGCGACCAACTGTCGACCTGTAATGGTGAGGGAGTGATCATCCGGATCAGGGGGGTCGGGGAAAGAAAGGCCATCCGCTGGAGCAGGATGTTTGCTCTCCAGAGCTGCGAGCGTTTCTGGGGAACACGGTGCCACCACATCACTACTAAAAATAATCCTGGCTGCACCGCTAATGTCACCTTCCCCTAACTTAGATTCTACCAGATGGGATATAGCTCTTGAAGAGCTATATATTTGTGTCAGTAATTTTGAATCCAAATTATGAGCCGAAATATTACAGTTTTCTTTAATTTGTCCAGTTAATGTCTTTTTGGTTGCCAAATTTTTTTGTACATGTAGAATTCTGTAAGGGAAGGTGAGCAGCTGTTCCCAAGCACTTTGCGAGTTCTCCCTGGCGGTAAGACGAACGCAACCTGCTAGGTGTTGTGCCACTAAAGGTCCAGCGCCGCGGGGAACTCACGTCAAAACAGGTACAGAGTTTTTGAATTTTGAAAGGGTTTTCCAAAACGGGTCAGGAATGGATGTAGCTGGTGTTATAGGTGTAGCTATTGAGACAGGGTCTAAAGTGAGTGCATTTCGTAGTCCCTTTCCAACCTTTCCAATATGCACATTCAGACCCCGCTTACCTTTAAAAAACCGTGCCTGGGTACACAGCGGACATCTCTCCAGGATGCTCAGCGATGTTGAAGTTTGACTGGCACTACCACTATCATCCAACACAACGCTGCTGCCGCTAAGCATGTATATACAATGATTTTACTTAAATATTAACCTTAATAAAATAATAACAAACTAAATTAATAAATAGAAACACTAAAATGTCTATGTGACACAAATGACAACGACGAGAGCTGTGACGGGACCAACGCAGTCGCGTTGGCGGCCTAGGGCACCGCGCCGCCGATGCATATTCTTCTTTGTGTTTTCTTCTTAGAGCATTTAATGGATTCGAATTCGCTCGGTTCGCTATGTCAATTCGTCTTCTAAACACTTACAGCAACTTCGGACTTATAGCAACGGTTACGGTGGATAATGTTGGCATTATAAATATTTGAAAACAAAAAGTTGCAAAGCATTTTTCTCGTTCAATTTACTGTATTATGGACTCTGACACACACAAGCTTGATCTTACTCCTGGATCATAAAACGTCCCTAAGCGATGGCTCTATAAATTAAAAAAGTCGAGCTACGATACTTATTCCCCGATCCAATAAGCAAATTGATTATTTTCTGCCTTTTGCAAAAAAGACAGTCATTATGTTCTTATTATTATTATATATTACAATGATATTACATTATTAAATAATTTTCAGTTTTTTTATCAAGCATTTCTCTTGACATTTTTTTAATACAGAATTAGTTCTAATATTTGACAATTGTACTATGATTCTCGGTTTCGTAATACTGCAACCAGTTCGTAAGTTTCATTTTAACTTCGTGTTTAGTCAGGGAGTATCTGTGTAGTTATAAGTTTATTTACTATATTATATAGTCGAGAGCTAGTTGCCACATACTGACGGCTGGCAAACTTGGAACGGCATTGGACTATATCGCACACGAGAGTGCCTTTGCGTCTTTTCAGCTTATCATGATCTAGAAGTAACGTAGGAGTGTTTCCGCAGCACAGCGCGGAGGACAAAAGCTGTCTCACAGTAAATACTTCAGCTTCTGAATAAAGTTGATTGGTCGCTTAAAGTGCATGACTTTCAAAATCGTCTTTTGAGCTCTTTCAACTTTAAGCAAAGAGGTTTTGTAGCCCCAAACCGGAATACAATATAAAATTTCATGGCAGAAGCTCCGACAAACTACCAAAGCTAATTCGGGCCCCGCCCCATTTACGTTCTCGAGCAGACGAATTTTTCAAACATGTAAAGAAAAAAAAAATCTTTAAAAAGTGTGTTTTGCTTTAAATTAAGTTGAAAGCTCACGTTTTTAAAACTCCTGCAATCGATTCTAAACTTTCTTCAAGGACTATTGCGCTAACTTGTTTTGACAGCATAGTTACCTACTTGTATATCTATATCTACATATCTATCTATTTATACCTATCATATCATCATCATCATCATCAGCCCCTATGGGCTGCAGTCCACTGCTAGACATAGGCCTCTCCAATTGCACGCCATTCAGCTCGATTCTCGGCAACTCTCAATCAGCTGCTACTAACCAACCTGCGAAGATCGTCGCTCCACCTAGCCTGAGGGCGTCCTACCTTACGTTTGCCAATTCGCGGTCTCCACTCAAGAACACGTCTACTCCAACGGTCATGGGTTCTACGGCTAATATGGCTGGCCCATTGCCACTTCAGCTTGCTTAGTCTATGAGCTATGTCGACAATTTTGGTTCTCTGCCGGATCACCGCGTTCCAGATTCGATCCCTCAAAAAGACTCCAAGGGTAGCTCGTTCCATAGCTCGCCCTTGAATTTATGAGCCAGCGGTACCGTGAGTGGCCACGTTTCGGCTCCGTAAGTCATAACAGGTAGGACGCTCTGATTAAAGACTTTCGTCTTTAGGCTCTTTGGAATACGCGTATGCTACGTATACCTAGGTATCCATCTGCCTAGCCTTTTCCCAAATATGTTGGGGTCGGCTTCCAGTCTAACAGGATGCAGCTGAATACCAGTATTCTACATGGAGCGACTGCCTGTCAGATCTCTACAACCCAGTAACTGGGTAATACGATACCCCTTGGTAAGACTGGTTGTCAGACTTTCGGGCTTCTGGCGACCCGTAATGACTCAAAGATCCACGGATGACAGCCGGGACCAACGGCTTAACGTGCTTTCCGAGGCGCGGAGGGGTTTCGGTATGTAAAGATGGTCACGCATCCATGGACCAACCCCGGCAAGCGTAGCTTAACGTAATGGATCGACCCGTGCGGCTGTTATTACTTAGCTACTTATACCTAGTTATACATAGGTATCATAAATTAAAGTCGCTTTTCGAGTCTGACGGATTTTGATGAGATTTTCACAATCATTTAGTGAAGTTATTCCGAAAGGTTTATGTGTGTTTATGTGTAGGTATATTAAATCAAAACTAAACTGAGATACTTACATATAATACATAAATCTCTATGTATATAGTCAAGTAGTAAAAACTCTCTCTTTTTAACGTTTTCGTTGTCTTACCAAATGCTTTCTTATCCTTCTTAAATGGTTGGTAAAGAATTAAGGCAATATTACCTGAAAGGGTTGGGTTCCTGACGCGTGTGTGGCAACACTAGGTACACGCCAACAGTGTTATTGTATCGCACAATTGGGTATCCGGCAGCACGCAGCCTTAAACAAAAAGAGTACCTATTTACAACGCAACAAGGTTCTTTTGCGTGTGGTAAAAATCGGAACTAACGCCGCCATCTTGTTTTTCGATGCAATTTCTGTGACATTTTCACAAATCTTTACCAACAACGCCCCCCTGGTTGGTTAGGGAGGATGGTTAGGGATCTTGGGATCTTGCGGCCACGCCCACCAGTTAGCTAGCCGCAGAAACTCTGATGAAGGAGAAAGTTGCCCACAAGGCCCGTCTGCGACCAGTTTTGTTGATGATTGCGGCCGGTCGTGGTCGTGGACGTTTAATTCGCGTTTTAGTTTCCAAAATGTAAACTATGTGTTTTTGAAAAACTACTTTAAAACCCACACATTAAATTTAGTTAGCGCTACAAATGTAATTGTAAGCATTTCTATGACATTTACAATAGTAAGTACTAGTCATTCTGAAATCAATTAACTAACACTGACATAAAATTGATGTTTGTATAAGTAGAAATATCACCAATTGGAAACAAGGATTTTAATTACAATGTAGGTGACTATTTGGCATTGAGAGAACCTTGATTTCATAGCAGTTTATTAGACTTTCTTAGTTAAAGTGTTCGATCCCATCATTGTCGTGCGGTTAGCCGTAGGTACTCTACGTGCTCAATGCTCACCTCCAAAACATATCGTTGTCCTCACCCCCCCATCCGAAGTAAAGGTTGGAGAATCCGTTGGCTCTCTCGAACTGCTCTCTGGTCATCGACACCACACCACCAAACAGGCTTTGAAACTTGTACGATGGCCTGAAAAAGGAATATGAATGCCTTAGTGGTGTGGACTTTTGCCCCCTTATTTCTTAGATATAACTATGAATTCTACTTACTATTACAGTTCGTTCTTAGGGTTCCGTACCTCAAAAGAAAAAAACGGAACCCTTATAGGATCACTTCGTTGTCCGTCAGTTTGTCAATACCCTTTTTTTCAGGAACGCGTGTAGGTACCTAGTTGAAATTATTATCAGAAACATAGCTCTCAGTCCCTTTGAACTCTAAAAAAAATCAAGCTTCTAAGTCAACAAAATAAAAAAATACGGCCATTTATGCGACATATTTTGATAGTCGCCAAGAATCATGAAATTTGGCTTAGAGCTAGGTCTCACAACAAAAGTAAAAGGAAAAGTCTGAAAATCGTTAATCTATGGTTGTATCACTTATAATGATGATGTATGGGAGAACATAATAATAAGACAGATCACAACGGTTAGGCAATACTTCTTTTCCAAAACTGAATCTTCCCTACTCCACAAACTTATAGCACACAACGACCAACACTTTACACCTCTTAATTTAAAAGACACTACAGTACAAAAAAACGAGAAAGTGATTGATGACAGAACCAAATGTCAAGAGTGGACCCAGAAGTCTCTACACGGGAGACATCGCCAAGGTTTATGCCAATTAAATGTCGACAAAGATGCGTCGAACGCATGCTTAAATCGAGGCGAACTATTCCCGGAGACTGAAGGGTTCATGATTGCTATTCAGGACCAAGTAATTGAGACCAAAAACTACAGAAAATACATTATAAAGAATTTAACAACCGATACTTGTAGAAAATGCAATAGTTCTCCGGAGACAATCCAACATATCACCGGTGCCTGCAAATCAATAGCACAGGCAGACTACAAACATCGACACGATCAAGTAGCCAATGTAATACACCAAAAACTAGCTTACAATTACAAACTAATAGACACCGTAGTACCTTATTATAAATACAACCCTGAAACGGTATTAGAGAACTCCACAACAAAACTATACTTCGACCGAGCCATACTCACCGACCGCACAATTCACTTTAATAGACCCGACATCATATTAATTAATAAAGCAGACAAAACTGGGTTCCTAATAGACATTGCCGTGCCAAATACGCATAACTTACAGACTACAATAGCCGAAAAATTATCCAAATACACCGAACTAAAAGACGAAATAACCCGACTTTGGCATCTTAAAAAAGTCACAATAGTCCCCATAGTGCTATCTACAACAGGAGTAATTCCTAAACAGCTTCATCAGTCCCTTGGTTCCCTCAACCTACCACCTACTGCAGAAGGCAGTGATTCTTAACACATGCAGGCTAGTTAGAAAATTTCTTCAGTGTGAGCCGGACATCTTGCACCAATACTCCCACTCAAATATAGTTTCGTCTACCATACAGTCCACGTATAATATTACTCCCACACTAAACCCCACTGCTGGACACTTGGATTAGGCCCGTGCCATCAGTACCCGGCTAGGCTGAGGAAAACAAATATATAAACAAAAATAATAATAATTCTTTATTTCGCAAAAAAGTGAACAATAACACTAGTACAGATGTTCTATTTCACGAAGTCCTCTCTTGTCGCTCTAATGGCGGTAAACATAAGGTTCAAATTGCAATAACCAACAGGACTTCGTGACATAGAACATCTATAACGCTAAGAGGTGTGTTACCAGATTTTTTTCTAAACTAGCGTAATTTGAACTCTGGTACTCAAAGTACGATCTAACTTGTGTTATGAGTACCAGCCATGACCACCAACCACCATGATGTACACCACCATGTACCATGTTTTTCAACTACAATGTTAAGTTTGTTTTTGGGATAACTTCATCCTAACTACAGAACCCTTCATTGTGCGTGGTCCGACAGGCACTTGGCCAGATTTTTAATCCCAGATAGATAGTAATTTGACATTTCAAATCTTTGTTGTTATGTTTTCAATTTGGAGTTGACATTTGCACCTGTCAAATTACGAACTGGGATCAGTTAGTAATTTGACAGGTGCAAATGTAAACTGAAAAAATTTGCAGGTGTAAAAAACGAACTTTACGTAAATTATGTGACAGTTTGAATGTTTTTGTGACTTTGTATGTTTGTTACTCGAGTCACGCTTTAACGACTGGTTTGATTTGAATTTTATTAAATTTCGCACACACATGACATGGATTACAACATAAAGTCAAAAGACAAATCATTTATTTCAATTAGTCAGATAAATAAATGGTACTTTTGAACGTCATTTACAAGAAAATAGAATTGATTCTAGTCGCCTCTTCCAAAAGGTAGTTTCGTATGAAAACGGAGAAGAATGGACAAGAAACTCCACAGAAACGCTTCTAAAATATTTCGTATTAATTAATTATACAATTATAATATGCGTGTTAAAGTAAGTAATCACAGAATATAAAACTAAAATCATAAAAATAATATCATCATTCTCCAGTCTCCTGCCTATTTTATTTGGGGTCATTAAAATAATAAATTTTACGGTTAAATTAGCAACCAGAGGGCTAATTTGGTTGTTTGTGTATGTGAGTTTAAATGTTTGTAAACGCACCCACGATACAGGAGAAATTCCTAGTGTGGAGCACGTTTTTAAAAAAAAAATAAAAAAAAAATTGCGTAACACCATCAGTAGGAATCGGTTTCAATTTGACAGTTCAACAACATTAATTGCGTTATTTACGTTGTTGAGCAGACAATTATTCCAACAAATGAAGCAATGGATTAGCAATTTACTTCAAAATCATTCCGATTCTGATTCAAACTGTGTTACGCAATTAGGGTGCTGTTTGATTTTGTCTAGACTCGACATAGTATATTTTATATCCGGGTACCTGTAAAAATAAAAATTCTGCAAGTAACAGCTGTTCATAGAGACTTACTGAATCTTATTCATATCCGTATCGTTCACACGGGCGCACATGTGCCTGGGCAACGTCGGGCAATTGTACACGATGTTCTCATGCAGAGGCAACAAGTCCACATCATGGAACACTACGCAGTGGAATAAATTGAACTTCAACATTTCACTGAAGCCGGCATTATACACTCGGCCCTTGTTGAACAGCCCGGTTCCTTGAAATATAAGAATCTGATACAATTATACCGATTATAAAATTTCTTGTATCGGCACGAACTATATTATGGGAATGGGTAGCCTTTTTTTTTTTTTGCCGGGGTGGAAAATCCTCATGGATGTCCTCCGCCCTGGGGCGGGTGGAGGGGTCTGTCAGACTCTTAACTGACTAAAAACCACCCCATTGTTCCCTTCTCACACTTGCACCGGGGATCTTGGGAGCTAGTACTACTTCCGTGATCCCCGGCTAGTGCCGGCCCGCCTCTGTGGGCCACCTCAAGTCTGGGGGGGTGAGGTGTTTAACCCCCCCCCCCCCGCGACGTCTGAAAAGGGCGCGCGTGGAACACTTCGCGCCGCCACCTCGGGTCCAGTGTGATAGGGCGCGGCGGACGCCCAGTGCGCCTGCTGTGGGCCGGGTGAGCGGACGAGATCTCCCGTTCCCTTTCCGCAGCCTCCTGCGACACGACTCTTTCGCAGAAGGATACCACCGCGATGGGAATGGGTAGCCTAAGCTAAGCTCAAGCAAAATCTTTTTACTACCAAATTCCGTAAAATATGAGTACGAACGAAAGAGCACAATTCGTGCCCCCCTCTACATATACAGGCTGTTACGAAAAGGGTATATTACATATCAAAGGCACGGATTCTTTTGCTGATAACAAACTACATGGCAACATTTTTTTTATAATAAATACCTACAGAATTATAAAGATAAGAAACATTAAACTAATAAAAATCAAATCTTGCCAATTGAATTCTACACATCACTAGACCAAGTCAGCTGATCGGTACACGTTTTAATCCATTCGTTTGATCCCGCCGCCAATCGTGCCACCCGCCCGCGCCGGCGCGTGTCGCTGCGGCGCCGTGTCGCAGAGCTGTGGCAGGTGTGTGTGTGTACTAGGCGCACAGACGCAGATGATGGACAATGACCCTTGTAGTGCGGTGACACGTTTTTTATGATTTAAATTTAATAAACTATAAAAATATAAAAAGCAGCAAACACTTTTAAAGCTTTTTTTTTTGAGCTGTAATTTTGTACAGAGCTGAACCAGATGTACTCTACACCCTGTTTGTATGGATATACCCTTTCCGTAACAGGCTGTAGATATAACTCCAAATCCGCTTCTATAGCCAATGATAACCAGATGACTGCTTCGTTGTTCCAGCGGGATTGCCTCGTTGGTCTAGTGTTTGCAAGCGGCCAAGCGCTAATGGGTCTTGGGTTATATTACTAATTTCATTTATATTACTTTTATAAAGAATAAAAACAAACAATTAGAAATATTTAGAAAGAACTCTATCTGAATAATATATATTTTTTTGATTTTATCATGCGATCAGTTTTTTTAGGCTATGAGCAAATGCGATGGTTCTGTTGGCATGTTACTCCCAGTGGAGTCTGCCCTATCTTTTCGTTATAGTCATTCTTCGCACTGCCTGTCATACCAGCGCTGCGGTATTTATTTATTTTTTAAATATCGCAGCATTATGCTGAGATAGGAGCCTTTTTGGCATCGCACAAGTCTTGATTGTTTTTATTTTTGGATATTGTTATTTTAAATGCTATTTTTGTATTTCTTGTGCATGTCCCAAATAAAATATTTTTCTTTCTTTCTTTCTTTCTTTCACTGACTATTCTGGTCGAAAATGTCTCGCTGCTTTTTTAATCGGCGGATGCTTTCTGGGATAGTAAGTTGCCCCGCAAGCTTATTCGGATGCTTTAGCAGTCGGGATTTGTAGTTATCGCCATGTCTACCTATCTCGTTGACCATCGGACCATTGACTCTCTACAAGGACATAATATAATGACCTTATTAGTGAATGTTCTTGAGAAAGGTCAGGTGCGTAGTAATCGCAACCGGCGTGCGTGTATGACTAGATGTATGAACGTAAACGAAGCAAAAGGAGTATGTACCTAAGAGTCGTAACAGGTGGCGTTCTGTAGTTTCTGCCTTCCCCTATGGAAAGAAGGCGTGTGATTATGTATATGTATGTAACTCTATCTCAGTGGTCTTACCATCCTGTTCGATAACAAATATTTGATAATCCAGTTTCTGTTGCATTAAAAACGGATGTATGTTGTACAAGAATGTACCGAGATTATGTTCACGGTCCCTGAAAATACAATCATTTTAAAATTAATTAACAATGGATGTGCTAAGAAACGATTGATGGATTGTGTGAAACATGATTGGTGTAAACACAGAGATACCCAAATAAATTGGAATAAAGGCAGGAGGGTGATGCTAATAATAATTGTATACTATTAAAAATAAAGACAAACGACATTTTTATAAAATCACGTACCTAAATCGGATTAAAGTGGTGCATCCTGTATCAGAGGGCTAATTGCGTAACACACTATCAGTAGGAATCGGTTTCAATTTGACAGTTCAACAACATTCATTGCGTTATTTACGTTGTTGAGCAGACAAATTCTTCCAACATATTAAGCAATGGATTTGCAATATACTTCAAAATCATTCCGATTCAAACTGCGTTACGCAATTAGGGTGCTGATCACCGCCAGGTCAGAATCTGCTCTAAGGATTAGTAGGTGCGCCGTTACAAAATGGTTTCAAATAATACCTGTATGGAACAATGATGCCAACTTTAAACCGTGGTTTACAATCCGCAGGGTGATACGATCCCCCTTTTTCTACCAGAGGATAAACATTCACCTGGGATAAGTTTACACTCTTCATCTTAATCTGAAATTTTGCTAAAGCACGTATGGAACAGTCATTAATTGTTCAGTTTAAGGCAATAGGCTCACTATCATCAACAAATAGGAAAAATCTTTGGGGGGAACAGGCGTGATGTAATTTTAATTATAAGTGATTTTTTAAATCTTTTTAAATACCTAAACTTATTTAGCCATTGGGATTTCGTGATCAAAATCGGTTGTCATAGTATGTGATGCAGAGAAGTGAGGAAAATGTAATGAGGGAAGTTTTGAGTATGAATGTGGATGCCTATAAGAATAGGGGAAGCCCAAAGAAAATGGATGGACTGTGTGTAAGATGATATGGCTAGACAGGGGGTGAATACTGAGGTGACGACTATTTTGACGTTTATTTTTATTGTTTGATGTTTTTCTGCTAACTTTTATTATTTTATATTCAGTGATATTTAATGATTATTTCAAACGTAATGACATGAATATTTACTTGTAAAGTATTATATTATTTTAATTATTGTGAATGTAAAGGCTATCTGGGTTATTGCTTTTTTTTTTCCCCTTTGTCTTTTGTTCTCAGTGTTAATCATGGTTTAGTTTGAGTCATTTATGCGGCCTACCCAAATGTCCTTTCTTTGGTATTGATCGTCGCATCGTTGAGCTCCTTAAATTCTGAGTAGAGCTGCACGATTACTGACAAATACGTGCACTGACTGGTCAGGTCCACTCAATCTGTGTGGTTCTTTCCTCAAAAGACCATTTCAGACACCAATCTACGTCGCCTTCACATGATCTGTCCAAGATTATGTCTGGACTTTAAAAGAGACTGTGACCTCTGAGTTTGTTTCGGCCTTTCTTCTCAGAGTAATCAGATAGGAAACGCCGACCTCATCTAGTTTTAAAAATATGATTGACGTGTAAAAGTGTTTGTAGAAACCTACTTACAGAAATAAAAATCGTTTATCATTCATTCATTTATCATTTAAGAAGAAGACGTGTTACGCGGACAGCAACTAAATTGGGATAAGGTCAAGAAATTGATGATCGTTTCATGATGATCGCGAGGATATAAGCGGGGCTGACTGCCCAGGGTGCACAGGACTATAGTCAAAATATCATCAGTCACCATAGCATATCATTGCATGTAAAATATCAAGCCTTACGGTAAGGTCTCCTCCGGAAACAAAGTGGCGAATCAAGTCCAGGTTGCTTGCTTGGACGTAGGTCTGGTCCTGATTCTGCAAATAGAAGATAATAATGCATTTATTAGAGGTAAGAATAGAATAAGAATAACTTTATTTTTGCAATTATATGGGTAGATGATACATCAAGTGTTAGTACAGTACAAAGATCAGCCATATTTTGCCATTCGGCATGCAAATATTTACATCAAATTATTATCTATTATTAGTAAGTTATTTATTATTAAATTATATACCATTAAATTAATCATTATTAAATTATATATATCTACTATTAAATTAATCATTATTAAATTAGAGTTCCTTATATATACCTAACGAATACTAGAAAAGTCAACTAATCTTTTTCTCAAATAGGAACTCAGTCACACTGTAGTACGGTTTATCTACCAAAAAATTACGCAGTCTAAACAGCAAAAGTTCTTAAACAGCAAAGCACTTAAATCTTTCTAATCTCTTGGTAATTTATTATAAATAATTGGGCCCATGCAATAAACAGTTTTGCGCATTAAATCGGTTATTCACCTCAATTAGAAAAAAAAGAAGAAAGAAAGAAAATACGTTTATTTGCGGCAAACAACGCAAATAAATAAAAACACAAACACGAAATAACAAGTTGAGGGAAAATATGCGTCACATTCACGCAAAACGGCCATCGCTCAGCATAATGCTGCGAGACAGAGCCCCAGCCCCAGCGTTTTCAGCGACAGCCGGCGTTGACGTCATGACGTCAACCGGTGCAGCATTAAATGAGATAAAAATAAACAAAATAAGAAATAAAATAAATACAATGCTTCGTTATCTATGTTTATATAAATATTATATCTAGAATGGCAACATTCAGTAACGTCGGCAAAGACTCAAGCAAGAATTGACATAGACACAGAGTACTCGTATAACCTACTGTTGTCACGACTATTTCTTGGAGCTACATCAGCCATACGTTCGAAACGACTAGGTATACATACTATACTGCCATCACTAATACCGCTGCCTACTAGATAAGTTTGTGACGATAATATTGGTCGGAAACCTAAAGTATTGTCACGAACCGACGACGTTGAAAAGTTTTTAAAAGAAGCTCCGGATTACCTGGCAACAAAGTTCAGTTGAACTTTAAAAATAGAATGTGTATGTCAGTAGCGAAGCTACAACTTCCATTAGAAGGAAGCCAATTTTTTTTTCTATTCACCTTATCTCAAGATAACATCAAAGTACCTCAAAAATTTAAGTCATTCTTTTACTTTTCTCAGTTTAACGCCATAATTCGTCTGAATTCTTCGGTAAGACAAAAAATTTAAACATGGGTTCGCGATTTAGGACAGACTATAGGTAGGTACGCCATTTTTATCTTATGATTTATTAAATACCTGTAATGTGACTATTTGAGTAGGTACATAGTCATAGTAAACTCAAGCAGAGTAGTTGTTTCAAAGGGAAGCCGGTAGGAATGGAGTTGTATGAAGCCCTCGCCCCTGGTGTATGTAGATAATTTATATACACCGTGGCATTTTAATCGTCTTACAACGGCAGCCCACTTCATGTATCTACTTATCATTCATGAAAGTAAAAAAAAATATTTATTAAATTAGTTTTTTTTTAATATTATTCATTATGAGGCTTGGTGTAGATTGAAACACCCTGTTATGAGAGCAGTGCAAACCTTGCGCACATTCCGCCCTTGGAACGCAAGGCTCGCACCGCGCTCGTAACAAGGTGTTTCAAACTACATCATGCGTCATATCAAATAATATTTTTTTTTTGTTTTTCAAATGTTAATAAATATTTTTTTTACTTTCATGAATGATAAGTAGATACATGAAGTGGGCTGCCGTTGTAAGACGATTAAAATGCCACGGTGTATATAAATTATCTACATAGTTATTCGATTGTACACGTTTAAAAAAAGGGGGGGGGGGGGGAATCAAAGGGCATCAAAAATCTCGTCCGTATCACTGTCAACAGGAAAGTGCCCAAAAGGCTGGCAGCATTGATACGTTGAATTGCAATGATTATTTGACCTAAAAATAGGCCACCACTTTTGACTGAAATAGATATTAACCCTTACTTACTTATTACGTCATACTTGTAAAAATCCACAGTTGTCTTAGTTTTGGTGCTAGCTTGTATATTTGTATTACTAGCCGTGCTAGGCTTACCAATGGGAGAAGCTGAAATTTTCTTCTTGTGAGTCACATGATGCAAGGATTCTGAAATGACAACGTTGCTTTAAAAATGTATGATCTGTAGAAAGGACCGGAGGGGCAATTCCCATAATTAAAAAAAAAAAACTTGTCAAAAAATAATAAGCCATAGCGACGTAACTAGTGAAGTAACCATACGATTCGGTACTCGATACTCACGATAAATCGATTCAAGTTAAATGTCAAAACGGGCCTATTATTTTTTGACAACTATAGTCTCAATGGCGACGTTTTAAAGCCATGAGGGACAACACACTCTTCTGAACAGGCCTCTTTTCATACAGAGAAAGGGGTTCCTCCCTTCTCTCTGTAATAAGTACCTTTGCACGACGGACACATCTAGCTGTACTTTACTAGTATAAGCTGACCTCAGCTGACAGAAAGCCTATAAAATACGAAGTCAGCTTAAAATGGAAATGTATAGTTTGACCTCTCGTCGTGTTTACGCACTAAGTCTAGGTACCTACGTGCTCAAAATAACAAATAATAAAAATGACGAGATTTCTTATCACACTAATATTATAGACGAAAGTTTCTCTTTTTTTTAGTTTGTGAGTATGTGTACACACACACACACTCACAAACTTCTTGACGCTCAAACGGCTGGACCAATTTTGATAAAATTTTGTATGGAGGTAGCTGACACCCTGGATTAACTTAAAGGTTTTTATCCCGATATGCCCACGGGATCGAGACTTACGCGGGTGAAACCGCGGGGAGCAGCTATTAATTTATAATTTACAAAACAAACATAATAAAAGACTTACTGATTTTTTCATGAGGTGGTGCGTCATAATGCATTTCATTAATAAAAACCTGTCCACTCGTAGCAGGAAGGTAGTGAGCTCGATGAGAATATAAGTAGATAGCAACTGACAGAAGAATGAACAGTACGATCCAGGGGTTCCACCGGCAGCGCCTCCTGGTCCCCGCAGCCGAATACGAGCATTCTTGAAGTGAAGATCGACGTTCGTGTTCTGTTTTCGGAAAGGACATCAACATAGAAACAAAAGAAAGAGGAAGGTATGGATCACAGATCAGAAAAATTATCTGTGGTATTGATTTTATGTGGGCGTACAAGCAAAAAGGGTCCAGTTCTCGGCATTTAGTTTCCGAGATATACGCAGTTTTGTTAAGTTGGGTGAAAAAATTGCATTACGCGATTTTAATTGATTATTAATTAATGCTCAATTATCTACAAGTTCATATATACTTAGTTTTTCTCAAACCATGCTTTTTCAGAGTTTCAACATCAAATGTCTGACAAAATAAAAAATTACAGTTTTTAGGGTTCCGTACCCAAAGGGTAAAATGGGAACCCTATTACTAAGGCTCCGCCGTCTGTCTGTCTGTCCGTCTGTCACCAGGCTGTATCTCATGAACCGTGATAGTTAGACAGTTGACATTTTCACAGATGATGTATTAATATTGTGCTATAACAACAAATACTAAAAAACAGAATAAAATAAATATTTAAGGGGGCTCCCATACAACAAACGTGATTTTTTTGCTCATTTTTGCTCGATATTAATAACGGCAACAGGTAGGACGCTTGAAATATTCACAGAATATTTGGTTATATATTCACTTTAAAAATAAATAAATAATTAAATTAAAATAAAACACATATTTAAGGGGGGCTCCCATACAACAAACGTGTTTTTTTTGCCGTTTTTACAGATAATGGTACGGAACCCTTCGTGTGCGAGTCCGACTCGCACTTGGCCGGTTTTTTTAATATTGTTTAATCCCTATTATCAATTGACTAGTCTAGATAGACAGAATCTGGTCGTAACTTAATACGGATGCACTACTGGACCCTTTTCTTGGACGCCCAGATATGAATTCATATGGGTACCTGTACACACACAATGTTCCGTTCGACACATTCGATTCGGCAGTATTTGTTGAACAATAAAGCCGACCCGAAGCATTTCTTTAACATAACCGGCTTTCATTCGCCGCGTGCCGATCGGCAAACTACGTTCGGCATTTACCTTCGCGGAATTTTGTTCGGATCGCCTCGACACAATTCGAGCTAAGCCGAGCAGTTTTTCCCGATACGTAAGTACCTACCTACATATATTGGATTTTGCCGCCCGGCAAAGCCGAATCATGCCGAGCCGAGCAAGTGTGTAGCACCGTGCACAGTATTTCGTGCTAATGCATAACGTGCTCATGCTACTGCTGTTGGGTTTTCCCATCAGGAATATGTCAGGAGCTGCCCGGAGTCTGGTTTTGTGTCGGTTGATGACAATAGGCTAGCCACCAAACTATACTCCATAGGTTTAGGTAGTTAACTAAAGGTAAACAAATCATAAAAAGGGTTTTTATAGATGACACTTTCTTGTTGTAACTTATAACCATTTATTTTTATTTTTTAATATTATTACGAAAGTTTCCTATTTTACTACTGTATGTTAAACTTTATCATTCATTCTTATACTACTTTTCGTAGATGTAATTGCTTGAGCACAATTATTTAGTTAGATTTAAATATTACTATATTATTTTGTAATCTGTCTATTGTAAAGAGCCCAAAAAGACATGTTCTCTAAACATGAACGAAATAAAACGTTGCTAAATTAAA
Source organism: Tiliacea citrago (assembly GCA_963921375.1). Lineage (NCBI taxonomy): Eukaryota > Metazoa > Arthropoda > Insecta > Lepidoptera > Noctuidae > Tiliacea > Tiliacea citrago. The sequence continues at coordinate 11,821,488 of OY992782.1, read as the reverse complement.
GAGTACAACGGTGACGTAGCATGCCAAGTGCAGTGCCAGGTATTACGTTTAGTCGGTTACTTGACAGCTCTCTCGTCACGTGGGTTTTTTTTTTACCTTTATTCAATTACCTAAACCAACGGAATATACTAGGTAAAGTCAGGTAAATTAATTGAAAACCAACCAAGGAAAAAAAACTAAGCTGTTTTTCGAAGTGAGTAGTGACAACATGATTTTGCGTCCGGTAAGTGAGTTTTTTCAATTTTAGAATAGAATAATTATTTGCCAGACACATAAAAATATATTTGATTCTTGATGTTTTGTGTGAATTGATTCGAACAAGGCATCTATATTATCATAAGTGTATTTGTCCTAGAAACACGTACGACATATAGCTTTTACCTACGTGTCATAGTTTAAAAAAAAATAGTCAAATTGGCGTGGGGTGGGAAACATTAGTCAGGCGTCGGTCCCGCCGTAATGTGTTAGTTAATAACTTACAGTTTTTCTATTTCAAATACACACCCAAAATGTCGTGTAAATAATTATTTCAAAAATAAGATAGTACAAGAAACAGAAGTAGTTAATTTAGATATATCAGTAATAAAAAAATGCTTTAGACGACATTGAGAAGAGAGCGTCTCAAGAACTCGTGATTGCTATTATTACTTTATACCAAAAAGTGTAATTTTTATTAAAAATTGTATCTAATTATAAGTTTATGAATACCTATTATTGTCCAAAATATTTGTGATGCTAGTTAATTACTTACATAGACAACTAATAGATAATTATTTAGATAGTCTCTTTAATAACTTCGTGCCTTGTTTTTTTTTTTTTTTTTTTAAAAAAAACGTTGCCCCACACTAGGAATTTCTCCTGTATCGTGGGTGCGTTTACAAACATTTAAACTCACATACACAAACAGCTAGACCCGGAACAACTACTTATAGGTCATACAAATATTTGTTCCGTGCGGGAATCGAACCCGCGACACGCAGCGCAGCAGTCAATCGCTTAACCACGCGCCAACCGTGGCGTCAATTATTTGACATTTTCTGTACATATTAGGGTTATTGGTAAAACACCAACAACCTCTTAAGGGGTCATTGTACTCATCATTCTGAACAACTTTTATTATGGGACCAAACCCGAAATCGCGAAAAAAAATCTGCTCTTCCCTACATTTTGACGAGTTATGCGAACATAAATCTAAGAAACAGCTGATTTTATTCGCGATTTCAGTTTTGGTCACATAGTAAAAAATGTTCATAATGATGAGTACAATGACCCCTTAAGAGGTTGTTGGTGTTTTACCAATAACCCTGTATATATAATATATGTGTCTGTACTTAGATAGTTTTTTTGCTTATAATCGTTTCTTTTTCAAGCCTGGCTCCTTACTTCGGAGGTGAAGCCTAACTAGGTGGGAGAAATTAATAGCCAAGTCTCACTTCTTCTATATCAAACTTTCTTTAGAGAAAATATTGCTAAATAATGCAATTTAAAATATAATTACTTACTTGAAAATTGCAATATGTTCATACAAAAAAATTAGCACCTGAGTGGAGGGCGGGTGTAAAATATGACCTACATGGTAAGAGAAGTCCAGGGGAGGATACCCATCCTCCCCCGGACCCCCCCCCGGTAATGTTTTACATGAAGCAGTTTCCCTAGGAAGCGGGCAAATGCTAATATAAAAATAATAGGTACTTACTGGGATTCCGTTGCGTGGACACTATTTTGATGATCTTCCTGACCGGCACGTAGGTGTTCATTGTTAGAAGGTTGAATACAAAATAATGTTCTATCACGCTAGTTTAAGAAACTACTCTGTTATCTAAACAACAATTCTGTAGGATTCTAAACAATAACTGTAGGATGTGTACGCATTGCTAGTGTTGTTATAGGTTTTGTGGTAAGAATTTGTGTACTTATTGACAAATAGACGGAAGTAGGTAAGTGTTATCCTCCCGACCGAATTTCAGGGGGTCTACTCCGAAGCGCTAAACCGAAGTATCGGCCGAATGTTCGGCCGTTTTATAACTTCCGAAGTGTCCTTTTTTTACTTTGAGTCCTTACCCGACTTCAAGTCACAGTTTTGACTTTGGTTTATCTCTGCGACTGCCTTTTTTTTTCGCCGTAATCAGCGACAGTTAGCCGTAGTAAAGAAGCGACCGAACGTTGAGTAGACCCTCAGGCCTAACTATCCTTAGGAGCCGAGCAAAAAGAAAAAAAGTCAGAATGAATGACAAGCGAAAACGAAGTAATAGCGCGGGTGGGCAATGCGATGCGACGCGGTGGCTCAGGGGGCGAGGGACTTTTATAAAAATGTGGCTGTTATTTTAGTATATTGTGTATCTCACGACTTCCACGGGAACGAAGTAGCAGGCCGTGATAACTTATGATTTTTTTTTTGTACGTTGGCAACGTGTTATTGGGGTTTTCCCAGTAGCAGCCCTTAGTGTGCGTCAGAATGGCTGGTTGCCTGTGGCTTTGGTCTATGAGAGTTGATTAAAAAATTGCTACATAATTGCTTATATTTGCTACATTTAATAAATAATTGCTACATACTATATATATTTAGAAATAACATTTTTTTTTTTGTACAGCCATCCTGACGTTTGGTTGGCTGGTCGCCTCCTAGTTTAAAGCCAAGCATGCAGAGTTTCCCGAAATGTATTGCGTCAATAATTGCTACATATTTGCTTCATTTATCTAATTTAGTTGTATATTCAAACATATGTTAAATAAAGGATGTAGCAATTATTTTAATTATCCCAAGGAAAAGTGCCTGATAAAACAATAAAGGCAAATACTTAGTTATGTTGAATCGGTTTAATCGTTTAGGCTCTGGCAACAGCGTAAGTAATGCGATTCTTGCGTTAAAAAAAAATATGTACCTACCCTCAATAATCCAATAATTATCATTATAACAATTATTCTTAGTCATTGCTAGTGCAGATATCGTATTGGAATCACAGTCTAGGCATTATATCGTTATCGTTATATGTTGCCAGAGCCTAAACGATTAAACCGATTCAACATAACTAAGTATTTGCCTTTATTGTTTTATCAGGCACTTTTCCTTGGGATAATTAAAATAATTGCTACATCCTTTATTTAACATATGTTTGAAGATACAACTAAATTAGATAAATGAAGCAAATATGTAGCAATTATTGACGCAATACATTTCGGGAAACTCTGCATGCTTGGCTTTAAACTAGGAGGCGACCAGCCAACCAAACGTCAGGATGGCTGTACAAAAAAAATATGTTATTTCTAAATATATATAGTATGTAGCAATTATTTATTAAATGTAGCAAATATAAGCAATTATGTAGCAATTTTCTAATCAACTCTCATAGACCAAAGCCACAGGCAACCAGCCATTCTGACGTACACAGCCCTTAGTCTGGATTTTTGCCAGGTTGGTGTCAGTCGGCTCATCTCAATCACCTCCTGGTACGTGGGACTGGCGAAATGGGGATGTATTGTACACCAACCCTTCAGGAAATGGGTGGAATAAAATAGAATATTATAAGCGTTTATTGTCTCCTGCAGTGTTACAGCTAGTAGTAGAGGTCGTCTTATTTAAAAATGCACGCCCGTCCACAAAACCTGATATATAGGTACAGACATTTGAAATTGCATGTGTCGTAAGATGATTTGATAATTTGAATTTTCGCGACAGCCCTAGGGATATTGCGAAAACACGGATAATTATTGTCGTGATTTCTTTGATTTAATTTAAAAAAATGTATTAATTTAATACCGAATTATAATATTCACTGTGGCAACACTGTCAAAGTACAAATTATTAACGTTGTAACAAACTTTTAAATGTATTTTCATTATGGCAACTGAATGTATTATTTTACTTTCACAACACAGAAATAACGGTTATGATGTTATCGTTATTTCTGAGTGGGGGAAAAGTTATTTTAAGTCGTAAAATGTAGTGCAAGACCAGTCGTCGTTTACACAGAGTACATTTGTATATGTCGTTTAGTTGTGAAATAGTGTAGTTGTGCGGAATAAAGTGTTAGCAAGAAAATAGTGTTTTTCATCAAATTATAGAATGGTGAAAATATTTCTCAATCTTTGTTGAGACCAGCCTTCTCAAAATCGCCGCGCGCTGGCGGCTGTGAACGAGGGGTGCGGAGGCAGCGGCGAGTAAGACGGCCGCACTGCTGGACGCGGGCGCGGGCGCCCGGCCCCCGCGCCACGAGAATCAGCTGTTACACGCCTACACGCACGGCTGCGCTTACGTCCTTATTCTTGTTTGCTTTTAACCGACACAGTCTATGTAATTTCGTATTTCCTTTTATGTTCATTATATATACATGTTATACAGTCCACTCCTTTCATTTTTTCTCCACAAAGACCTATCGTCGCGATAATTGGTCCTTCTACCGTTAACGTTTGAACCGATAAAGAAAGAACGGAAGTTTTCGAAATTCAAAAATCAACGGTTCGTCGGTTGGAGAACAAAGGACTTCATCTTCGGGTTGAAGTTCCACAAGAGGTCATCGTGAAGGTCGATACGGCATGGGCATCAGCCGTCTTCGTCGAGTTCAAACTAGTGTTGCCCAAATTCAGTCTTGGTCTTGCAGTCTTGGTCTTGTTCTTGCGTTTTTGCAAGACCAAGACCAAGAACAAGACCGCGTATTTTTAGCAAGACCAAGACCAACACTGACCGTGCAAGACTTGAGCAAGAACAAGACATAGCCTGCAAGACTCTTGCGTCTTGCAGCTAGGACTTAGCGCTATTTCACTGAGTAGTTAGGTGTAACAGTTCGGTGTATAGGTAGGTACTATCGGCCCAAGTTAAGCATGCTCACTTAAGAAAATATTCCTGCGAGAGCGCAGCTAGTGACAAACCACACCCCTTCCTAGTTTCCCCCAATTAGAGACAATATGCATTTGTGTGAGTAATGAGCGAGTAACATAAAATAACAAACATTAGCTAGAGCGCGGCAGTGCCAATTTGCTCTCGCTAATTGTTGACGCTTCCCTTAAATTCCTATCGCCATTTCATTTTACGACCTGTTTATTTCTATCGGACTGATTGCCTGCCTAACTGTGACCTCTGCTTGTATACCGGACTGTGATCGAAAGCCTCTTCTTGACCCTAGCTTGTATCCTGGACTGTGTGTGTATTGTGTGTGGGCTGTGACTAACGTGGTGCAACCATGACGACCCGAAACCTGATTCAGGAAGAAAGGAATCAAATTATTGTTTTGCATAGACAAGGGTTAAATATATCCCAAATAGCAGTGGAGTTGAACATGCAAGTAAGTTATGTTTTTGTATTCAGATAGAGGGAGAGATATAGAAATAAATAAAGTGATAGTAATATTATTATTTCATAGTTTGCATTTTTCCTTATATTGCAATTTAAAAACAAATTCCATGAAAAATATTGGTATTCAGCTGCATCCGGTTAGACTGGAAGCCGACCCCAACATAGTTGGGAAAAGGCTAGGCAGATTTATATATAAAAATAATAAAATTATTATAACTTTCAGATGGATTCTTTTTAAAAGTCTCATAAGATATTACCTACTTATAGTAATGCATTCAAATAAGATTGTTATTTTTATTTATTTTTGCGTTCAAAGACGTTGTTGGAGCCTTTTATGACCCGATAATAAATCCTAAACCAAAACAACCTAAACAATGGTGCCTTATCTCACAGCGTCGTTGCCGCATTTTAATTAGAAAAACCAGAGCGCATTCGTCGCATTTCTAGAGGCTTGATCATTATATTTCAAACTACAATTTTTTTTCGCCCAAGCACAAGATAATTGTTTTTTATAATTATTTTTAACATTTATTTTATCATAATACTGCAGATGGAAAGTAATTGACAATAATGTAAATTTTTGTTAGTAGTGCTCGTAAATACTTACCAAAAAAATAGCACACATAGTTTTAAATACTAACGATTTAGTGCTTGGCTGGCCGATAAAATAGCAAGTACTTACTATTTTTTCGGCCAAGCACTAGATCGTTGGTATTTAACCACGAAAAACCTTTAGAAATGCCACGTTGCCAGCCCGCACGGGATAAACACTTTTAAATAGTAGAGATAAAGCACAAATTTGCTTGGGACAGTTTCATACAATGTTGGAATTTACGCTATGCCATTTTTCTTACTCATAGGTATACGAGGTGTAAATTGCAATATCTGAAAACCTCTTAAGGGGTCATTGTACTAATCATTATGAACAACTTTTACTACGGGACCAAACCTGAAATCGCGAAAAAAAAACAGCTGTTCCCTACATTTATGTTCGCGTAACTCGTCAAAATGTATGGACCAGCTGCTTTTTTATCGCGATTTCAGGTTTGGTTCTCATAGTAAAAGTTGTTTATAATGATGAGTAATGACCCCTTAAGAATTTTCAGTTATTGCATTTACAACTTGTATTTTAAAATATAGTTATGAATGTTATAACTACTTAAATTAGTTATAGAAAAGTTAAGAGTTTATTTATCATGAAGTCAACCAAAATGCACACCTTAAGTATTTCAATACTTATAATTTTTATTTATAGTGTACTAGTTGTGCCCTTTGAATAAGACTTTTGTAGTGTACTCGTATTATTATACTTAGTTCCTATATTATGTAAAAAATCGATGCTGATTGTTTTTTTTTTTTTTTTCGTTAGAGAACAACGGTGCGCCGCTGGGTGCGAAGATATGAAGAAGGAGAAATTACAGAACGCGTTCGTGCACCTCGACCCCGGGCTATAAACGAAAACGAGTTAAATAATATGATAGCCACGTATGAAGAGAACCCGTTCACACCCACTCGCAGTTTCGCACAAGAATACGAAGTTTCGATGCAAACTATTAGAAACGAGTTGCATCGAGCTGGAGTCCATCACAGACGTCCCGCAAAAAAAAATATTTTGACGCAGGAGCAGAAAGCTGCTCGCGTGCGATTCGCTCGTGACTACAGGGACTTCGATTTCTCTTACGCCATATTTTCTGATGAAAAGTGCTCTAGGTCTAGCCTGTGCCAGGGCCATGGTATCTCTTTCGAACAACCCGCGACTCCGGCGGCTTGCAAATAACCCTGTATAGCTATTTTTATTAGGTTTATTTTTATTATTCCAATTTGTATTATATTACTTCGTTGATTAATGTCACAGGGTAGACTGTAGACCGTAATCATAGTTTAAAATATTGCCAACGATTTTGAAGTCTTCTTGTAAAATTATTGATGTCAATTTAGTGTCATGTTGCCTTTATTGGTGGATTTGTTGTTTTATTTACAATCAATGTTGTCGTAAGCCCCGATCTCGTTAGTTTGTTATTTTACATATTCAGTAGTGTCATCATATCCGTCCACCTCATAAATAATTGATCTCATTTGCTTGATAAACCTAGTCTGTAGTGTAATGTAATTATTGCAAATTATAAAAATTATTAAGATTCTTAAATTGTACTAATCTTAAAACTTTTCAATTTCATTAGAACTGCACGAGCAATATTCTCCTAATCTTATTTACTGACAGGCTTTTTGCCTGTTGTTGTTGTGTTGTCTGTTTGTCATTGTTGTGTTGATTTCATATTTTGAACTTTACGATATAAGTGTAGATAAATACAGTTTATAAATGATATTATGAGTAAGAATCTTTTCACTTATAATATTTTGCATTTTGATGATAATTTCTGTGTAATTTTTTGTTATAATATGTTAATTTCTGGATGAATCTTTAATGTTTTGAAAAAGTCTATTAAAAATAAATTAAGTTACTTATATTGTTTTTTTTTCTACAACAGCAAATCCTTAAAATTGTTCTCAAGTAGATTTTAACTAACTGTTTATTTTTTCACACTGAGATTACAGCCGATAGTTTCATACAAAAAGCACTTACTATACATCTTTTATTATACAGATAAGATTTAAATATCAACCTAAATAAATCTTTAATCCTGCATAATGTTAAATGAACACAAACTAAAAATATATATTTCACTAGTACCCAACATTTTATTTCAATCCTTTCACTCTCACTGCTGCCAAGGCACAAATTATAGTTCAGTTTAATTACTTGATAAGCTTCTGAATTTTAAAGTGGCGTAGGAACTGAATCATTGTTAGATTTGTCAAAAAAAAACTTGACATGCAATGCCGGTAACGCGCCTGTAGCGTTGATTTCGCTTAAAATCATGAATTGTCAAACTTTGACTAGAGCATGAATTATAAAAGAGTAAAGTGTTGGTTTGATTATAATCCAGTCTTAAAGTGCTCATCCTGCACGGCATGCCTGGGCATTTTAATTGCAACGATACCTTGTTCGTTATACAGGCTGAAATTTAATTCATGGGTATCCTCTTAAGGGGTCATTGTACTCGTCATTATGAACAACTTTGACTATGGGAACAAATATGAAATCGAGAAAAAAAAATTGCTGTTCCCTACATTTTGTCGAGTTATGCAAACATAAATGTAGGGAACAGCTGATTTTTTTTTCGCGATTTCAGGTTTGGTCTCATAGTTGAAGTTGTTCATAATGATGAGTACAATGACCCCTTAAAAGGATGCCCATGAATTCAATTTCACCCTGTATTATTTTAATGAATAAAAGGTAATATTACAATTACCTACTGTTAAAAGTATTAAACCAAATACAAGGAACAACTGCAAAACATTTGAGATAATCCTAAGGTAATAAAAAAACGTATGGCCCTTGTATTAAGCCGTCCTCTATTGTTTAACCGAATTTCCAGACATTCCCACTAAATAACAATGGGTCTTAGATAATGAACTTATTTTTATTTCAGTTGCAAGAGTTGTGCGGCTTGCGGCCTTGCGTTAGCTACAAACAAAAAGCTCTGATAACATTGTATGAACTGCGCAGAGTATTGGTTCAAATATTACTGTAACTTTCAAGTATTCCCAAATTGCCCAAGTATAAACAAACACATAGAAATTTAGATAGTTATTTACTTTTAATAAAGTCGATTAAACACAAAAAATTTCAATATAAACATTTGATACCTTCATGCAGTGCCGGTCAACGCACCTATACCTAACGTATTCAGGGAGCCGTGAGATAAAAGGTAAACAAACCATAAATGTCCGTTCAATCGATTTTGAATGCTATTGTGTTGGTGGCATGACAAATGGCAGCTGCAGTAAACAGTTGGTATTGTAACCACTTTTTTGCCTTTAATGCCATCCATAAGCCTACGGAATAGAAGTCAAAATCGGTGGAACGGACTGTAATAAAACGGTTCGTTTCAATGTCTCATCTTATTGTGAAGGGAATATGGTGCGGTTGCTGCGGCATGCGGCATCACATAGGATATGGTGAAAATTGGAGAGGCAGTGAAAGTGTTCATAAATAACCTATATCTATAGACCCGATAGAGAGAGGAAAATATTAAAGTGGATTAATACATATAAATTGTAGTTTATTAGTTATTACAAATTATTTTTGTAAATACTGCAATATTAATAATACATTTTCTAAACCAAACAAACAGAAGATATGAGTACTAAAATTAATTCTTGTCAATAATAAAATAACAATTCAATTCAATAACAAAGAGCTCACGCCGCCGCCGCGCCGCGCTGGCCGTGCCCATTAAAAACTCGTCTCTTAGCAGAAACAAGTGAGCATAGTACGCTCCTAGTGTGAGTGTCACACATTCTATACATGATTATACTAATACGAACACCACTAAAATACGCTTTGTGCATCCTATTGGTCAAAACTCGTGCATTGTGCGATCGAGTCGTGAGTCGTGCTATGCGATTATCGCCTTTAAGGTGAGCATGCGGAACTTTGGCCGATAGTACGCTTAGGAATTCTATGAGACGCAAAAAACTGTATCAAAGAATATGAAAAACTGGACCTATGCGCATTACGACTAATACCATAAACATAGCGAATAAAAAAATATCTATTACAATCAAACTGAGTGCATGCATAGTTATGTTTTAACCATCGGCACTTTGATAATGCGGCATCAAAGGTTTTGTACTTACTTCTCAAAGAAATTTGCCGCTTTTCGGAAGTACATGGTTATGATACACGCGCCGGCGGCTTCTTTTGAAATCTAAAACAATCGTTGCCGCCACGCCGAAATCATAACATTTGTGACACTATTTGATTGCCGCCATAGGGCGTAGGTATACTCATGCAAAATAATTACGAATTTTTTTAAGAGTACCTACAGGTGTTCCAAAGAATAAATAAGTTTCAGAGTGCTTAGAATGAAAATGAATACATTATACTGATCACGCAAGTAGTATTATGATTAGGTTATAAATCAAAGCTTATAAATCATAAATGTTTATTAAGAAACAGTTACTTCCATGGAAAAGGACATATAGGTCAGTTGATTTTTCGAATTTCTTATCAAATCTTCAGTTATTTATTAATCTGCTTGATCTTTACTATGGCTATGTTAATTCAAGCACACAATGTTCCAATTCTAATACGTTTTTCTAAGATTTAAAGTAAACTTTAATAAATAGTAATAGACTAATAGGTAATTGCAAGACTTGCAAGACTCTTGCTGCAAGACCAAGACCAAGACCAAGACTGGGAGCGCAAGACCAAGACCAAGACCAAGACCAGGTGTATTGGCGCAAGACCAAGACCAAGACTGGCTAAGTCTCGTCTTGTTCTTGCATTTGGGCAACACTAGTTCAAACCAACGGTCGGCGCAAGAAAAGATCGTCGAGACTTCGGGACAAGAAGACTTTGAAAACATAATTACGTCAACATACGGCAACTAGCACCGGAAAGATTCCAGGATCTACTCATCGGAGGCACAGTTCGTCAGCCCATCGTGAGAGGTTGACAGCATTAAACCATGAGAACGTTCCAATTCCTTTGTTCCAACATTGTTTGCCTAGTCATTATGCCTATACAAATTCATTTTCAATTAATTCAATTAATTGAACTTAAGTAGTTACAATTCAATTAGTGATCCTTCATGATTTTCAGCCTATCAGCTTGTTTAAACAATTTCTTTTGCTATATACAGTAAGATTTACAATAGTTACTTGTTCAGTGGGTCATTAATTCCATTTTATATGCCATTTTTATTTAAAAATCATATTTATTACAATTTACAATCGATATAATTTTAATTATTCCATTTAGTTGAATTTAATTGAGTTTATTTTTTGTGTAAAGAAATCATTGCATCATTCGTTAAGCATTACTCACCAGATTCGATCGGAAACGCCTGACGCTTTTGTAAAAGCAATCTCATTTTCTACTGCTTTTGTGCCTACTTCGCAACTTATTGCTAATCGTTTAGTATTAAAATAACCACTTTTTAATCTTCGTTCTTGCTGCTACTGCTGAATTTACAAAGTCATGGCTGACATGAAAAGCTATATTAAGAAGCGAGCTTCAATTATATATAAGCAGGTAACGCAGGTGACGCAGGTATATAATTATATGGCAGGCGTTTAAAATCTTATCAGTTTTTGCAAAAATATACAAAACAAAGTAGACGTTGCTAAATTATATTAAACATTACTTATAGATTTTGAATATTGTAGTAACTGAATATTATACTAATTGAATATTAATTAAAATGTGAATAATTAAAGAAAATGTTCATTAAACCATTTTTTTTATAAATATCCGTATTTTATTACTTATTATTTTATTTCTATAAAATAATAAGTACATAAATAACAACTTATACCTAATTAATTAATAAAAATAACAAAATTATATCACAAATTCATATAAACTAAAATATGGCGTCGAAAAATTAATTCACATCACTGTCAGGTGTCAACTGGTAAACAAGAGACTGGCGGCATTGCCACGTTGTATGACAAAGCTTAGCCTCTGGCTAAGGTAAAAGCCAACGCTTGGGTCACGGGAAGTGTCAACAAGCCATTTCGAGATATAATTAAAAAGACCATGAGCACTCGGACCCCCGCACACCCTTTCAAATGTTTCAAAGTGTTATTAAATACATCCCATAATATAATTCAATCATGATTCGGAAGACACGTGGCGCCATCTATTCTCATAATATCGTTATTGTTGTTTTCCTCTGGAGCAGTACTTTTTTTCGGGATTTAAGGTACCCTATGTCCGTTCCTGTACACCTGACACAACGTGTATGCAAAATTTCAAGACGATCGGTTCAGTGGTTTTGGCGTGAAAAGGGAACAAACAAACTTACTTTCGCATTTAAAATATTAGTTAGGATAACATAATTAATTACCAATAAAATAGATACACAAGTACATAAATAGGTTATAAACTTAGTTTTAATACACATAGTATATTTACTATAATATATCACTACATTATATACACATCCAAATTCAAGAAAAAGACATTAATAATTGAGATGACTCTACGTTATTTGTTTTGAAAATAACTCTGTAATTTTCGTTTAAATGCATACCAACTGGTGGCCGTCCTGATATCGAGAGGAATCGCATTCCAGATTAGAATGGACTGAATATGAAAGGAAGAATGAACAAAGTCAGAAATATGAGAAGGACAGAGTAGAAGAAGATTGATGGAAGAACGCCGGTTCTTAGCGTGTGAAGAACATAGATATTGGAAGTACGACATAAGATAAGAAGGAGGGGTGGGAGAGTTGAGAAGGGAGAATAGCGTGGTCATAGTGCACAAACTTCTTGTCTAGCTAATGGACATCCATTTGAGCTCAGACCTATAAATCGACAAATGGTCATATTTTCTTAGATTAAATATGAACCGGATACCATTGTTGAGTAGTCTGTCGAGCTTACTTCCGCATTTAAATCAAAGTAGCACAAGTCAGCATAGTCGATGATAGGGAAAATCAGTCTACACAAGCATAGTCTTCGTCTTAGCGGCCAAAAAGTTTCTCAGACGATACAGGGATCGCAGAGTACGTTGACCCTTTGACTAATACTACGTAGAAACCTGGCGTTGCCAGCCTAGCGTTGAGTTAAGATGCAAACCGAGATCTTTTCCCGTAGGGGTAATGGGTATGACGGTACCATTAAAAATAAGAGAAGGAAGAGAACTAAGAGCCACCCTACCCATCATGCGCGAGCTACCAATTACAATAGCCTGACACTTTGAGGGGTTTACTGACACCCCAAAACTATTAGACCCCTTTTTGATATAGTCTAAGTCTCGGTTTACAACTGCTATAGCTATATAAAAAATATATTAGTAAAAAGACATTATTTTGTAAATACGGGATCCCCGTGAGATAGTATCATTTGAAAATTCAGATTTATTACGTCTATCTACGAGTAAAATATCTACTAGTTCTTGACTACTCAATTCGACATAGCTAGTTATGTCAATCTCTGCATCATTCTTACATAAAAACCAAAATTTGTTTTTCAACATAGAAGTAAACTTCGATACAAATATTATGAATCCATTGATTTTATGTTGAATGGCTAATGAAAATAGCCCGAAATCTTCAACTAAGACGAGAAGATTATTCAAATTATTCTTTTTTATGTAACATTCGAGCATTTTAACGAAAAGTAATATAAAATTATGTAACTCTTCGTGCAAAGCGTTAATAAGGCGAAAGTGGCGTTGATAACTTTTCTTGTGATGCCTTTTACATTAAATTCTATAAAAGGTTGCGGTTCGATTAATAAATTAAATATCACTTCTTTATTATTCTCCAAAATACTCTGAATGTCTTGTCAACTTTAATTTTATGATCTAAAATAACGCGTTTAAGTGAAAAATGATCGTATGTAAACAAAAATTTTAACATGAAATGTGACATGATTTTTGCTGTTCGCTATTATTTTCGTTTTTCAAACAATCACACATATATTCAATTGCAAGATACACAGTGAATGTAATGTGTATGAATATCGGAATTCCGTATTCTACACTATCTATGAGACGTCTTCTCTCCTCCTTTTTCTATATTTTTTATCTTCTTTTTGATTTCTTCCAAGTCTTTGGAACTAAACAATGATTTTTCCACATGATGAACAATCGGAAGATAGAAAATGCCATAAGCCGCCAATTTTTTATGCCTTAAAATAAATTCTGCAAGTTCTTTGTCATAAATATTAATAATATCAGGATTATAAATGTTCATTTCGTTTTTCTCCTCTAACTGTATTTTCATCATGCTTTCCAAAAATTCCGCTCGTAGATGTCAAAACTACTGACGTCTAGATTCCAATTCTTACTGTTTTTGTTAATATTTTTTAAATTGCCTTCGACAAATAGAGCTACTAGTAACAGATGTAAAGGATTCCCATCCCTTTTATCTTGGAGAAACATTTTTTTTTGCTTTTTACTAGCCTCAACGTATTGCCTGATCCCAGAATCATTATATATTTTTTTATATGTCCATAAAGGAATGAACTTGTACTCAATAACGTTAATCAAGTAATGGGCAGCGGTGATATATACATGGTGTAATGGTATTATAAATGAATTTAGATGTACATCTAATTTTGATATGATGTGTTCAATGAAGCTCTTTATATTTTCAAGTTGTTTGCTATTAAACCTGCTTTCTTTACTCAAATGAAATTCCCAAAATGTTTCTAAATATTTTGCCATTTCTAAGTATGAAAAGCAATCTAATTCGTAAGGTGACCCAAACTCTCGCTGCAATATAGTTTTTACTTCGTTATACGACCTGCTTGTGATCCACATTCCATGCTTACGAGGATCATTACTGAAAATTTTGATATATTTTATAACCTCATACATATAATGTGGACATACTTTATCAAAACCATCAAATAGGAATATCATTTTCCCTTTATTATAAAAATGTAGAAATAATGTCAACTCAAACACAGTCCACTGATCGCCTGTACAATATTTGAGGTATACGACATCGTTATGTTTTTCCAACACGATCTCCACTTTATTTCCTTTGTCAAGTTTCCTGCGAAGTATAACTTGGCACATAAACTTTAAAGTCGCTAACGTATCGATGATTGTTTCATCTTTCTTGCACCTACTGAATTCTTTCGAGTATTCCAATAAGTTTATCCTAACAATCCAAACTTTTGGGTCAACTTCTTTTGTTTTAAGCTATAAGTGAGTGAGTAGAGTTGACTTGCCCATTCCGGGTTCTGCTGTTACAAGTACAACGTAATCTGATATATTGTTAAGAGTTCTAACGACCACACTGACACGCCCGCGATTCTTCCTAACTAATCTGTCAAAATATAAGTGTTTCATTTCTTCATAATTTCTATTGACAATTAGTTCACTAACTTTAATTATTTCTTTACTGACAATTTTATTCAAAACATCTCCTTTCACAAATGCCATTGTTTCGCCATCGATTATTAAACTTAATTTGACGTCATTACCTTGAAATATTAATCCACTCGATTAATATTTCAAGGTAATGACGTCAAATTAAGTTAGTACTTAGTATTAAGTTACTACTCTCCAAGATAGTATTCTGTGCCTCTTCACTCATGCCAATGAGAGTAATTTTTTCATTGTTTACTATATTATCTGTTATTGGAAAATATATCTGCAAGTGACATTTTGTTCGTAATAACTATTGTTTTTTTTGTCCTGAATAGCTTTAGCGATGTCTTCTAAAGTTTTCTTTTCACGTCCCAGAGTTTGTATTTTATCGCATACAATAATTAGAAAGTTATCTTTATTTGTATTTTTCAGTTCTCTATTTAATGCGTTACGGTCGATTGTTGGTAGGTCTACAATATATTCAAGATCTAATATAGTATACTCTTTATCCTTCAAATATTGCATCACTTTTACAAGTGTTAGTACGCTGTTCTCTGTAATGATAACAGTAGTCGACAGCTGATCTTGCAATTTCAAGGACTACACTGCCTCTTCATTGAATTTGTATTTCAAATATTTCATTTTGCTCATGTATGTTTTATTAAGCTGTTGTTTATTAAGCTCATCAACGGGTCTTTAATAATATTATGTATGGCATTCTCAAATGAGTTAATTTTTTTTGTCAGATAATTTGCCTCATGTGATTCCATCCACCATTTCTGTATATAATCGTGATATTTCGAAAATATGGCGTCAGTTGTAGCTTGCAAGTAATTTGCGTGATCATGTTGGTAAACCTCAATTTCCCTTTTTAAAATTTTCTCCACGGCGTTCTCATTAACTTGGCTAGAGTAAAATAGCAGTTTATTTAAAAAATCTTTGACCAAATTTTCTTCATAATCACTACGATCGAATGAAAGTTTAGGAAACTTGTAAATGTTTAAACTAAATTTGTATTCGTGAAAATTGTGGAATTCCTCAATATTTTTTTTATATAGCCTTTTAGCAAGATCTCCTAGTGATTCACATTTGTCTGTAAATATAATCAGTTTGGTGTCATCATCAAGTACAAATATATTTTCGATGGTACCAGCTATACCTCCATTGAGCTGCTGCAATCCCACTTATAAAGAGTCATATAAAGTGACTATGTTACAAGATTTACACTTATTTAATAAATCTTTGATTTTCAACGTTATATAATTCATTTTTTTCTCTATTTTTGCATCACTACCCCTTAATGTTATATCTTTATTCCCAAAAGCAGCTGGGACTTTAAACTTCTGGGACAATAATATTTCTTTTGCAGCCAGTTCAACTGCTTGGTTAACAGCCAATCGAGAAACATACACCTGATTCAATTGTTGGTTGACGTCTATTGTAGATGTATTAAGTAATTCTAACTGGCCATTATTATATGTTATAACAGTCCCTATCAGTTTGCTTAGTTTTGTACCATCAGTTGGGTCGGCTAAGAATTCAGACAGTAAATTCGTTACATCAGCAGGTTTAATTTTCCTTGTTTTAAGAATCTCTTTGTACAGTGTATCTTTGAATAAAATTAGGTATTCTTCATTGGTGTTAAAAAAGGAATTACGAAAGATGGCAATCCGTTGTCCATCAGGTCCTATCTCTGAAACGTCAAAAACTTTTTGCGCCAGAATCACATGATACCGTAGTACGAGGTCATCGGACATCATTTGAAAATTCACATCACCCATTATTAACTCCGCTATTCGTTGGGCTAATGAAATTATTTGATTATTCATTGCTATTTTGCTTAGAAACTCTACATTTTCTTCGTGGTTTTCAGGTTGCTTGGCCGTACCACCTGCACCCGTATTAATTAAATCAGTCAAATTGAATAAATAACTACTTTCGACTTGCGTTTCGTTACTAAGTTTCACTTTTGCATTCGTGTATATAACAAATAAACATTCTGTTTTATCAAACGCGCCGTTAAATAATAAATCTTTATTACTCGATTCGAAAGTATGTCGGATTTTCAAGTAACTGTCAAAGTATGTTGCCCAATCGACTGTAAGTGTTTGTTTCTCATTTTCTCTATGTTTAGCTTGTATGAAGACCAGGACAGGTTTGTCAAGCCCTTCCACTTTTGCATTGAAACAAATGTCATCAAAAGCCCCTATGTTGTCGACATTTGAAGCTAGTTGAAACTCTGCAATCCTATTGTTATTGCTCTAAAATATAACAAACTTATGAGTTTTGATTCCTAAACCTGTCCGCTAATCCTTGACGTTGCGCTTACTAAACATGGTACAGCTCATCGTTTGTCCCAGGGCCTGGCGGTTCTTCACTTAGGAGACAGCCTGTCAGCACAGAGGCAAGTGGCACTCACCGTCACGGGCATCATTCAGCAGCAGTAGCAAACTTAGGCAGCATCAAATGTTTGGCTGACAACTTAAGTACCTGCAAACAAATAAAACATGTTCAGAATCAGAATCAGAATGTTTATTTGTAATACCTATTATTTATATAAAAGTCAAAATAGGTAGGTCATCATTCGCTTGCCCTTATCCTAATTTTTTGGAGTCGGTGCAACTCGTTGTTTTCTTCCATACTTGTCTAGTAGTCATAATCTCGGTACTCGGTAGGCACCTCTTTTCAACCGACTTTACAAAAAGGAGGAGGTTCTCAAGTCGTCCGTATGTTTTTTTTTTTTTTATATTTGTTACCTCAGAACTCCGTCGTTTATGAACCGATTTGGAAAATTCTTTTTTTATTTGAAAGGATATACTTTCAGATTGGTCCCATTTTTATCACAATTCAGTTTTGATGTTGGGATCCATAAGTAACTGAAGGAACTCCTCAAATTTTATAGGCATACATATAGTGATTTTTATATTTTGATCAACAAGTCAATCATTTGCATTCAGAAAGTATAATTTGGTGAAGTGAAACTGATGAAGAAGGCCACAGATGGCCACCGGTACTTCTCAATGATAAGTATTTCACGGGTGGCGATAAGATATCTGGATTAAGATAGTTAAGCGAAGCAAATTTAAATAAATAGTTCTGATCAAAATGGTACCATCAAACTGATCAGTCTGATGATGAAGCCGGAAGATAGGCACTGGAACACTAAAAAGTGAAAAATAACTTTTTTGAATATTATGTTTAATTAAATTTCGGAAGTCGGTGGCCAAAATGAAAATACAGAACCAAAGACACCGACTTCCGAAATTAAATTAAATATAATATTAAAAAAGTTATTTTTCACTTTTTTGGAAGTCGGTTTTTAACCTTCGAAACAGACGGCATATAAAAGACGAATATTTTTCTCTGCCGCACTCAGAGATGTCTCATCATTAACTTTAACTGACCGGCATTATTTTATAGCATTCTCATTCTTTATATCTCATTCTGCCATATTTTTGACTGATAGAGTTCATTTTATACAGCGTGTTACGGAAAGGGTAAACCGATATACTTACATATCAAAGGCACGAATTCTTTTGGTGATAACAAACTACATGGCAATTTTTTTGTTAATAATACCTACATAATTATAAAGATAAGAAACATTTAACTAATACAAATCAAATGTTTCCAGATTTAATTCTACTCATCACTAGACCAAGTCAGCTGATCGGTACACGTTTTAATCCATTCGTTTGATCCCGCCGCCAATCGTGCCGCCCGCCCGCGCCGCCGTGTGTCGTTGCGGCGCCGCGCCCGTGTCGCAGAGCTGTGGCAGGTGTGTGTGTGTACTAGGCGCACAGACGCAGATAATGTATAATGACGCTCGTTATGCGGTGACACGTTTGTTATGATTTAAATTTAATAAACTATAGAAATAAAAAAAATATTTAACTACTTATTTCAAAGTTAATTATTTTCAGCTGAAATTTTGTACAGAGCTTCTGAACCAGATGCACTCTTCACCCTGTTTGTATGGATATACCCTTTCCGTAACACGCTGTAGTCAGTTCAAATAGAAGAGATATTCTTAAAAGACGCTTAACGAAGCCGAGAGTGACTTGTACTAGGTACAGTTGTTATTTGTCTGGACCTAACCTTTGGTTCCTTCTGGTTACCAAGTTATTGAAGGTCAAAGGTCCAACTTTTTTTCACGAAAACAAGTTTTTAATGTTATACCTTAACTTTTTGTCTCTGTCTATTTATAATATACACCAGCCGCTGCATGCACCCTTAAACACAATGTTTAGCGTGCATTCGGTAGGTACATTACGCGCTGCCTGAAATAAAGCGATTTTCACATTAAAAATAAAAGTAGTTTCAATGTTACTTAGTTTGATGTCCAGAATGCATAGATAACGGCTATACTGTTAAATATTTATTATTTCTAAGTGTTTTTCTCAATGTTTCAAGTAATGCTATAATTTCACCACAGTGAGCATTTATCTGGCAAAGAGCTTACTGAACAAAAGATGCAAAATAAATTTTCTTTCCACGTAATGTAGGTACAAAGAACAACGGCTGTTTTGGTGTCTCTTAATTTCAGAAGCGTTCTTGAATGTAAATTATATCATAAAACAAATATTTTATTAAATCAGACTATCAAAACGCAATTATTTGCATTATCTAAACGCAGGACCTAGGGTGGTAGCTAACGAGTTACCATACTCACCAGAGTATGGTATTTCTATTTATAATATCATTTATGCTAATCAAAGGATTTAGGTGGAAGTGGTTTAAAATTTTAAACTAATTATGAGACTTTTACTCCTTGGAGTATTACAGGACAAGATATAAGAGATAATTCAGTTCTGTTCCATCAAATCGAAGACATTTTGGAGAAGCAGTTAACTAAAATAAACAATTCTGGCAGTATCTACGTCAGTTATCTGTCGATTTTTTTAAGAGCATTGGCGGCCGAATTAAGCCTGACAATTTTTCTACGTGTGGGCCCCATTGTAATTTACAGTCAATAGTTATTCCAAGAAAAACTGTCGACTCAACAGGGTCCAACTCTATTCCATTAAGTTGAATATTGGTATTGATATTTGGCAATGAAAATTTAATGAGCTTCATCTTTTTTTCGTTCAGGAGAAGATTATTTACATTAAACCAATGGACAAATTTAGAGAGTGCATCGTTAACATGTTCAAAATTAACTAGCTGACGTTTGATTTTAAAAATGAGGGAAGTTATCATCTGCGAATAATAGAATCTTGTGATTATCCCATATGTGATACGGTAACTGACATCTACCAACCCGCACTGGGCACGTGTGGTGGATTACAGCCCACTCCCTCTCACCGAGAGGAGGCCTGAGTCCCAGCAGTGGGAATATTATAGCCTGATTATGTCTAAGCACTTACAACGTCTTGTTTCCCAATAAGCAAATCACTGTCTAGGTCAATTAAAATCACTGTTAATATAGTTTAAGATGCACAAAATTTATGGATAACACTTTTACAGAAAGAATATGTGTTCAGTTTCACTTTGTTGGAGGATTCACAGTTTCAAGGTATAATGTATAATTGTGCAATACGGTATTAAAAGTGTAACGTGTCAAACTAAGCTTCTATTGAATTTTGCTAAAATACGCTAGATGGCGTCACTGAGACATGAGACATGGGATCACAATTTTTCTATGACAGTACTTCTGGTGGCCTCTCTATAGTATCTGTCTTAAAATATCTTTGGTTAGCAATAATATAATATTAGTCGTAATACGGGGAAATGGCTAACGATGCTAATTGAAAAAACTATTTCTGTGCAAAATTCTGTAACTACATAATCTTGGCAATAAAATCTATTTATTACCTACCCATCCATGTTTTGAGTGCAGTTTGCACACAGTCCTCCACTTTTTAGCTCTTTAAATAATTCGAAACAAAACAAATACAGTGTCAAGAAACTGGACTGAGGAAGCGGCGTCGAAAAGTCATTAAATGGGGAATAACTGAGTAGAAAGCGCAAAGCGCACTCCACAATAAGCGGCCAAGCACAGAAATAGCACTCGGTCAAGCGGCAATGTCAAATGAATATTTTCCCAAATAAATGAAATACAATGCTAATTTTGTATAGAGCTGTGATGCATCCGAGAAGTGTAGTTTAGCGTGTTGTCTCGAAACTTGTTTTTTTTTTCAGCAGGGCTAACATGACTGGGGCCGCATCTGTGGGACATCGGTCACGGCTGGGTGCTGCGCGCCGACCTCCCTAGCGGCGTCAGCGTGGTATGCTACGCTGAGGACACTCTGGTCCTGGCACAGGGGAGGTCGCATCAGGCGGCGGCAATGCGACAATCGTCGGTAGGATCCGGCAATTGGGACTCGAGGTGGCTTTGCACAAGTCGGAAGCCATGTGTTTTCATGGTCGTCGGAACGCGCTACTGTCGGGTTCCCAGATAACGACAGAAGGGGTTCACATCGGCGTCGAGTCTACGATGAAGTACCTGGGACTCGTCCTTGACAGCCGGGGGAACTTCGTGGACCATTTCCGACGTTTGGCTCCCAGACTGGAGCGGGCCGTGGCTGCCTTGAATCGGCTTCTGCCCAATCTAGGGGGTCCAAATGCCTAAAGTCCGCGGGGGTCGTGCGGTCCATGGCCCTTTACGGGGGTCTGGTGTGGGGGCGAGAGTGCATGGTAGGCCATTACCTTCTTTTGCGAAGCAGTAATACTCGCGAAGGAGGAGGCGGATAGTGAAGAGAATAGTTTTTCATCAAAATACGGCCTCATGATGAATTACAAGACGTTAGCATTTTTTTTTAATTCACTGCTCCAAACAAACCGTATGTTTCGGCTGGTATTTTTTTGTCATATAAATAAGGTTTCATAATACTGCAATTTGGTTCGGTAAAGTAGCTAAAAAAAACTCATTTTCTTCTCTCCGCTATATCTCCGCTCCAAGCAACTTGGGGCTATAGGTTTAAATCTACGAAAGGTTGGAAACCATCCCAGAACCTCGAATACCCAGTCCCAGCCAGTAAAGTGCCTTTTGCTACAAATACGCACCATTGCTTTAACTATAATGAATTTACGCAGAAGCTTTTGAATGCATCCTGGCCAATGTTCAGAAACTTCATAAAAAGCAAAAGCTATTATTATGTCAGAATTGTAATGTCATTTTGGGATCATCGTGAACGTTGTTCGCGTAACATTTTTTTCAAAATTTATATTGTAAAATGCCGAAATACTATAGGTTCAGAGTGACAACGCCGACTCGGAAACCAAAGCGGAGCAAAGAAAAGGAAAAGGAGAGAGAAATAGAGAAGTGAGTCGCTATTCAATGAACTGTAGGTAGGTAGGCAGGGGTGGATCTTCATTTAACCACCGGCAACTACCTGGGTTGTACTTTCTGGGAAGTCACTATGGTCGATCCAAGGTGTTCCAAACTCGCTCCAACGTTATTAACCGTAGAACCGTACCCTGGGGTTCAGATAATAAATAAATAAATAATTTTGCGATTACTCAACCGATTTTTTCGCGTTGCCGCGTATTTGCGCGTCGAATGGTTAGTCAGCCGCAAGTCCTGTGAGCGTCAGGTCGTAGTACGCTGCGCTTGGGGTTCTCCAGTAAATCTTCATGGATATCCTCCACCCGGGGGTGGATGAAGGGGTCTGTCAGACTCTTACTGACTAAAATCACACGGTGTTCTTGTGATACTTTTTAGTTTACAACAACATTTCAAATTGATGTTTCTAAAAACATGTGTTATCTAATAATGACTTGTATCATTCTGTTGCAATAAAAATCTCTGTGCAAACGACGTTTTTACTTCCATATCCAAGTTATCTAGTTTATTTCATAACAAGGTTATGGGTCCAGAAACTAAATTTTTAATCAAGAGCCTCAGCGGCTAGACGACTATTCTACGTGGAAATGAATGATTCTCGTACTAAAAACTTATGCAAATATACGTCAAAGTACGTTTCAAGATTCCAAAGACTCCACCGCCATCGGGAAGGACCAAGACGCACTAGCTTTGATTTGTCTACATGTGGAACCTACACTTTATGCGTTTAATGCAAAGGTATAGGTGATATCATGGTGAGTTTGAAGGGACAAATGCTTATCTGGTTTGCGTATTAATCTGTTATCAGTGTCAAAATTAGTAGAGAAAGGATGGAAGGTGAGTTTTGACAGAGATGGTTGCAAATTAATTCACCATTTGGTTCCAGGGTTTTTCAAGGGAAAGCTTCTGGCTACCGCAAGTGAAGTCTTAGGGATCTACAAGCTTGAAAGTTGTCAGGCGGTTGTAGATGGGACTGCTTTGGCGTCAGTGAAAGCAGATAATCCTTTGATGTTGTGGCACCGGCTTGAGACGTAAATGGGCGATATTTACGTTATAATAATATTAATATATATTATTAATATTATACGTTTTAATATTTACGCTTCCGGGTATGGATTTTGGAAAGAGCATAATGGAGCCTTGTGTTGCCTGTATTAAAGGTAAGGCACATCGTTTACCTTTTTCAGACTGAGAGGGCAGTCAAGAGACTGCAACCGGTTGGTTACTGTAAAGAAACCAAGGGATATCGTTACATAAATCCTCGCGTCATAGAGGAAGGGATGTAGTTTTCTTGGAGGACACACAGCAGCAGCAGTTTCAGAGAATCCTAGTCAGCTCGTAGATAGCGGTGACAAAGGTGCTGAAGTAATCTGGGAACTTGCAAAGGAAGAAGGCTAGTCAGGTTCATCACCTGGTAGTGCAGAAGCTTTTCAAGGGCCGAGTTATACAGATGAGGTGAGTAGCAGGTGCTAGCGGAGCAGAAATTGTCGTGGTGGAAAACGCTAAAGTTGAAGAGAGTATTAATAGATGAAAGTCAAACGAAGGTGAATGTCGTTATCCTCTACGTAGTAGAATCGGAGAAGGAAATCTTCATGGACTTGCATGCTGTACAGAAGAGCCTTTCACAGCTAAAGAAGCCTTAAGTTGGAACGATAAGGATAACTGGAAGGAAGCCATAAAGAAAGAGATGGATTCAATATACGAGAACAAGGTCTGCAAGCCTGGAGCTAAAGTCGTGGGAAACAAGTGGATCTTCAAGTACAAGTTTGATGCAGATGGTGACAAGGCCAATAAAGCTCGACTTGTGGAGAAGGGTTTCACTCAGTCTTACAGGGTCGACTACTTCGAAACTTATTCACCGGTCAGGATTTGTTTTGGATTATATGTGATACCGGAATATATTTGAATCAAGAGAGACTTATTTCGAAGATCTTGGATGAATATGGTACGTCCGACTGCAAACCAGTGAAAACTCCGACGGAAATGGATTTCCATAAAGGAAGGATGTTAGCTATCCTACCAAGACCCTCGTAGTTATCAAGCGCTCATAGGGTCAATTGAGGGGTCGATGAACTATTTGGCCTGTAATACACGCTCGGAAATTGTGGCAGCGGTAAATTTTTTGGCAAAGTGTAACTCATGTTATGAGGAATGTCATTGGAAAGCTGCTAAACATATCTTGAGATACCTTAAGGGTACAAGGGATCTATGTTTGATATTATTATTCATAAGTCCTTATGAGAAATAAATATCTTTAAACCTATATTTGTCAAGTCGCCGGTGCAGGACATCACGGGATTCGTAGATACTGACTGGGGAGGGAACGTCAAAGATCGGAAATCTTATTCTGGGTTTAGTTTTAGATGCAGAAATTCGTTGATTAACTGGGAATGTCGGAAACATGCTTGTGTG
The DNA here is from genome assembly GCA_963921375.1 of Tiliacea citrago. Taxonomy (NCBI): domain Eukaryota; kingdom Metazoa; phylum Arthropoda; class Insecta; order Lepidoptera; family Noctuidae; genus Tiliacea; species Tiliacea citrago. The sequence goes on along the minus strand of OY992782.1, from coordinate 11,796,600 downwards.
GCACTGTCGTCAACTAGAGCCGAGTATATTGCACTTTCGGAGGCAACCAAGGAGGCAGTTCACTTGTGACAGCTGAATGCGTTTATAAGAAGTCAATATCTTGGGTCTATTTGCATTTTCGTAGATAATTAGAGTGCTATTAAACTTGCGTACAGTCCCGTTGCGCATAGAAGGACGAAACCTGACGAAACATATAGAAATAAGGGCTCACTATGTCAGAGATTGCATTGCTAAGAATGTTGTTTGTCTGGACTATGTGTGTACGGCAGATAACCCAGCAGATGTGCGGACAAAACCATTAGGTCGTGTGGCATTTAATAAATGTGTGCGCGATTTGAGTATATCTGATGATGGATGTTGTTTGAGGGGAAATGTGAAACTTTTTAGTTTACAACAGCAGTTCTGCTGCTACCTTTGGTGGTGTGCTTGCACATTTCGTCACGCTCCCCCGGCTAGGTGTTGGCCCGCATGAATTCATGCGGACCCCGTCACCCTCAGCGGCTGCAAACGGCCGCAATTCCTCTAGAGAGAGGCGCGCGGAACATGGTGCGTACTCTCCAGTACCCCTGGGTACACCAAACTAGGTGCAACAACTGCCGACGCATCTTCAAACAACAACAACAATTGGGAATATATTTGGGAAAAAGCGGTCGTCAGATACTCCAACCCCTTCCGATTCTAAATCTGGGAGATGTTCGTCATTTCTAAGGTCAAAAGACCGTAAATCATGAACTAAATGGGATAAATGTAAAAATATATAGATATGTTTAGAGAACCAAACTTTTTATTTTTATTAAGATTTGTGACATTAAAGTAAGACTTATGTTAGTGCTATAAAAGTCTACAGTCTAAAGTTGATTTTTACGGTTCCGTACCCAAAGGGTAAAACGGGAACCCTATTACTAAGGCTCCGCCGTCTGTCTGTCAGTCTGTCTGTCTGTCACCAGGCTGTATCTCATGAACCGTGATAGTTAGATAGTTGACATTTTCACAGATGATGTATTTCTGTTGCCGCTATAACAACAAATACTACAAAACAGAATAAAATAAATATTTAAGGGGGTTCCCATACAACAAACGTGATTTTTTTGCTCGTTTTTGCTCGATATTGATAACGGCAACAGCTCGATATTGATAACGCTTGAAATATTTATAGAATGTTTAGTTATATATTTACTTAAAATAAATAATTAAATTAAAATAAAACAAATATTTAAGGGGGGCTCCCATACAACAAACGTGTTTTTTTGCCGTTTTTGTAGATAATGGTACGGAACCCTTCGTGCGCGGGACTGACTCGCACTTGTGATAAATTACGTAGTAATGACGTTTTATTTCTTACTTTCTATTAGGGGTGCTCCTATACCCCTGGGTACTGTTACTTGAATTATTTATGGGTACGTTTCTAGGGTTCAGGAAAGCTACATTATTTGATGACGAAAATCATCATTGAATGAACACACTACATAATTAATAATGTATTAGTTCCCTATAAAGGTATCTAATAAACTCGAGCTTGAATCATCAAGTTTGAATTTAGCCGTAGGTACCTAGTTGTTCCGGGTCTGGCTGTTTGTGTATGTGAATTTAAATGTTTGTAAACGCACCCACGATACAGGAGAAATTCCTAGTGTGGGGCAACGTTTTTTTTAAAAAAAAAAAAAAAAAAAATGTTTTTCATGGTTTTATTTTACAACTGTTTTCGGTGTGGTGAATATGTACACCCTTGCCAAAGTACCTATGTACAGCTCGATTCAAACTTCATGGCGGCTCTGAAGTGCGCTACTCGCTGCGCAGTACCGCACCCCTCACCCCCGCTGACACGTGAAATTGTTACTACGCAGTGACTCACTTCATGTTACTACTAAAGTTACTATATGGTTACCATAAAGTTTGAATCGGGCAAATTCACGAGATTTATTTATTTAAACTTCTCACACACAATTAGGTACAAAGGCGGACTTAATGCCTTAGGCATTCTCTACCGGTCAACCAAGGGTGGTGAAGAGATAAGATGGCGGGTGCTCTGATTGAGAGAAAATAATAATATTAAAAAAAAATATTAAATTACCTTACCCACCCTTACCCTTATTTCCTTATTACCTTTGATTAGGTATCTACGTCTCTTCGCGCAAGTATCTAGATCCCATCTTGTATTTCGACTGAAATAAGATATCAGAACTATTAACTTTTTAGGACCAAGTTTGATGCTGAAAGAAGTTGGTTGGACTTGACATTAGCGTGCCCACCAGCGCCATCTTGGTATTTGCGGCGCACGTCGTGGCGCGAAAGCCCGCCTCTGATGGGTTTGTCGCGACAACTGGCCGCCAGCCTCCGAGCCTCGCTCCAGCTAAGCAACCGACCCATCTTTGTGTTTAAATTCCCAGCCGTTCATTCCCAGGACGTCATGCGTCCATTTTAATTTTTTTACAGTCACAAGTATATTATTTTCCAGCGTTTTGTGCATTTTTTTAACCCTTACCGTGATTCGTGAAAGCTCTTTTTTTATGTGCGAGTAGTGTACTTCTAGTATTTTTTTCGTGTGACAGGTAACTTCCATATTTAGTGACAGTTAATACATTGACTAAAAACCAAAATTATCTTTCATTTTGCTTGCATTTTATTTACTTGTAATCCAGCTCCCAACAAGCTCACACAGAAACCCTTTTTTTTTTGTTCACGGGGTGGAAAATCCTCATGGATGTCCTCCGCCTTGGGGCGGGCGGAGGGGTCTGTCAGACTCTTACTGACTAAAAACCACCCCAGTGTTCCCTTCCCACACTTGCACCGGGGATCTTGGGAGCTAGTATTACTTCCGTGATCCCCGCCGGCCCGCCTCCGCGGGCCACCTCAAGTCTGGGGGGGGGGGGGGGGTGTTTGACCCCCCGCGATGTCTGTGGACGTCCCCGAGTCCGCCGCACCGGTCCATTTAGGGGGGCCGGAAGAGGGCATTATCTGCGCCTGCTGCGGGCCGGGTGAGCGGACGAGATGTCCCGCTCCCTTTCCGCAGCCTCCTTCTGCAACACGACTGTTTCGCAGAAGGATACCACCGCGTCCCAGGACTCCTCGCTGCCGGCCATCGACTCGACCACGGCCGGCAGCGACAGGTAACTGCCTACTCCTAAGATGAGCGCACGGCGAGGCTCCTCCCATGCGGCACACTCTGCCAACGTATGCCGCACCGTGTCCTCCCGGCAGTCGCCGCAGTGGTGACACCGGGCGTCCGGCTCCCTGTTTATGCGACACAGGTACTTCCCGGATCAACCATGCCCCGAGAGCACCTGCGTCACCCGAAACGACAGGGAGCCGTGCCTCCTCCCGAACCAGGGCTACGAGTACCGGCCGGACCGCCTCGATGGTGGCGAGGCCGTGAAAGGCGGTAGGGCGTGAAAGCCTGTCCCGCCATTCCGCCACCAGGGCTGCGCGAAGCTGTGACCAACGCAACTCCACGTGTCGCTGCATCAGCCACTCGCCCCGCGCCCTCGCTTCCACTTTGACATTGACATTTCTTTGTTTACATTTTTGATCTCGAATTCGGTTTTTTAGTTTAGCTAACAGAATGACAACAATAAAATGTCAAGTCAAACCACAGACGTAATATTATTAAGGACGTCCTAGGTTATTAATAAACAAAACATAAAAATAAAAAAAATTGACTTCCAAAAAAACACTACAAAGTGAAAAATAACCTTAATTTCGGAAGGTGTTTTTGGATCTATTTTAGTTTTTTGCCACCGACTTCCGAAATTAAGGTTATTTTTCACTTTGTAGTGTTTTTTTTGGAAGTTACTTTAGGGCTTAGAGCATTTAACTTGTGGAGATGGTAAACAGCGAATCACCGAACAACTTTTTCTGCCACTTTCTGCGGGAGGCGAGGAAAACACATAGGTGCAGCACATTACGAGATAATCGCACACAGATACATGCTTCCTATTGCTGTAAACGCACACGAAAAAAATGTGCGTGTGAACTGAGGGACCACACTGGGAATTCGCGAAATGAAAATCCTAGGATTTAGTAGTAGACTTAAAACAATTGTAGAACGAATCTGGGAATTTGTAAGCAAATATATTAAAAACTACGACCCATAAAGTGTGGTCCCTCAGTTCTCACAGACGATCAGCCAGATCTCGGAAAGTATCTAAAAAAGAAGGTTTTGTGAATACAGACATTTAGTAAAGAATTTGTAAAGATATTTACTAAATAACAGACCACAAAGCATTAAAGATAAAAAAAAATATAACGACTGAACTGTGGTCCCTCAGTCCACATACCAAAGATAAATATTTTAGCGAATATTACTGAATAAAATTAATAAAACCGTTCTTTTTCTACATAAAGTTTTAGTAAAAGTCTTAAAACATTTTGTAAAAAAGAAATGGAGCTTAAATATCGAAGCATTTTGAAGATAGCGATGATTAAAACTGGTCCCTCAATCCTCTCCTCAACTGACGTATGTGCGTGTGCTAGCTGCTAGACGAGAGGAATATCAGAAAGTTAAGTGTACTTAACTTTTAGTAATAAGTTTCTACTAAATAATAGGTATCTAAAATTGTGTATTTCTTACCTCTTAGCTGAGATAATATTATATTTTTTATCCTATGAAAATAGATAGAGCAGTGTGACCACACAATAAAACAAAATGTAGACAGTACTGTTATACTTTATTTAATATATCATAATTTAGACGAAACGAAAACAAGGCTGTACGGTTAATTTAATGCTATATTACATGGCTTATGTGTATTTAGTAAAAAGTAGATTACAAAATTAACAAATCACTTAATATAATACTTTTATTTAAATAAGTGACATTTGGATGTAGCTTAATGAATGTAAGTATATTTGTTGGTCAGTACTTTCAATAAGTTTGAGATCTTGATTGGAAATGGAGGGATTTGCCATAATTGCCACGCTCGGCAGGCGGGTTGGCAATCGCAGTATGGTTTTAAAAATGCATAGAGTACGCTGCTGCCCATTCTCTAGTAAGTCCCTTAATCGCCTTTTACGACACCCACGGGAAAATATCGTGAAATATTCAGTCATAAATGACTGAATATTTCACGATATTTTTTCACTTAAAAACGTTGAACTTTTATAATTGTTTCTTCTAGTCCGATTTATTATTTGTTTCATAGCAGTCTTATTAGGCAAATACGATGCACTTGTAGTAGGAATGTCCATCAAAGTAGATTGCCTTATTTGCATAGGGCTTTCCATGGAATTTCGTGCTTTGGTTTTCAAAACATTAATTACATTCAGTTTGTCTACACGGTGTGGTTCTGGTAAATGATTGTGTTTTATTTTATCGGTATCAGACTTAATAAAGATATCGCCATCCACACTCACCGTTTTTGAAAATGCTGAACAATGTAAAGGATCTCTTTTCGTGCACTTGCAATAACACTCATCATTCCGACTATTGTTTTTGACAAATAAATAACCATCTATATGCAACAAATTGTTTCCCTTCTGCGACTTAACAAAATTTATTATTATTAATTACATTATATCAAAGTTAATTTCTTTGTATTTTACGAGTAAGTACCCACAAATCAACTAATGATAACTTTGTCTGCCAGCTGTCAACTCAATAAGTCACGTCATGTATCATGTTCTTAAAGTTTTCATTTAGAGACCACTGTAATGGGACCATGAAGGCGGCTACTGTTAACTATCTTTCGAACCTTCCAACTCCGGACCATCCCCCATTTATTTTGAGTCAATTCTCTGATTGTAATGTTAAGAAGAGCATAGTTTCAATCACGTCTAACGCAGTCGGTAGTGATTGTGAAAGTCGGAAAATGATACCCCCTCTTATCTTAAAGAACGTTTCAAGTTTCATCATATTTATATTGTTATGGGATGCACATACGAATACAAGGAAATAAACCTATAATATTAATTACGTATTGTTTAATACACACAATTTGTGTAATGCAATGCAAAGTGTTGATCAAGTGACCAATTTACGTTATAAATCAGTGATTCAGATTCGTGGATCATCTAAAGCAGTGGGCTCAAACTTTTTGGAGACGGAACCCTTTTCGAAAACGAAATATTTGACGGAGCCCTAAAGTAATCAAAAATGGTTTTATGTGTATTCTTCATTAATAATCATATTACTTGACATTAAAATTTACATATTTTTTTACTTTTGTTGAAATATTTAGATTGATATTATGTTACTCAGGTACCAGAGTAAAATAAAATATAGTAGGTAGACACTCCTTTAGTGTTATTTTTTTATTCTGACCAGTATTTTTGCGGAACCCCCACAGAGGCTTTGCGGGGAACCCTAGGGTTCCGCGGAACACACTTTGAGTATGGCTGATCTAAAGTATTGATATTTTGAACTATTTATGTTATAAATCAATGTTATTCACATTCGTTGCTCATCTGAAGTGTTGACATTTTAAACCGTATCCCCCTTATTACAAAACAAGGTTTATCTTCAGACCCAGGTTTAAAACATGGAGCCATTATGGAATTTCGTACTTTATTCCGACTATGGTAAAGTTCGTAAACACAAAACTAACAACTTAGTACCGAACTAAGTTTTCAGTTTTGTATAAAGAACGGTATTTCAATCACTGTTACGTTCATATTACAAAAACTGGCTGCATGGTTTAAGTCATGTCAAAATATAAATCTTGTTTTGTAATAAAGCGGTTTATGTTTTAAGCTAATGTTATTCTGATTCATTGAAAAATTAAACTGTTGATTATATGGTGTTGATATTTTGATTGTTGATGGTTTGGTTTTTGAAGTTGAGTATCCCACCCCATGTAAGTAAAATTAAGACAAACCTTTTTACAATGAGAATATTAACTAAATGTAATACTTACTCAAATATAACACAGTAAAAATAAGTACTATTTAAAAATCACAGACATATTTACTTTGTAAAGTATTATATTATTTTAATTATTGTAAATGTGAAGACCCCATAGTAATTTTTTATTTTTCTCTTGTTTTTTGTCATGGTTTGGCAGCTACAGTCATTTTTGCGGCCTACCCAAATGTCCTTTCTTTGGTATCGTTCGTTGAATCGTTGAGCTCTTTATGTTCTGAATGGAGCTGCACGACTACTGACAAATGCGTGCACTCACTGGACAGATCCACTAAATCTGTTTCATCATGTGGTTCTTTCATCAAAAGACCATTTCAGGCACTATCTACATGGTTTTCACTTGATTTGACCAAAATTATGTCTGGACTTTAAAATAAAAGAGACTATGACCTCTGAGTTTATTTCGACCTTTCTTCTCAAAAGTGTAAATACCTAATATATGTAAAAGAAAATGTATTTCTTAATATCTTTAATCGCGTTCCGCGTAGATATTAATACTTTTTGCTCAATAGGTTCTGTAAGACAGTTACTATGCATGTCAACTAGAAAAAGATAGAGCATGTCAAGATGACATGAAAAATTACAATATTAATTTTTGTTCTAGTTGTTCAATATTTTATTAGATACGTTTTGAGAAACGAATAGGTGTAATAAGATACTTTAAATGTCGTTTCTTTCATTTCAGGTATGTGATTAGTTTATAAATACCTAGTACATAATTTTAGTTTATATTTTAATTTAGTAAAAATTAGATGTTAAATAAAACCTTTAATTTCAGAAGCAACGAATTTGCGTTTTAATATTACGCCTACTATGATAACAAATATCTTATAAAACGACATTTTTTGTTAAAATATTAGTTCGAAATGGCGAAACTTCGCTTTGAATTCACACTATTGCCTGGAAGTGATGGGAAATCAAATGTTTTGTCTATAAGTGCGATAGGCACATGTGATAATAAATTATACGCAATACCAGAAGAATTACAACCAGTTTCTTTTCATGTGGAAGTAATAAAAACGGATGCGTATCGTAAAGTAAAAAACAGTTTAAAAAAAGGTACCAAGTAAGAAGAGTTTGGATAGCAATGACAGAAGAACTTAGAACAATTTACATGGATGAAGATGATAATTTACAATTTGAGGATCAATTTCTGGAAGAGATAAATCAAGAACAATTTGCTGACGCACATCAAATTGAACCTGGTACATTAGAGAGATTATTACAGAAATTATCAGAAAATTCACGGCAACAGAGCTTAAAATTTATTGCAGAACAGTTTGTGATTGAAAAATTTACAAGCAGAACTTCGAATGCAAACCAGTGGATGAATATTTTCGAAAAAGAATGTATACGTTTTGATGTAACAACAGATGAAAATAAAATAGAAATACTCAGATTATTCATGGATAAGTCTTGTATGGATTGGTACGGTTCAATGATTATAAAATTAACGATGAACTCAGAGTGGTCAACATGGAAAAATAAATTCTGTGAAACGTTTGCAAACAAGGGATGGATTCCAGTTACTTATGCCTTACTGTTTAAATACAAGGATGGTTATTTGTTGGATTATGCTATGAGAAAAGAAAAACTGTTATTAGATATGAAAGAATCAATTGACACGGGTACTTTAATTGATCTTATTGCAGCTGGTTTACCGAAATTTATTCTTAATAAAATTGATAGGCAAACGCTAAAAGACACTGTGGATTTATTTAATGAAGTGAGTAAGTACGAACAAATGGTAAATAAAAAGAGCTATACGGATAAGAAAAAAAATGTATATCAAAGAACTAAAGGTAAAAATGAAGACGAAAATCCATGTAAAATTTGTGAAAAGTTAAATAAAGGTACTCGGTATCACTCTGAGGTTATGTGTTGGTTCAGACCAAAAGAATATGATAAAGTAAAGAAAAATTTCATCAAACATGTAAACAATTCATTGATAGAAGCGGAGTTAAATGAAACTGATCAAAAAAACTAATTGTAACACCATTAATAAATGTCAAACTACTGCTGAATGGAGAAATAGAAATAATTGGAGTTTATGATTCAGGCTCAAATGTTTCTTTGATAAATTCTAAATTGTTGAATATAAAAGGAAAAGGGAGCAATATCCACAAAGCAGATTTAGTAACGATTAATGGTGTTAAAAAAGCAAGTGGTTTGACAAATTTGAATGTTAAAATCTTTGATCTAGAAAAAAGTGTTGATGTATACATTATTGATGACGAGAATTTCAAGTACGATTTTCTGATAGGATTAGACTTGATAAAAAAGTTCAAACTAATTCAAGATGAAGATTTAAAAATAACTCGTAAACAGAGTTTAAAGAATGAAAATAATGTGAAAGAAATTTCTACGGATTAAAAACCAAATGATACTATACAAGAATCCAAATAAATTTTAATGAGCATGTAAAAGAAGAAAATTTTGAAATAAAAATAAATCATTTGAATCAGTTTCAAAAGTCTGAAATAGATAGACTGATTTGCAAACATAATTCTGTTTTTGCGAAACATAAATATGATGTGGGCACTGTTAATGAATATGAAACAAGAATATACTTATTAGTGGACAAATATTGTGGTAAGAGGCCTTATAGGTGCACTGTTGAAGACAAAAAAGAAATAGAAGAACAAATAGCAAAATTACTAGGTAATAAATTAATAGAAGAATCCTACAGTCCATTTGCTGCACCTGTTACATTAGCGTTTAAAAAAGAGGAAAACAAAAAATCCAGATTATGCATAGACTTCAGAGACTTTAATAAAATAGTAGTACCACAAGCCCAACCATTTCCTTTAATTGATGACCTAATCATAAAGGCGAGAAATTGTAAATTTTTTTCAAGTCTAGATATAAAATTCTGCATTTTGGTCGATACCTTTATGAATTTAAGACAGGAAAAAGACGGGATTTGTAACACAGGACGGACATTACCAATGGACATGCTTACCATTTGGATTAAAGACCTCACCAGCAATTTTTCAGAGGATATTAAGTAACATATTGAGAAAATATTGATTTCGCTGTAAATTGTATAGATGACATTCTATTGTTTTCTAAAACTTATTCTGAACACATCAATCATCTAACACAGTTGCTGGAAGCCATCAAAACAGAGGGGTTCAGGTTAAAGTTTACAAAATGTACTTTTGCAACAGACCAAGTTAAATATCTGGGTCATATAATACAAAATAATTCAGTCAGACCCATAAAAGATAATTTGATTTCAATAAAGAATTTTCCTGTTCCAAAAACACAAAAGAATGTAAGACAATTTCTTGGAAAGATCAATTTTTACCATGAGTATATAGGTACCAAGAAGTGCAATAATATTAGACCCATTGCATAATTTACTCAGGAAAAATCAAAAATTCGTTTGGTCCGATGAATGCCAAAAAACTTTTGAAATGATAAAAAGCCTGCTATGCTCTCAACCAGTCTTGGAATTTTTTTATCAAGATTTGCCAATCAATATCTATACAGATGCTTCCTTAGAAGGTGTTGGAGCAATTTTGAAACAGACACAGCCTGATGGAAAAGAGAAACCAGTTGCTTATTTTTCAAAAAAACTTAATGACGCTCAAAAAAAAAAGAAAGCAATATACTTGGAATGTTTAGCTATAAAAGAAGCGGTGATATTTTGGCAATACTGGTTAATAGGTAAATCATTTACAGTTTATTCAGACCACAAACCACTAGAAAACATGAATCTAAAATCTAGAACCGATGAAGAGTTAGGTGACTTAACATATTATTTATCGCAATATGATTTCAAAATAAAATATTCTCTAGGAAAAAACAATTTAGAAGCAGACTGTCTAAGCAGAAATCCAGTATTAGAATCAGATACAAATAGAGATGAACAATTAAAAGTTGTTAACTTGATAAAACTAGAGGACATTATAATAGATGAAAATAAAAATGAAGAGATACAAAATAACAAAAACAAATTGATTAAAAAGGACAGGGGAAAAGAAAAAATAATGCTGTCAGAAGAGTTTAGCATCAAACTCCTAAAATATATACATGAATACCTATGCCACATTGGAATTAGACAAATGCAAATAATGATAAGTCCACTTTACATGGCCAAATATTTGACCAAAAATATAAAAGAAATTTGTAAATGCTGTGAGATTTGTATTAAAAATAAATCAAGAGGACACGATCGGTTTGGCTTGATGTCTAGATCACTTTACTAGGTACGCATTTATTCTCACCTCTAAGACGTAAAGTGCCAATGATTTCATAAAACTAGTGAAAAATATAACAGAAACGGAGGACATTGGTATGCTTCTCACCGATCAGTATCCAGGAATCAATTCAAAAGAATTTAAGGAATTCTTAAATGGCAAGCAGATACCGATGGTCTTTACAGCAGTCAATGCACCATTCTCAAATGGCCTAAATGAGAGGTTGAACCAAACACTAGTTAACAAAATCAGATGCAAAATAAACGGAGCAGAAAAAAAGAGCGCCTGGGCAAGAATCGCTCAAGAATGCGTCAATAAATATAATAAAACTAGTCATTCGGTGACTGGCTTTACACCAAGTTATCTTATATATGGTGTAGATTGCAAAATTTTACCGAATGAATTTAAAGAAGAAAAATCATACAGTGACTGGATTAAAGATAGAAAAACAGCACTTGAAAATACAATAAAATCACATAATTACAACAAAATACTATTTGATAAAAATCGTAAACACTATGAATTTAATATAGGCGACATGGTTTACGTGGAAAATGGAAACAAACTAAACAGGAAAAAAATTGATGAACTGAAAATTGGCCCATATGAGATCCTAGAAAAAATTTCAAACTCTATATACAAAATAGGAACAAGACACAGAAAAAATGAATCAAATCTTTTCCATATCACTAAACTTATTCCTGTCCCTGCATTCGGAGTTATAGAAAAACGAATAGAAGAGGAAGAGTAGTTTAAACGAAAATTTTATTGTCAATTTTCTTCTTCAAGGGGGGAGATGTAAAAAAAAATGTATTTCTTAATATCTTTAATCGCGTTCCGCGTAGATATTAATAATTTTTGCTCAATAGGTTCTGTAAGACAGTTACTATGCATGTCAACTAGAAAAAGATAGAGCATGTCAAGATGACATGAAAAATTACAATATTAATTTTTATTCTAGTTGTTCAATATTTTATTAGATACATTTTGAGAAACGAATAGGTGTAATAAGACACTTTAAATGTCGTTTCTTTAATTTCAGGTATGTGATTAGTTTATAAATACCTAGTACATAATTTTAGTTTATAATTTAATTTAGTAAAACTTAGATGTTAAATAAAACCTTTAATTTCAGAAGCAACGAATTTGCGTTTTAATATTACGCCTACTATGTTAACAAATATCTTATATATATATATATATATATATATAGATTCGGCTTTACTCCGTGACTGTACTAATAATAAAATTGGGCAGTGGGTCCAGTCGACCTATTCAAAATGTGATTGGGTTGAGTGATCCCTTGAGTCAATTTCGAGTGGGTCCAGTTGACCAAAGACTCATATTCCTCGAAGAACCAGTCAAGACAGTTTTGTCGATACTTCTTTTATATACGATCGTCGTAACATGGGTTTCTTGTTGTTATTCATTCGTGTCAGGATTTTACAGACCATAATTATCATTGTAATGAATATATATATATATTCTGTGATATTCCTTGTGGTGCTCGCTGATCCTTGACCGTTGTGCACTACGTTTATCTCCTGTGCCCGGGTTCTTGTAGACTCAACCGCTTATTGCGTTATTTACGTTGTAGAGCAGACAAATTTTAAAAGGGTTAACATTTACGAATAAGTCTAAGTAGACTGTAGGTTTCAAGACCGCTTTCCGTGCATAAGGTTGGAGGTTCAAATCCTAGGTACAAAGTGTTATTTCTGTCAAGCATTATGTATTTTTAATACATAGTATTTTTCTATTTTGTTTTAGTAATACATAACACACACACATATAACATCACGCCTGTAATCCTCGAAGTGTTAGGCAGAGGTGTAGGTACCTATAGTACACCCACGTTTCGCTAGTTATGTTTATGTCCCACGTAATAGGGGGCGAGTCTATTGCCATCATCCGGGCACAAATCCAAACTCCGGGCTGCCACTGAGAAATTCCTAATGAAAAAAGCCATCCAGGCATTAGGTCATTAAACTCAGTGTAAATCCTCATATTGGGTAAGTGTTGAACAATGTCGCTTTTATATTTTTATGTGCCTACCTATCTAGGTCAACTTAGGGCGTTTGCTAACCTTTTATTTAGCTTGGCGTGCCTTCTGCTTAAATATTTACGACCTATTTGCCTTTAACTCTTATATGGGAATTTTCCATAATCTGTGTGGAAGTCATGTCGTGCTTCCCACTTCCATATTATTGTAAAATCCGTACTGATTGTGACAACCACACACCACCATCATTAGCGCACTAGTACATCTCGCTTTGCTTATGCTTGGTGTCACTATCAGCGGAGGTGACTCTAAGCCATCTTATGAAACTGTTCTCTTTTGACAATATTTCCAGGGTCCAAAGCTCTGGTTCAGCTACCTACCGGTTACCATGCAAAGTTCCGGATACCATCTCCAAAGTTCGCGCTAGCAACCGCTAACTATTAGTGGAATCCGAGCACTATGTTCCTAGCCACAACCATCCAGCAGTTCCGGCAACCTTAAAGCTCCGTGCCAAGTACCTATTTTACCTGCGTGGGTATGTCAAGTTGCTCTACGGGTCAGGGGAGACCATAAGCTGACTGACGGTCGGCTTATGGTCTCGCCAAACAACAACAATAATAAACAACAAAATTAATAACAACATTCATAAAACAACATTCAACATTAATAATCAATCAATTTTTATTTATTTCTAATTTCAACATTTATATCTGTAACTTTTATGGTGTACATAATAAAGAGTAGGTATTCTATTATATTCTATCCCTGGCGTCTGCAGCGTGGCACATCCACTGTGGTCATCGTCAAACCAGGCTGAGCCAGAAGAGTACTGCGCTACTCCCAAGAGAATTAAAGGAGTCTCATAAACATATACCTTCCCCCTTTCTCTTTCTTTTATAAAAATATAATTTTATGTGGACAATTTTACGTGGTCTCATCTATCTCCACCACGTAAACCCTTTCCGTCACATCATAATAATTGTCGCACAATTACAATTGACTAATGACAAGGCTTCCAAGACACCTTCGCTTTCTCACACATTCACTAAAAACCGTACAAAAAATCACCCAGTCGTTATCAAACACCGAAGAAATAAAATCATTTGTTTACAATGGCAACACTAGTGAACTGTCACTCGGTAATGCGAAAGAGATCAACAACACTGGGTAACGATCGTATTTTTTTAGAACCGTCTCCCCACTTAACTTATGTTACCAGTCATCGCCAAACAATAGCTTGGCGAAATAGGTCCATAGGCTAGGCTCGTCTATATTGGCTAGGATGAACGTGAACAAGTGGTATTGCATAACTTGCTCTATTTCGTATCTGAGGGTAGACAGACCATCCCTGCCAAACGTTTTTCCTTTCTGCGATAGCAGCTGGTACCTGAAAATGAGTACATCGAAAATCAATATTTGTTGTGGTGTCAGACTTTTATCGTGATACACAATAACATAATCAACATTAACTGTGGCCAACATGGCAAGCAATTATTTCAAAAGAAAACATCCATTTCAGCCAAAGAGCTTTGAGAATCACATAATTAATTATTGGCAAGCAATTATTTATTGATACAACATTTTTCACATTTCATTGCTTGCTCTGCCCTCAAAAGAAAACATCAATTTGCTTGCCAATAATTAATTATGTGATTCTCAAAGCTCTTTGGCTGAAATTGATGTTTTCTTTTGAGGGCAGAGCAACCAATCAAATTTACTATTTATTATACATACCTCATAATATATTTAAAATACACACATTATAATATACCTATATGTATATATAAAGGTTTCGTAAATTGTATCACTAAGAATCCCATTTTTCGGTACACAGTCGAGTTGATGGACGTCAGACAACTAACGTCAAAAGAAAAGGTGAGCGTCGTCTGTTTCACAAACGGCTTCTAGAAGCTGCGACCTTATTGGACGAGCCGATTGCGGTGGGAGCGGTTCGAAATAGGTCCACGTTATAAAGAGTTTAAAAAAACCGGCCAAGTGCGTGTCGGACAATGCACAATGAAGGTTTCCGTAATTGGGATAAATTTATACCAAGAACAAACTAAAATTGTAGTTGAAAAACATGTTCTCCAACTGCAAATATAAGTTGGTCGACTATTACTCGTTAACTAGTAAAGCCTACTTAGCTGTGATAGTTTTCCTTTTAAATTCGGTACGATATACTACTGCCATGAATTGCACTTTACAGCTTAATGTTACGCAAGCGAATCCCTGAATCGAAAAATTGTTTTGACGGCCTATCCAACGATATCCTACATCATGGGAAAGACAAGAAAAAAAATATCATCCCCACTTTACGTGCAAGGGAGAGGTAAAACAATTTTTTTATATTACCACTTTGTCCGTGTGATTATGTACACCCATGCCAAATAACAGCTTTCTATTACTGAGAGTCTCTGAGCTAAGCTGGGGATAGACAGACAGACAGACGGACATGACGAAACTATAAGGGTTCCGTGTTGACTACGGAACCCTAAAAACAACAATGGCCTACCTCAATGGATTAGGCTTTGCTTGCTTATGTTCTAGACTGGCATAGCGCGCGATTGGCATCTTATACATAGCTATGTGATAATGCTTAACGAGCAATCTGTAACAGGACAAAAAAAAACAATTTCATTAATCAATTTAATTAGCAATGACGGAAGAGGACCACTTATTCCATATTATCATTGTGTACATTAATGCTGGACTTAGGCCTGAAACTGCGTTAAGCGGGCACCCGCGCGGTTTCATACAAAACTACTCCGTCGCGGTGACCCGCGCGGGCGACTTTTGTATGAAACCGCGCGGGTGCCCGCTTAACGCAGTTTCAGGCCTTAATTTTTGCTTCGTCACCCACACTTCGCCAGTTATTGTAATAGGGGGCGAGCCTATTGCCATCGAAAGGGCACAAATCCAGACTTTGGGCTGCTACTGAGCAATTCCAGATGGAAAACAATGAGTTTTCTATCTGGAATTTCTCAGTTTGCCCGACCCGGGAATCGAATCCAGGACCTCGTGCTCAGCAGTACCGCTTGCAACCACTAGAACAACGAGGTACCCAGGGATATTATGTCGCGTTTTCTTTCCTGTCCAACATGTCCAACCTGCACTCTCCAGGATTTAAATGAGGACAAAGACAGAGCTGTCCAAGTCGCTAAATATTGAAGGGAAAAATTAGTTGATCTATTGAAATGGAAAGAAGAAGAAATACTTACCTATAAAACATATCATCGTCTTCTCCGCCCCAGCCCCAGTATTTGTTGGAGAATCCGTTGACTGTGTGGAACTGCTTCAGGGTCATGGCTGATACTCCGCCAAATATAGTGTTGTATGGTAACCTGGAACAGTTCATGTATTCTGGTTAACACATTGATATTTCAGACACTTGACTTTATTGCATATTATATTAGGTTGGGGAAAAAGTCTTTTCGCATTATAGTATGTATGAACTTGTAACAAAATCTCTTTGGCTATACTATTTGTATCTGGCTGGTTTTGGTATCATTGAAAGTTTAAATTTTAAAGAACATAATTCCAAATTCAAATTAGGGAAATGTGTGATTTTCATTTGTTTTTCGTACTGTCAAGATGAGTGAATCTAATGAAGAAATTCGATACAATTTAAAATTTTACTACAAAAAAGGTAAAAATGCAATGCAAGCCGCGAAAAAAAATTGCGATGTTTATGGACCTAGTGCAGTGTCTGTGAGAGAGCACAAATTTGGTTTAAGCGTTTTCAATCCGGAAATTTTGATGTCAAAGATGCATGTCGCTCTGGTCGCCCTACTACGGATAAAATGGATGCCATTTTTGAAAAAGTGGAGCAAGATCGGCATGTCAGTAGTTACGACGTAGCTGAAGAACTGGGAATTGACCACAAAGTTTTGGCATATTTGAAAAAAACTGGGTACACAAAAAAGCTCGATATTTGGGTACCTCACGAGGTCACTGAAAGAAACCTAATGAACCGTGTACTCATTTGTGATTCTTTATTACGACGTAATGAAACCGAACCATTTTTGAAGAAGCTGATAACTGGTGATGAAAAGTGGATCACGTACGACAAGAACGTGTGAAAAAGGTCGTGGTCAAAGGCCGGTCAGGCTTCACAGACTGTGTCGAAACCCGGGTTAACTCGCAACAAGGTGATGCTGTGTGTGTGGTGGGATTGGAAGGGCATAATTCATTATGAGCTGTTACTACCAGGCAGGACCATCGATTCTGAACTCTACTGCGAACAACTGATGAGATTAAAGCAAGAAGTTGAGAGAAAGCGGCCGGAATTAATCAACAGAACGGGTGTGGTTTTTCATCATGATAATGCTAGAGCTCACACATCTTTAGCCACTCAGCAAAAATTAAGATAGTTTGGCTGGGAGGTGTTCATGCATCCGCCGTATAGTCCTGACCTTGCACCTTCAGATTTCCACCTGTTTCGGTCTCTTCAGAATTCTTTAGGCAGTGTCAGGTTAACATCACGAGAGGACTGCCAAAACCACTTGTCGCGGTATTTTGATCAGAAGTCCCAAAATTTCTATAGCAATGGGATCATGTCCCTACCTACAAAATGGCAAAAAGTTATCAAACAAAATGGTACCTACATACTTTAGTTAAATTTAAATAAACTATATTAAAAAATGTTTTGAATTTTCTTAAAAAATGCGAAGAAACTTTTTCCCCAACCTATACTAAAAAACCCATACTAAAAATAATGTTGTACATATAGCACAGGAAAGTAAGACATTATTTTTTTTCATAGCAAAAGGCAAAATAATAATTGCGAAAAATTAGAATTATTTTGCCTTTTTTGAAGATTTCGCTCCGCAGTGTTGTGCACGTAGTAAAGTATTAAAACAATTTAAGTTTTTGAGAGTTTAATACTAACCAATAGTTCTAATAGACGGTTGAGGATAGTTAAGCTTAGCTATGAATTCCTTCCCGCACTACTTTTAGGTTACCCAATTATTTTAACTCCTGCAGAATATCTCAAAGCAAACTTACTTGAATTTAAATCTATCTACAGAAGCAGACATGTGCCTCGGCTGTCGCGTGCAGGAGTACAAGTTCCTTGTATCCAGCGGCAGCAGGTCAATGTCGTGGAAGATGAAGCACTGGAACCCGCCTGGCTCCAACTTCTGACTCTCCATGAAACCCACATTCATCAGCTTCGCTCGATTGAACTGTTTCGTGCCTGGGAATAGTGATGGCTTTTAGATTTGAGTTTCTTTAAAAACGTTTGTGGGACAAACAAGCAGGCGGCCTACCTGAGTGTATACGGCGTTCACAATTTATTTTCCAAACATGTAAACAATTGTGTTTTTAGAAAAAAAACAACTGTCCATCCCACACATAAAGTTCAGTTTGAAGCCCCTTCAAACATTTTAATGAGTTTTCAATAGCACTTGTCATTCTATTCTCTCAACTTAATTTACACTGGGATAAAGTTGATATTCTTATAAGTGGAAATAACAAAATTGGAAACAAGAATTTGAATAGACTAGGTGTACCCGCTGCTAATAGACATCTGTAATACCAGAGCCTTCGTAGATACGACGCCCTCTCTGAGATATAGCTGATATGATACCCTTTAAAGCTGAACCCAGAATATTTTGGAAAAATTGCAAAAAGAAATAAAATCCATTACCTTTTTGCTCAACAACGTATATCCCGTATTCAATTTGTTGCTTCATCAAGAACGGGTGCATGTGGTTCAAGAAAATTGCTAAATGCTGTTGGCGGTCTCTGGAAATAAATTAAATATATTTTCATTAATAAACACGGGACAAAGGACTCCTCCTTCAAGCATCGCCATAACGACCGGTGCTGTGCCTATCGCATTCAGCGGATTCTCGCGATCTTCACACCAGGTCATCGGTTCACCTTGTTCCGTTTTTCGGTACGTACGCGGTAAAAATATGGCCGTCACGGGACTCCCGGCAGCTGTGAAACATGAACTATACTATGAAGTAAATAGTATCCGCGCCACGCACACATAAGGAAGTAGAGAGAGGGCATGACGGATTAAGAAAGCGTCATGCCGTTTGCCGTTACGGCATACGACTCGGCCTTACCCCCAAGGTGTACGCCAATAGATGTTTCACATAAAAAAATAAAGTGTTGATCATACCTGTATGGCACGATAACAGCAACTTTATGTTTGGCAGTGCAGTTGGGCGGGGTATACCGACCCCCCCACTGCACTTCAGGGAACTTCTTCTCCACACCATCCAGCTCCATGTCGGTTGTGTTGGCTGGTACGGGACCTGTGACAGAATCTCATTGAATTGAATATAAGTTTTGAACGTTAGCATGGCTCATTGAGTTTTAGAAAGAGACCATTTGTCAAACTGCCTCTGCCTCGTTGGTCTAAAGGTCGCAACCGCTCTGGGTTCAATTTCCGAGTCGGGCAGAGTATTATTGGGTATTTCCATCTGGAATTTCTCAGAAGCAGCCTGGAGTTTGAATTTGTGCCCGGATTTGTGGCAGTAGGCTCGCCCCCTATTACATGGGACCTATACATAACTGGCGGAAAGTGGGTGTACTTACAATAGCTGTACACCTCTGCCTAACTCTTCAGGGAATACAGTGCCAAACTACCTTATAAACAGCAGCGTAAACATAATTGTGTTATCGGGACGAAAAATCAAAACTCTTGTTGATAAAAAAGATGATGGAGGAGAAAACAATTTGCTAACAAGCTTGTAAATGGATCGATTTTAGTACTTGGCTTTTAAACTAAAGGAAAAATGAGCTTACCTAAATCACTCATACTCTCACACATCGGGAGGGCCACTGGAGCAGAGTCACTCTTATTCACGACTTCACTCCCGTTCTTCACCCCATCCAGTATCTTTGTGATCAGCATCGAAATGGGAGTAGTCTTATTTTGTGCAGAACTGTTCATGTCTTCCACAGACTTCGTCATCGTCATGTTGAGCTCGATGGGTCGTAGCATCACGTTGTTTGACTGAGTGTGGTTGCTTTCAGTTAAATTCAGAATTGGTGTTTCAGTATACCCTTCGGCATAATTACTATTCATAGGATCCGTTAGGGAGATCCTTTTTAAACAAGCTGGTGTTCTTTCGGTGTTTCTGGAAAAGATAAGGTTGTGTTAGGGAAGCTACAGGTTAACTTAAGTTAGGACAACTTAAGATTTTCAAACAGTTATTGTGTCCTATATTATTTTTAGAGCCTTTATACGTCAAGACCAATCACGTCATGTATTGGGCATGACATTCTTTTCATTAGTTAATTTAACTACTATACTGTATTTCCTGCCTAACCCTTCGAGGAATATAGACGTGATGTTATGTTTTTAATTTTCATCGGCATCGCAAGCTGGTTTATGAAAAAAGACAATCTTGGCCATCACACATCGTTAACGTCATATACATGTTATTTCTACATTTTGTAGCAGATTTGAGAGTATGGCACTCTCCACGGACGAGAGAATCGCGGCGATATTATAGTTTCGCTAGTCCTGAGTTACTGCTAAGAATCACATTCAGCACGCGTAGCATGACCACCATAGAAACGGGTTTTGTCGATGGAAGAATAGACAAAATTACAGATTGTAAAAATATTTCTACCGTCTTAAACATGGCGGTTTTAAAACTGAAGGAAACAAATGTTTCTCTTCTTCAGGCAACAAAAGTCCACAGACCTATTTTTCTCTACTTTTGACACTTGGGGGTAGAAACATTTACACTAGAAACATTCACTTTAGACCTAGACAAGAATCTATATTGATTTTGAAAACTCAATTCAATATCTTCATCGTCCAAATTTCTTTGGGTCGCCTTAGGGGCGGAGTTGTAGGAGTTGGAGTATACGCTTAGGGGCATTTTGAGCAGCAAAGAAAACAAACAATTTTTTTGGGAAAAATGGTACGAAATAAATGTTGTTTTTGACGAAAACCATCCATGAGAAAAATGAGAAAAAAAACCAGCGAAAAATTTTAAAAGACAAAATTTTCCATAAATTCTTGTTGAAAAAATAAAACTGTATTTATTCCTTAAATTCATGTTGGGATGCTGCTTGCACAGGGAATTTCACAGGGGGTAAATATATTCTGTTATTTCTTGCCTAGGACACACCGTTTTCAAGATTCTTGAATTTCATTTCCTTTTAGGTTTTAATTAAAATGAAGAACCATTTTTCGCTTGTGTTTATTAAAAAACTTGTTTTTAATAAACACAAGCGAAAAATGGTTCTTCTTGGCGTTTGAGACATTTTTTTTGATAACGTTACGTAATAATATTACATTGGATAAGCTAAGAAGTCTATGATAAAATTTATATTATCATAGAATTCTTAGCTTATCTACATCACTAGCTATCTACCCGTTGCTAAGGACAAATGAATATGTCTTTGTCTTCATAGAAACGCGAGTCTACAGGGCCTCAAGTCTGCTATTACAATAGTGTCAGAATGGTCGATCATTGATTTCATAATTGTTGATTTTGACAAGTTTGGTAATCTAATATTATAATGGCGAAATTATGACTTTCCACTGGTCGGCCACTGACACTACTCGTACATTGAAAGAAATTGCATATATATTGGTAATCTCGTAAAACAGCAAATTTGGGCCCCAGGTCGCCCCATGCTCGGGCAAAAGAGATGTCGAGTTGGATAGAAATAACTTTCTATTCTGGGAAGAATAGATATAGAATTTGTCATGCTACGCGTGCAAATGGTAGTACCTAGTGCTGCTATCTGACATGCTGAGCTGAGGCCCTTATGAATAGTTGTTAAGAGTTTATTAAGTACGTGCCATCATTCGCATCTTCTTTCTTTCTTACCTGAGTGTAGGCTGCGTGGCGTTATAAAGTGGGGTGTACAGATAATTCCTGAGTGGAGACGCGTCCAGGATAGACCCAAACAAGTACTCCACGGCAGCTATTGCCAGCACCAGCAGCAGTAGCAGGCGAAAGGCGCGAGTCGCCCGCCCGCCGCCTGCGCTCGCGCCACCGCCCATCAACGCATGCGGTGCTGGCGCGTGAGCATAGACTCCTGCAAGTAAAAGATGGATTTATTTAATATTTATTAAGAGCGGGCAGTCTAGGCCTGCAACTGCGTTAAGCGGGCGCTCGCGAAGGGTATCCGTCGCGTGCCTGTGCGCGTGGTCACTTGGCGTGGGCGTGCGGTTGGGCTCCGTGGGAAATTTAACCGGATTATTTTATTTACGCAGTGTCGCGAGTTCCGTTTTAACGGTGTGCATGCACAGTCGTGTCGATGGAGAACTGAATATATTATTACATAGCAAAACGACGACTAGCTACTAACTAGGGTAAAGAATCTGATTCTGCAATTTTCACCCAAAGCCGCGTTCCAACAAATGAATGGTGACTTATTGGATATTCCTCCTGCTAAAGCGTTACCCGTGTTAAACAATAATTAATCAACGAACACTGCAGCAACCATACGAGTACCATTGCCCTACGTTGTTGTAGGAGATGAAGAATTTAACCCGAGTGTTCCACGCGCGCCCCTTTCAGACGTCGCGGGAGGGTCAAACACCCGGCGAAAGGGCCGGCACTAGCCGGGGATCACGGAAGTAATACTAGCTCCCAAGATCCCCGGTGTGGGAAGGGAGCACCGGGGTGGTTTTTAGTCAGTAAGAGTCTGACAGACACAGAGAGACAGGAGGACATCCATGAGGATTTTCCACCCGGCAAAAACAAAAAAAGGAAATGAAGCATTTGGGTTGTCTAGTTATGTCATGCGGCCATATGCTCGAGCTCTCAATTTGGACCGTAAGAAAAAAATATTTCATTGTAGGTTAATAAGAGCGCGGCGTTATATATTGAATAATTTCTTGGTATAATACTTCATCGTTATCTAAACGTTAGTCAAAAGAGAATGCCATTTGTTTTATTATAGCGATATGTATTCTAATTCAAATTCAAATTCAAATTCTTTTATTAAACTTACACGTGGTTCACAAATATAACAATTATGCATGAAATTTTTACCAACAGAAAAATTATACATTATTTAACAGCGGGTCCCAAACTAGGCACAGCCTGTATCTTGGTGACCCAAACACCACACAACGTTAATAATTTAAATAGTTCTGCTAGCGCAAGATTGTTAGTGATAATTTAATAAAATTTACAAAAAAGTGAGTAATAAAAATAAGCTAATTTACATACAATAATCACAAAAACAGTTAATTTGAGTAAATGTGGCGTGTAAGTGTGTGTGTAGTTGTGTATTCGATCAGAGAGTGTGATGGGTTGAACTTAAGCTACAAAGAAAACTTTCAGTTTCCTCATAAGTCCGGCCCAGCAACCATTCTTTAAGTTTAGTTTTGATCTCGGAGTAGTTTTTCGGTATAGTAAAAGTTTTGCTAATAGCATTGAACACTCGTATGGGTAAAAACGACGAAAACCGGGTAGCGAAAAGGGTTTTTGTTTTAGGAAGTGGGATTCGTTCAGCTATTTTCCTACCCATTCTGCGTAATTTTATTAGACCTAGACAAGATGACGATGTGGTCGTGACACCACGCCATACTAGTGTCGTCGACTATGGGTTTGGGAACACCCAAAGAGACGCGTATACAATACCGTGTAACAACTGGCGGGCACCGCGCGTGTCCCCGCAACGGAGCACTTTTGTATGAAACCGCGCGGTCGTCCGCTTAACGCAGTTTCTGGCCTAACTCAAATTTCGAACGCAAGCTCCGCCCCTTGCTCCCCGCCACTCCGTTATGTGCTAAACGCTAATACAACAGTAATAAAGTTAAATATCGCGTGCGCTCTTTGATCGTGTTCGAGCACAAAACTAAATAGCGTAAGTCTCAATTCTTATTTCGTATATAACTAAAGTAATAAATTGGTCTAGAGAAGAAATATCTTGTGGGTGGATAAAAAACTATATTTTCTTGCTCTGAATATTTATTTTAGACATAAAAGCCTAACAATCTTGTTTGTTTTTTTATAATTATCCTTCAAAAAGACACGATTTTTGAATAAAAAATGTGTAACTGTTTTCAGCATGGAAAGAAAAATCTTTTAATGTGGTTTACGCCTACCTAACTGTCTCTAAAATTATGAGAGTAATTAAAGTGGAAAGGAATTTATAACAAACATTTCCCTCACCAGGCCAAACTGAATGGAAAAAAATGTTATCATCGATCATTATAATGTAAGTGACCTATGTCACTTACATTATAATGATCGATGATAAGATAAGATTAGACGCTAAGTTACTTAATTGTGTTCATTGGCGGTTGGACGGCTGTCCAAGCGGCGCCGGCGGTTGTGGGAGCCGTGCCCAGGACCTCAGTGATTGTGCGCACTGGGCTGCAGTGCCGGGGCGGAGTCTTGTTGTTTAAATACTTTGACGTCGAAGATTTATTGGAGATGCTCTTATTCATTGAATCTCGTTTCAATTCCTATACGGATTTGTTAACAGCTTTAGCCGATTTAAAAATCTCCGACAACTTATCACTAAATAAGAATGAATCTAATTTGTATTAGAGAGGTGATCTTTAATTTCTTTCTTTAGGTCAAATATTATAGTATAAAATTGCGTCTCGTTACGGAATCGCCATGTTGTATATCGCATAGTAAGCGTTTGGCGTCAATCAGTTTTTGAGTATCACTATTTTTTTAATTGAGAAGTGAAGTTATTTTTCCAGCTAGACAGAAAATGGCACTAGCCAATTGTATTTGTTTTGTTTATATTCCTTTACCTCTTTCTGCGATGTTTTCAGAGATTTCTGCTTTTATTTCAGCATTAATCTTTGGCGCATTTATATGAAGACACGTGACAGCTAACGTTAGGTTAGGTTAGTAAACCTATTTGGTAAGTAATTCATTTGTACCTTCTTTCGATAGTCCTTCTGTAGCTACGTGTTGAAAACGGCTGGCTAATTCGTTTCATATGCCAGCTCCATACTTTAGTGCTAATGAAGGATCTTCACCTAATATTTGCAGGACCTTAGTGTCTAGTTCGTCAACCGTTTCTGCTTGCGGTTCAGTTACTGAATTACCGGCTTTACCCTGCAGAGACCCGGTTGCGGCATTATCTGCTACCAAGCTGGTTGGAGTTTCCCTACGTAATTTCCCCAGAACTTCGAGCATAATAGGGTCCGTATCGTCTATAAGTCATTCATTGGGTTCTGGAGCTGGAGAAGGTACTAAAATATTAATGGTGTAAGAAGTATCACCGATTTACTATTTTGCAAGTACATACCTAATACATTACGAAAGTTTAGGTAAACGGTGCATTGCCAGCTCCTTAGCAGGTATGGTGTATCGATGTAGTGAATTAAAAGCGTTATTTACAGCTGGTGTAAAACGATAGTAGTGTGAGTCTTGTGTGCATCCTGACAACCCCAATGGCAGCTCTGGTTGCACCCAGTTCTGTCTTAACGTAAACACGTTAGCTACTATTCGTGCGTAGTTTTGACAACGAAAGTTATCAATTCTATAACTAAGGAACAATTCCCAATGAATTGCGCGCAAACTCTAGTTCATTGTAAACGTCGAGTAGCCCCAATGACTATTTAGTACATCTTGAGCACATAACAGTAAAAGTTTAAGGTAAATACCTTTATTGATAGTCTTATTGTCTGGCGACGTCCATGCGGAGCTCGTGACCGAGGAATTACCACATGATCCACGTCTTTTCCGGACTTTGCGGTGTAGCTTTCTTATTTTTCGCTTTATTAAATCTAATTCGTCTTGTAATTTTCTTAAATGTTTCCTTTTAGGCATTTTTATCAAAGAAATGTGTGTCAGTGGTCGTGCATAAAAATGTTAATGATTATGTCACATAGCTGACAAGGGCGACAGATCAATTATTATACTCTAATCGACAGATGTATTAAGAAGAATAAAAAATGAAGAAGTTTTCCTTGCAACTATGTGCAGATGTGATTGCCATTACTCATGTGTGTGATAATACTATTATCTTCGGACGAGGCGCTCGTATAATTACGATGGCACTTCACTAACAGGTGAGTTCGTTTAATCTTTAATTAACAAGCTTAATTTTAATAATTTATAATTAACTTTATTCAGTCTCTGTAAATAATTGACTTTTAAAAAGTTTTGTGCTGCTCTTGTAAAATATAACAACGATCAAAGAGGAACGTTCCTAATCAAATTGGTTGATCACTGCTTGGTATTTGTAGCAGCTTGGAATACAATTGTAAATGTTGATGTAGCCGAGGATGATTACGAGTCGGATCTTCTACCCATGAATCAATTAGAAGTGGTGTGGCCTAAACAGTGTTAACTCGGAGCACCTGTCCCAATTCTGTTGTATGGGGAAGAGAACTAAGACAGAAACGCTTAAGTAACATATTTAATAATTTTGTTACAGTAAGTTGCGCGACGTTGATTTTCCTCATGAGTTTGAGAATTGCGGTAGTGGATCTTGCAGTTTGGCTGAACATAAAGTTGTTCTGGATAGTTTCAAGTACAAACAGATTGTAGGAATACTTTGTGCGGCAGCCAGGCAGTCTAAAATGACACTCGAGCACAAACGAACTACTGCTACTAGAACGAGATGGGGTAGGAGCGTGTGTGCGTGTGTGGAACGAACATGTAAGGGACGCTCATCACGAGGCAAGATGTAGTTGTCAGGTTGGATACTTAACAAACATCCCTCTTCAATTCCTGTCTTTGATAACATGTCAAAAACGTGAGAAGCGATTCGTTTTTAAAAGCCGGCTGACGTTGTAAGTACATTATAAAATAACACCAAAATGTACACTTAGGTTGCAAATAAATCTTTGACTTTGACTTTGAAATTCTGCTAAATTAAATGCTGAGCAAATTATTATGAATAGGTTAGCCGAACAACGAGCTACTGAAAAATTCGGTGAAGTCTGGAAATCCACTGATAAGTTAGACGGGAAGCTCAAGTGTAAGTAATCCCCGGGGAATTGCGATTATGTTAAAAGAGCATTTTCAAGTTCAGTCCCCTCTCGGTCCCCCAATCGTGAAGGAAGATTCTGAGCCCAGATACCTCTGATGCGTTTCTCAGCTAAGCAAGTACGAGCAATCATAAACGGTGTGAGCCGAGGCTAATCTGGTGAAGACCATCGTGACTCCCATTGTGAAGAACAAGACGGGTGATATCTCGGACAAGGGTAACTACCGCCCATTTCCCTTGCGACAGTAATAGCAAAAGTGTTCGACGATATGCTTGATACTTGTTTAATACATCTTCATGATGCGCAGTTCGGGTTTCGACCCGGACTTTCAACTGAAAGCGCTACTTTGGGTCTTAAGCATACAGCTCAAAACTATATAGATCGGAAGTGTAAGTTTGTTTCCTTGACCTCTCCAGGGCCTTCCATCTTGTCTCGTATGATGTGCTCTGGGAAAAGATGGTAAACAGGGGTATACCGCTGGAAATATGTGGACTTTATTTCAGCATTGGTATGGTAATCAGAGAACAATCATGTGAAAAGAGACGGTACGCTATCTGAACCGTATGGGTTGGAGTGCGGGGTGAGGCAAAGACGTCTGACGTCTCCCAGGCTCTTCAATCTCTACGTAGATGACCTCTTAGAGGGATTCAGCAACATACGTGTCGGATGTAGTGTTGAGAGGGTTAGCATTAACAACATCAGCTATGCTGATGACTTAGTGCTGCTGGGTCCATCTGCGGGTGCAACCAGAGAGTTGCTTAAGACTTTGAAGCCTGCGCTGCAGGCTCACCTGCACACATGGATTAATTTATAATGTGAAGAAATGTGAATATTTATATAAATATTAGAGATGCGCCGAATCTGGACTTAAAGGTCGGCGGTAAATGCCGTGAAATTGGACCCGAGCTACTCATAAACGGTTCAGTAATTAAAAGGGTATCTACTTTCAAATACCTAGGTCACTTTTTTTCCGACTACCTTAAATACCATTTAGACACAGAGGGGAGCGCAGAGCTCAAGCCGTCCGGTGCAACATGTTGGCCCGTAGATTTGCTCGGTCATGTTGGTTTACAGACAGACCTAGTAAAATCACTACTTTCAAGGCTTACTGCCAGATCCTGTACACGAGTAACCAATGGGTCAATTACGCCAAAGGATCGCTGTATGTCCTGCGCGTCCAGTATA
The DNA here is from genome assembly GCA_963921375.1 of Tiliacea citrago. Taxonomy (NCBI): domain Eukaryota; kingdom Metazoa; phylum Arthropoda; class Insecta; order Lepidoptera; family Noctuidae; genus Tiliacea; species Tiliacea citrago. The sequence goes on along the minus strand of OY992782.1, from coordinate 11,768,461 downwards.
ATAATGGTTTCAAGATGTTGTTGAGACTTCCTCGCTACTGCAGCGCGTCGGAAATGTTTGCGCAAGCTCGTACCGACGGGTTTCAGGCGATTATGCTCAAGGACAGCTTCACTATTGATGAGGAGAACAACAGCATCAGCATCCTCAGAACTGAAGCGGAGAGTTTCAGCATTTGTAAGCATTTTTTGCATAGGTAGGTACTAAGTACTAACACTAGATAATATGTTACTAACACACTATGGATTGTAAGTTCCGAAATAAACCTCATTAATTCAAATTTTAAATGAATAATAATGATGTGCTGGTGAAACTTTATAATTGATGTAGCCCTCTCCAGTCATTTATTGAATTTTGCAATGTATTGCTTACCTTACGTGCGAGACCTATTCACCCGTTGGTATGTATTTCATACAACTTCCCGTTATCCTTTCTCTCAACGTAACTTTTTGTCTTTTTCTCTGGTCAAATACCTTTCCCATTTGTCGTAGGTGACTATTTAAAATGGCCAATTATTGGCCCAAACTACTGGGGTACTAGTGTACCGACCAGGCCGATCTTACTGCCAATTGCATCGATTGCTGTTCGACAACGCTCGATGACGCAAGATTGCCTGGGAGGCAATCCAGGCGATTCAAGCCTGAGAGTCCAGGTTGCTGTTCGGCGTGTTGTCCTCCGTCGGTCGAGGCACTGGATGCAGTTCGTCAGGAGTGGTTTATTCCAAACCTATAATTGATTTTTAATGGTAATCGTAGTTATGAGTACTTACTTGCAAATAATTTTTTGCATAAATTCTGTCTTATTCTTAAAATAAATTTGGTCATTTATAACGGAAAACTTACTCATCCTTTTTTTGGCGTGTCCATTACATAAATAGCGACGCGGACTAAACGGCCGATTGCAATCGTACCGCTGCTTCCCGCGCAACTTTTCTTATTACCTCTTTCTAATCTACGACTAAACTTATCTTAAGATGACGAATGTTATATTTTTTCACTCCTCTTGCTCAAGTCCGTCATTGTAGCGTACCTGAGTGGGGGATATTATATTGCAATTAAATTTGAGAAAATTTAAAAGACATAGTAAAAGTACACTTTGTAAACAAGCATATTACAAGTTAGAGGATTATATCCAGGACAGGAATGCTTGGAAACATGCTGGTCCAGCTCCATCGGACAATTTAGAGTCTAGACAAAATCAAACTGGTTGCTATTTTAATTGTATAATTTGTTATTTTTAAGATATTGATTTTACATTCTGTGATTACCTATACACCTACACACTGACTTATTTTTTTTTTTTTTAAAAACATACTTTTACGATGTTTGTAAATATGTGAGCACCATATCTAGCACCGTATCTATCTCTTAATTAAGTTATTTTTCATTGCTTAGTTTTTAATTATTTTTATCTATTATGGTATAGTAATTTTATTCTAGGTGCATCTTCTTCACATATAATTAATGTACTCAAACAAAATATTGTAAAACATTTTTAAAAGAGTAACGGTGGAGTATCATGCCCATTCTTCTCGATGCGAAACTACAAGGGGCTACTAGAATCAATTCTATTTTTTTCAAAAGTGCCTCTTATGTGCGTTTGAAATAAAATAATTTGACTTTGACTTTGATAAAATAGCATATTTCCTCTAGGGGAAAAAGTTTTATTTTTATTTTGTATAGTGAAATAATTAATTTGACTTTGACTTTGCATTGGTGTACCTACTGTAGATAAATAAAACCGAATAAAAACATCTTAACTACAAAAATACGCATATTAATTGAACTAATTAATTTATCAAAAATATGAACATCGTAACAAAAATATTTAAAAAAAAAATCGGTTGTCTGTAAAGTCGGTTTACTGACGATAGTTGAACGTGACAACGTCATAAGCCTTAAATGGAACGCCTCAGAGCGAGGTAACGCCGCATGAGAGGTAACGCCGCATGCGTCATGTTTTTTCGTGCGTGCAGCCGGCTCCATCGAATTATAAGACGTTGTCACGTCAAAAAAAACAACCGTGCGATAATATAGATAATAAATTGTTATACATGGGGCTAAAATGACCCGATAGATACGAGATAGTTTTACTCCCGAGCCTCAGCGAGGGAGTAAAACTATGTGTGTACTATACTAGTGAGTTTACGCCGATTACTTTAACTTTTTCCTTTCTATCTTTTAGGTATAATCTTAGTTTGGTGGTATGAGGAACAGGGTGTAAAGTTCACTCATCCACCATAGAAAAGGGGTATCCTCCGACCAGACGGGTGTTGTGTCTGGTGGGCAACTGCCCGACGGTTGATGTCGGGACGTTGTATATATATAGTTGCGCGGTAAACTCTGCTTGCGTGATACAGGATTTGCGTGACGTCAGTGTGACGCGTAGTTTGCATGTGGCGATGTTGATGGCGCTACATTAGTTAATTAAGAGCTGTATTCCTAATCCCGTAGTGCTCTAGTTTCAGCAAAATTGTCTCATACGCAATCGAACGCCTTAGAGAAAAAGCTTCCAATGACATCTTGTGCTTCTTCCCAGGCATTAAAAATGTTCGTTATTAGCGTGACACTGGCATCAGTGGCACAACGCCTGAACGCGTGAAAAATTTGAAAATCAGCGAGAAGAACGACGTAAGCGCCGTGGATACCGCGTCACGTACGCGTTTCGCTCAATAAGTTGGTTCTAACAGTTAATTTGAGTTAATGGCGGTATATACAATGACTGACCGATTGTTTTTAGTTACTACTTAATTGTTACGAGTATTTGTCACAAAATATGTAATGTTTCACATGTATTAGACTATGCTATTAAACTTAGCAAGAAAAACCCGGAAAGTAATGAGTGCTGTGTACACAGCATTATTTTTCGGGTTTTTTGATTATTTGTACGGAACAAGTAGACGCAGGTATTACTGGTGCACTGTTTTACAAACATATACCTGTCTTTCAGACATTAACTGTCGCTTTTTTTTAAGAAACACAGGACATCGATCAACAGTTATTTGGCCGGCCCACCTCATCTTAGTACTTCAGCAAAGTTCGCCATGATTATTAATTATCACTCACCAAATTAACAAAGAAATAAAACGCCATTCTCTGGCAACACTTTAATAAAACTTATAGCCATTGCTATCCTTATAGGATTAAGATCAGTTATGTTGTTACCTCGTGGATTGATCTCGACCACGATATGCGTACAAAGAGGCCGAAATTTCGTAGAAACGACATCGTATTCAGAATTAGAAAGTCCGTCAAACTTGTATCTTTACACAGCCCTGCTGATAAAACGGTGGCTGAAAAAAAAACAAGGATATTCTGAGTTTGTTGTTGCACGAACGATCTTTCTTGCGAAAAGAAGAAAAGAGCACATTGTTTCTGTAGTGTTTGATTTATATTTTGTTATGTACTTTTCTGGTGTACTATAAGGTAGGTATATAGATATATAAATAAAAATCAATTGCCGCATGTATGAACGATCATCACTTCATCGGCTCGACGGATATGGCTGTTTTTTTTCCGCGAGCCCGGGTCCTGCAGTGTCCTGCGATAAGACGCTGCCTACTCCTGAGATGAGGGCGCGGCCCCTCCCAAGCGGCATAATCTGGCAGCGTATGCCGCGCCGTGTCCTCCCGGCAGCCGACCAAACATAAACCTTACCTTAACTAGAATAAAGATCACTGTGATTTTGACAGTTAGGCAAAATCACAGGTGCAATAACTGGGAAACGACTGTAGATATTGTGTTAGTCTTTGGCACGAATCAATAGTAGCAGCTAATAATATTGAGAGAGGAATGTCCTAAGTATCTCTGCGGTAAACCAACAATGTAACAGGTAATTAATTAACTGTCAGCTGAAATCTGAAATGTAGTTAGTTAGGCGTAAGCGCAAGACCTCAAGCAATAGAAAACATTTTACAAAAAAAACAACCGAGTTCCAAAACCACACTACAAATTGAATGAATATTAACTTTAATTTCCGAAGTTGGTGCCTCCGGTTGTTTTTTTTTTTTTGTAGTTTTTAAATGTTTTTTATTTATTATTTATTACTTTTTAGTGGGTCAGTTTGTAATTTAAGTTACAATAGCTATATACAGGGTGTGGCGTAAATAGTGGTCCAACGTTAAGCGGTCCACACGCGGTATATTCAGCTACCACATACCACAATTTGTTTTTTTTTTACCATGGGTCTCAGAATAAAACATTTTTTTTGTAAAATTTACACCTTGCGTGACTAATTTGGCTCTAATTTCAACAAAAAACATTATTTTCCTATTTTGTTTTTAGTTTTGCTGCTGCATACATGTGCTACATGTGCTACATGTTTTTAGTTTTACTGCTGAATACATGTGCTATCTTATGCAAATAACTGTTTTACTGTAAACTTACAGATTAAATAATGTATTTTTTTTAATTCAGCTCCTTTTCAATTCAAATGGCAATATTTTTATTTCAAATTATGGTATCACTTATTATTATACGAGATTAGAATCTGCATTTAATGGACAACTTTTTTCAATAATGGGCACCGACAGTGTAGTACATTTCTTTTACACCATTCGCGCCCAAAGTCTCATGATTCTCTGAAGATTATACTTAAAATTTGAAATAAACACATTTTTTCTTTAATATCTATAAGTTTACAGTAAAACAGTTATTTGGATAAGATAGCACATGGATTCAACAGTTATAAACCAAAAACAAAACAGGAAAATAATGTTTTTTGTTGAAATTAGAACCAAATTAGTAACGCGAGGTGTTAATTTAACAAAAATAATTTAAAAAATGTTTTATTCTGAGACCCATGGCAAAAATAAAAATCAAATTGTGGTATGTGGTAGCTGAACATATCGCGTGTCGACCCCTTAACGTTGGACCACTATTTACGCCACACCTGTATATAAGTTACAATGTCAACTGCTCATCAACTTTTACAAAATATTGATTTTCCAGATGCAGGGACGTTAATTTTTGATGAGTTCTCTTGGTAAGAACCAACAGAACTGGTGCTGATGATGAAGTGACCATCAGCCCCACTTCACCATATGCATTGTGACGAGCATAAATTGCTTAGTAAAATATAATTATATTAAAGTAATCGAATCGCAACCCGTGAAATACTTATTATTATTAAGTAGTTCTGGTGACCATCTGACCACAGATACATATTCAACTTTTTCGTTGTCTGACTAAAATATATTATCCTATCATACTTAAGCGCGGGCCGAAAGCAAAATTGTCAATCACGACGAAGATTTTTTCTCTCTTTATACGAGTACGCACCCTTAAAAGTCAGTGGGCCAACAGCTAAAGTCTGATTAATGTTGGCAATATTACCTGAAAGGATTGTCTTCCTCACGCGTGTGTGGCAATACTAGGTACACGCCGACAGTGCTATTGTACCGCACAATTGAGTATCCACCAGCACGCAGCCTTAAACAAAAAGGGTATCTATTTACAACGCTATAAGGTTCTTTTTGCGCATGGCCAAAATCATAACTAACATCATCATCATCATCTTGTGTTTCCATACAATTTCTGTAACAATTTCACAAATGTTCACCAACAACGTGTTCGATACCATCATTGTCATACAGTTGACCATAGGTACTCTACGTCCTCAATCCTCACCTCCAAAACATGTCGTTGTATATAAGAGTATTTCGACAGGAAGTCTAAAGAAAAAGGTATATGGTATAAGACTATGCAAAGTGAGCCTCCTCGGATCCCTTGGTTCGCTGAAAGTCATACAAAGAGGTCGTATGTTGTTATGGCACATAGATTGCGTTCTGGTCATATTCCGTCCAGGAAATTTGGACACCTAATGAAAAAAGTCGAGTCCCCTAATTGCCAAGTCTGTAATAAAGTCGAAGATGTCCAACATTTGCTGGTGGAATGTGAAAAGAACAGGAGAGAGAGGGAGATAGTGATGCGGGAGTTAAAAGTTAATATGTTTGATGTTGGGGCGTTCATTAGAATATTATCTACACCTAATTCGGGAGAAGCGAAACTGATTTATGAAATGGTTGCTGCATCACTATCTCCCTCACTTACGCAATAATATATTTGTATTAATAATTTTATAATTACATGTAATAATAATTAGATTAGGGTATGATGAGGCTGACGTACCTTTAAAAGCCTCTAAATAAAAAAAGATTAAACAAAAAACCCCCATCCGAAGTAAAGGTTGGAGAATCCGTTGGCTCTCTCGAACTGCTATCTGGTCATCGACACCACACCACTAAACAGGCTTTGAAACTTATACGATGGCCTAAAAAAGGTATATAAAAGAATGCCAAAGTGGTGTAATTTGCCCTCTTACTTCTTAGATATGATATAATTTTATGAATGCTAGTTCCTACATAATATTATCGTTTGGATTTTTGTGAGTTTGTGTGTTTGTTGCTCAATCACGCTTTAACAGCTGGTCGGATTTGAATGAAATATTCTAATTTATACGGATTACAGTAAATGTTTTGACCACATTGACTACAGACTACTTTTGCGTAAACTTTTCTTAGCTGCAATTCACGGCGACCTATATAGATGGTTTTCCTCCTACATTGAAAACAGATCACAAGCAGTAGGACTACAGGGTTTCACCTCCAGTTAGAATCTGATACCATCTGGAGTTCTTCAGGGATCCATTTTAGGGCCACTTCTATTTAATTTATTTATAGCAGATATTAAGAAATGTTTTATTAACTCGTACATTCTATTATACGCCGATGACATGAAAATGCTTAAAACAGTACGTAGTTCGTCTGACACATCACTACTCCAGGAGAATCTTAATAGGTTTTTAGATTATTGTAGACTAAACCAAATTCAACTTAATGTATCCAAATGCTTCCATTTGACTTATAGATAGTGAAAGAAGACAATTGGTTCAGGGTAGGTACTCTTTTGATAGCCAAACAATCACAAAGGTAAACAGTCTAAGGGACTTGAGCGTTATCCAGGACAATAAACTCTCGAAATGCATATTGATGAAATCATAAAGAAAGCTTCCAAGTCCCTAGGTTTCATAATAAGATCTTCCTGTTTCAGTTCTCTAAATGCACTCAAAGAATTACACTCTTCATACGTAGCCAGCCACCTTGAATACGCATCTCAAGTCTAGAATCCAAAATATGAAGTGTATACGGCAAGAATTGAAAGCATTCAGAAAAAGTTTTTACGATATTTAGATTATAAGACAAAGCAATGCTCAACGGATTACACTAATAGTTATTAAAAGATAAAATTTTCTACCGCTGGAAAACAGACCCCATGCTAATGATATTACTTTTCTTTTAATCGATTGTTCCCAACTTATCTCCAAAATATTTCATTCCATTCGCGTAAACAAACTACCGACGGAATGCCTTCTTCTTACGTAGCGCAGCAAGCTTTAATAAACTGCCCTCTCACTTAGATGTTGATCTATTTAGGACCAGCCCTCTACCTATTAACAAATAAAATAATACTTTAATAAAGACCGCGATGAGTAGCATTAAGGCTTGTACAGACTATTGCGATATCGCGGGCGCGGCGTGACATTTGTGGCACAAACTTTTGTCGGTGCCTTTCGCGCCCGCGATATCGCGCGAGATCGTTTATTCATGATTAAATAATAATTATGTGACACATGTATACATTGTCTTTCTTTTTACTGTTTTTAGCACAATTAATAAACTGTCACGATTATTAGATATTAATTACGATTCATAAATTCCAAGATCGTTTTATGTTTAGTTTTAAAGAAGAATTTATTTCGTTTTGTTAGAAGAATTTGTTAAGTTATCTAAAAGAAGATTTTGTTTTTTTGTTATTTTTATTTTTGTATGTTTCTTTCTTTTTTTAAATAGGTACACCGTTTTTAATTTGTGGAAGCTTGTAAATGGTGCTATTGATAACTGACGTTTACAGATATAAGAATGTAAGCTTTCTGAAGAATAAATGAAGGCTGTTTGTGTATGCGAGTTTAAATGTTTGTAAACGCACCTACGATACAGGAGAAATTCCTAGTGTGGGGCAACGTTTAAAAAAAAAAACAATGCTTTACTCTCAAGACATTACGAGGTCGAAGCGTTAAATGTCGATGCTCTTATTTACTTTATTGTAGATCTCTAAGATCTTAGCTAGCTTATGAACCTGAAGTGTCTTCTCGCCACTGCTGCTCTACTGCGCACTTTCTAGTCGCTGCATGATTGTTTTGTGGGCACCACCCCACGTGTTCACGCAAAACCCAAGAACTGATTGAGCGAGAGCTTTTGAAGTCGGCAACCACCCTCAGTTTTTTAAAGATATACATTAATCTTCGCACTCGTGTCACCGTAGAGTTGATCTGCTTTTTCCATTTTTAAATGGTTGTCAATGATTACACCGAGATATCGTATGCCGATTACATCAATGGGTGTACAGTTAACGAGAGTATCGGAGTCAGGCTTATAACTGGGAAATGGCTTTACCTACCCCCGTATATACAGACGTAATTTTATTATGATTTAAGATAATCGTTGAATCCTAAACCCGTCATTTATAACTTCACCTTCAGTTTGCGAAGTTATCAAAGTGTTGCTCCAATTGTTTCCGGGTTTAATTCCCGGGATTTAGCGCTGTCGGCGGTACTCCTATGGAAGATGTTCCGGAAATCGAAGATTTAGCATTCCGACTACTCTACACTGACGAACCTACATACATACAACAAATACATAAAATCACGCCTTCTTCCCATGGGGGTAGGCAGAAACTATAGAACGCCACCGAACCGAGCACCATGTCGAACCTACATAACTAATAAATATTAACTTTTACTACTTTTAAACGTGATAAAGTAAAATTAGGTATAATATGCTGTTAGGGAAAGAATCCATTAAACAAGTACCCTCTGATACACACTAAATATGCAGGTATACAAAGCACCGAAAGCACGTTATATATAGTGTTGCCCAAATGCAAGAACAAGACGAGACTTAGCCAGTCTTGGTCTTGGTCTTGCGCCAATACACCTGGTCTTGGTCTTGGTCTTGGTCTTGCGCTCCCAGTCTTGGTCTTGGTCTTGCAGCAAGAGTCTTGCAAGTCTTGCAATTACCTATTAGTCTATTACTATTTATTAAAGTTTACTTTAAATCTTAGAAAAACGTATTAGAATTGGAACATTGTGAGCTTGAATTAACATAGCCATAGTAAAGATCAAGCAGATTAATAAATAACTGAAGATTTGATAAGAAATTCGAAAAATCAACTGACCTATATGTCGTTTTCCATGGAAGTAACTGTTTCTTAATAAACATTTATGATTTATAAGCTTTGATTTATAACCTAATCATAATACTACTTGCGTGATCAGTATAATGTATTCATTTTCATTCTAAGCACTCTGAAACTTATTTATTCTTTGGAACACCTGTAGGTACTCTTAAAAAAATTCGAAATTATTTTGCATGAGTATACCTACGCCCTATGGCGGCAATCAAATAGTGTCACAAATGTTATGATTTCGGCGTGGCGGCAACGATTGTTTTAGATTTCAAAAGAAGCCGCCGGCGCGTGTATCATAACCATGTACTTCCGAAAAGCGGCAAATTTCTTTGAGAAGTAAGTACAAAACCTTTGATGCCGCATTATCAAAGTGCCGATGGTTAAAACATAACTATGCATGCACTCAGTTTGATTTTAATAGATATTTTTTTATTCGCTATGTTTATGGTATTAGTCGTAATGCGCATAGGTCCAGTTTTTCATATTCTTTGATACAGTTTTTTGCGTCTCATAGAATTCCTAAGCGTACCTACCTATACACCGAACTGTTACACCTAACTACTCAGTGAAATAGCGCTAAGTCCTAGCTGCAAGACGCAAGAGTCTTGCAGGCTATGTCTTGTTCTTGCTCAAGTCTTGCACGGTCAGTCTTGGTCTTGGTCTTGCTAAAAATACGCGGTCTTGTTCTTGGTCTTGGTCTTGCAAAAACGCAAGAACAAGACCAAGACTGCAAGACCAAGACTGAATTTGGGCAACACTAGTTATATATCACAGGATTTCTTATAACAACCAATAATCAATTTTTCTTTCTTTTTTTCTTTTTTATAAAATTAACTAGCTACTGAAAACATAATAACAGCTGTATCTATTACCACTGAAAAACTATCACAGTGTAAAGAGGAAAAATCTAACTATTCACTGAAAAAACTGTTTTACATAATGAATTATTCCATAAGTACTGATGCGAATCCCTAAATACACCTCAGGCTGGTCGATTGACCTAACGAAATCTAGATTCTATTTAAATTGATATTATCTACATTTTTCAGCACGTTACGTGTCTCGAACGCAATTTGGCAAAACTCCATTTACAAAAATAACGAACTTACTATTTTATGTCAACCTTGATTAAATAGGGTTTTCTGAAAGACTAGATACATGAAAGTTACGCACTAAAACCGGCCGAGTGCGAGTCGGACTCACGCACGAAGGGTTCCGTACCATTATCTATAAAAATGGCAAAACGATCACATTTGTTATATGGGACCCCCCTTAAATATTTGTTTTTATTTTAATTTAATTATTTATTATTATTTATTTACACTGTACAATAGTATCGACTGGTTGAGAAGGGATAATGGTGTGATTAGCAGGCGAACAGTGGGGAATAAATTAAAGGCTGAACTGCTGAATGAAATGGTCGCAACATGTGGCAATAACTGATCGATCACTGAACCAGTTAAAAACTACCTTCTTAGATGAAGAAGTATGCTATTTATTGTGTAAACCAAATATTTTAAGACGAGCGCTAATCCTGCCGACAAACTGTCACGCAGTTTGGCAGGTTTATAAAATGTGTACAAGTGTTTGGTCCAAAATAAATGATTTATTTATTTTATTTATTTATTTTTGAAGTGAATATATAACTAAATATTCTGTGAATATTCCAAGCGACTACCTGTTGCCGTTATCAATATTGAGCAAAAACGAGCAAAAAAACATGTTTGTTGTATGAGAGCCCCCTTAAATATTTATTTTATTCTGTTTTTTTGTATTTGTTGTTATAGCGGCAACAGAAATACATCATCTGTGAAAATTGAAACTGTCTAACTATCACTGTTCATAAGATACAGCCTGGTGACAGACGGACACACAGACAGACAGACAGACGGCGGAGTCTTAGTAATAGGTTTCCCGTTATACCCTTTGGGTACGGAACCCTAAAAACTATAAAATTACGGCTCTATTAGGCATAGCCGTAATTCAATATATGTTTAGTCTTAATTCAGTAGCCACTTTTCATGTTCTGCTTGTGGACCGGCCGATAGTGCAGTGTGCTGTGCCAAGGTTGCTGATGAGGCTTTGGGTGATGACCAGGAATGCGCGTCCGATGCATGCTGGTGGTCAGGATACCCGTTGAAGCCTCACGGCTTCCGGCTTGCTGGCTGGCTGTGTAATTCGCCGCTCGAGATTAGTAATAAGGGTTTTGTACGATTTTTTTCGCAAATCATTTGATGCATTGTTGGCTTATCAAACTTCTATGCCCGAATATGAACTGACTATACTACTTTGAACCTTAGTAGGTACGCCACTGCTGCTGAAGATATAGTAGGTACTTCTTTACTGTTCATCATTGACATTATGTTTTGATGAATATGCATTCTGGCCAGTCCATTCAGACGGTTCGATTTTATTTTAGTTAAACTGTTTGGGGGCGGCAAGAGCCCCTGGATCCACCCTTATTCCTAAAGGTTGTAGGGGCCTTAACGATATACTGAAAGTACAAAAAACGACTCAACGACTCTGCCTGCTGCTGATTTGCGTGATTTTTGTTTTAATTCATAGACAGACCACAGTGTACAATTAAATGCAGAGCACTACTTCCTACTATTGTCAATCTTATAAATATAAAATATTGTATTTAATTGTTTCGCATCACTCCCAATTCAATAGTTAGGCCGTATTTAAAATTGGCCAAGTGCGTGTCGGTCTTCGCACATTTAGAGCTCCGTACGAAATGTAGAATATTATAAGCCGTCTGAATGGCAGAATTATTCATAAGCAGTAGGTGCGCATTTGACCGCAAAATTAAGTTTTGGTTGTACATACTATACATACATAAACTCACGCCTTCTTCCCATGGGGGTAGGCAGAAACTATAGAACGCCACCTGCTACGCTCCTTACATACTCCTTTTGCTTCGCCTACGTTCATACATCTCGCACGCACCTGACCATTTTGGTTGTAATAAGAAAAATAAGGGAATTTCAAAGAAAAAATCGGTTTTATCAATAAATTGGTATTTGTTAGTAAAATATACGTAATAATAAACATTATCACCAAATTTCAAGTTCATAAGTCAATGGAAAGGTAAAAAATTCTTCGGAACAAAATGTGTTACAAAAAGCTGACTTTGGTGGCTTCTCATTCCTTTGTTTTCCAATATGTTTTAAAACTAATATTACAGTAATTGTCTAATCAACGAGCTCTAAATAGCGATACATTTTTTTTTCGCGCCCCCCGTTATTTGCATGGGAGCCCCCCTTAAAACATGTTTTCAAACACATTGTCGAATTTGTATAGCTTTGGGTCAACAAGATGCTTATACTGTGAAAATTTTAAGACTGTAGCTCCAACCGTTTCGCTGGACAACCTGTGTGACAGACGGACTGATGGACACGCGAGTGACAGCAATAGAGCTCCGCTCCCAAGCGGAGCTCTATTGCTGCACTCGCGTGTCCGCCTTCGAGTATGGAACCCTAATAAAAATGGACCTTCCGTTATGCATTTAAAGAGTTTCATTGTGCATTGTACGGTTATCTATTATATAATCTATCAGATTGTGTGTTCTACTGTCAAGCAGTCTTCTTCAGTGAACACCACGCTTACTTACTAAGTACTGGTGATTTCAAACAGTTAATCATAGTTTCTTTACCATAGTTTCCATACCGTTCAGTGTTCAAAAGCATAGGTACGTATAATATTAAGAAAGTTATATTGCAAATTGGTACTTAACAGATTTCGAGGTAGATGCTCTTCTTTGAAACCTGGTAAGTTACATGGTAAACTCTATCTGAACTGGGAGCGGATGCTTTAAGGCTAAAAATAATAATATAAAAACATAAAGAAATATTATGTACCAACCTATGTTTTCACATCCGTATTCGCTGAAGGGGACGGGAAGAGAGTCTAGTACCTACATATCCGTTAGAAACCCCATGAAATTCCGGACTAGGTATAATGAGAAATTCCTGATGGGTAAAAACGTATTTAATCGAACCCCAAATAATTCCCAATTGTGATTTCCCGGTGTAAAAATACGCTTAACGAAGCCGAGAGTTACTTGTACTCCCCGTCGATGTGATTTTTTTTTTACTGGAACGTGTCGACACGAAAACACGTTTCCCAGGAATGATTTTTGCTCAATGTTACTTAGTTTTATGTACAGAATGCGTAGAAAACGCCTATGTGATGGGTATTACATAATACAGTTCCTTGCTCTTGTTTCATGTTTATTATTGTATATATATATTATTGTTTATATATGTATTAATTGTATATGTAATTGGTACACCACTGACTACCTACAGTATTGTCTCTCCTTCTCCCTTTAATCCATCCAAAGGTTGTCTGTAAAAGATCGCTTTTAGATAGGCGATAAGACCGCCCATTGTGTCACTTTATGTAAAATTTCAACATTAATATAAATCTGTAATTTTTATGTTGTAAATAATAAAGAGTATTCTATTCTATTGTATTCTTTGTACACCTGTACAAACCTGTGTGTTCAGCACCGCTCACCATGCCCGCTCGGCTGGCGCATGTTTGGCCACAGTTTTAATCGGGGTGCCCTAGCTTAGTTACTGTAACCAACTTGGAACAAAAGCGGAAAATTAAAAAGAAACTCATTTATTTAAAAAAAGCGACCATCATTAGAAGACCAAAACGCTTTAAGACGATTACAAAAAGGCGGTCATCATTAGTAGATTTATGAGTTTTTAGACGATCAATTAAATACTTTCCATGGCAAACCCCAACAGAATTCGAACTCAAAGACCACGTATCAAAATATATTTTTGTTAATCCTTCTTCAGGTCAAACAATAATTATGAAGATAACGCTATGTCTTCTGGCGCTGGTGACGCATGCAACATTCGTTGATACCCAACAAATCGGTTTAGAGGAACCCATAAACAGGCGAGAATCATCGGCAACAGTTTGCGGCAGAACCTTCAGAAATTTGTACTTAATTACATGCGCAAAAGAGTACCAGCAAGAGCGTAAGTTTTTATGAATGCTTCAATAATCAACAATCGTTTGTTTGCTTTAGAAAGTAACCTTTTTTTTTGGGAGGGAAATTATTAAATAACTATCGCCCGCTCTGGGCGTGTCAGACTTTTACTGACTAAAACCCACCCACCCGTGTTCCTCCAGTTGCCTGTGTGCCAGGGCCACGATATTTTCAGACAAACTCGCAACCCTGGCAGGCATTGGCCCTACCGGACCCCGTCAGTTTGTGCTGACATCTTTTGAGGCGTGCGTGGAACACAACGCGCCGTCGACCCGGGCCTGGTCCTTATCGGATGGCGAGCTACCCATCGCTCACCATCCTCAAGCCCGTGCCTACGGGGGCCGGGAATCGGCCTGTGGCGACTAGGGGCGTGGGGGCGCGAATTTTGCCTCTCCTTCACGCGTTCCGCCTCCTCCGCTAGCATTACTGCTTCGCAGAAGGAGGTGACGGCCTCCCATGCACTCTCGCTCAGAACCATGGCCTGAACCAGGACCGGATGCGAGAGATCGCCGCCGCCGATCGCCTCCGTGAGGACACGGCGGAGCTCCACCCAAGCCGGGCAGACCTCCACCGTATGCTCCACCGTGACACTCCAGGCGATCCACACAGTGGTGACACCCGGGCGTTTCCTCCCACTTCATCCTAAGCAGGAACGTTCCGAAACAACCGTGTCCGGTGAGGACCTGCGTCAGGCAGAAGGTGAGGACGCCGTGGCGCTTCTCTAGCCACTCCTTGAAGGGACTTATCGCCACAATTGTGGCGTGCCCAGTGCAATCTACCCTAAGGTTTGGTTTGTTTGGTTTTGGTGCACCCTGGGCGTCTGCGCAGTCTGTAATCTGCCACATTGCTCACTGGCAAATATTTTTACCAATATAAAATTTTTGGCAAATATTTTATATAAGCTAATCGCTAAGCTAAGCTAAGCTTCCTAAGACGAACCGAGAGAAGACGCGTCGTCATTCCATAGATTTTTTTTTTAAATAAACTATCTAAGTACGTTCTATTTTCGTTTGACTTTCAGTACTCACTCGGGATGGACGAAGGACAATCCTTATGAAGTTAGCATATCTGATCGAGGAATGTTGCGAAGGAGTTTGTACACCCGACATTGTTTCCCGTTATTGTTAGCTTATAATATTTACATAACATCAATCTGCTGAACACCCTGATTGCTGAGCAACCTGATGTTGACATATTTATACATAATTTGCCTATAATGTTCGCATTGCTGGGACACAGGCCACCTCTCTGTGAGAGGGAGTGGTCCGTAATTCACCACGCGGGCCCAGTGCGGGTTGGTGGATGTCACATGTCTTCGAATTTTTGGTTCTAGGACATGCCGGTTTCCTCACGATGTCGCCTTCACCGACATATTTGTACACCTACATTTAATGTTTGCATGAAGTTTTTTAGTTGTTAAGTGTAATTTTATGTTGTTGGCTTGCTGCACGCTTTGGTGTTTACTGTAAGTGCAGCAAGCAATAAAATTGTTATAAACATAAATAACAAGTGAAGCCATTTGTTAAATAAATAATATAGGTTATTTTAACGGTATTTTTTTTTTCTGAATTTCGGTACAACGGAATACCTCTGGAAATCCTTTATTTTTCGTGTAGTATTTTTGGGACCACGAATTCGGCTCATTCATCTTTGACCATCAAAAGTTCGCGGAGCTGATCTTAAATGAACTGGTTACCCGTAACGGTATGGTTTATGGGTAACTCTTATGATTGTCATGGACGGGCTAGTAAACTTTCTGATAAACCCTCTCGAACAGGTTTTAAAGAGTTTCAATGGGTTAACCTACATGCAACCAGCAAAATTATAAGTAACTAATTAATTTTGCGTAATTTCATCGTGTGCCCTTGTTTGTGTTAAGTTTATGTTGTTATCAGTTAAAACCTCATAAAGAGCCTCAATTATAATGAGTTAACATGTAGCTTAGGATAAGTGCATTTTGATCATTGTTCCGTTGATAAATAAAGATATTTGAAAATGAAAAAATGAATAGTTTAACCGGGTTAGAAGCGTTATGACTACCTCTCGATAAGACTAAATAGCAGATATGACTAGTTCGCTATAGGACTTAATCTCGATATGACTAGATCTTGTTAGGATTATATCGTGTTTGGACTAGATCGCAATAAGGCCAGATAGCTTAACGACTATATTTTATACGTTTGTTTTTTGGAGTACAGTTATCGAGTTATAGCATTAAGTTTTTTTCCTTGGTACCTATACTAAAATACTTAAAATGAAAGCATTTCATTGTAATATAATTATTTATTTATTTAAACTTAGGCTTTAAATCGCTAACGTTTTTTAAAAAAGATAGGAGCGTAATCTCCTTCGTCTCAAGTTTATTTAATTCTCTTTGATACTTGCGATTGAATAATATGGTGTTTCTTCTTTTGTTGTTCGGTTCAAACAGAGAATTTTGATTATTTTTATCTTGAAAATGTGCCTCTTTTTTAAATAAAATAAAAATTGTAACAATGTTGGTTTGTGCTGCATGCGCACATTAAGGCGGCGATGCCATGCCTCTAATCTGTTATTGGTTCTGTGCTTTTGTTTTGCACAGGAAATAAGCAAAGGATTCTTTAGCCATTGCCTGCAAAAGTAGCTTGCGAATGCATTCATTTCAGGTGATTGCGTTGAACATTCCACAATAGTAGACCATCCGTCTTGTATATAAGATGAAGGCAAGAGCGGCAAATTAGCAGTAATTCTAGTGATGTATCGTCCTTCTTGAGATTTCGTCAAACCAATATCGTTCGCCTTTTTCCACACCGATTTATTGTAATGGTAAAAACATCCTGTAACTTTAGCATTCGGATACACAGTCCTAAATGCATTGATGAGTCCCAATTCGTAATCACATTTAAAATGTTTAATATGTACTTTAAGCACATCACGTATTATTGTAAATAAAGCGAAATAAATTGTTTCGCGTTTATTTGGTAAGAGAGCATACAAGACGGGAAATATATTTGTCGTCTCTTCCGTGCTATCAATGTCTACGTGAATGGAGAACAATTGATAGAAAGGCCTGGGTGCACTTTTAAAGGTTCCGTCACCAAAAAAAACCTTTTCTTGATCTGCATAAATTTTTATATTCCTTTTGGAAAATTGTGATGAGAATACAAGCATTTTATCATCTGTTGGTAATTCAAACTCGGCAATCAAAAAGCCTTTCTTAATCATATTTGGTACTGTCACTTCACTGGATTTAGAAAACTCTGTTTTTTGCACTTGAAGGAACCTTTTACGATGTCTGTACAGGACATCCTTCACTGAACTATAAGGTCTGCCATTAAAGGTTGAAGAAGAGGGTAGTTGTTGGAGGACTTCTTCGTAAACCTTTTTTACTGAAGACATATCTTTGCATACATTTTGTTTTGCCGTATCCAGTAAAAGGTCTTCTTGCATTTTGTCATGGTCTTGCTCACACTTTTTTTTTTTTTTTTTTTTTTTCTTTTCTTTTTGGCTTCGCACGGTTTGTGCATTTAGCCAGTGTCATGTAAAATTAGGTAACAAGTACAAAGTTATTTAAATAATTATGAAATGAACACTCAATGCATGATAAAGATGATTAATGATATCCCGCCCCGCTCCCCTTGAGTTTAAGTAAAGACGCGGCACTTTACTGAAACCTCGCACGGACTTCTTGAGAGAACTTAAAGTGATGTTGCACTGTTTTGTTTCATTTGCCTACACTAATGCAGGTTCACGAACACTTAATGGTTAATAACCCACCACTATTACACATTAATATTCGGCTAAACACAAATTTTAGAAAATAAAACAAAACTGCTAACATGACGCTTCACTTTCCCGCCAAGAAGTCCTTGCTCACACTTGTGCAGACTCTTTCTGATTATAATGGTATTTCTTGATTTAGTCTGAGAGAAGCACTACACTCTTGTCTCTTGTAGCAACGCCAGAACGATGTTCCGCTTGAATTGTTGGACACAAAATTGTATCGGTAGCCATCATGAAGAAGTGCTTCCTTATTCTTTTTATTTTTAATAAAATGAAATTTTGCATTATCCTGCATTTTAAATAACAATAAAATATGCCATGCAAGATAAAAATTCGAAGTGGCAATGACAACTATTGTTTCAATTTATTTTTAATAGTGAAATCATAGATAAAGTGGAACTTCATAGTGTATTCACACTTTAGTAAAGCTAAGTAGGTACTCCATGAAGTTCCTATACTAATGCCACTTTTAGATACGATTGTACGTCATATCGATAATGAGTCATTTTGATAACAGGACTTATGCATATGTAGTCAAACAGCTAATTAGTTTTACAGCGATCTAGTTATATCGAGATTAAGTCCTATAGCGAACTAGTCATATCTGCTATTTAGTCTTATCGAGAGGTAGTCATAACGCTTCTAACCCGTTTAACCATTCAATCCGTTACAATTTTTTGTCATAATCCGGTTTCCACTTTCTGGGGTTAGAAAGGGTATAGTCAAACAAGATGTTAAACGCTCCATAAGGGTAACAGAGCGAACTACTAACCGTTTGAACGACTGATTAGTACGGTGTTATAAAATTATTACACAGCTGTTATAAAAAATCACAGATGAGGTCATCAAATCTGTTGGCGATGAGAAATCAAGTAATTTCGGTATCAATAGACATCACTCATCAGCAACAACAGTAACAACATCGACTAGAATCTATCTATTGTACATGTAGCGTCATCAACATCGCCACATGCGAACTACACGTCACACTGACGTCACGCAAATCCTGCATCGCGCAAGCACAGTTTACCGCGTCGTTTCGCTTCGTTCCGTTTCATTTCGTTACATATAAATATCACTGCCACGAATTTTTCAAATATCCAAAAACAAAGATTAAATTATTTACTTATCAATAGACGGTACATAGCGAACAAAATCGTAATCCGATACATTTGTCCTAGTGGGCAAAAGTCGCTCAGTCTAGTGTGGTAACCTGCATGCCAAGGCGCATTCGTGTCCACCAAAAGAAAATAATTTTCAAAGTATATGCCTAATTATGCAATATGGTATTGCAAATCTCGTAGTGATAAAACGACCAGACTTATCCAAGGTTTATTTTCGTTAATATTATATTGTAATTTACCCAGAAAATAGATAAAACAAATAATTTTCTTAGATGTTTCAATATATTTGACGGTCGTAATCAAAGGTTGTCAGTAAAAGTGTAACGTGTCAAACTTAGTTTTTATTAAATTTTGCTATATTACGCTAGATGGCGTCACTGAGACAAGGGATCACAATTTTTCTATGACTTTACTTCTGATGGCCTCTCTATAGTATCTATCTTAAATCTCTTCGTCCAAAAACAACCATTTAGCTGACTTAGCACTTTAAAGCTTAATATTACGCAAACGGATCCCTGAATCGAAAAATAGTTGCTGCTGATACATTATAACGGCCTATACAACGATACCCCAATAAGATAGATGATTAAAAAAAACATCACTTTAGGTACGTACAAAGGAGGTAGGTACCCTACAACATTTTTTTCAAAGTTTTATCTATATCATCATCATTCTCCTACCTTATTCCAATTTATGTATGGTCGGCGCAACATGTCCCTTTCTTCCATACTTCTCTATTAGTCGTCATCTCGGTAGTCACCTCTTTTCTAGCCATATCATCTTTCACACAGTCCACCCATCGTTTATTTGGTCTTCCCTTACTCTTATAGCCGTTGGCATTCATACTCAAAACTTTCCCCACGAAATTTTCCTCATTCCTCCGCATCAGATACCACGACAATCGAATTCCGCACAACTTTTCAGTCACCGGTGCCTCTTTCAGACTTCTTATAATGTACGAGTACTAATAATTTCTTATTCTATCTATTCGTGTCACACCATACCTACATCCCTCTCAGCATTCTAATATCAGCTGCATGCCTTTCATTCATCAAAAGACAGCAGATCTAAACCATTGTGTTTTATTAAATATAACTTGATATTACATTTTGAATATACACCAAAATGTACCTTAGTTTGCAAATAAATATTTGGCTTTGACTTTGACTTTATGTATCCCGAAATCATGCCACGGGAACATACTACAAGTTTCCGTGGCATAGTTTCCGATCTCCTCAAAAGCTAGTTCTACATTAAACTATTTAGATACAGTTAAAAAGACAGTTTTTTTTAAATATTTATTTAATGATCCGAAATGTAAACGAATTTTTTTTACTAACAAAAACGCATGAAATCATTCAGTGTGCAATCTTTGGAGCAGCATTCTTCTGCCAGGGATCTGACATTTCTCACAGATCTGATACTAGATGGTTCAACGGAGTTGGCGAACGCTGAAATTAAAACAGATATGCTGTTAACATGGATGTTTACTATAGAAATAGTACGCTTAATGGCGGCTCTAAAGTGCGCTTCTCACTGCACAGTACCGCATCCATAGGGAATATTAAAAACAGGTGGACTTCCACCTGTTTTTAATATTCCCTATGGATGCGGTACAGGACAGTTTCTATTTTTTCGGTAATGGCTTGGCTTAGTGGAATGGATCTTCAATTGGCCTCGTGTACACTGGGGTGGGTCCACTAAAAACAAAACACAGGTGCGCAATAATGTTGCGTTCATTTGTTATCTATTGTTTTGTATCACGAAGTAGCGACCCGTCTGTTGGTTTTTCCCCGGCCGCGTGGACGTCGGAAATTATCCCACGGGGACGTGCTGCTGGGATAAAAGTGTCCTATATCCTTACCCAGGTCATGGCCTATCTGTATACCTATCATTCAAACCCAGCCGTTAAGGGGGATGCGCCAAGGTAGACCGCGAAATTCAAATTTTCTTACGTTTTTTGCAATATATCACAAGGTATTTTGTTGTAACATTTAACACAGTACCCCATAAAAGATGTATGTACATTAGATAATCTGAAACATGGCTGATCTATTTTATCTTTATTTCTAGTATTGAAATTATGTCTATCACTTATTTTTTTGAAAAGATATAGGTTTTTTACGCGATTGACTGCTGCGCTGCGTGTCGTGGGTTCGATTCCCACACGGAACAAATATTTGTATGACCTACAAGTAGTTGTTCCGGGTCTGGCTGTTTGTGTATGTGAGTTTAAATGTTTGTAAACGCACCCACGATACAGGAGAAATTCCTAGTGAGGGGGGCAACGTTTATTTAAAAAAAAAACAAATGGCCAGAAGACACTCCATTGTAATGGATTGTCTCTATTTACAAAACGTCAGTATTGGCTTGGCTTAGTGGAATGGCTCGTCAATTGGCCTCGTGTAAATGGTCCATACTGGATACTTGGCTTCATTGGGTACTTACGGTCTACTCTGGATCTTTCTGATAAACAAACTATACTCAAACCAACTGCAATATATCTCCCGCAAGAGGGGATAGCGAAGTCATGGTAAGGATTTGCAACAGCGAAAGTTGTTAGCGTCACCAGCGCGACAATACACAGCGTTAACTTCATGGTGGACCTGCGAAAGATTAACAAAGTAGGTAACGACAACAGTCATCTTTCATAAGGCTTCTACATACTGGCGCGAGGTGTCGCACGACGCGACACCTGTAGAACAATTTCTATGAAAAATTCAAGGAAATTGTTCTATCAGTGTCGCGTCGCGCGACAATTCGCGCCAATATGTAGAAGCATTTACGGTGAATCGAAGGCGCTGGCCGATTTACGGATAGATGACTGTTCTCTAAGGAACAAAACTTTATAATTTTTGCACAGGATACTCGAGCCTAATACAGAATCAGCATTCCAACTCTCCAAGTTCAAAAATTCCTACTGAATGATTTTTTGAACTGATGATGATGCTTTTTGGGGTTCCGTACCCAAAGGGTAAAACGGGAAACCTATTACTAAGGCTCCGCTGTCTGTCTGTCTGTCTGTCCGTCTGTCTGTCTGTCTGTCCGTCTGTCAACAGGCTGTATTTCATGAACCGTGATAGCTAGACAGTTGAAATTTTCACAGATGATGTATTTCTGTTGCCGCTATAACAACAAATACTAAAAAACAGAATAAAATAAATATTTAAGGGGGCTCTCATACAACAAACATGTTTTCGCTCGCGTTTTTGCTCGATATTGATAACGGCAACAGGTAGACGCTTGGAATATTCACAGAATATTTAGTTATATATTCACTTTAAAGCTAAGCTTGGAGGAGCTTGTGGCTAAGTAATAACTGCCGCACGGGTCGATCGATCAGGTTAAGCTACGCTTGCCACGGTTGGTCCCTGGATGGGTGACCATCTTTTCATACCATGATTCCTCCGTGCCTCGGAAAGCACGTTAAGTCGTTGGTCCCGGCTGTCATTTGTAGATCTTTGACAGCTGTTACGGGTCGTCAGAAGCCCAAAAGTCTGACAACCAGTCTTACCAAGGGATATCGTGTTACCCAGTAACTGGGTTGTGGAGGTCAGGTAGGCAGTCGCTCCATGTAAAATACTGGTATTCAGCTGCATCCGGTTAGACTGGAAGCCGACCGCAACATAGTTGGGAAAAGGCTAGGCAGATGATGATATTCACTTTAAAAATAAATAATTAAATTAAAATAAAAATAAATATTTAAGGGGGGCTCCCATACCTACAACAAACGTGATTTTTTTGCCATTATTATAGATAATCGTACGGAACTCTTTGTGCGCGAGTCCGACTCGCACTTGGCCGGTTTTTTTGATTCTAATGATTATAATTCTGTAAAGCCATATTTGTTATGGCCGCGTTGATCATATTTAGATCAACATACAACCTGTTACTGACCTGCAAATTGCAAAACATGTACTTAATAAAAAAAAACATTTTTTTTAGCAATACGGTACAGAGCATATCCATGAAGATAGTGTACGAAACTACCATAAGTAGGTATTCAAACTGGCTGTTTGTGTATGTGAGTTCAAATGTTTGAAAACGCACCCACGATACAGGAGAAATTCCTAGTGTAGGGCAACGTTTAAAAAAAAAAACACTCGTGTGATACCTACTATTAAAAGATATTTAAACACACAGTCGTGTTTTAAAACCCAACATGCCTTTTGCCCGGCTATTCAGTACAACAATAATATTGTACTGAATATCATAATAACCCGCTGGCCAATAATATATTATGATTTGAATATTTTGATTACGGAAGCTCAACAACTAATCGTGTGAAAACTTTTACCACAAAAAAATCGAACTTCGAATCGCTTTTTATTATCTTGCAGAAGGTGTGTAAAATATAGAATATTCTCCTCGGGGACAAAGGTGGCTTTGTTTTGGGTGAGCAGTGTCTATGGCGAAACAGATACTGCTTTATATCCTTTGTGGATAATCTACTATAACTTTTTAATCAAATATATATTTCTAGGTACTTACAATTTGTGTTGTGCTCGAGTCTGCGTTTGGTTGTGTACTGGGGTTAAACCAGCTAATTAAACTTTTGTGGCATATCTTCTCTGTAATAATTATGATAAGCTGAGGTTACCAAATTAAGTGGAGCGTGAATAAACTTTCGAAAACAGCAAGAAAATAAGAGCGTTTGCTCACTGCATCCTTCATTTTAGATACCGATCCGAATCCGTGAATTATCGATCTGAATAGCCGTAGTAGGCCGGGAAATTAGGTTTGAATCCTGCACTAAATCTTAACATCGATTTTTTTTCTTGAATCGTGTTTTTGTGTGTTTTCTCTTCAAATAAAAATTAAAAACTAAATATTTTGCAGGACCGCAACAAGGTAAAAAAAACGAAAACGCATTTTTGTGAATAAAAATTGAGGCAAATTAGTTAACAGGAAAGTTTTGGTTATAATAAGTAAAAAATTGGTAAAAAAAATTGCCAGCGGTTTTTTTACATTAAATTGCCTAATTATATACTTTAATACGCTATCCAACAAAATTAAACAAAATGTGCTAGCGCAAGATATTAATCAAAGATTTTTTGTAATAGCGGTTCAAATTCCAATAGCATTTCAGCCGAAAGTCACGCTTGACAGACGGGTTCGCGATCGCCGTGTGGTGTTAAAATGCATAGAGAACGCTGCTGCCCATTCTCTAGTAAGTCCCTTAGTCGCCTTTTACGACACCCACGGGAAGAAATGGGTGGTGCTATTCTTTACGTCCGGCACCACACGGTACAAATTAGCACGGAATAAAGCAAATTCCTTTATTAAAAAAAAATACGAATTGCTTTAAAGTGTTTAATTTTCGTGTCGTGCACAACCCAGGGGGTCTACTCCGAAGCGTTAAACCGAAGTATCGGCCGAATGTTCGGTCGTTTTAAAACTTCCATAGTTTCCTTTTTTGACTTTGAATCCATACCCGACTTAAAGTCATATTTTTGTCTTTGGTTATCTCTTAGACTGTCGTTTTTTTTTTCTCTTTCGCCGTAGTCAGCCATAGTTAGCCGTAGTCAAGCAACGGCCGAACATTCGCGCCGATGCTTCGGTTTAACGCTTCGGAGTAGACTCCCAGGTGCGGGCCACTATTACCCCTAGCTATACATATGCATAACATAATCTGCCTATAATGTTCCCACTGCTGGGACACAGGCCTCCTCTTTCCCAGAGGGAGTGGGCCGTAATCCACCACGCGGGCACAGTGCGGGTTGGTGGACGTCACATGTCTTCGAATTTTTTAGTTCTAGATTCTAGGACATCCTCACGATGTTTTCCTTCACCGTTTTGAGAGCAGTGGTGATGAAATAATTTACACAAAGTAAAGCGCCTGTCTGGGTTCCAACCTACGACCTACTACTCGTAAGTCGAGGCCGTTAACCACTGGGCCACCACTGCTCTAGCTATACAGCTATACACATATTTTTTAAATGTCCTTTATTTTAGCACAGGAAACACTTTGCAAATCGCGCTGGTCATCGTGCATTACCATCGTGAACGCTACCACCGTTGCACGATTTCGAACAGAATCGAATCCGCGACCCGACGACGACGCCGCGGTACTCTGCGGACGCGGACGCGAGCTCGGCCCCGCACGTCTCCATTCGCCGTAGCTTCGCTATGCTTCGATACTCGCGTACTTAATAACGCGTCAATCGCGCCACTTTGCACCTTAGATTTAGTTTTTTCTATATGACAGTTGTCTTCGTTAGATACCTCGCTTGCTTGGCATATCTTCACAGCTTTTTCTATATTTAACTCGTCTGTTCTGAGTAATCTATCACGCACACCTGTGTTGATAACTCCACTGACAATACGATCACGTATTAAACCGTGTTTTATATTTTCGAACTAGCAATGTTGACATAATAATCTTAGTGCTGTAACGTAAGTGTCTATGTTTTCGCCTTCCATCTGATTTCGAGTAAAAAATCGGAATCTCGCCATTGTTGTAGTTTTAGTACCGAAGTGTTCATCGAAGTTTTTGATCAAAACATCGATATCATCATCTTTTTCTGCCACCTTTATTTTGAAAGTAGAATATATGTTGTATCCATCAGCGCCTATTAAGTTAATAAACATTACATTACATTATTAACATACATTCTTGTCTTCTTTGTACATTCCTTAAGAAAACCCTTAAATTGTTTGAGCCACTTTCACCACGCGTCTGCTCGGTTTGCCGGGCCACCTTCTAAAACTAATTCGGTCGGAGGTTTTGCGTGTTCCATAATAACACGCACTGTCTATCACCAAAACCAACTAACACCACTTTGATTTCGACCTTACAAAAGCGTAATTCGTATTTATCGCTGTCACCATGAAGTAAAACACGATCTTTCTTGATAATGACTGCTTTATTTTATATTATGTAAGGTGTACGAACAAAACATTGTTATGTTGTTACCCTCAATGTATAATATTATTATACTACAGGTGATGGGGCCCGCTAGGAGTGGTGGGCTGATACCAGTCGGGGGTGCGGCGAATGTACAAGTATCTTCCGGGCCCCCCGATTCATGATACTAGAAGGAACAGTGGGGTTTTAGTCGGTAGGAGTCCGACATAACCCTCCGTTCTTCCCCTCCGTCTGGGATATCCATGAGGATTTCCCAACGAAAACAAAAGGGTATGCGCACTTGGCCGGTTTATGTTAGGTTTGGTTGGGATTGGAACATAATCATACCCAAGAGAAGAAGCTATTTGTATGTAGGTACGACCCTCAGATAAATAGCTTTCCTGTAGGTATGCGCTGTGGGGCTCTGTCTCGTAGCATTATGCTGAGCGATGGCCGTTTTGCGTGGATGTGACGCATATTTTCCCCCAACATGTTCTTTTTTGTGTTTGTGTTCTTTCTTTGCGTCATGTTTATCGCAAATAAACGTATTTTCTTTATTGATTTCTAAAACCATTTTGTTTGTTATGAATGTACATAAAAGGGCACTGGTTTGTCAGCGCATACCTATGCGCTAATTACGAAGGTGGCAGCCGGAGGACTTAAAGAAAACCGAAGTGATTTAAATAAAGGTTTAATTATGTAAAAAATTACAATAGTATAAACTTAAAGCTAATTCCTAAGTCTAGATTCGGACGATGCTAGTACCGAAGTGTCGAAAATTAGTTATCTCTAACATTACAATTAACTATGACGATTGCTAGACGTCGATGCGGCATCAGCAGATTTGGAAGTAGGTGAGCGTGCAGCGACACGAGGCGTCAATTCGTTGATTCAGCAAGATGGTGTATTGCGATTTTATGTGGAATCATCCGATTGACGTAGTTAGGCTATCATGTCGCTATTCTGGTTATTTGGTGTAGGCAGGGTACGTAACACGCTCGTCTGACTTTTATTGTCTTCAGAATTGGCCTCAATATATCTGTGTTGTCGTATTTTTTGTGTGTGTACAAAGGGCCTTATATTAGTAGGTATATTAAAGTTACCATTTTGTAGCGTTTCCCCTAAACAAGCGATTCCTAACCTTTTTTAGCCACGGACCCCTAGAAAATAAAGCGCAATTATCAAGGAGCACTTAATAAAAAAACAGAAATAAATTTCGGACCATTTATTTTAGTACTACAAATACAAAAAAAAACTTTTTTATAAAAAATACTACTTTTGATTCTTAACGTGAAGTTTGGTGTTGCTTTTTGGAACTAAATTAGTGTTATTCAGGTTGATGTTATTACAAAGTCGTATTCAATTCTCAAATCGAATTCTGCCGGCTGGCGCACGTTCGCCATGCTAATTTAGCGTAGCGATTACGAGACTTTTGGTAGCATATAATCATTATAGTTAAATAGTCCAGAGATAAGATGACGGACCACTGTTTTCCCATTCCTATTAAAAGTTTAATTATATATTGTAATTAGAAAACAATGTAAAAGACAATTATTTTTAAAAGAATAACCATGGAGTTTCTTGCCTGCTCTTCTCCATAGGAAACGATCAATTGGAACCGTACACCTAGTTTCTGCCGTTTCACAAGTACCCATGTAGGTTTGTGTGGGGTTTTTTTTAGACTGTGGATCCCCATACATTTACTCTCAGACCCCCAGGGGTCCGTGGACCACAGGTTAAGAAACACTGCCCTAAAGCGAATCGAGCGGTATAGTGAATAGAGCTGTGCTGGATGTGACTCGCACAGACCAGGGTAGTATGACAAAAAATAGAGGTCTAGACTCAGCAGTGGGTGGAACAAGGCTGCAGATGATGTTTTTTTTATTTATTTATTTATTATGGAAAACAAACAGTGACATTTTGTAGAAAAAAAATACGGCCAAATGTGTAACCAACATTTTCCACGGAATACACATAAAAACAATGTTTACACACCATGCATGCCATTAAAACTAAAACCTAAAAACTAAAATAATTTAAGTTAGGAAAACATTATTTGTCCTAAATAGTAACAAAAGTTTTTAGCAAACAAAGAAAGACTCATCAAGGCATGCAAATCGTAATTAAAATTACTAGTGAATAAGTGTTTTGAGTACAATATTTTTGAATCTACCAGCAGAAAGAGTAAACATATCGATATGGTGGATTTGCTTGTTGTAATTAAGTATTATTAATTAGTCGACGCAGAGGTGCCTGCGACAAGAGATAACAGCAAACAGCGGCCGTGCGCGCACCCCGCGGCATCCTGTCGTTCTAGGAACTATGTAACTTATTTTATTACGGATACGGATATCAATACATTCATAGACAGTGCTACACAAATCAAACAAAAATACCGTCCCTAAGAGAGTACATCTTGATTTTAGACCAAGTAATTTATACTTCATAGGCAAATCTCCATAAGATAAAACTGAGTAGCAGCAACGGTAATGCATGGCTTTTAGGAATCTTTTTTGAACCTTTTCAATACATTCTGAATACCGATTGTAGAAGAGTCGACTGCGTACTCGAGCTGTGATCTGATTAAAGATGTAAATTGAAAAAAAACGAAATGTTTTTTTTTCACAATCTCGTAAAAAAACATGAAAAAAAAACTTGGCACCGTTGTTTTTTTTCTACATTTGGTTTTTTTTTTCAGAAAAAGTGAAACGCTATAACTAAAGTGGAATAAAACACTAAATTTGATTGTTTTGTTTTTATTATATTTACAAATATAACCGAAAAGTACTACTATAAAATTACTCAATACGATTTTAATATTTACTTAACACTCACACAGAACACTCAACAAAAACGAACTCTCACTGTCTCAAGCTTTCTGCAGTCTGCACGCAAATCAACCAAAACATAAACCAAACGAGGATTAGGGAAATCCCCGTCCGTAAATGTAGTTTATATTTGGTGTTGCCAATTATGTTAAGACATGTATGTACTATTTAACAAAAAAAACAATTGGAATTTTCTTATTGAACAAAAAAAATTAAAATAATATCAACTCATATACGATAACCGCCTTACCATATTTTTATTTTCCTACTCATAAAAAAAACTTGCTCCAGAAAAAATACTGTTTTTTTCATGTTTTTTTTAAACGTTTTTTTTTCATCTCAGAAAAAAACCGTTTTTTACAACTCTAGATCTGATTGACCTGGAGCCTTTTTATCCTAAAATTATGCTACGGGAACATACTCCAAGTTCCCGTGGCATAGTTTCCGATCTCCTCGCGGGCGAAGCCGCGGGCAAAAGCTACTTCTTTCTACATGAAACTGTGTGGATACAGTTAAAAAGACAGTTTTTTTTGTTATTCATTTAATAATCCGAAGTTTTAACAACTTTTTTTAATAACAATAAAGCATCATAACATCCGGTGTGCAAACTTTGTTGCAGCATTCTTCCGGCAGGGATCTGATTTTTCTGACAGATCTGGCACTGGATTCGGTGAATGCTGAAATTAAAACAAATAAGAACAGAAATGATCAAATTTTCATCTAGTATAAATGGGTGGCGTACAGATTTTTTCTTGAAAGAGCCGTCTTGTGTAAGATTTCTTAAAAGATTTGTAATAACCTTTCTGGTTGGCACATGACGATTTGGATATTTGATCCTATACCATTCTAACGCAGCCGAGGTATTTTTATTATTTACGTTATATGCTTCTAGCAAGTCTAAACGTTCTAATTTGGAGGTAATTTTTCTCTTATCAATAGCTGTCCAATTATGCACTTAATGTAAAATCCACAACACACTCAGAGCTTTTCTGACGCAACAAACTGTCACGATTGTTTTTTATTTAATAATAACGAGTTCGAAATTTGAATTGTTTTTAAACTTTATCTTTTTATTCATTCTACAAAAAGATCTCAACCGTCACTAAAAAAGCTTTTGCGTAAAATTTTCATACAAAATGTACGGGAAAAGTTTTTTGCAATTTGTGACTTTTTGAGTAGTCCAACGATGGTTGGTCCCATAAAAGTTTTTGATCAGTATTAGAAACAGGGTCGATTGGCATCAAAAAAATTTTTAGTGTAAAATGGCTATTTTCTTGCTAACTGTATTTTTTTTTTAATCTGTGAATGGGGATCAAAATTCCATAAAACATTATGGATAGTCTCTTAAGACCATTTTTGCGTAGCTGCAACGGATAAGGTACTTCCCCTTACTGCCCCGCTGAAAGTTTCCACCCTGTATAATGGGTAATTTTAGCCCCTTGTTTATCAATCTACTATTTCACACCACCTGGTCGTTATAATGATGGCATGCCAACCTAACCTAAAGCACCTAAGTCATTATAGCCTAGGGTCTAGCCGGGCAATAATATTGTACTGAATTTCCTAATAACCCGCGGGCCAATAATATGATTTGAATTTGGAACCTCAACAAAAAATCGTATGACAACTTTTACCAAAACAAAATATTCCTAAATCGATTTGCTTTTAAGGGTTCCGTACCCAAAGGGTAAAACGGGAACCCTATTACTAAGGTTCGGCCGTCTGTCTGTCTGTCCGTCTGTCACTAGGCTGTATCTCATGAACCGTGATAGTTGGACAGTTGAAATTTTCACAGATGATGTATTAATATTGCCGCTATAACAACAAATACTAAAAAACAGAATAAAATAAATATTTAAGGGGGCTCCCATACAACAAACGTGATTTTTTTGCCATTTTTATTGATCCCTTCGTGCGCGAATCCGACTCTCACTTCGCCGGTTTTGGATATAGCTTATTAATCAAATATATATTTCTAGGTAGGCACTTACAAATTATGTTGTGTTCGAGTCTGCGCTTGATTGTGTACAGCGATAAAACCAGCTAAAATTATACTTTTGTGGCGTATCTTCATGATAACCCGAGGTTACCAAAATAGTAGAGCGCCGATAAATATTCGAAAACAACAAGAAAATAAATGCGTTTGCTCACAGTATCCTATCAGATTGCGATCTGAATCCATGAAATATCGGTCTGAAGTAGGCGTAGAATTATTTGTATGACGGGTTGTCCATCATTATCATCATTCTCCTGCTCTTATATTAATTTATTTGGGGTCGGCGCAACATGTCCCTTTCTTCCATACTTCTATAATAGTCGTCATCTAGCCATATCATCTTTCACACAGTCCGTCCATCGTTCGGTCTTCGCCTACTCAAGTTGTCCACTAGAGCCAAATTCCATAAATACATTTATGGATTTTTTGATGAAACGGATCCAAATTACGTACGGAAAAAGTTCGGATCGGATAAAGTACGCAAACGTGAAAACCCCGTGGCCACGAGCTACGACTACGCGCTCAAGCGACACGTGTCTTGCGACAAGGATTGCGTAGAAAACCAATGAAAGTAGTTTCTTTAAAGCATGCTATGACTCACCACGACGCATCTTGCGGAGCGACGCGACAGACGGATAAAGGTGACGCACGCGCATGTCGCTTGACGCAAGTCGCATCGCTCGAGGCTGCGAACGGGTCTACTAAGCGTGTCTTGCACAACCCAGGTCCCTCTAGCCACAATAGTGGCGGTAAGGCCTGTTATGGGGTAATGGCTGGAGAGGCAACACGGGGCCCTCAGTTTCGGCTGACGCAGGTGCTTACTGGAAACGGATAATATGTTTCGGGAATTACCTGAGACGCATAACTCGGGAGCGAACGCCGCTGAAGGAGTTAATGAGTGGATGCGCGTTGCGATGATTTTCGATAGATTTTTGGTAATTCCTTTCTTTTCCTTTTTCTAATTCCAATATGGTGGAGAGTAGCTTGGTCTTGCTCCCACTCGGACGAAAGGCAATGTGCAGGAATGGGATAGGAGATATGGATTTAGCAAAACCAACGCTACTATATTAATATGTTTGCCAACATAAAAAAAAGAAAGGAAGTGTAATTCCAATCGATCAGTGCACTGCGGCGCGTCACCGCCCGCAGCAACAACACTTAGCGCTGGGGCTCTGTCTCGCAGCATTATGTTGAGCGATGGCCGTTTTGCGTGGATGTGACGCATATTTTCCCCAAATTTGTTATTTTTTGTATCTGTGTTATTTCTTTGCGTCATGTTTACCGCACATAAACGTATTTTCATACATTTTATTTGGTATGAATGTGGTGTGCGCTCGTCTGATTTTTATTGTTTTCAGGATTGGCCTTAAAATATCATTTTCTTGTCATCTTCTTTTTTTCGAATCAATAGGGATGAGCTGTTTCTACATCACTAAGGCCCAGTAGGTGGGATCCCACACACACATTTTGGGAACTTTATCGTATCATATGTATAATTTTCCAAATGGTTGGTCCGTGGATGGGCGACCATCTTTACATACCAAGACCCCTCGGTACCTCGTAAAGCACGTTAAGCCGTTGGTCCCAACTGTTATTTGTCGATAGAGAGACAGTAGTTACCAGTCGTCAGAAGCCCGAAATTCTGACAACCAGTCTTACCAAGGGATATCGTGTTACCCAGTAACTAGGTTGTGGAGGTGAGATAGGCAGGAACTGGGTTGTGGAGGTCAGATAGACAGTCACTCCATGTAAAATACTGGTATTCAGCTGTATCTAGCTGCAAATGATGTTGTTTTTCTTTATTTATTTAATATGGAAAACAAACTGACACATTACATTTTGTAGAAAGAAATACAAAAAGATACGGCCAATGTGATCCAACATTTTCCAGGGAATAAACATAAAAAAAATATTTACAAACCATGCTCATGGATGCCAACACTTCGGGAATCACAGGCATGGCGTTATGTGATGAAGTAACTTATCTACGTGTACCTATAGAGCAGGGATGCACAGACCACGGCCCGCGAGCCGCATGCGGCCCGCCGGTCGATTACTGGTGGCCCGCCGACAGCAAAAATAATACTCTCGTACATTCGAAAAATATTGAATTCTATTCCAGAATAAAACCAAAAAAAATATGTTCGAAAAGTAATTTGAATCTCGCGCGCGCGCTCTTAAGTGCGCTTATCGGTGCGCCGTGCATGCGTCGGTAACAGCGGTCGGTAATGTTCGAGCCGATCTCGGTTAAATTCGTTTTCTTGAGGAAGCGCCGCGGCCGGCGGCGCGGCGACGACGGCAGCGCGGTGGCGGCTTATCCACGGGTTATATTGTTAGAGCAAGCGAGATAGCAATAGTCCCGAATTCCCGATTGCTCGCGTAGGTAGATACACGAAGCTTCCAGAGTCGGTTTCGAGATTTCTCCAGACAGTTTTCGACTCTATACGCGCGGTATAAAAGCCACGCTAACCGCAGCGACCGACAGTTCGGTTTTAATTTGAGTGAAGTGTCAATAGTTCTAGTGTAGATTTTAACTCGACTAGCCGGTGTCATATATTTTGATCCACATTCAACGTAGATTTCCCGTCAAGTGCCGTGTATAATTGTGTTGTGAAATCATAAGTAAAACTCTGTTATTAATAATAAGTGTTTCGCTACATATTTAATCAATTATTTTTGGTAATTTAAAAAAGGATGGGTAATTTAAGTAGGTACTGTAATTGTTTTTAGGTGCTGTGTTAATCCTAGCCAGGATTAGAACGCAATATGGACAAGCCAGGGCCTAGTAAAAAACGTAAGGTTAAAGATGAAAATCGGCAGTTTCAAGAAATTTGGACTGAGAAATACTTTTTTGTATAGTCGCATAACAAAGTCGTTTGTTTAATTTGCAAGAATTCTGTTGCGATTGCAAAGGAATATAATGTAAAAAGGCACTATGAAACGCAGCATCCTACTTTTACCAAGTTTACAGGCGAATTAAGAAAGCAAAAAATGTTGTCTTTAAAACGGGAGCTTATTGGTCAGCAAGCTATGTTTACAAAACCCATTCAAGATTCAGAAACAGCTACAGAAGTTAGTTATGAAATTTCTCGAATGATAGCAAAGCGAAGTCGCCCCTTCAATGACGGGGATTTTGTAAAAGAATGCATAGAAATTGCCGCTAAGAAAATGTGTCCAGAAGCAGCAAAAAAGTTTGAGAAAATTCAACTGAATCGTATGACTATCCAAAGACGAATTATGTCTTTGTCAGGTAATATTGCGGAACAATTAAATGAAAAAACTAAGATCATTGAATTTTTTTCATTAGCACTCGACGAATCCACTGATATTAGTTCCACAGCTCAACTTCTTATATTCATACGAGGTGTTACTCAAGATTTTGAAGTCTTAGAAGAGTTATTAGGAATGTGTTCATTGAAAGGTCAAACCAGAGGAGTTGATATACTCAATGTACTTTTGGATGAGTGTTCAAAAACGGATTTGGACTTTGAAACTTTGAAATTATCGGGAGTTGCGACTGACGGTGCTCCTTCGATGATTGGTGTCAATTCTGGGCTAGTTACTTTGCTGAAAAAGCATCGGCAAGAAAAAAACACAAACGCTGAAGATCTCATGCAATTTCATTGCATTATACACCGAAAACAAATATGGAGATTTACTGTATTATACAGAAGTAAGGTGGCTAAGTCGTGGATTGACACTGGAACGATTTCTAAATTTAATAGAAGAAATTGGAATATTTCTGGCGGAAAAGCAAAGGGATGTCCCGGAACTTAAAAATCCTGATTGGTTGTGTGATTTGGCTTTTTTAGTTGACATTACAAATCATTTGAATGTCTTGAACATACGGCTTCAAGGCAAAAATCAACTGATATCCCAGCTCTACGCTCATGTATCATCCTTTCAATGCAAGCTGACACTTTTCAGATCGCAATTGAATTCTGGAAATTACAATCATTTTCCGAATTATAAGAAAATGGCTGAAAAATTCAACAAAACTGCGATTAATTTCAGTTATGTAGAAAAGCTAGATATTTTGATTCAATCTTTTCAAGACAGATTTTCGGAGTTTAAAAAAGTGAAACCTCTGTTGGACATATTCAGCAATCCTTTCACGATTTCAGTTGAAAATGCGCTAGAGTCAATGCAGTTAGAAATTATCGACATTCAAAACGACCAAGATTTACGCAACAAATTCAACGAAGGAGACTTGCTGAACTTTTACCGCTGCATTGATAAAAATACGTACAAAGAGTTGCGCATAAATGCACTGAAATGTGCCAGCTTATTTGGTTCTACCTATATATGTGAACAAACCTTTTCAATACTAAATAATAATAAAACAAAAAATCGAAACCGCCTTGCAAACGAAAGTTTGGAAGCAGTTTTACGTGTTGCTACAAGTAAATTTGAGCCAAATATAAAAAAGAATGTAAGCACTACGCAGTGCCACGCTTCAAATTAATAAATTCTTTTTCAATTTTAATACATTGTTATCAATTCTTTATTGTCTTTAATTACCTATACTTCTGGCGGCCCGCCATCAGTTCATAATTTGCCCGAGTGGCCCCTAGTCTTAATAAGTCTGTGCATCCCTGCTATAGAGCATATCCATCCAGTGCAGTTGTATAGGACAGTCTGGTCTGTTAACCATAATTTTCAGGATGCCGCGCCGTTCTGAGTGTTATGCAAGCGCTGTAGCAAGGAAGCCGCTTTTTGCACTTGATAGCGTGAAAACCATCTGTGTGAGCTTCGGCAAACATGTTCGAAGCACTACAACGCCACGCCAGCCGCAACAACATCCTGAAGGCATTATTATATTGAACGCACAGGACGTTGTAGCCTCGGCTAGTATATGAAACACACAGGCCGCTCGAATAAAAGGACTGACAGAACGCTTTAAATAAGGTCACCTTGACGTCTGGCGTGCAGCGAACAAACTTGCGGACGAGCATATTGCTCCTCACCGCCAACTGCTTCTCTATATCGCTGTCATCGCGTAGATCACTAGTGATAATGTGGCTTAAATATTTAAAATTCTCATCAACTTTCAGTACCACGCCATTGAGATATACCGGAGGTACACGGCGGGGCTGTTGTTTTTGTGTTTTAAACACCAGAATCGCACTCTTTATAGAGTTTTATTTAAGGCCGTGCACCTCCGCATATGTATAGCAGATCGACAATAGCTCTCTCTCTCGCTCCCTTTTATGGTGTACATAATAAACACTGTTTTCTATTTATTTATTTTTAACTTTAATTAAATTTAATTAAAATTTTACTTTAATAATATAGGGTATTCTATTCTCTTATCGATGGACTGAGCAGCACCATGTCGTCCGCGTAACTAAAGTTATTGACACAAGTGCTGTCTATGTGATAGCCAACATGTGTCAGTCGCTCGATAAGCTGGGTCATATATAAATTAAATAACAGAGGTCAGCCTAACCCTTATGCCTTACACCACTCTCCATTTTGTACTCACCTGACAGAGTACCGACCCATCTCACCCGGTTTGTCTGGTGAGCATACCAGTATCTGAGGAGCGCTCTGTAATTCGCTCACCCACACCCCTCAACTTGTCCCATAGCACAATAATATCATAGGCAACGAGATCGAACGCTTTTGACAAGTCGAAAACTTACAAACTACAATAATTTAACTTAGGAAAACATTCTTTGTGCTAAATAGTGAAACAAAAGTAAATTTAGCAAACAAAGAAAAACTCATCAAGGCATGCAAATTTTAATTAAAATTACTAGTGACCAAGTGAATACAATATTTATCTACTAGCATAAAGAGCAAACATAATTATCGATATGGTCGAATTTCTTGTTGTAATTATTAGTAAGTGGACGCATACCTGCGTTGCTGCGACAAGAGATAACAGCAAACAGCGGCCGTGCGCCCGCGACGTACTGTCATTCTAGGAACGATGTAACTTATTTTATTACGGATACGGATATCAATACATTCATAGACAGTGCTACACAAATCAAACAAAAATACCGTCTCTAAGAGAGTACACTTTGATTTTAGACCAAGGAATACATACTTCTTATTAACTGTGTCTAGTCTATCTGCTACCTTTTCACGCCTTAACGGATTTCGTAGTTTGGCATACAGGCAGACCATGACCTGGAGCCTTTTTATCCCGAAATTACGCCACGGGAACATACTACAAGTTCCCGTGGCATAGTTTCCGTCCTCCTCGCGGGCGAAGCTTCTACATAAAACTATGTAGATACAAAGTAAGTACAAGACAGTTTTCTTTATTATTCATTTAATGTTCCGAAGTTATAAACACGTTTTTTACTAACAATAAAGCATCATAAAATCCGGTGTGCAACGTTTGAAGCAGCATTCTTCCGCCAGGGATGGCAGGGATCTGACATTTCTGACTGATCTGGTAGTGGATGGTTCAACGGAAGTCGGTGTCGGAACGTCGGTGGACACTGAAATTAAAACAAATATGCTGTTAACATGGATTTTTTCTACAGGTATAGTAAGCGTCAAACTTAATGGCGGCTCTGAATTGCGCTCCTCACTGCGCAGTACCGAACCCCTCACACCGCGCTGAAACATGAATTCGTTACAGCGCAGCTACTCGCTTCGAGTTCCGAGCCGCCGTAGATTGAATCTGGCTGTACCGATAATTAGTCTAAAATGTATGGACAACAACGCAATCGTTCAGCCTACAATGTGGCCTGTAAGTAGCAGTAATAACATGATTCTAGACACAATTATAGAACAAGATTTATCTTCACACAGTTTAAACCATGACGTCATTATTGAATTTCGAACTATACTCCGTCTATGGTAAAGTTCCTAATACAAATCCGAGAACTTAGTAACGAACTAAGTTTTCATTTTTGTTTAAAGAACGGTATTTCAACCACGGAGGGCGGCCTCGATAGCGAGTAAAGTGCGGGGCAGCGCCAACAGTCTTCTTACTTGTGGCCAACATTTTGGACGGGCCGTTCATGCAGCACTGGCAGGCCTTACAGGCACCCGTTTATCGGGCTTGGGGCAGAAATTTGAAATAATTGCAATAGAGATTTTATATTTCTAATACCTTGATATTTTATAACGTTTTTACAGTTTAACTTTTTACTATTTTATACCTAATTGACATTTAACTGTTTGCAGATTCTGACATTTTATATTTTATTTTGGCAAATCAAATCAAATCAAAAGTCATTTATTCAAACTAGGCTGAGAATCAGCACTTTTCGAACGTCAAAATTACATAAGACAGTCCCCCAAAAACGCCCACCCTTCACCACTTCCTAGTGCTTTAGCTGGGAAGAAGAAGTGGCGCAACAAACTCCCTAGCAGCACAGCTGTCTGTTCATATATAAAACTTGAATTGAATCTATACAATAAAATGTAAAATAATTTGCATTACGCAACACAGAACATTAAAGATATTTATATTATTTGCCTTATGATAGCTAGCACACGCCACTATACAAAAAAAAAAAAACATAAAAATCGTCAAAAAACTATACTCAAGCAGAAATAACGTAAACAGAACGTACTTAAATATAAAGCCTCCAGGCATAATGGGCGTGCCCGCTTACATAAAGCTATAGCTGTAACTCGAAGTCACAAATGATAAACTAGCACCATCGAAGTAAAATAAAAAACAGTTAATCATTAATAACAATAACAAAACCATGGTCAGCAAGACGACCAGTCACCACAAGCAGCACCCATTCACGAGCATAACGCGAAGATCAGCCATCACCCCCCTCGCCATATTTGAGGGAAGGAGGCAACCCGACCCCCGACGCTACCGCAAGCAGTGACATCTAAGGGAGCACGACGAACTTGCTGCCGGTTGCTCAGGCAAGAATAATATAATCAATTGTCGAGGTCGCCAGCTAACCACTTATTGCAATACAACTCATAAAAAACATTTTCATGAGTATATTATGTCACTAATAATAAATTAAAAAAAAAAAAATTGGCTGACACAGTCAATAAAATAAACAATTATGAACTCATATAACCTGTCAGTAGGTACGCTATTTTAATTAACAGGCATTGGCAATTTTAATTATTGTATTTATGTTTTAAATTTAATTAGGTTTATTTTTATTTTGGGTTTTTGTCTGTTTGGATAGTGTGTATGGTCTATTTCTATTAATTTATGTTTGGCAATGGGTGTTATTTACCAGAAATAAATGAATTTATTATTATTTATTATATCCATCCATCAGTTTCCTACAAAGTGTGGCGTAAATGAATAAAATAAACTTTACGTCACTATTAAAGAAATATTACAAACAAATTAAAAAAATACACACTCCGGAAATAATACTTCATATTTTTTTTAAAGGAATAAATATGCGTACATATACTGAATTTTGGGTTCTATTAATTTAAAAAAAATGTATTTGATGTAGAATAAGTCGCGTTTTAGATCCTAAATTAAAACGACCTACGGATTGATCGCAGCCAGACCCCCGGTACGCCTAATAGATAGCGATGTCATTAAGGCTAGAACGCGACTCAAAGCACTATGGGGAGAGTTCTATACACACAAAAAAAGATTGGTGAAACGCTAGCACATATTGATGGCGAATAAAATATTGGATGGATTATCTGGTAGTAGCTCTCTGGTAGGAGCACAGCACGGTCGGGTCGCGTGCACGAAGCGCCGCAATAGTGCGCCGCCTTGTACTGCTGGCGAGGTGGAAAGCCAAAAACGGGCTGGCAAAACGATGAACTGTCCTAAATAGAAAATAGTGGACGACGATTCTTCGATTTACCAGCGAAATCTTTAAGAGAATAAAAAAATGAGCGATTTGCGTACCAGTTCCTCCAGGAATTCAGAAAAAACAGACTGACACCTTCAGAAACCTCCGCTATTGGTAGTTCCTACGGCGTAAAGGACAAATATCGTAAGAAATGATGAAATACAAAAGTTACAGGCATTCGAAATTATAATATAAAGAGAAATATACGAACCGAAGAGTGAAAAAATCCATAAATCAATATTTAGTAGAAAAATTATTGTTTTCAAGTCTTATTTAACATCCAGTCTCATCTGATATTGGAATGACAACTGTCAAAGAAATATTTAGACTTTCCACGAATCACGCATAGACCAGAATTTTTTTTTTTTAATATATGAAAACCTAGACAAACAATAGGCCAGCACCGAACTTCAAAAAAATTGTAGAATGATAATTCTACAAAAGGCATTGAAATATACAAGTATCATAAATCTCTTTGTTTCATAAAGGAAAATACAGAAATATAACGCGACACTAGTAGCACAATTTCTATGTCACTGCCTGTCGCGCCCGCGATTTCACGCGAGTCTGTACGAGCCCTTATGCGTAGGATACCTTTTATAATAATAAACTAGCTGCACCCCACGGTTTCGCCCGCGTAAGTCTCGATCCCGTGGGAATATCGGGACAAAAAGTAGCCTATATGTCAATCCAAGATTCCAGCTACCTCCATACAAAATTTTATCAAAATTGGTCTAGCCGTTTGAGCGTGAAGAAGTAACAAACACACACACACTCACAAACTGTCGCCTTTATAATATTAGTGTGACTAGCTCCTGCCCGCGAATTCGTCTGCGTGAAACATCACATCATTTCTTCGGTTTCGCTTAGCGTTCTTTCAGACTCTTTTCCTTCTTACTTGGCTCTTATGAGTCGCAGCGTGATGTTAAATAACCCATAACCTTCCTCAATAATTGGGCTATCAAATGCAAACAGGATTTTTTTCAAATCCGACTGGGAGTTCCAGACATTACCCCTACATTACTGAAAGAAATCTCGATGTTTTGTCAAATGGTAAAAACCACGCGAAGCAGGGGCGGGTCGCTAGTTCATGATAAACAAATGAACACGAATGTTGCACTTCTTGTTTCTAATGTATACTTGGCTTTATTGGGTACTTACCATCCATACAAAGCACGGCCAATGTACGTGACAAATGTCTTCCGCATAGAGGGCCAAATAACTCATTGTAAGGATGTCCAACAGCGAATGTTGCCAGCGTTACCAGCGCGACAAGACACAGCGTTAACTTCATGGTTGACCTGCAAAAGATCAACAAAGTAGGTAACAACAACAACAACGATAATAATTAGTCATCTTTGATGATTTAAGATGTCGCCAGAGCTGAATCCCCAGTGTGTCGAACTTTGAATATGCTCAACGCCCTTCTGACTGCCAACCCTGAATGTGATGTGTTTGCGGATGAATAGAGAAAAATTATGCGTATAAGTTTGGTGTTCTGTGAGAGGAAGTACTTATGCAAGGGAGTCAAGGACACTATCACAAAACCTGACAAAAATTGACATAATATTGTATTAAATAATTTCCGTTGCCTCTTCACACAAAATTGACGATATCGTGTTGAGTTTAGGAACATTTTCTTCAATATAATAATATAAATTTAGTTTTTTTTTAATATTTTATGTAAGCAGACATGTTCAACTCAAAAAGGTAGCAAAAAAAACTATCAAAATGTTACAAATAGTCTCAGAAAATAATGTTGAAAAAACCTATATTTTTTTTTAAAACACTGATCTGTTGCTATTAATGTTCTTTTTCCAATTATTTAACAAACCATATCAATAAATTTAAAAATCACACACTGGGTTTCAGCTATCCGTGTGATAAAATCAAAATTTTATTTTATGATTGTACAATATCTTCATTAAGTAAATGAACAGCGAAATAAGCTATATTTTCGAGAGCGCAAAAGTGATGAAACTATTAACAGGTGCTGAGACTGACACGAATGGTTTATCACCACGAAAACTGTACTTTTATAGTTACACAGACATAATGTTACAATTATTACTTGTAAACTTTCTCACAATTAGATAAGAAATTGACGAAAAACGCTATTTTTTTTGTGATAGCACCCTTAAATTAAACTAAATTAAATTGAATCTGTATAACATTTATACAAAAATATGTTAATATTAATCTTTTTTTATGCTTTTATGTTAATTAATGTAATTGGTGTCGTACCGTCTATAAATAAATGATAAATCAAAGGCGATGGCCGATTTTCGGATAAATGACTGTTCTTAGTGGAACTGAAAGATACACGGTCCTCGGCCAGCTTATAGGTGCAACTAGATAGCGTTTGATCAATTAACGTAATCCGTCTGCCATGCAGCATTTATGCCATGTAACGCATGGCATAAATGCCACAAAAATAATAATAATATAAAACAATGCATTGTGGCATGTATGTACTATGGTATAAATGGCAGACGGATTGCGATAAAGCCAGCGCTAACGTCGACACGGTATACCGTAGCACCGGCTTAATGGACGGGGGGCAGAGGCGGGCGCCCGGGGCGACGGCTACAGGAGGTCTACTCCGAAGCGTTAAACCGAAGTATCAGCCGAATGTTCAGCCGTTGCTTGACTACGGCTAACTATGGTTGACTACGGCGAAAAAAAAAATACGACAGTCAAAGAGATAAGCCAAAGTCAAAAATGTAACTTTAAGTCGGGTATGGATTCAAAGTCAAAAAAGGAAACTATGGAAGTTATAAAACGTCCGAACATTCGGCCGATACTTCGGTTTAACGCTTCGGAGTAGACCCCCTGGATTGCGCCGGGACATACCGGGCGCTGCGCGCGCCAGGTTAACTTCTATCTATATCTAAAAACTAAATTCAGCGCCTTACATTTTATGAACTTATCTCGAGTGAGTATGAGGATTCAGTCAGCATTTATTTACGACGACCTGTTCTTTTGTTGCTTGGGTGTGTAAAGTAGAGTATTCTCCTCGGGGATAAAGGCGTCTTCATCTTGAGTGAGCTTGAATCCCTGGCTGCTGTTAGGAGGCCGGTGTTAACTCCCTGCCCTAGGATCCTTCTTTACGCTAGAGATTCAATATAAAGCAGTGTCTATGTGACCATAAACACTGCTTCATCCCCTTTGTGAATAGTCTACTATAACTTTTTAATCAAATATATATTTTTAGGTACTTACAATTTGTGTTGTGCTCGAGTCAACGTTTGATTGTGTACTAAGATAAAACTAGCTAATTAAACTTTTGTGGCATATCTTCTCTCTAATGATATGATAACCTGAGGTTACCAAAACATATAGAGCGCGGATAAACTTTCGAAAACAGCAAGAAAATAAGATCGTTTGCTCACTGCATCCGATCAGATAGCGATCTGAATCCGTGAAATATCGGTCTGAAGTAGCCGTAGTGTTTATAGTGGACAAACAATGACATTTAGCTCCTACATGCCTTTACAAACAATGACATTTAGCTCCTACATGCCTTTACAAAAAATTTAAATAAGATTTAGGCTAATCACATGTCAAAATTTAGAAAAATTAAATAATTCTTTGGCCAGTAAATTATGCATTCAGAGTGTAGTGGCATCAACATCGCCACATGCGAACTACGCGTCACACTGACGTCACGCAAATCCTGCATCGCGCAAGCAGAGTTTACCGCGCAACTAGCATAACTACAACGTCCCGACATCAACCGTCGGGCAGTTGCCCACCAGACACAAACCCCCATCTGGTCGGAGGATCCTCCCTTTTCTATGGTGGGTGAGTGAACTTTATACCCTGTTCGTCATCACCCTGCGACAAAGCCCCGAAACTACACTTCTTTTAGAAGCATTACAACGTGAGTATACACCGACGGATCAAAGACCAACTCCGGAACCGGAGTCCGGCTTACGCCATAGAAGCCAGGAAAGTTAGGGACACCCGTATACGTATACTGTCCGACAGTGCCTCAGTTCTGCAATCCCTAAGGAAAAAATATATTACATCCAGACTAACACTAGAATGTCACAATGCACTGGAGCGGGTGACGGTGTGCAACCGTAACGCAGTGACACTGCAATGGATAAAAGGACACAGCGGATCACTGGGTAACGACGCAGCTGATGAACTAGCTAGGAGAGCATCCAGCGCGTCAGTCTGTGGGCCCGAACCTATTGTACCCACCCCCTTTAACCAACTATGCAGGTGGCTACAGGAGTTTACCCACACACAAGCGGAGAACTGGTGGACCTCGACACCGAGCTGCAGGCAGTCCAGGGAAGCCATGCCATCCTTAAATGGCAGACTAACCAGGCGTTTGCTACTCTTGGAGAGGAACGGCCTGCGCTTGGTGACGGGGACCATCACGGGACACTGCTCACTAAACAAACACTTCCACAATATAGGCATAACGGACAGCCCTCTGTGCAGGGCTTGCATGGAGGCTGATGAAACCGTTGCGCATGTGCTCTTTGACTGCACAGGCGTCAGCCAGATCAGAACAGAAACCCTCGGGTCACCCAGATCCTTCACAGATATTCTATGCAGACCAGAAGACCTAATTAGCTTCTGGAGGGAGGTGGGCTGGTTGGAATAAACCAACTGATGGCCGCCATGGCCCACGCACAATGGTCCACATGAAGGACTAAATGCGGAAACCAAACCCTCTAACATAGAACCCTGTTCCTCATACCACCAAAAGAGTTTTCATTAGTATGTGTGACACAAATGAGTCTACGTCGAGTTCTTTTCACTATTAAACACGCAATTTCATTACACTTTTCCACTAAAGACTAAAAGTATAAAC
Source organism: Tiliacea citrago (assembly GCA_963921375.1). Taxonomy (NCBI): domain Eukaryota; kingdom Metazoa; phylum Arthropoda; class Insecta; order Lepidoptera; family Noctuidae; genus Tiliacea; species Tiliacea citrago. Next base: position 11,724,055 of record OY992782.1, on the reverse strand, counting down.
ACTAAGTTCTTATCCAATGATTGGGCGACTCCAGATATTCGTAACAGCCGGAAAAAACTTTATGAACTTTACAGCCTAAAACAACATTATGAATAATAGAAGCTTTCGTAAGTATGTTGCAAAACTTTTAAAAGTGTGTGCAAAATAGCTAAAGCTCCTCATTTATTAGCAATAAAATAAAATTAGCTGATGATAAAATAAAAACTACCTGGCAAATAAAACTAGACACCATTTGCTTTGTACCGAGCACCATAAAGGACACGTGACACATTAGGAAACGGAAGAAGTTTGATTAAAAAGGGATGAACGCCGCTATTTTGAACTTGTGATAACTTATCAGCGTATATTTGAGTAACTGGTACGAGTATGTCCGTATTTCGTGCTTTCTCCTTTAAGTCAACAATTTCCTTTAAAACTAAGTTTTTCAAAATATCTGGATTGCAGGAGTGTTCTTTTCTTTTTTGAAAAGGTACTGTTGCCCTGAATATTCAGTTCAATAATTCATTCAATAATTTTTTTTTCAAATATAGGAAAAAAAAGCATACTTTATTTAGTAAGAATAGATAAGCGGACTTTTTGTCATTGTATTTGCTCGCGCAAGTTTTAGAAATAAGGTAAATTATAATATTTCCGACCGCAGTTTTGAGCTGTATTTCCTTCCCTCCCAATTCCCATACAACAGAACGAGAAGCACGCTCGTCGCACGCCGAATCAGAGGCACTTCCTCCGCGGCGAAAGCCAATCACCGCATATATATCCACCGTGGTTTGAAAAAACATTCTCGCATGGATCAGTGTGTTCTACTGCAACCGCTCAACCGCTCACGTACCGCGCCGCTCCGCTAATAATCCGCTACTATATCAAAAACTCTAAACTCTCTATTTGTAAGTGTTGGCCGACACAAGTGTAACATTTAAAACTCAAGTGATAGTGCATCACGGTGAAAGGAAGAAAGTCGTGAACACGTGGGAAGTCTGCTAAGGCTGCCCCTTGCGTCAACGTGCTTCGTCCAGAAGGTTCTCAAGTAAGTCCATCCATCCCTCTTTCTTACCCATAATCTCATATTCCCTTTTGCTCAATTCTGTGTGTCGTCCAATCTTCCAACCCGCAAAATAAATAAAATACATCCCCGCGTATTGGTCCTTCGAAGTCGAAAAACCGCTTCAACTTATACACCATAAGTTTTGGTTCCAATCGAGCCGGATTCCAAGAATCAACCCTACCTACCTAGGATTTAGGTCGAAATACCTAAAATATAAAGTTCATAAAACCGCCATATTGAACGCATACTTACGTTAGTACACTTTCGCTAGATACATTAGTCATTGAGAATTACTGTACCGACTTAATATTTCGCCTATTGCATTGAAATAGCATAGGTAAATATTCTAACCGCTAATTATCGTGAGTTAGTTAAGCTAACTTACCTACAACTTATATTCAAACCGCATTCCTTTGTTATACTCGCTTAGAATAAAATTATTATTCTAAATCTACCCGCTTTATTTAATATTTTGTAAGCTATATTTTCAAGGACTATTCCAACATGGAAGATCTTAAAATGAAAGTGAAATTACTTCAAGCTAAAAATCAAGCAATCTTTGAACGTTTATCGTCACTATATGAAACTTCTAAGAAAATAAATACGTCTGGTATCGAGCTTCGTTCAACGGAAACATTTATGGCAGACTCGGAGATAATCTCAGTCACTCGTCAAGAATTTAGTACCAATTTAGATAAAATAAATACATATTCTTTACAATTAAATCCTGATCATAAAATCGATTACAACAATCTGACATCTTACGACGGTAGTGCATCACGGTGAAAGGAAGAAAGTCGTGAACACGTGGGAAGTCTGCTAAGGCTGCCCCTTGCGTCAACGTGCTTCGTCCAGAAGGTTCTCAAGTAAGTCCATCCATCCCTCTTTCTTACCCATAATCTCATATTCCCTTTTGCTCAATTCTGTGTGTCGTCCAATCTTCCAACCCGCAAAATAAATAAAATACATCCCCGCGTATTGGTCCTTCGAAGTCGAAAAACCGCTTCAACTTATACACCATAAGTTTTGGTTCCAATCGAGCCGGATTCCAAGAATCAACCCTACCTACCTAGGATTTAGGTCGAAATACCTAAAATATAAAGTTCATAAAACCGCCATATTGAACGCATACTTACGTTAGTACACTTTCGCTAGATACATTAGTCATTGAGAATTACTGTACCGACTTAATATTTCGCCTATTGCATTGAAATAGCATAGGTAAATATTCTAACCGCTAATTATCGTGAGTTAGTTAAGCTAACTTACCTACAACTTATATTCAAACCGCATTCCTTTGTTATACTCGCTTAGAATAAAATTATTATTCTAAATCTACCCGCTTTATTTAATATTTTGTAAGCTATATTTTCAAGGACTATTCCAACATGGAAGATCTTAAAATGAAAGTGAAATTACTTCAAGCTAAAAATCAAGCAATCTTTGAACGTTTATCGTCACTATATGAAACTTCTAAGAAAATAAATACGTCTGGTATCGAGCTTCGTTCAACGGAAACATTTATGGCAGACTCGGAGATAATCTCAGTCACTCGTCAAGAATTTAGTACCAATTTAGATAAAATAAATACATATTCTTTACAATTAAATCCTGATCATAAAATCGATTACAACAATCTGACATCTTACGACGGAATATATACTCGCGTAGAACGAGTGCGATCACTTATCGCCGCGAAGTGTTCCAGATCATTAGATGACTCAGCGTTTCATGATAGCGCAAACCCATATAAAGGTGCGATCAAACTGCCACCGATTCAAATTCCGTTCTTTGATGGTAGGATTGACAACTGGCCTGTTTTCTATGAATCATTTAAAGCAAATATCCATAGTAATTTAAAACTTACAGATTCTCAACGTGTGCAGTATTTAATAGGTAATTTAAAAGGAAACGCATTGCAAATTATCGCCGGAATTATTCCCTCGGGTGATAACTATACCGCTATTTGGAACAGTTTAGTTCAAAAATATCAAGATAAGCGAGCACTAGGCTCACATTACATGTCTAACATATTAAATATTAAACCCGCAATTAATAATTCCGCATCTTTAAATAGCTTCATTGAAAGTTTTCACGCTTCTGTTTCAGCTTTAGAACAATTAAAAATTAACGATTTAAAGGATTTCATTTTGCTAAATTTAGCTTTGAGAAAGTTAGACCCCGCAACCGTACATATATTCGAAATGAATAAGAGAGATGAGGAAATTCCTACTTATACAGATTTCGTTGAATTTATAAAATCGCAAGTTAAAATATTGGATCGCACTATTTCATCTCGAACCGCGTTAGTGAGTAACAACCCTAATAAAAATAATTCTTCTCGTAATCAGTCACGTGATAGTACAGTACATGCCTTTGTTGCTTTTGATAATAATCAAACCTGTTTGTATTGCAATAAAATTGATCATTGTAAACTTTACACTTGTCCAACCTTTCAATCACTCTCAGCCAATTCGCGTTTGGATTTTATTAAAAGCAAACGTGGATGTGTAAACTGTCTTAGTGTAACGCACACTGCTTCACAGTGTAAATCTATACATACTTGTAGGACGTGTAACAAAAAACATCATTCTCTTTTACATCTAGAACACAGTTCGCAGCCGCCTAGGTCTGTCTCGACTGACGCTGTCACTAGCTCAGCGAATTCGCAACAGGTGGCGCTGTGTGCGTGCTCTCGCGTTGGTGCAAACACACCGCGTACTACTGTACTTCTGTCAACTGCGCAAGTCTATGTTGATAACAAATATAAAAAATACGTTTCTGTGAGATGTTTAATAGATAACGCTTCGCAAAATAATATAATTACTTCCGCTTGTTGTAAAAAACTACAATTAAACATTATACCGCTTTCAAACTCAATTATAAAGGGTGTCGGATCCTCTTCGCGGCCTATCATAGGTTACGTTGAGACAATCGTTACTGCTAAAAACAAAACAAATTCTTTTAAAATTACCGCTCTTGTTGTCGATTGTATCACGGATAACTTACCATCTCACTTTGTTGACACTTCTGCAGTGCAACATTTGTTTGATTTACCGCTCGCTGACCCACTGTGGCACGTACCTGGTGAGGTTGAATTGCTTCTAGGGGCAAAACTGTTCCCGTATTTACTACTTCATAATAAAATTATCTCACCTACCGCTCCGTCCGCTATTGAAACCGTGTTTGGTTACATTCTTATGGGTGAGGTACCCGCTAGTTTATCTAATAATAATTATAGTCCCGCTGAATTAAACTCCGCTTCATATTTTTCTACCGCGCTAAATATAGATAATTCATATTGTTTTCTGTCTTTAGACGAATCTTTACATAAATTTTGGAACATCGAAGAAATACCTTCCAAACCTTTTATGAGCCCTGCTGAACTGGAGTGTGAACAGCTGTACGCTTCTACTGTGTCACGTGACTCCAGTGGTAGGTATTGTACCGCGTTACCATTCTGTAAACGTCCAGATTCACTTGGAAATTCTTATGCTGTCGCTTATCGACGTCTAATTAATTTGGAAAAAACTAAGCTTCGCGACCCTGTTTTGCGCGCTAGTTATAATGAAATAATCCAAGAGTATATCGATCAAAATTATTTAACTGAAACTACACCTAGTTCTGTTGATCAGACTGTAGGTTATTACATACCGCATCACCCTGTTATTAGGAATGATAAACAAACAACTAAAGTTCGTATCGTTCTTGACGCAAGCGCTAAGTCTCATAATGGCGTGTCATTAAATGACTTGTTACACACAGGGCCGAATTTACAGGCTGATATATTTTTATTACTTTTAAATTTCCGCTTGTTCTCTATTGCAGTTACAGCTGACATAAAACAGATGTATCTTCGAATTGCTGTTATTGATGAGCATCGAAAATACCAAAAAATATTGTTTCGTTTTAATACCGCTGAACCTATTCGCGAATTTCAATTTAATCGAGTTGCATTTGGTCTCAAGCCCAGCCCCTTTCTAGCCATGCGCACAGTGCGCCAGCTATCTGAAGATGAAAAACACCGCTTCCCGCGCGCATCCATTGTTGCTTCTCATGAGCTATACATGGATGATTTAGCTAATTCGACCCCGTCTCTGGAGGAAGCCAAGGTTCTTTCCGCTGAACTTATCGCCTTATTTAAGGCTGGAGGCTTTGACCTTACTAAATGGGCAAGTAATTCCTTGGAGCTACTAGAGGCCATCCCACATTCCAACCGCTCTTCTATTAATTTCTCTGATGGGGATAACTTAAAGATTCTAGGACTCAAATGGATTCCTTCTGAGGACTGTTTCACCTTTACTACATCTAATTTGGATAATAGTTGTACTAAACGCTCCATACTTTCCACTATTGCCCGTCTGTGGGATGTTCTCGGTCTTGTGGCTCCTGTAGTTTTATTCGCGAAATTACTCATAAAAGAACTATGGAAATTAAATACAGATTGGGATGAAACTCCACCCAATTCTATTGTACTTCTCTTTCAAAAATTTAAAGAGCAATTACCTTTACTTTCTTCTTTAAAATTACCTCGCCATGTAGCCGTTACTATGGGTTGCGTGACCAATATAGTGGGTTTTGCTGATGCCAGCTTGAATGCATATGGCTGCGTCATATACTTACATGTCACTGATACAAATGGTTACACACACGTAAATTTGGTGTGTGCTAAATCCAAAGTGGCACCTGTTAAGGTCATATCTCTAGCTCGTCTAGAGCTCTGTGCCGCTGTTCTTTTGTCTAAATTAATTAAATTAGCTTATGACACTTACCGCTCTCGTACCGCTATCAATAATATATTTGCCTTTTCCGATTCTACAATTACGCTTTCATGGATTCATTCCTCACCGCATAAATGGAACATTTTTGTTAGTAACCGCGTCGCTAAATGTCAAGAAAATCTTGATCCTAAGCATTTTTATCATATTAACGGAAAGGAAAATCCTAGTGACTGTCTGTCTCGAGGTCTTCTACCTGAACAGTTACTAAAACACGATTTATGGTGGCATGGCCCTGAGTGGCTTCTGCGCCCAACTGCTGAGTGGCCTATCACTCCTTTTGTTTCTTCATGCAACGAACAATTGCCTGAATTTAATAATAAAACTCTAACATTGGTACTTACCGTATCAGAACCCAATTTAATATATAGTCTTTCTCAAAAATTTGCATCATTAAATAAAATATTGCGCATAATTGTATACATTCTGAGATTTTTGCGTATTATTCCTTACGATAAGTCACACAAGTCAATTACTGTCCGTGAATTAGCTACCGCTGAAATTTATTTAATTCATTGTATTCAAAAATTTCATTTTAAAGATGTTTATGACGAAATTAAAAGTAAAAAACTTCGTTCACAATTGAAAAAACTCGATCTCTTCATAGACGAGCATAATATAATTAGAATCGGCGGCAGATTGTCAAATGCGAACCTTCCTTATGAAGCTCAGCATCCCGCTCTTTTACCTAAACATGATAATTTTACACATGTTATAGTAAACTATTATCACCGTATTTATTGTCATGCCGGTGTAAGCCTTCTTAGCTCTCTGTTACGTCAAAAATATTGGATCCTCTCTTCTAGAGGTGTCATCAGACAAAGATTACATGCTTGTAACCTTTGTTTTAAAGTTTCTCCTTCTCACCCCAGCCCAAAGATGGCTGATTTACCCGCTTGTCGCGTACAGGAGACTAAAGCTTTTGTTCATACGGGTGTGGATTACGCTGGTCCCATTAAAGTAACGTTATGTAGACGCCGAGGTCAGAGAAGTCAGAAGGCTTACATATGCTTATTCATTTGTTTCGTTACCAAAGCAGTTCATATTGAATTGGTTACCGACGTGTCATCGGACACTTTTATTTCCGCTTTTAAAAGATTCATTTCCCGCAGAGGACCTGTCTCTTATTTATATTCCGATAACGGAACCAATTTCGTTGGAGCCAAGGCTCAACTGCAAGAACTACTTGTTAACCGCTACCGCATAGAGTGGAAAATGATTCCACCCCGCGCTCCCCACTTTGGAGGGTTGTGGGAATCAAATATTAAATCTACTAAAACGCATTTATACCGTGTTATCGGTTCTCAACTCCTTACCTATGAGGAGCTTTCGACTGTTCTCACTGAAATTGAGGCAGTTCTAAATTCAAGACCGCTCTGTGTCCTGAATGAGGATCCGTACCCAGAACCGCTTACACCCGCTCATTTTATAATGGCTTCTCCGTTAACTTCGTTGCCTGTCGTGAATGTTCCCGAAACAACGAAATCTCTGACTTGCCGCAAAAAATTGCTTGACCAGATGGTTTGTAGTTTCTGGAAGAGGTGGCGTTTAGAATATTTACATAATCTTCAAGTCAGACAAAAATGGTTGAACGCCGCAGACGATATTAAGATTGGTACAGTGGTTCTCATGCATCAGGATGATGTCCCTCCTTTACGTTGGCCAATGGGTGTGATCACTGAAGTTTTTCCCGGCAAGGATGGGACAACCCGCGTTGCTATGGTGAAGACATGCAGTGGCTCTTTCAAGAGACCCGTTGTCAAACTATGTCCTTTACCTTCTCAATAACATCACCGCGTAATTACCTAATTTAACTGTAGTTAGTATATTTAAAATATTTTCTTTTCTTAGCCCGCTTTAATATAATTTCTTTCCTCTTGAGAATATTACATATCCTCAAAGCCGGGCAGGATGCTCGCGCAAGTTTTAGAAATAAGGTAAATTATAATATTTCCGACCGCAGTTTTGAGCTGTATTTCCTTCCCTCCCAATTCCCATACAACAGAACGAGAAGCACGCTCGTCGCACGCCGAATCAGAGGCACTTCCTCCGCGGCGAAAGCCAATCACCGCATATATATCCACCGTGGTTTGAAAAAACATTCTCGCATGGATCAGTGTGTTCTACTGCAACCGCTCAACCGCTCACGTACCGCGCCGCTCCGCTAATAATCCGCTACTATATCAAAAACTCTAAACTCTCTATTTGTAAGTGTTGGCCGACACAAGTGTAACATTTAAAACTCAAGTGATAGTGCATCACGGTGAAAGGAAGAAAGTCGTGAACACGTGGGAAGTCTGCTAAGGCTGCCCCTTGCGTCAACGTGCTTCGTCCAGAAGGTTCTCAAGTAAGTCCATCCATCCCTCTTTCTTACCCATAATCTCATATTCCCTTTTGCTCAATTCTGTGTGTCGTCCAATCTTCCAACCCGCAAAATAAATAAAATACATCCCCGCGTATTGGTCCTTCGAAGTCGAAAAACCGCTTCAACTTATACACCAGTATTCTTTCATTTCAGCTGTAGACTGGACTCCGTTGTATGCAGGTTTAAATTATTTTTATAATATTATTAATTATATTATAGATGACTGTGCTCCGAAAAAAAGCGAAATCGTGTAAACTCAAAGTACATTTATCCTGAGTGATCCATTTACACTGTTGAAATAATTCGCGACATAAGATTGAAAGCTTTTCTTCTTAAACAGTTCAAGGCAAGCGGGTCGAGGGTCGATTACGAAGCGTTTTCTCGGTGTAGAACCAAAATTAAAAATCCGTTAGCAATGGCACTGGAACAATATCGGAACCGTGTTCAAGATCAAATGCTGAGTGATAAGCTTTTTGGAATTATGCCAAGTCTAAGAGAGGTGGAAGAAGTCCGCAAGTGATTTTGAAAGACGGGGTAGCATTGTCTGGTCAACTGTCTGCGGAAGAGTTTGCGGAGTATTTATTTTCTGTATAGAGGCCAGAGCGACTGGCGCGGCTACAGCTAAAGCAGGTAGTGTTAACGAAGCGGCGCTAGTGCACTTGGACCAATTACAGTTAGTAGACGTATGTCGTGCGCTTCAAAATCTTAAGCCGAAACGGTCGGCAGGGCCTGACGGCATTCCGCCTTACATATTCAAGGATTGTAAACGAATGCTAGCTAAGCCGGTACTTTATATTTACAACCAGTGTCTCAAAGCTGCCGTGTTTCTGGAGAGGTGGAAAGTGAACCGCGTTGTTCCGGTTCCGAAGGGAGGGTCAGCAGAATCGGTGGATGGGTACAGACCAGTTGCAGTATTGTCGACGCCGGCAAAAGTATTGGAAACAACTATTCACAAGAGCATAATATATACCTTCAGGTTAGCGCACAGTTATCAGACGCTCAGCATGGGTTTCGTTTCTACTGGAAGAAGTACCACCAGTAGGTAATCTACTCTGCCACATGGCTTATCTGGTGCCGATAGCGGATAGTGGGGAACAAACTGATGCTGCTTACTTGTTAGTATATAAGTGTATATTTTGCCTAACATATAAGATGTTGGCGAAGATGAAATTGTGATGACCACCGTGAGAATACCAATATCTTTAAAAAATCTCTCTGAGAAACTCTGGCACCTAGCTGGTAAATTGCTCGAACAGCTCGTTTTTTAAGTGTTAAGGCTCACACTGTATTTAAATCAAAGAATACATGATATTTGTGTTTGCCCAAAAGTTTGCCCAGTTCCACCATTCGTCTGCAAAAATTGTTTACTGATTCGCTATTATCAGCTTCCGAAATCTTATAGGTTTTATTCAATTTTGTTCAAAGCTAGACTTAGTGGTACCACGAGAAAACGTAATGTACGAAAATAGTCTCACATTAACAATTTATCCATCAAATGTCAGTCTAAGGTCAAAACAAATTATCGTCAGTGTCCTTAAAATGTGATCTTTATCACAATTTTAAACTTCAGAAGTAAGAATTTTCGTATAAGAGGTTATGGTTTAACACCTTGAACTTTGAGTTGAACTTAGTGGAATAGGGGGTCAAAAACTTCTGTGTTGACTGTAGAATTTAATCCAAAATAGGGTTGGTACGAGTAGTGTACAATTAACGAATTGTAAACGACACTACGTAGTGCGGCTGGTAGTGTCCTTGCCAAAAAAAATAAGAAATTGCCATACGTATTGTTGGTCTAGTGCAGCCATACTCAGTGTGTTCCGCGGAACCCTAGGGTTCCGCAAAGTCTCTGTGGGGGTTCCGTAAAAATACTGGTCAGAATAAAAAAAAAATACTAAAGGAGTGTCTACCTACTATATTTTATTTTACTCTGATACCTGAGTAACATAATATCAATCTAAATATTTCAACAAAAGTAAAAAAATATGTAAATTTTAATGTCAAGTAATATGATTATTAATGAAGAATACACATAAAACCATTTTTGATTACTTTAGGGTTCCGTCAAATATTTCGTTTTCGAAAAGGGTTCCGTCCCCAAAAAAGTTTGAGAACCACTGGTCTAGTCATATGCTAAGTAGGTACTACTGGAATCATGACAAAAAACATGTTTAACTAAAACTTTATTTAATTAACACATTATTATGACATAAATAAATTCGTTAATCTAATGAAAAGACTAATCACAATTAAAATATTTATAAATAAATCTTGTATATTGTCCATCCAAAGAGAAGTTTTATTTGGATTTAGATAGTTTAGATCTTTTATCAAGCGAGCAAAAGTACAAAATAACTAATCTATATTATTATTTAAGAATAAAAATGCATGATATTTATAAGGATACTGTGATTCATAAAATTATAAAAAGCTTTTTTCGGTTACGTTCACGGACTCCTGAGACAGTTTAGCACCCAGCTTTTGCGCACTACATTTGATCCAAATCCGACGAATGACGATCCGAAGTGACCTACTATTTGTACGACGCGTAGCGCACCAGATCCGAATTCAATCCGTCGGATAGTGCATTTCGTGACGTTTTGCCCGGCGCGTCATTTCTCGAATTTGGATTGGATGCAGTGCGCAAACGCTATAAGTACCTATGTGGCAAAAACGCACCTATAGCGCTACAAGGTTCTATTGGCGCGTGGCTAAAATCGGTACTAAGGGTGCCATCTTGTTTTTTCAATACATTCTACAACACAATTGCACACATGATTACCAACAGCGCACCTTTGTTAACGTCATTCGAGCGCCAAAAGATCCTTGTACCAATTTACAGTATTTTTACAGTTAGTTTACCTCTTACAGCAGCAATCCAACAGCAACCTTATTAGTAACGAATAACGATCATTGTAGTTTTGACAGTGAAGTTTAGTGGAGGTTAGTCACTAATCACACGAAAAAGGAATAAAGAAAAGAGGTAAAATACCTGGGGGCCGATCGCGCTAATTTTGAACGTTAATACCAAAACTAAACCACAACCAAAAACGTTACGTTAGACACATTTCGTATCGCGCTAATCATTTCAACGGAAACGTTTTGCTTTACTTTGGAAGTTACGTTGGAGGAACGATCGATCGGACTTTCAGTATTGGGTAACGTCAATGATTTTGTCGCTCAGAAAAAATAGCTCGATACCGTTTCTTACATCAGCTAAACCAAAACTAAACCAAAACCAAAAACGTTCCGTTCGAACGGTAATTACGTTGAGCAATAGCGCGATCGGCCCCCTGTAGAACGACTGTCCTGTTCTACAGGACAAATTTCTGTCATACACAAAATATAGGTACCTACAATTGATCTAATTCATAAAAATAGGACGCCTCTCCACAGCTTGGTTCATACAATCAATTCCATTGTTTGCATAGAAAATTTTGTGGAGCGGAGCGGAATTTTAAATTAGACGATCAGAAATATTATATCCGTGTCTCATTATTGATTTGCAAACAAATGATTTGTTCTGGGTTGAGGTAAGCCTGCTATATACCTTGGAGTGGTCGTGGATAAACATCTGTTGAATGAAAAAAAAAATTGGTTAATGTAAGAATCATTGTCATCATCCTAGCCTTTTCCCTACTATGTTGGGGTCGGGTTCCAGTCTAACCGGATACAGCTAAATACCAGTATTTTTCATGGAGCGCCTGACTACCTGACCTCGACAATCCAATCACTGGTTAAACCGATACTTACCTCTAATAGCAGTAGTTCGGTTGTAAGTCCGGTTGACCGAACTACTGAAACTTTCAGTTTCCTTCGAAACCCTCGGTTTGTGATTAAAAGATTTTATTTTCTATTTTCGGTTTCTGACTGGTTTGACTTATTTTTGTCTGTTGTCTTTTATGGGTATTCTTTTTTTCTTAGTCGTTTGAATTTATTTTTATTATTCATTGGTAGTGTAATTCACTTTGTTGCCTTTGTGTGATCTTCGTGTTATGTATTTTGATTTATTTTAGTATTTTTACCTTGTCAAACTGAGTAATATACCTAGATTATAAGTAAACGATGTGGTCTCCTATAATTGGAAGCACACACTTGTGTTCGTCCGTGTTCTATGTATGCTTGCATGTAATTGTGTAGCCACTGTTGGAGACCAAATAAAAAAATAATTAATTAATCAATCAATAAAGTGTTTACGCAACCAGGGTGCAGGTCTGCGTCGTGGACGATCAGACAGCTCCAAGTGCCGAACTCCGAACTAAACTCCGAAACCCTCGGTAACTAATTGAACACCTTAGGGAATAAAAAAAATGAAAATCATTATAGCTCTCTTTCTCTCTCCCACTTATTAAAATGTTTGCTGTGCCCGCAGGTTCCATAATTGTTTATATTTATTAATACTTACCATATGTATGTCTACATTAAGGTTTGGAATAATGATTACCTAATTGAATGAATGAAAAAAAAAACATTAAAAAGTTGAATTTCACAGGTACGTTATAAAACGTCGACGTCTATTTTTGTTTGACCAATGTTAGTACTATACTAACATTGGTCAAACAAAAATAGACGTCGATTCATAATGTAGTTGTTCCTTAGTTTATCTTGGGCGTCATAGGGTATAATATTATATGTTCTGTGGGCGTCATTGACAATGTGGACCTTATGATAACATCGGGTACCCCCAAAATGTATGACAAGATTTGAAATTAATAGAAAACACAGTTTTTTATTATAATTTTTTATTGAATCCTAAAGTACATAGGTTAGGGCTATGTATGGAATATATATTGATCTGATATATATAGATCTACCAACCCGTACTGAGCCCGCGTGGTGGATTACGGCTCACTCCCTCTCACCGAGAGGAGGCCTGTGTTCCAGCAGTAGTATCATTATATAGGCTGATTATGTGTATGGAATATATATAGCACATCGGGCAAATGGCATCCACAGCTTAGCTGTTAAACAATTCTATTACTGAATGAGACATTTTCTGGTCTTGTACTCAATCGTTTTTGTGATCAGAATTGCCCCCCTGGATCATGTAATTTAACACCACTGGATTTCATTTTTTGAGTTTATTTGTAGTCGAGTCTATGCCAACAAGCCCACAACCACCTGTGCATTGAAGGAGGTGATTCAACGCTGCATCAACGAAATTCAGCCACATTTATGCAAAAAAGTCACGGAAAATTCGAGAAAAGATTGCGTATGTGCCAGCTAAGCCTTGCAGGCCATTTGCCAGATATGCCATGCCATACCCTCCTAGCCTAGGTACTTTCTATTTAATTCAAATCTGGCGTATATTTTGGGACACCATATACAATATTAGTTTAAGTATATACGAAACCCAAAACACGTGTCTAGTATTTTTATGTTATGAATCTCAAAATTACAAAACTGTAACATGAAAAATCACAAAGTTATAAGGTTGTTATGTTACCGGGTTGTCCGTACAAAAACATGCTAACAGCGACGCCGCGCCTCCAGGGTCGTCTTGCGCTCATTGATAATAATTTGGCAGTAGGTACCTAACCGTACGGCGATTGTATTGTAAGTAATTAAATGGTGATAACATTTACCATCACACTTAAATATTTTGGGACAAAATATAACATGTTGTAAAATTTATTGAAATCGATTCAGTTCCTTATTATGAACAAACTATATTCAGGTTTCGCGTATACTAAAAATAATGTTGTTTAAGACTGAAATCACCAACCCATCTTGAGCAAGCGTTGCGATCAATGCTCGTGCCTTCTCTAAATGAGAAGAACCTTTGGCCTGCAGTCTGATATTATTATAATTTTAACGTTAAGGCGCTGACAAGAGGCATATGATAAAAGTAGGCTTGTCTTAAACAAAAAAATTGCCAAATCTGTATAGATTTTGGTAGCGGAAAAGATATATGTTATTCTTGAACATATTTCTCAGAACTTGGTTTTTTTTTTTTTTTTAAAAAAAACGTTGGTTGTTAACAAAACACGTTTAGAAAAACAAATCTCGATACAAATTAATAGTAAACTATAACCCTTTTAAATATCAACGTATGGTTGGTATTTATTTAATAACAAGAACGTCTTATTTGTATGCAGAACTTGGTTTTTTTTTTTTCGATTACTCAACTAATTTTTGAGTAAATAGATAATTGCTTCATATTTTGCAATAAAATCTTTTGTATGCAGTCTAACTAAGTGACCGCGGTTAAGCTGTTGTCAGCATCTTAAAGTTTCAATTTACTCGAAGTAGATAGATAAAACATTTATTCAGTGCACACAAAATACCTTTAAGGAATTATAGGTATATAACAAGAAGGTGCCAATAGACAAAAAAATAAGAACATACATAAAGAAATAGTAACACTATGACATACTTCAAATGAATCAATATTATTAAGGTGCGGTGTGCGTCTCAAGGTTGCACCAAATGGGAGTCCAGCTCAGCACGTGTCAGGCAAATATAACAGACGCTGATATTCTGCTGCATACCTGATCGGCAGTGACATACGGGCGTTGAGCAGACGAGATAAATAGGTGTTGTGACAAAGTGTTATGCACGGTGTGAGATTAAGTAGATAAGTATAGTGCAACTTAAATTATGTATTTTACAGTAAAGTTTTGCATTGGGAAACTTTTTTGTTCGTTAACGTGTTAAATAATAATATAATATACAGGGCGTCCCACGGATATGCCACATGGAGGGAAAGTACCTTGAATATTGTAGATGGAACATTTTACTGAAAGAAGACATTATTTGAATTTAAAAAAACAATTTAAACTTCATTCATAGATATTTAAATAATTACATGGTTGAACCGGAAATCGAACCCGTTACACGAGAAAAATAATCACCCTGTAGCTTTATCATTCCGATCGAAAGGCTTCATCATATGGATTATTTTTTGCAACATAGTGTCACAAATAAAAGGAAGATCATGAATTTTAACATTTGTTGTGAAATTTTGTTCAGAAAAATGAAAAGCTGACATTGTCGTAAGGACATACAAATGACATTATCATAAGTACATATTACTAATAAATGTACCCACTTGAGAAGTACGCTTCATTTCCCTATTATAATTAAAAAACTGGAGATATTTTTTATTGTTAGTAGTTCTCACTTGCGCTAGATGAAACAATAAGCTTTTCGACCATGCTCACGTTGACGAGATACGGTCCGGGAAGGGCCCTCTTAGGATCCTAAACCTACTGCCCGTCTTACTACTTACTTATTGCCCGTCCTACCCTACAGTACTCCGACCCTGGTCGCTCACCGAGTCGCAAAAAGTTCCGCCTTGGAGTTTGCCAAAGAGCGATGGAACGCAGCATTCTGGGTGTAAAAAGACAGGACAGAATTTGGAACACCACGCTGCGTTCCAAAACGGGCATGCAGGACGTAGGAAAGAAGGATGACAGGCTCAAATGGGATTAGGTGGGTCACATCAGCCGCATGCACGTTGACCGCTGGGTAAAAGTCACCACACAATGGTTGCCTGAAGTTGGACGGCGCCGCCTAAAGAGAGGGGGGAGATGACATAGACGAGTACCGCGAAGGCTGGTTCCAGGTGGCATTGGAAAAGAGTTCCTGGAAGGACTTGGGGACGCCTTTTCCCAGCATTCACGCAATATAGGCTAATTTAAAAAAATATACACTTACCCCTAGAGAGTTCCTGGAGTTATTTATCGAATATTGAGGGTAGAGAAAGCCAGCTTTCCTGTCACTTCAGGCGTAACGGTGCTCGTATCAATAATTTATAATTTAGTTCGCTGTTAAGTACCAGTTTGCAATTTATGTTTTGCTAATTTTATAATTTGCAATCCAGTTGTTATTTAACACTCAAACTTGAATTTTATTTATGAAACGAGCACCTATATTTTGTAAGTGCACATTATTTGGAAGCTGTCTAAATCTTGTCGGTCCTGATTGAACACTGAAATGATGATGCTTTCGTTTGTTATCCAGCCATTTTTATTACGATCTTGTTCATTTTAAAATCTGTGGAGAATAGTGAGCAAATTAGTATAATTTACACATAACATCACGGATAAGGCAGAGGTGTAACTACAGTACACTCACATTTTGGTTGTCTATAGGTCCCATATAATAGGGGACGAGCAATCAACGGGGCATAAATCCAGACTCCGGGCTGCTACTGAGGCATTCCAGATGAAAAACCCAATAACACTTTGACCGACCTGGGAATCGAACCCAGGACCTCGTGCTCGTCAGTATCACTTTCAAAATCAAAAGTCACTATTCAAACTAGGCTGAGAATCAGCACTTTTCGAACGTCAAAATAACATAAGACAGTCCCCCAAAAACGCCCACCCTTCACCACTTCCTAGTGCTTTAGCTGGGAAGAAGAAGTGGCGCAACAAACTCCCCAGCAGCACAGCTGTCTGTTCAGATATAAAACTTGAATCTATACAATAAAATGTAAAATAATTTGCATTACGCAACACAGAACATTAAAATAATTATATTATTGGTCTTATGATAGTTAGCACACGCCACTATACAAAAAAAAAAACGACCACTAGACCAACGAAGCAGTCACGCGTGTTTTCTTAATATAATTGAAAATACTTACAAACTTAGGGCGTTGATTCAGCATTTTTCTATATTAATTTGTGGCCAGAGTATCGGATTGATGGACCACAGGGTGTGGTGTAGTGTCTCTTGGAGTACAAGACAAAAAGTACCGGGAATGAATCCCAGAGACTATGAGGCAGGCACAACACTGCCTTAGGCTATAAGCCTTTATAATTTCCCAAGTTCTTATTGGAATCATCTGGTATATTTGTGACTATTTTTTTTTGTAACGAAACAATTTTCCCTGTCAAAAGTGTCATCTGCCAAAAATTACCGTCACCGGCCGTCATCCATCCATCATCCACCGGACACCTTGACAGATTACTTATTTTTTTATACATTTCTGACTCGTTTGCTTGCGTGTATCGTTATTATTATGAAGGCTTTAATGTATTATGATAATGTAACGCATAGTTTTACTCACAGCAGCTGTCTTAAATTCTGATGGACCATTTTTATGAATATGTGGCGGCATCAACATCGCCACATGCGAACTACGCGTCACACTTACGTCACGCGAAATCCTGCATCGCGCAAGCAGGGGGCTACTCCGAACATATAACTGAAGTATCGGCCGAATGTTCGGCCGTTTCTTGACTACGGCTAACTATGGCTGAATACGGCGAAAGAGACAAAAAAACGACAGTCAAAGAGATAAGCCAAAGTCAAAAATGTGACTTGAAGTCGGGTAAGGACTCAAAGTCAAAAAAGGAAACTTTGGAAGTTATAAGACGGCCGAACATTCGGCCGATACTTCGGATTATCGCTTCGGAGTAGACCCCCAGAGTTTACCGCGCGACTAGCAAATATACAACGTCCCGACATCAATCGTCGGGCAGCTGCCCACCAGACACAGAACCCGTCTGGTCGGAGGATCCTCCCTTTTCTATGGAGGATGAGAAAACTTTACACCCTGTTCTTCATACCTCTATACCAGCGATACTCAAAGTGTGTTCCGCGGAACCCTAGGGTTCCGCAAAGCCTCTGTGGGGGTTCCACGCAAAAACTGGTCAGAATAAAAAAAAAAATAAAGCGGTACCTACTATATTTTATTTTACTCTGGTACCTGAGTAAAATATTATCAATCTAAATATTCCAACATAAAGTAAAAAAAATATGCAAATTTTAATGTCAAGTAATATGATTATTAATGAAGAATACACATAAAACCATTTTTGATTACTTTAAATATTTCGTTTTCCAAAAGGGTTCCGTCTCCAAAAAAGTTTGAGAACCACTGCTCTATTCTCTCTACTCTAGGAAATGCCGACCTCATTTAGTGTTTAAAATATGATTGACGTGTAAAAGTGTTTGTACAAACCTACTTACAGAAATAAAATCATTTATTACTCTAGGCTCTGCCCGTTGCACTATTTAGGTACATAAGGTTTTATTCTAATTGCTTCAAACACCCGGCTCTACGTCTTGCGTAGATTTCTTAAAATTGCACGGGTTCTTTAGAATAGTTCAATCTTTCTCCATTTGTAATTTATCCGTAAGTCTTAGAATTTGTGGGCTTGGATCTAGTTTTGGCGGAATTAAAACTAAATATAATATATTGTCATGTATTCCGTAACTTGATTCTTTAATTTACTGGTTTTGCGGCCAGTCATCATTTGTCTCAGTTTATTAATAGGTACACTTTTTGGAAAACCCATGGAATTATTAAGTCCAATAGAAAACTGATTGTGAGCGACCACAATAGGATTTCTATAGGACTATATATTTAAGTCACTCACAATGGGCCATGGAGAGGGCTATGCTTGGAGTTTCCCTATGTGATCGAATCAGAAATGAAAAGAACCGCAGGCCTCCTCCTCCTCGAACCTCCTTGCCGGACTGCCGCCATGGGATCTGGAGGCAAAAGTCCTCGCGCACATCTGGGAGTGGCGCGAGGAGGCGAAACGCCGGGGTGAAACTCCGCTGCCGCGAGAATTCACGGCACGGCGGATAGAGCTCCGGCGGGATCTCATGGCGACATGGAGAGTGCGATTGTCGCAACCCAGCGCTGGGCACGCCACAATTGTGGCGATAAGTCCCCTCTTTGAGGAGTGGCTAGAGAGGCGCCACGGCGTCCTCACCTTCCGCCTGACGCAGGTCCTCACCGGACACGGTTGTTTCGGGAGGTTCCTGTTCAGGATAAAGCGGGAGGAAACGCCCGGGTGTCACCACTGTGTGGATCGCCCGGAGGACACGGTGGAGCATACGGTGGAGGTCTGCCCAGCTTGGGCGGAGCACCGCCGTGTCCTCACGGAGGCGATTGGCGGCGGCGATCTCTCGCGTCCGGCCCTGGTTCAGGCCATGGTTCGGAGCGAGAGTGCATGGGAGGCCGTCACCTCCTTCTGCGAAGCAGTTATGCTAGCGAAGGAGGAGGCGGAACGCGTGAGGGTGAGACAAGGTTCGCGCCCTCGCGCCCTTAGTCGCCGCAGGAGACGCCCCGGGCGTCGGGAATCGCAAGCCGATTTCCGGCCACCGTAGGCGCGGGCCTGCGGACGGTGAGCGATGGGTAGCTCGCCGTCCGATGAGGACCAGGCCCGGGTCGACGGCGCGTTGTGTTCCACGCGCGCCTCAAAGAGATGTCAGCACCAATTGACGGGGTCCGATAGGACCAATGCCTGCCGGGGTTGCGAGTTTGTCCGAAAGGGATATCGTGGCCCTGGCACACAGGCAACGGAAGGAACACGGGTGGGTTTTAGTCAGTAAAAGTCTGACACGCCCTCCCGCTCCGCCCAGAGCGGGAGAAGTTATTTGATAATTTCCCACCCAAAAAAAAAAAAAAAGAAAAGGCGAACCAAGGTAACCGACATAGCCCGAAGAATAGCCAAACTTAAGTGGCAGTAGGCAGGGCACGTTGCTCGCAGAACAGATGGACGATAGAGCCGAAAGTTTCTGGAGAGGCGACCGCGTACCGAAAGACGTAGCGTTGAAAGAACTCCTACAAGGTGGACCGATGACCTTGTAAGGCCGCAGGAATCCGCTGGATGCGGGAAGAACAGAATCAGTCGGAATGGCGGTCCTTGGAGGAGGCTTATGTCCAGCAGTGGACGTCTATCGGCTGAAAAAATGATGATAGAAAACCTAATATTCTGTGCCTAATACACTCCAAACCTCGTGCCTGTAATCAAGAACTAAAAACTCTTTGATGATGTGTGGTGCAGTGAATACGCGGTGTCAGATACAAAAAAAAAACGCCTTTTAAATGTCATATATCTATTCATGAGACTGTTTGACTATTTACTAGCAATTTTAGTATCTAATTTTAATTTTACAATAAGATCTCTAAGAGGAATTTGCTGCTAACTACCTGAAAGTTATGCCGAAATTTCTTAGCACTCTCTTTTTTCGGAATCGGTGTATGTGGAGGCTGGTGGTACTTACACTAAAAAGTGGTACAGGTCGGCTTGATCTGGATATCCCAATAGGTAGGTAAATTACAACCGCTTTGTGAAATATTCAAAATACAAATCGTATAGGGCAGCGAATGTTCTTAAAATGTTTACCTTACCGTCCACAGATGCAGATCAAGAACCCTTCGACTTAATTTTGAGTTTATTTTAAATATATTATCACCTTCATTGCTTCTGTCGAAGTTTTCATTCATTAAAAGAATATAATATTATGTGTTGCTACAGATACACTCACAGACAATTTTTGCTCCTTGTTTCCATTCTATTCATATTAGAGTGTATTTTTAACACCGTATACTATGAAGACATAACCGCTGTATTTAAAAGAGAAAAAAACCATCATTCAAATGTAAGCGAAAACAAAAATAAAACCGATGAAAAGTTCCAGCAACTTATGGAATTCTGCTCCAATATCACTATAATAAATTCGTCAGCTCAAGTTGTGGCAAAAAATCAAATCATTGTTAATTCTACAATTCAAGGTGTTACCAAAAAACCAATCGTTGTAACCAATTATAAATATCCGTTGATTAACTCTACGAATGTTTCAATGGGTGAGTTGTTATTAACCGACTTCCTTTTATATCTTCAACCTTCAAGCCTTCGGCACCATCCATGATTAATGAGAATTGATTTTGTTTATTTTCAGTAAATGCGGCTTCTCCACTACGAGAAATCCTTCGAATCACTGAAACCCGCCGATGGAAACGGCCCAAGTCTACACCATAGAGGGTCTGTTGCTGTCACCAAATACTTTATGAAACTCGCGATCCATAGACATACCTACATTGACATTTAGTATAAAAAAAGAAAGAATAATCAAATGTCACTAATTCAAGATCTGCAATGCGTTAATTACATTTTATTCAAATAAATTTATTGTTCTTAATCAATAAATACTTCACCGGACATCAAATGTTGTTTTTCCGAAACTGGGCAGTCATAAAAGAGAACAGCTGCAGGGCTGTTCCACATTTGCTGTCGAAGGGACGCACGCTCTCCGTTGAGCCTCGTTACGGAGACAGCGTCAAAAACCAAGAGTATTATTCCTCTGAAACTACAGTCCCCGACAGAATATTTGTTTTCTTTGGTTCGCTAATCAAACGTCAATCGAAACAAAACAATATTTTAAACAACAACTATGAATAATAGATAAAATTGTAAGTTTGTTTGTCCACTGCGCCCTCGCCTGCTCCTGCTGAGATCTGACCCTCACAATCGAAGCAATGGATTGTTATTACCAATGCACGCAAATTCGTTGTCTGATTACGTTACTGGTATTTTTTTTATTGGAGTTCTATCATAATATCATAGCTCGCGGTAATTCATCCCGGGATGTAATCTCTAAAACAGATAATATTGTGAATCATGAAACTATTCATTATAAATACCAGTTGAGTACCGGTACAGAAGTCGAAATGGGTAAGTGCTTTAATTTCGTTTAAAAACCAAGTAAAATTTCATGGCAAGCGAAGACATTACATTATTTACTTAACAATACACTGGACTTAGCGAACAAAATCGTAATCCGATACATTTGTCCTAGTGGGCAAAAGTCGCTCAGTCTAGTGTGGTACGCCTGCATGTCAAGTCGCATTCGTCCACCAAAAGAAAATTATTTTCGATGTATATGCCTAATTATGCAATAATTATGGTATTGCAAATCTCGTAGTGATAAAGCGACTAGACATAACCACGGTTTATTTTCGTTAATAATATTTTGTAGTTAAAAAAAAATATTTGTTTTATATAAATTCTGGGTAGAATTTAGATAAAACAAATAATTTTGTTAGATGTTTGAAACTATTTGACGCTCGTAATCAAAGGTTGGTATCGGTAAAAGTGTAAAGTGTCAAACTTAGTTTGTATTGAATTTTGCTATATTACGTTAGATGGCGTCACTGAGACAAGCGATCACAATTTTTCTATGACTTTACTTCTGATGGCCTTTCTATAGTATCTATCTTAAATCTCTTTACAGATTATGAAAATGGATATAACTCTTCATTTAATTGGTTTATGAGAATGAAATTTCAGTTTAAACAATTAGGTAATTAGCTGTTTTATCGTATTAAATTCCTTTAATTCATACAGACAGATTCTTCTTATTAAAAAGTAATTGTTTGGTAAAGTCTTAAAATCATAATAATTTATTCTCCAGTTTTTTTTTTTGTTTTTGGCGATTCAAGAAGTATCTAATAAATGATTTTGAGAGAAATAAACTTCCTTAATTAATAAATTACTGTTTTATTATTCAAGGCGACAAACAAAAAGGAAGTTATTCAAATGATACGCCAATGTGCGAATTAAATGAGACTTCTCTGGGTAAGTAACACAAATTAATAAAACCAAGGATTTCAGGTGATATAGCGTTTTTTTTTTTGTATCATAGCAGATAAAATGTGGGCGTCCATGCAAAAAGGGTCCAGTAGTGAGGTATTTAGTTGAGACTAGATTCGGTATCTAGAATAGTCAATAGATAATAAGGATTAAAAAAATATTCAAAAACTGGCATATTTTTTTTTCAGGCATATGAAGTTGAAACTCTGATAAAACTTGATTTGCGAAAATGATATGAACTTGTAGATAATTGAGCATTAATTAATAATCAATTAAAATCGCGAAATGCAATTTTTTCACCCAACTGTACAAAACTGCACGGTATATCTCCGAAACTAAATGCAGACAGCTGGACCCTTTTTGCTTGGACGCCCAAATGGTTAAAAAATATTTTTTCAATACACTTCCTCGAAAACTGGTTCATATCGCACTACGATTAGGTTCACAATGCAATGTATTTCACACACGTGCGATTTTTTATTTTCTAACACGTGTGCGGGAATAAAAATTGCCATAGATAAATTATACCTATACTTAGTCCAAATTGGTTCACACCGTCTCGCGCCAGAGACGGTCCTCTCAATTCGGAGGTGATTTTTTTTTTAATCTCGGCAAAGATATGTCTCTACGGCGCGGCGTTAATATTTTTGGAATATTCAAATAATGTTTATAAATAGAATACCATGATTATTACAATAAAAAAAACGTTTATGAACAAATTTACATTTATTTGAAAATTCAAAAATATTTGAATTTTCTATTTTTCATATTAGGCTGTTTATCGGCTTTATACCTTTGCTTCTCCTTCAACCTCGCGAAAGCAAAGCGCGAAAAAAAAAGAAAATTAAATCATAGTTTCCTAATAATTCATGACAAAAATATTTTTCGTTATTTTATTTCTTCAAAAGTATATTGAAAAACGTCGTTTGATACACGTGGACATTTGTTATTGCATTCGAGGCGGAATTAACACCCGAGCCGTAGGCGAGGTTGCTTTTTAGTCGAGAACTGTATTAACAAACATTCTCCACTTGTATCAAAATGTACTATTGATGGATAGATTATTAAATAAATAAAAATCTTTATTCCAGATATGAACACATAATTACATGTACAGTCCAAAAGTTGTTTTTGGTTGTTTTAATACTTAATACGATAATACGCTAGTCTTTGCTCAAACGTGGTTTTGAATTTTATTTATTTTCAGGGAAAATTGAAGTCATAAAAACTGAAACCAATATCGAGTGGGTAGAAGAACAGAATCCTGACGTAAAACCCGGAGGGTACTATGCGCCCACGCATTGCCGTGCCAAACATCGAATAGCCATTATTATACCTTACCGGTAAGCTTACTTATACAGCACTAGAAAGTTTTTTGGCGCAAGGCCACTTCGGAACGAATACCGCCATCTTATTTTTTTCAATGCATTTTACTTACATTTTTCACACGGGTCGATCGATCAGGTTAAGCTACGCTAGCCGCGGTTGGGCCGTGGATAGGTGACCATCTTTACATACCAAGGCCCCTCCGTGCCTCGGAAAACTCAAACTCAAAGCATTTATTTCAAATAAACCATTTACAGGCACTTTTGAATTGTCAAAGAGTCGGTCAGTTAGTCAGAAAGTGGAAGCTATTTGCCCATTCCAAAACGTAGATCTCTATGGAGAAGAACAGAAAAGAAACTCCAAGGACACTCTTTTAAATCAAGATATTACAAAATCCTGGGTAGGTACATTATTCTTGTCGCTTCTATATGTGAGAACAATGTAAAAAACAAAAATAAATATATAAAAAAAAAAAAAACAATTCAAAATATAAGATTAAAAGATTACAAAATAAGCCCTGGCAGTTAAGAAATGACTAGCCTCAACTGACAGCGCCCGTTCACGAACATGACGCGTGGATCAGCACCATCCAGCTCAACCACTTTGTAGGCAACCGAATGATCCAACACACGCGCCACCATCAGCGAGACATTTAAGTGAGCATGACATACTCTCAACGGCCAGGCTTTTTTTAAGTCAACATACATCATAACATAATAAACGGCTCCATGGTAATCACATTTACAAAAATGAAAAAATGCTTTTAAATTATACAAAACTATAGCTTGCAATGTATTTCAATGATTAATAAAATTTTACTAGCAAAAGGAAAATCGTTGTTAACTATTGAAGTATTCAACAACTAAAACTTGATTAAGGACATAAAAATAAACGATAGTTACGAATGTAATGTCAAAACAAAAAATAAAAAAGGGGGGAAGCATCACTTCCAAATATTAAAATTCTAACAAGTGAGCCCAAGTTGTTGTGGAGCAGGACCAGCATTAAGCCAAGCATCTTTATCTACGATATAATCATCCAACTTATAATATGCTTGTCTACATAGTGTGCTCTTCTAGAGTGTGTTCTTCTCATTTAGTTGAAGAATATCTAATGGTATTTTATTATAACATTTAACACAGTACCCCATAAAAGAAGTGTGTACTTTTGACAATCTGAAAAAAGCATGTTAAGCTGTTGGTCCCGGCTGTTATTCGTGGATCATTGACAGTCGTAACGGGTTGTCAGAAACCTGAAAGTCTCGACAACCCTTACCAAGGGGTATCGTATTACCCGTATGGAGCGACAGCCTATCTGACCGTCACAATCCAGTAACTACTGGATTGTGAAGGTCAGATAGTCTGTCGCTCCATGTAAAATACTGGTATAGAGGTGTAGGAGCAGGGTGTCGATATAAAATATCAAGTATCGAAAATGTGTCAAATACGATATATTTCCAATAGCAACACCGTTGTTCCCACTTACTACAGCTAGAATTCAGAGCCGTAAAAAGTAAACCTGTATTTATCCATGTTTTATTAGTTTATGATTTTACATCAGAAATTATGTTTCTAGTTTGGTATTTCTATGAATAAAAATAAACAAAATACAATTTCATAAAGAACATATACTTTTAGAAAATTTCACCAATATATCGATTTTTTTTTCGATATATTGTAAACGATAGCATTTTTTTTAAATATCGGTACGATATATATCGATGATTTTTGGCACTTCTCGTATCCCTATAATAAACTCCGTTCTTTCAAGATAAATACAAAGCAAAGTAATCTCACAGAAATGAAACATAGAAATGAAACATACTTTTATGTCAATAAAAGTACAATGTGATATCTCCATTCTCGAGAACTGGGTTGGGCACATACCTGTAGTACGGCACCTCCGATTCCACAAGGCCGTATTTCCGAGCAAGTTGCTGATGGATAATCCTGGCTACAAGGTTGTGTCTATGCAAGTACTCTTCATTAGCTAGACGAGAACACCCGGAGATAATGTGTCGAATTGATTCTCCCGGACGGTGGCATGCCCGACACACGTCAACCGTGCCGTCCTTCACAATAAATCTCCGGTAATTCTTCTTCATAATAACTTCGTCCATAATTGCACAGAAAAAACCTTCGGTTTCCCCAAAGAGGTCACCGAAACGCAGCCAGGCAACGGACGCTAAAAAGTCTACATCGGGTTCATGTAGGGCCCGGAAAAAGCTTCCGTGAAGCTCCTTACTTTGCCATACCTCCCTGCGATCGTTAGTGTCAAGCACTACAGGTTTGCGCCAGTCCTCTGTAGCCAAGGATGGAGTGAGGCCCTTGTCCACCACGACTACATCTCGATGCATCCCCACATCCGTTCTAGGAAATATTCCCTGATACTGTATATCTCGCGATTGTGGAGGGTCTTAGCGTTTAAAAAGCCTCGACCTCCACATTTTCGCCGGATATACAGTCTCATTACCGAGGACCGTGGGTGATGCATTCGATATGCAGTCAGCAGCGTACGAACCCCAGGGCGTCCAGGAGGACATCCAGGGCGTCGAGTTCGGTCTGAGTCCATTTGAGTATGCCGAAAGAGTACATCAAAACCGGCATGACCCAACCGTTGAAGGCACGCACCTTGTTTCCGCCTGACAGAAGACTATTAAATACTTTCTTCAGGCGGCCAAAGGCGGCTCCTTCAACGATTGCTTCATGTCAGTAACATTGATGCCCAACGCTTCCGACATACCCAAATACTTATAGGTTTCGGATGCGGAGAGGGCTCTAAGGTTTATGGAATCCGAGAGTTGGGTTCCCACGAATTTCATAATGCATAACCGCACATTTGTCCACACCAAATTCCATCCTGATGGCGCTACTGAAAGTTTCAGTTACTTTCAGTAGTTCCATCAGTTGCAAATTTTTGGAAGCAAAGAGTTTTAGGTCGTCCATGTAGAGGAGGTGAGATATAACCTGACCACCTCTCCTCAACCGATAGCCTAGACCTGAATTCTCCAGCAGTATGCTTAGAAGATTCAAGGCTAAGCAGAACCAAAGCGGACTCAAACTATCACCCTGAAATATGCCTCGCTCGATCCTTATCGGCTAGCTATTCCTGTGGATATTTCGACATCCTGGATAGCGAAGGACCGTTCTCCATTGCCTCATACATGACATCAGGAAGGCGCGCAGAGTTGTATCTACTTTATACAACTCCAGCACCCTCATGAGCCATGTATGTGGCACCGAGTCATAGGCCTTCTTATAATCTATCCAACATGTCGAGAGATCCTTTCAGGAACGACGAACCTATTGGCTAATGGCCATATCAATAAGGAGTAACTCCTTAGTACCGCGGGACCCGTTCTTACATCCATTTTGAGAGGCAGACATGATGGAGTTGGTGTCTATATGTTTTTTAATTTTAGCTCTCAAAATGGATGTAAGAACTTTATAGACCGTCGGTAAACACGTGATTGGTCTATAATTTTTGGATTCCGCGGTGCTACCTGATTTATGGAGCAGGTGGGTTATTCCTGTCGTTAGGAACTGGGACCAAACTCCAAAGCAGTCTGGTACTGAGCCGCCAAGCGAGCGTGCGACCCAATAAACCATTTAATCCAGAAGTTGTGCAGCCCGTCCGGTCCTGGAGACTTCCAGTTAGGCAACGAACGGACTGCACGAGCTACATCTTGGGGGCAGATGGTAGTAGCCCTCATTTCTGGTATTGGATCGCAGGCTCGCTCGACTTTCTGAGCCCAATCACCTTCAGTGTGACTGACAGGCACCGACCAGATACTGCGGCAGAAAGAATACATGGCATCATTATAGGCACGTGTCGCCCACATCTTGGTTCGGTCGCTCCCAAGCCCTATAAACCCACCTTTCATCGCTTTGGAAGGTGCGATTCTGAGTGTATCGGTCCACCCGCCGCTTTTACCTACGGATACGGTTCGCCCAGGCATACACTTTCTGCTTCAGGAAGTCTATGGGCTCTGTGACACGAGACATATAGTTCTGAGGGCTGGTATCAGTCCCTGAGAACGCTCGCCTCACAAAACGCATCACTCTTGGGCGAGTATTGCCCTCCCTGAAGCAGATTAGTTTGCCAATGAGTGCTCTGGCCTCACCAAGACGACGCTCAATTCTGCACTGCCAAGCTGGTACAACTGGTTTCGGTCGTGTAGCTATATAGGCATTAGAAAATTTTACACGAGCTACACGACATGCCGCTACAGCCGCGCAGTACAGAATCGAATGAGTATCAGTGAGGTCTTCGCAGTCATCAAAATAGTTTGACAACTGTGAATCCAGAGCCGCCACCAGCGCCCTATTTTTGTTATGCATGGGCAAACGAGGTAAGCGTGGTCTAAGTTCGGGTGACATAAACCGATATTCCCGAATCGCATCCTCCAAAGCAGTCCTCAATTTGTCATTGCACTGGGTACTTACATTTGTAGCCCTGTCATCACTCCCCCCGTCAGCTTAGCTTGTGTTGGGCTGTGGTGGTACTGCAGCAGTCTGCGATAGGGGGGCGATGACATGGCTATTCTGCATTTCGTTTCGCAGGCGATCAAGTGCAGTGTCATTCAACATATAGTCGTTGTGCCGAAACGTTGACAGCCGGCTCAAGCACCTGAAAAAGAGAGAGCATCCGAACACGGTACGCGGTCAGATTGTTTCCCCCCTCTGTAGCCCCATAGTATGAGCGCATGACATTGATTGACAGACATGGATTGTGTCCATCTCATGCGCTGCACACTTCCGCCGGGAGCTGGGACCCTATCAGAGGCCGGTGGGCCTCGAGGTCCTAAGCTGTCCGACGGCCGGCGTCCTCCCCGTCGACGAGCAGGTGGGGGCTGGGTACCGGTGGTGGCGAGGCGGAGCTGAGCGACGAGTCCGGAGGTAGTAGGCGTGCACGGCGAGCTGATGATCTCGTCAACATTCCGTTTCCTGGTTTTCTTCACATTTTACATTTTATTGGTCAAATTTGACAGCCGTCAATCTTGCTTTTTCCGTATTTTTTTATTTGGGTTTTCATTTTCTTGTTGTATATGTGTTTAAGAAATACATTTAAAGGTTTTAAATGTATTTCTTTAACTTTTTTATTTCTTTATTATTATTATCTATTTATCACTTACATAAAAAAAACATTATAAAGTTCAGTAATCTCAACAGTATTACACATACATACATAAACTCACGGCTTCTTCCCATGGGGGTAGGTAGAAACTATAGAACGCCACCTGCTACGCTCCTTACATACTCCTTTTGCTTCGCCTACGTTCATACATCTGGTCATACACGCACGTTGATTGCGAGTACTACGCACCTAACCATTCTGAAGAACATCACCAATTTGGTCACTATTATGTCCTGCTAGGGCGTCCCCTCCCGGCGTTTCCACTCACCTCTGCTTTATAATAACCTTTTGTTAGTCGCGTTTCACTCATCCTCTCAACATGACCAAACCATCTAAGCATACTCTTTTCAATTTTTGTTACTACATCTTCTTTTAAACTGCACCGTTGCCTTATCACCTCATTTTTCAGCCTATCATTCATAGTCACGCCAGACATACTTCGCAGGGAACGCATTTCCACTGCATTTATTCTACTTTCATGTTTCTTTTGCCACACCCAACATTCACTTCCATAAATAAGCGTAGGCACCAGCACACCATTGTGAACAGCCAGTCGAGCCTTTTTGGGCATCGACTGATTGGTCACAATCACATGTGTAGCACCATTCACTTTATTTCCCGCATTTACTCTCCTTTCCACATCTTCATCAATCTTTCCATCCCTTGTAAACTGACTCCCCAAATATATAAACTCACTTACTTGCTCCACACTCTTATCATTTATTTTCACATCACACACCGATACATCCTCTTTTCTTTCAAACACAATGACCTTCGTCTTATTCACATTTATATTCATCCCTTTCCTCTTATATGCTTCATCCATCACAGTCACCATGTCTTGCAACTGTTCTGCAGACGAAGCAGGAGAACTTGATCATCTGCGTAGAGAAGGCATTTGACAGGCAACTCATTCATTCTCAATCCGCACTCACTCTCTTTCAAATCTATCAGACAACTATCCATGTATAAGTTGAACCCGAAACGCTACACAACCCCCTCTAACACCCCTTGAGATACAGAACCAGTCCGTGTATGCCCCATTTTAGTATAGTATTATTATTATAGTATTACACAATAACTGTATATTTTGGCGATGTTTTTCTAATTAATGGAGTATACTTATCTTCAATGGGTACTGTGCTACAGTAGCCTGATTTGGAAACACATCCAATCGCTTTGCTTTTTTGTCTTCCCCTGTAATTCCTAATCCTTTGAAATATATTTTTTTACTTTAGTGATCGACAAATCAACCTTGGTATTCTCCTGCGTTATATACATCCATTACTAAAGAAACAGTTACTAGAATACAGGATATTCGTCATAGAACAATATGGTAAGTGCTGTACGAGTTCGATGCTCCACTAGCTCACTATACAGGGTGGAAGGGACATCGACGCGAAGCCTGTTACCATGGATTCAGTACATCATACTTGACCCCCGTGCGTCGAAATTTTTCGTCGGTTATTAAAAAAAAAAATTGCTGTTTCATACATTTTGACCGAGTAGGTATTGCACTTCTGTAGGAAACAGCTGTTTTTTTTTTAAATTGCCGACGAGAAATTTCGACGCACGGGGGTCAAGTATGATGTACTGAATCCATGGTAACAGGCTTCGCGTCGATGTCCCTTCCACCCTGTATACGTACATAAATGGTGAATTTATTCCACTTCTACATAATATACAACGCGTAGGTACTAAAAGTTTCGATTCATTCATTCATTTTTCCCACACCGTCAGCCGAAATACGTCCACTGCTGGACATAGGTCTCCGCCAATGGGGGGGGGGTGCTATACTCGCCACGCTTGGCTGGTGGGTTAGCGATCGCAGTATGGTGTTAAAATGCATAGAGAACGCTGCTGCCCATTCTCTAGTAAGTCCCTTAGTCGTCTTTTACGACACCCACGGGAAGAAATAGTATGGTGCTATTCTTTACGTCCGGCACCGCACGGAGCACTGCTGCACCGTAATTTATAGGTATTACATTATAATTTGCTTGAAAATGAAGAATACCTAAACAAAAAAGTACACTTCGTGCCATTACCCTATGAAATACCGCAATTGCAAAAAAACACTCACTGAATGGTTGAAGAGCAAAATCTTCGATGAAATCGAGGCTATTATTTTTTTTTTATTATTAATTTATTTTATTCGGAACAACATAGGAACCATTTTTGTTAGTACACACCTTAGATACTAAAACTTATAAACTAGGATTAGTAATAATGAAATTAAAAAGTAACATATTTAATTTTAACAATTAGTGAATCATGTACTTACGAGGCATGTCATACGGACAATGGTTCCGCATGAGATGTCTTAGCACAGGAGCTCTCAGGTCCTCAGCCACTACTTTCAGGATGCTGTTGCTATTCCCTCGAGTTCTCCTCACAAGCGATGCCACCTTTTTCCTAATGACAGCATGGAAACCATCTGTATTTGATTGGGCAAACATCCCTGAGGCACTAAAGAAACGAGGGAGTTTCAACATCATCCTGAAAACATTATTATATTGGACGCGCGTGAGCAGTTGAACCACAGACTTCCCGTGTACAGGCCTTGACAATACGCATTAAACAAGGTTATTTTGACCTGATCGGTACAACGAGAAAATCTGCGCGCCAACATGTTGCCACGGACCGCCAACGCCCTGCGGTCCCTCTCCACGTCTTCATCGTCTTTAAGGTCATCGACAAGTATATGGCCCAGATATTTAAACTTCTTCACCTGCTTTATAGTGGCGCCGTTCAGCGAAATTGAAGGGATGGTGTCTGGGCACTTGCCGGCGGCCCTGAAGACCATGAACTCGGTTTTCCTTATATTATAAATAAGACCATGTGATGCGGCGTACTTTTCGCAAACCTTCAGCATCTCCCTGATTGACCTCGCAGTCGGGCCCAGCAACACCATATCGTCCGCGTAGCTGATGTTGTTCACACAAACACCCCCTACCCGGCAACTGACACGCATATCGCTGAACTCGACTATGAGGTCATTTACATACAAGTTAAACAGTTTTGGAGAGGACAACCCCCCCTGTCTCACTCCGCACTCCAACCTGTATGACTTTGAGAGGTAGTTTGACCACCTAACACAATTAGTCTGATTCGCGTACCAGTATTGAAATATTTTCAATAGTTCTGCCGGTATACCCCTGTCTTCCATCTTTCTCCAAAGCACTTCATACGAAACGAGATCGAAGGCTTTGGAGAGATCCAAAAAACAGGCGTAGACCGGGGTCTTCCGTTCAGTATAGTATTGGACAGTGTGCTTAAGAACCAGAATCGCGCTTTCAGTTGACAGTCCAGGTCTAAACCCGAACTGCTCCATATAACCACACAATTACCAAAATAAATCATTATAATCTACATTTGTCACGAGTAAAACAAAAAGTACATACAGAAATCACACCTTCCACACCAACATTCACACCCCTACACCACACACACCGCCACCTCACACATACTCACCCCCACACACACACATAACACTGTGCGCATTCCTTATTCCATTTTTTTAATGTATGGTCAATGTAAACTTGAAGAGCGGAACCACCTAAGGCTGCCATCAGACGGACTGCATCGCAGCAACCGCGCGCAGTCGATATATTCAACTGCATGCAGTTGTACGTTCGACTTCGTTCAGTCATGACATGAACTTCACGCGGTCGGCTGCAGTCGTGTGAAGTCAATATTAACTGCATACAGGCGTGACTTCAACTTTACGCAGTTGGCTACAGTCGTATAGTGTCGACGCACGCTGTCCATCGTTAACCGCATACAGTTAGTGTTCAGTTAGTCAAGGAGCTTAACGCGCGTCGGCGCCGTAATAATAATAAGAGAAGTAACGTCTGTGCTTCCATTTCGACGTCAAATCTAACACTGAGCTCCTGGACTAGATGCGTGGCGTCAACTGCGCAAAGTCAGATCTGACGGGTTTGACGCATTTGGTGCACATCTCAACTTGTACACCATGCTCAAATGGTGAACTTAGCAACTGGTGCATTTCTCAATTGGTGCACTTCGCAAAAGGAGCACTTTTTAAGATGGGTGGAGATTTGGAAAAATTGTCTAAAAATGAAAGAACATTTTAAGTGTTCCTCCAAACAATCAACAAATGACGAAATTCCAAGAATATTTTGAAAAAACGTGGTTTCCGAAAATGCCACCGTCAATTCTGAGCTGTGCAAACCAGAGACACAGGACTACTAATGCCTTGGAAGGATGGCATCGCCGTTTAAATGCTCGAATACCTAAACGTCCCGGCTTGTACATGTTTGTACACAAATTAAAAATAGAAAGCAAGTATTGGGACAAGTGTGCCCTTAACATTTCATTTCACAATGTCAGAAAAAACCGTAAACAGCGTGATGTGATGTTTGACCGAAAATATATGAAATCCAATTATTCAAGTAATTTAATTTATAGCTATTTACTTAATTAATAGTATCAATTACTAAGTAAGACACAAAGGTTTATTCTATATTATTTAACTGTTTTTGAGAAACAGGTTAAGATTTAATTTAAAACTTTTATTTAATTAATAATAATAACTATAACTAAAAGAAGTACAGTTTAAATTATAATATTATAAAGGTTATTGATATAATATGATATTATATCATGTCTTTATTATGATAACTTTTTGCTGTAAATCTAATTTTTTCTTGCATAATTATATTTTTAATTATTACCAAGTGACTTTTTTTTAATTTTGAAAAAATAAAAATGTTATAGTGATTATGTAGAGTTTAATTGAAATTATTTTGTTGATTGTATTTTTAAGAAAATTACCTACGCAAAACCAAAGATTCTTTCATTTTTAGACAATTTTTCCAAATCTCCACCCATCTTAAACAGTGCTCCTTTTGCGAAGTGCACCAATTGAGAAGTGCATCAGTTGCGAAGTGTACCATTTGAGAAGTGCACCAGTTGCTAAGTTCACCATTTGAGCATGGTGTACAAGTTGAGATGTGCACCAAATGCGTCAAACCCGATCTGACTGCAGATAACTACATGCAGTTGAATATATCGACTGCACGCGGTTGCTGCGATGAAGTCCGTCTGATGGCAGCCTAATTAATGACTCCAAGCATAACAATGTAATTTACATAAGTTGATGAAATAAACATTTTTATTTTATTTTTTATTTATTTGCTACGCACCATGCTACGGCGTAGCACACACCATGCTACGGCGTAGCACACACTGCTACGATTGTTTGGCATCCATGTTTTCCTACTGGATTAAGAACCTTTTAGTAAAATTGCAAGGCTACCAATTAGTATCTTCAGTTACATTCATTTTTGAGGCACGTTCTGCTGTCTCAATATTTTTGTTGTTTTAACTTTAATTCGTTTTTGTCAAAGAATAATTTTCGTTTTTCTAAAGGTACAGACAAATTCAACAAAGGCACTCTATTCAACATCGCGTTTCTGGAGACTCAGCGGTTCGGTACTTGGAACTGTCTGATCTTCCACGACGTGGACCTGGTCCCTGAGGACGAGAGGATCTCATACTCCTGTTCAGATCATCCAACACATATGGCTGCAGCAGTTGAATCGTTCGGTTATGTGTAAGAAACTCCCTAACATACTAAGGCTCTCAGCATGTATAAGAAAGATGTTGTCATATATTTACCTGCCTCTATAGGACCAACATCCTGTTTTTATGGATTAATGGATCAATTGGATTTCATGCCTCATTGCTTAGTTAATTAGTTATATATTTTTACCTTTTCTGGGTTTTGCAAGAGAGTTAAGAATACAGGGGCAGTTGTGTTGTGTCCCACTTTAAAACACAACACAACTTCTCCTGTATATGTCACTTCAAAGCTTCAATTATAATGCTAATATTGGCAAGTTAAAGCGCTAATTGTACATTATTTACCCAGAGACTGTAAACTTTCTGAAAGAATTATTAAATAACTTTGAACTGATTTCAGTGTACCGTACCGACTCATCTTTGGCGGTGTAACTGCCCTCACTCCCCAAGATTATAGAGCAGTCAACGGCTATTCAAATTTTTATTGGGACTGGGGCGCAGAAGATGATGATTTCTATGCCAGGTGAGATTTTCTCGTTGTACCAACTTACAACTTACGGTAGACCCACGGATTCCCTATCCATTTGCATAAAATAAGACATTATATAACATAGCATAATTTTGTTTATCCAAATGCATAACGCATCGCCCGCCACACCTTCACCTACTTAACATTGGTTTCCGTTATTCCCGTAAATTTTTATTCCTTGGCACTATTATACTAATATATTATTATATTATATTATACTAATAGTCATTACGCCAAGTAACTTTATGCAAATTAAAATTATGCCAAAACAAATTATTCAACAAGATAATTAAGTCTACATCAACTGTATGCCAACGCCTCCTCCTTCGCGAGCATTACTGTTTCGCAGAAGGAGGTGACGGCCTCCCATGCACTCTCGCTCCGAACCATGGTCTGAACCAGGGCCGGACGCGAGAGATTGCCGCCGCCGATCGCCTCCGTAGGTTTGCGTTTTGTTGTGGGTTTGCGTATACGGTTCGTATTCGAAATTTCGCGTATACTGTATACGCGGAGAAAAAAAATACGGTTAACTTCGTAGCGTATCTCGTAGGCCGGCTATGAATGCGTGGCACTTGTAGCAACAATTGTCGTAGCATAACTGATTGATGACTGACGCTCTTGATTATTTAGCTACTAGCTTCTGGTCGCGAAGTCGTTCGCGTGACGTTTCTCGTTTTAACGTAAACATTCTACAACACTCAGGGATAATGTAGCTTCCCAAATCATTAGTGAAAGAATTTTCGGAACAGGATCAGTAGTTCTGAAGATTACCGCTTCCATAGAAACTCACAAATACCTCTATACAATATTATTAAAGGTTTTGGTCAAAAGTAAACTTTACAATCACATAGTAAGATATAGGTATGTAGCTAGATACACAGGCGCGGATATATTTTTTCGCTCAAGGGGGGCAAATGTTTCTCTCTGAGAGGGGATTTCTGAAGCCGAAAAAAATCATCACCTATTTTCCTAACGGCACGCGTTGCCCCTCTCCATCCCCCTGTATCCGCGCCTGTAGCTATATACTTCTCGATCGGCGAAAAAAGCTAACAAGGCACTCTTTTGTCAGGTACTCTCTAAGATCGCGATTTTGAAGAAGCAATTTTTTAAAGCTTATTAAAATGTAAAAAACGGAACCCTCAATACGTAAATAGAATACAATACTCGTAATACGTTTGTTAATCCGTATTGTCTCATCATCATCTGCCTAGGCTTCCAGTCTAACCGAATGCAGCTGAATACCAGTATTTTACATGGAGCGACTGCCTATCTGACCTCCACAATCCAGTTACTGGGTAACACGATATCCCTTGGTAAGACTGATTGTCAGACTTTTGGGCTTCTGACGACCCGTAACAACTGTCACAGATCTACAAATGACAGCCGGGACCAACGGCTTAACGTGCTTTCCGAGGCATGGAGGAATCTTGGTATGAACAGATGATCACCCATCCACGGACCAACCGCGGCAAGCGTAGCTTAACCTGATCGATCGACCCGTGCGGCAGTTATTATTTAGCCACAATCCGTATTGTCTATAGGTCATGTTTATGGTACATGAATATAGATCGCGGATGGGTGGTTATTTGTTAAGTCAAGCATATCGGCTAACGCAGGATAACGCAGTCTTTTGATTGAGATACTTTCGCTTTACATCCGTTAGAATAAATAATACTTGTAGTATCTATTAATTCCTAGTTGCAAAATGTTATTATTACTGATTATTTAAAATTTAAATGAAAGATTACTGATTTTTATTCTGTAATGGCACGACAAATGTAATGATTATTTAAATTTTGATTTGACTTGTGTGTTTTTTATTTTATTTTGACATTCTATTTTTTTAAGTAACTCAAATTAAAATATATTCTTTATATTCAATGTTGCGATTAGTACTTAATATATTAATTTGCACACCTCATTAGGTTATAATACAATGTACCTTTTATACCTTTAACACCATTTGAACATGTATTATGCAAATAAATTATTTGATTTGAAAAAAAAATATGGCAAATAAAACTAAACCAAAACAGTTATGGCAAAATATATAGTAAAAAAATATTATGCAAAAAGAAGGGATCCTAGACCCCCGCGGTAGAGTTATATGAACTACGCGATAGACTTATGAGACCCATGCGGTAGCAATATGTGAACTAAGCGATAAACTTATGTGACCCATGCGGTAGACTTACGTGACCCACGCGGTATACTTATGTGATCCACGTGGTAGACTTATGTGCCCACGCGGGTGACTTATGTGACACACGCGGTAGACTTATGTGAACTACGCGATAAACTTATGTGACCATGCTGTAGGTTTATGTGAACCATGCAGTAGACTTATTTGACCCACGCGGTAGACTTATGTGCCGACGCGGGTGATTTATGTGACCCACGCGGTAGCCATATGTGAACTACGCGATAAGCTTATGTGACCCATGCGGTAGACTTATGTGACCCATGCGGTAGACTTACGTGACCCATGCGGCAGACTTATGTGACCCACGCGGTAGACTTATGTGCCGACGCGGGTGACTTATGTGACCCACGCGGTAGCCATATGTGAACTACGCGATAAACTTATGTGACCCATGCGGTAGACTTATGTGACCCATGCGGTAGACTTATGTGACCCATGCGGTAGACTTATGTGACCCACGCGGTAGATTTATGTGAACTACGCGATAAACTTATATGACCCATGCGGTAGATTTATGTGACCCAATGCGGTAGACTTATGTAACCCACGTGGTAGACTTATATGTCCCACGTGGTTGACTTATATCATGTATGGGCAACAACCGGCCCGTGGGCCGGATCCGGCCCGCTGTAAGATATTATCCGGCCCGCGAGATATTTTGAAAAAACCTAATTTAAAAAAATATTACATTAGGTACTTATACTCACGGGAGTGACAGTGAGGCGGCAAACAACAAATCCTTTCCGTATAATCCGTATTAGAGGTAAGGTTCTTCGTCTAATTGAGTCTTATTTAAAAAACCGAACACAAATTACGGAAATTCATCAAATAAATAGAGTAAGTAAGCGTGAAGAGATATTTAGATCATCCGAGCGGGAGGTATTGTATGGAGTACCGCAGGGGAGCATAATCGGCCCCTTTATATTTATATTATATATCAATGATCTACCAAGATGCGTTGAACATCCGTTAACAATGTTTGCGGACGATAGTACAGTGACAATATCTTGTGAAAGTGCAGAAACTTATGAAAAGGATATAAATAATACTCTAACATTAATTGTGCATTGGTTAGAAGCAAACAATTTAAAAATAAACTAAAAAACCACAAAACTTGTACATTTTAGTCAACGAATGCCTAGCATGAACCTTCACGTGGTGGATGAAGTGGAACACACCAAGTTTCTGGGTCTTATAATAGATAAAAAACTTAATTGGAAGGCACATATTAATAGTTTATGCAAAAAAATTAGTTCATCGGCATACGCTCTGCATACATTATCCTCAATAATCTATGTTGATGCACTTCTTACAGCTTATTATGGTATCGTAGAATCCAACTACGTTATGGAATAATATTTTGGGGTAATTCAACTGAAAAAGATATTGTATTCAAAGCACAGAAAAGATGCTTACGAGCGATGCTCAAGCTCCAAAGTACGGATAGTTGCATGCCATATTTCAAGAAACATCAACTACTGACACTGCCCTGTTTGTACATATGGGAAGTAGCTGTGTTTGTGAGGTCGAATCCGAATCGGTTTAAACGATTAAATGATGTAATTCCACGTAATAGACGCGATAATAGTTTGCTATGTCTTCACTCTTGTAAGACAACTCTAATGCGCAAAAGTGTTTACTGTATGGCTCCGGTCATTTATAATAAAATACCCAAATCTTGGAGGGAATTGCCGGTATTGTTATTCAAAAAAAGGCTTCGCAATTTTTTAGTGAGCAAAGCGTACTACTCCATAAGTGACTTTCTGTCTGAAAAAGAATTTAATTAATGTGAATGCAATGAATGTAAATGAATGTAATGTAATTTATTAGTGTTGGATTTAATTTAATTTGGAAATTTGACATGTTATCATTAGAAATTGTATACTTATCTAATTAATTGTGAATTTGCTGGATGATTTTGATTTGAAAATCGACATGTTATTATCATAAATTGTAGACCTAATTAATTGTGAATACATAAATGACATGATTTAATATTATTTGAAAATTGTGAATTTTTGTATGCCTATCGGCGGGACATAGACGGACTCTGTAATATCTATATTTTAACATCTTCTAACCTATGTACACAAAATAAATGAATTTGAATTTGAACGTTAGTTCATTTCTATTTGAGCTACCGAGGTGATAACTTGGACAAGCGATATCCTAGCGAACTGCTCGAGCCGTCAACTTGCTTTGTGACTTTGTGTGCATCTTGAGTGGTTACTAACTATAGTTTGTTATTAAGTTTATTGAACGAAAAGTAAACAAAAATAACTAATAATTATGATGTCTGGTGGAAAGAAACGAAAAGTACATACAGAGGGTCGCCAGTTTCAAGAAAAATGGACTGAAGAATTCTTTTTTATCTTGCACAATGGTAAGCCTATTTGTTTGCTGTGTAATGAATCCATTTCAGTAATGAAAGAATTCAATATAAAGAGGCATTACTCAACTAAGCATGCTACGCTGCACTCACTGACAGGACAATTAAGAACAGACAAAATCCAGAAGCTTATCGCAAATTTGGAAAAACAGCAACAAATGTCATGAATCGTCAGTTCAAGGCATTTTTGGATGAAATATCAGCTGAATATAACGACGTAACATATTATTGTGAAGTCAGATGGCTGAGCAAAGGAAAAATGTTGAAACGGTTTTACGAGCTTAGAAATGAGATAGCAGACTTTATGAAAATAAAAGATAAACCACTATCTGAATTAAGTGACCCAAAATAGATATGTGACTTAGCATTTCTGGTCGATCTTACAGGCTATTTGAAAGATTTGAATTTGAAACTTCAAAAACAAGGACAGTTAGTAAATGATTTGTATCAAACTACGCTTGTGGGAGTCACAGATGCTGTCTGGTAATAGTTACCATTTCAACACGCTCTCTACGTATGAAAATATTGCTTATGCTCAATATGCTGAAGAACTCAAGTTACTGTCGGAACAATTTTCGAACAGATTAAGCGACTTCAAAAACATGGAAGACTGTTTCAGTTTATTTGCTACTCCTACAAAATGTAATGTACCAAATGCTCCAATACACTTACAAATAGAGTTAATCGAGATTCAAGAAAACTCTCTCCTAAAATCCAAATTTGAAGACGTAGAGTTGTGCGATTTCTACAAAAAATACCTAGAAGAAGACAATTTTCCGCAGCTTAGAAAATTCGCAAGAAGATTCATTTGTGCGTTTGGCAGTACTTATAAATGCGAACAGTTCTTTTCATTGATGAAAGTTAATAAATCAACACATGGTACAAGACTGAGTGACGATAATTTGGAAAATTCTTTACGTCTTTGTATCAGTGGAATGAATCCAAATATCGATGGATTAGTTTCCCAAATTCAAGCTCAAGTGTCTCATTGATTTCGGTGTATTTAACTTTCGTAGTTTGTAACAATTGCAAATTTAACGATTTAATTACAATGTACCATTTTTTTAAATTTCATTTTGTTATTTTAATAAATTGTACTATAATAACATTGTGGTATTATTTCATGTCTAATATCTATCGCAAAAAATATTATCACTACTTTAAAATGCACTAAGTACTGTTAAACGCGGCCCGCGAACGTATTTGCACGCTAAAGTTTGGCCCTCAACATGTCAAAGGTTGCCCATACCTGACTTTATATGATCCAGGCGGTAGCCTCGCAAGACTTGCACGTTAGCCTCCCTGGTCTGTATAGTTGGTCGGAACAAGGTTATTAACACGATTATGATGTCTATTATTGCTTCCAAAGACTTAAAATATATGTTGTGATTTTTTTGCCTTTTTTGTTTCAGACTTGAGGCCAACAATCTGCATGTGGTGCGGTATGATAGAGCTATAGCCCGGTATGCCACACTGCCTCACACTTACGCTCCAATGGGAAATGAACGGTAAAATAACTACATTTATGTTTCTTCTGCTGAGAATTACGTTTTAGGCACATTGGTTTGAAGGATATTGGAAATTGAACCGATTACTTTATTTTTGTAGGATTATTGGAACCTTTATCGATTTAATATTGTCGAAATAGCAATTAACTAAAATAATCCACAGCCTTTTTCAACCTAATCTATAAATATATTACCGCCTAGTAGGCCAGTTACCCTTTTGAAACATTATGTCCTGTTTTGCATCAATGTTATCCAGCCGGTCTATGCTGTAAAAATTCATCGCAAAATCTTAGGTGAAATGAGCGGTCATTCCACTGACCCTAGGGATTGACAGTGTTGAAAACTTCATCTACTATGCGTGCATTATAACTTGACGCGTGACGCGATTGGTAGTACTGAATTTTGCAATCATGTGATTGGTAGTTACGTTCTATCAGTCGCTATTTTGAACTCCATATGTATTGAAACAAAGAACAGTCAAGATCAGTGGTGACCCAGCAGAAATGGCTGTGTCTTATGAGTTGTAGGCCGTAGGTGCTATACCGGTTGACATCATGACGTCAAAGCCGGCTGTCGCTGAAACCCAGCGCTGGGGCTCTGACTCGCCTATGCGAGTCACAGCATTATGCTGAGCGATGGCCGTTTCGAACGTATACTACTTAGTTTCTGTAGTCTCCATATTTATACTATGGTTAAAGTGAACGCACTATAAGTTCTCATAGTGAGCCTTTTATACAGCGTGTTACGGAAAGGGTATACAGGGTGGAAACTTTCAGCGGGGCAGTAAGGGGAAGTACTTTATCCGTTGCAGCTACGCGAAAATGGTCTTAAGAGACTATCCATATTTTTTTATGGAATTTTGATCCCCATTCGCAGATTTTGAAAAATTTTACAGTCAGCAGGAAAATGGGCAATTTTCACAAAAACTTTTTTTATCCCAATCGATCCCCTTTCTTATAAGGATCAAACACCTCTATTGGACCAATTGAGGTTTGAGTACTAGAAAAATCATAAAACGCAAAAACTTTTCCAATACATTTCGTAAGAAATGATACTCCAACTTAGTTTTTTACCAAATTGGGGATCAAAATTCCATAAAAAATTATGGATAGTCTCTTAAGACCATTTTCGCGTAGCTGCAACGCATAAGCTACTTCCCCTTACTGTCCTGCTGAAAGTTTCCACCCTGTATACATATCAAAGGCACGGATTCTTTTGGTGATAACAAACTACATGGCAACATTTTTTTTAATAATACTCGTATCTACATAATTGTACAGGTAAGAAACATTTAACTAATAAAAATCAAATGTTTCCAATTGTATTCTACACATAACTAGACCAAGTGAGTTGATCGGTACGCGTTTCGGATTCGTTTGATCCCGCTGCCAATCGTACCGCCCGCGCCGCCGCATGTCGGTGCGGCGCCGTGTCGCAGAGCTGTGGCAGGTGTGTGTGTGTGTACTAGGCGCGCAGACACAGATAATGGATAATTAGCCTTGTAGTGCGGTGACACGTTTGCTATGATTTTAATTTAATAAACTATAGAAATAATAAAAAATATATCAAACATTTTCAAAGTTATTATTTTTGAGCTGAAATTTTGTACAGAGATTCTGAACCAGATGCACTCTTCACCCTGTTTGTATGGATATACCCTTTACGTAACATGCTGTAGAATAGATCGGCAGGTCTTCGGTACAAGTCTAATATATCAATTTACTGTCGTCATATTGTTAATATTATAGTTTGAACTTTTATTATGCCTTTT
This sequence comes from Tiliacea citrago, assembly GCA_963921375.1. NCBI lineage: Eukaryota > Metazoa > Arthropoda > Insecta > Lepidoptera > Noctuidae > Tiliacea > Tiliacea citrago. Next base: position 11,681,125 of record OY992782.1, on the reverse strand, counting down.
TACAGAGGTTTACTGCTCATACTTGCCAAAATACGTTGCCACAAGGAAGGTCTTGCAACCACAAAGTACAAACTTTTAGAAGTAACTGAAGAAAATTTGTATACCCGCATTTTAGCCGACGTTAATCCAACAAAAATGAAACTCGACATGAAAAGCGTCATGCAAAGAGCAATTCGTTTACATGGTGAAACCATTCTCTACGGACGACGAGAGTTTAAATCATCAGACCCGTCAAAACTGTAATCGTCTTATTACAAAACAAGATTTATATTTTGACATGGCTTAAACCATGGAGCCAGTTTTTGTAATAAGAACTTAACTATGATTGAAATACCGCTCTTTATACAAAACTGAAAACTTAGTTCGGTACTAAGTTGTCAGTAGGTGTTGTAGAACTTTACCATAGACGGAATAAAGTTCTAAATTCAATAATGGCTTCATGGTTTAAAGCTGGGTCTAATGATAAACCCTATTTCGTAATAAGACGTAAAAGTCGTATAAAGTGCTATTTTCTCTGTTTCACTTTCTAAAATCTAATTGTGAATTATTCAATGTATGATTATTTTAATCGCAGATTTTAAAACAGTAGGAAGATTGTGTTTTACTACGTCTGAGTAACTCACCGAATAAATTCTAAATAATAGGACAGAATTTGTACGTAGGTATGCAATATTCTGCCAAGCAATTTATCGGGAACTTATTCAGATGTCGCGAAACGGCTCCTATGTTTTATAATGCTGACGATGATGATTATGAAATTGATAAATTAATAATTCAATAAGCTTTTTACCTGTCGTTTTACTTGTAATTTCGTTTTAGGGAAGGATAATAATTCATTGATAGAGAAATTAATAACCTTTTCCTAAAAAGTATTTGGTTCCCTAAGGGATTTTTCATTTGTCCTGTGTAGCAGAGTAAAGTCTTTATTGTCTTTTTCCATCGACAAAATGTGAGGTATAATAATAATAAATACTTTTTTGGTTTTTTCTTAACTTGATTGTTTGTTTCAATCATTTGCCTCTTGACTAAAATTAATTTGATTGGGCCACTCAAATAAGGAAAGTTAATTGAATAACATGTAACAAACAGAAGCAATGAATTTGGAATATTTATATTGTATTAAAGACTAAAAAAAATAACGTTTTGTTTAATTATAGCGCAATCCCGATTAGATAAAAAAGTTAAGAAAAAAACTGCAATTTGCTGTGTTGTACTGGAGCTACGCTATGGGGACATTATCTGAAGATTTGAAAACAAAGCAATTTTATTGGTGGATTTTTCTAGATTCTATATCCCCCTGATGACTTATGGCACTGAAACGAGGTCGCTCACATTGAGCCTTATTAGAAGGCTAAAAATCATCCAAAGGGAGAGGGCTTTGCTTGAGTTTTCCTACGTGTTCGAATCAGAAATGAAGAGATCCGCAGGCGAACCAAGGTAACCGACATTGCCCGAAGAATCGACTAACTTAAGTGGCAGTGTGCAGCGCACATTCCTCTCAGAACGGATGGCCGATGGGGCCGAAAGGTTCTGGAGTGGCGACCGCGTAGCGTTGAAAGGCCTCCTACAGCACCCTGTATGAGGCCTTCCAACACTATGTCTTCCGGTACACCGACCGATGACCTTGTGAAGGCCGCAGGAATCCGCTGGATGCGGGAAGCACAGAAACGGTCGAAGTGGTGGTGCTTGAGGGAGGCCTATGTCCAGCAGTGGACGTCTTTCGGATGAAATGGTGATGATAATATCCCCTAAAGGTCGATATAGACCAAACGAGTGAATGCACATTCTATACCCACTCTATCTAATTCTTTTTTTTTTTGAAACAGGGACAGAACATTGCTTCGTTGGTATATCCGGTGTAGTGCGTTAGTATTGCTCCGCCAAGTTATCCAAACAGAAAAAAACTTATCCCAAAAATTTGTCGAAATTTGTCAAAATCGAAGGGAACAAACCAAAAATTTGTCAAAGTAGAAATAAAGAAGTTATAAGGGTTTTAAGTTGGCCGCGCGAACGTAACGTGGAGGATTGCGCGGCCATGGAGATCTCAGCAACTACTTGGGTTAGAGATCTAATTATTTTTGTCAATTGAAGACTGAATTTGTCAAAATTTTTCGAAAAAACAATTAGAAGCTCTAGATCAATATTTTACAAGATATTCACCTTGGAAGTTATGGCCCCGCAATCGTGCACTTGTTGTTTCTTTATTGTTGATTATTTCTTTGAAACTTAAGACTTATACAGTAAAACTGTTACAAGAAGAATGTTCTTAATTTGTCAAAACTAACGAAAGCAATAAATACTTCAAAAGTTTAGTTAAATATACGAAATCAGTCCAAAACAAAAAACATGTGGCCGCGCAGTCGAAACGTTACTTTGTACGCTGATATCTCATTATCTATAATTGCTAGGAGTTCGGTGTGAACATCCAATTTTTCGACATATTTACCTCATTAGAATGACATATCGTTTTACCCTTAGAACAGTTTTCAACGCGTGTAATCTCATTAATTATGTAATCTCATACAATGTTCGAACAGGGTAACCATAATTTCGATTTGATTTGGGAATACCGCTAACTGGAGACTAGCAATTATGTTGGACAACAAATAGCTCAATATGTAAAATTTATTATTAATATTAAATAAGAAACTTGTATATTTCAAATAATTCGATTTATGTTCATTCATCAGTTTACAAAATTATGCGCTCTCACTCTTTTTCACTCGTATGTAAGTACAACTGCTGGCCAGCGGACCACCGGCTGAATGATAGCCGCTTGGTTCTCGAGAGCGGCTACGGGTAACGCTACGAGCGCGTTCCCGTTTAGCAACAATGATATCTATTAATATAAAAAACCGTGTTACAGATATTAAAAATAAAAAGATGGATCACTACAAACATAAAACAAACAAATCAAAAAAAAAAAAACACGCCTGCCACATCAAAAAGTGAACTAAAAAGATGGAAACAAGATAAAAAGAAAACCAGTATCCTTTAAGTACCAAAAATAAATGAATGCAGTCGGAGGCAAATTTTAAGGCATTCGTAACATCCTAGATGCCTCGGACTGCATTTATTTATTTTTGGTACTTAAAGGATACTGGTTTTCTTTTTATCTTGTTTCCATCTTTTTAGTTCACTTTTTGATATGGCAGGCTTGTTTTTTAATTTTTTTATTTGTTTTATTTTTAATCTTTTAGTGATAAAACAATATTTTTGCAAACGCACAATGTGCCACGAAATGTGCTCTATCCAGTGTCGTCCCTTGCAGCTTGTGCACTGCTTGTTATATATTTTTGTTATGCACTAAGCAAGATCTAGACGATGATAGTATACGTAGTCAAATTTTCATGAAAAAAACAAATTATTACCGTTTTTTAGGGTTCAGTACCTCCAAAGAAAAAACGGAACCCTTATAGGATCACTTCGTTGTCCGTCTGTCTGTCTTTCAGTCTGTCAAGACCCTTTTCCTCAGGAACGCGTCCTGGTATCAAGTTGAAATTAATATCAAATACGTCCCTTGAAGCTCTAAAAAAATCAAGCTTCCAAGTCAACGCAATAAAAAATGCGGCGATATAAGCGACATTATTGCGTCATATTTCAATACTCTCAAATAAATCAAAACCTATAGGGTAACTTCCCGTTGACCTAGAATTATGAAATTTGGCAAGAAGCAAGGTCTTACAGCACAAGTATAGGAAAAAGTCCTAAAATGGTTAATTTGTAGTTTTATCACATAAAAAATACTTTTTTGCGATTACAAACTTACATGTTCAGTTGGAAAATTGACCGTGGCGTATATCGATGTATGGGAGAACATGCTTTTCAATTACAATGTTAAGTTTGTTTTTTTAGAGATAAATTCATCCCAACTACGGAACCCTTCATTGTGCGACACGCACTTGGCCGGTTTTTTTAATGAACCATGGCACCCCCTGTATATTTTTTAAATGTTAACTAGCCTATGTTACCCGGAATAGTTCAAACCTTCTAACAATACCACACATATTAAAATCGGTTAAGCCATTTAGAAGTTATGGTGGAATAAAGAAACAAATATACATACATACATACATGAACCCTGAAAACATAACACTCCTTTTTTTGGTCAGTCGTGTAAAAAAAATAAAGATTTTTTTATTTTTATTTAGGATGGGTGTGCTCTTGACCTTAGTCTAGGTCAGAGGTGACAGAGACAAAGTCGACGATGGAGTGAGCTTACCCAGAAGAAGCCTTTTCATTCTCACTTTGAAGAGATTAGAAAAATAAGAAGCGAAGGAAAATTACTTTGCGTGTTCTAAATAACAAGTTTAAGCCCATGAAGACAAAGTTTATTGATATATATGTTACGGCTAATACCCGAAGTGCGGCTACACCTAGTTTTAGCCGGTTAGAATTAGGTGTAGCCACTTACTCTTGGTTAAACCTAGTACGAGCCGATTATTTTCGGGTAAAACTAGGTCTAGCCTTCATCATGCCGGGTACAACTAGGTCCAGCCATTCACTGTTGGATAAAACTAGATGCAAACAAGTTTACTTTATAAAAGTGTGATTTATATTTTGGTAACTGAATTTACCAACAATAGAGGGGATCTGGCGCTCGGCGGCCGCTACCCGCGGCACGCTCGCTTCTGCTCGCTCGCCTTCGCTTGTTAATGGTTACTGTTCTAACCTAACCTAACCCAAATGATTCAATAACAGTAGATGACTTTGCAGAGGCGCGTGCCTCGCTATGCCCTCCACCCCGCGCCGCTGCTGTAGATGCTGTGAGTCATGAGTGTGACGCGGGGCGGAAGGCTTGGCGGGACACGCATCTAAGTTTTATCCAACAGGGATTGTCTGGACCTAGTTCTAGCCGGAATGATATCGGATAGACCTAGTTTTATCCAACAGGGAATGGCTGGACCTAGTTGTAGCCGGCATGATGAAGGCTTAACCAAGAGTAAGTGGCTACACCTAGTTCTAACCGGCTAAAACTAGGTGTAGCCGCACTTCGGGTATTAGCCGTAACATATACATATAGAGACTTATTATGTAGCATTTTACTCAATGGCAAATCTTCTTGACAGTTGATTTGATTGACTTGACATGACAAGGATTAGGGATGACCATACATTAGTATGGTGATGATGATGATGATTATGATCTAATGATCCGTATTGATATATTTTAAACAAAATCGATTCCGTTCAGTACCCAGCGTGTTATTCTATTTGAAATATGCAATGCTTCTTGCTTTTGTGTAGTAATTGTATAGAAAATGATCATTAATTATTTAGGAGGGTCGGATTAAGATATGAAAATCTGCGGGCTAATTGCGTAACACACTATCAGTAGGAATCGGTTTCAATTTGACAGTTCAAAAACATTTATTGCGATAATTACGTTGTTGAGCAGACAATTTTTTCTAATATTACCAAGCAATGGATTAGCAATATACTTCAAAATCATTCTGATTCTGATTAAAACTGTGTTACGCAATTAGGGTGCTGTTATGTTGTTGAATTCTTTACAAATAAATCGATTAGAAAAATCAATTATTCTAGGAGAAATAATTGATTATTTCCTCACATCCCTAATCTCATTCGTCCCTCGGCTGTGTGTTGATTTGCATCGCAAGATAAGTGCCATGTTCTGTATTTTATGTGATTCGTTTTTAACGATTTCACATTAAATCAGACTGTGTTATTCCGGTAAAAAGAACCTGGCTGTTGACTGCGGTTAAATAGTTAAATCACTATTTTTTTCAAACATCATATTCAGAGGTCCGTCATTTTCAGTAGAGGCACCTTCGCCTCTCGACAATCAAGCGGCTATTATTCGGCCGGTGGTCTGCTGGCCAGCAGTTGTACGAGTGAGAGCGCATAATTTTGTAAACTTTGATGAATGAACATAAATCGAATTATTTGAAATAAACAAGTTTTTTATTTTATATTAATAATAAATTTTACAGTTTGAGCTATTTGTTGTCCAATATAATTGCTAGTCTCCAGTTAGAGGTATTCCCAAATCAAATCGAAATTATGGTTACCCTGTTCGAACATTGTATGAGATTACATAATTAATGAGATTACACGCGTTGAAAACTGTTCTAAGGGTAAAACGATATGTCATTCTAATGAGGTAAATATGTCGAAAAATTGGATGTTCACACCGAACTCCTAGCCATTATAAATAATGAGATATCAGCGTACAAAGTAACGTTTCGACTGCGCGGCCACATGTTTTTTGTTTTGGACTGATTTCGTATATTTAACTAAACTTTTGAAGTATTTATTGCTTTCGTTAGTTTTGAAAAATTAAGAACATTCTTCATGTAACAGTTTTACTGTATAAGTCTTATGTTTCAAAGAAATAATCAACAATAAAGAAACAACAAGTGCGCGATTGCGCGGTCATAACTTCCAAGGTGAATATCTCGTAAAATATTGATCTAGAGCTTATAATTGTTTTTTAGAAATTTTTTGACAAATTCAGTCTTCAATTGACAAAAAGAATTAGATCTCTAACCCAAGTAGTTGCTGAGATCTCCATGGCCGCGCAATCCTCCACGTTACGTTCGCGCGGCCAACTTAAAACCCTTATAACTTCTTTATTTCTACTTTGAAAATTTTTTGGTTTGTTCCCTTCGATTTTGACAAATTTCGACAATTTTTTGGGCTAAGATTTTTTTCTGTTTGGATAACTTGGCGGAGCAATCGTAACGCACACGTCTATCCGTATTAAAATGTCAAAAATATCAACAGAAGACTGCTCTTGTTCTGGTTCACCATCTTAACTCACCACACTATTATAATAGGAAAGCTGTTCATCAAGTACGATGTGTTGATTAGTAATCTCACGTAATCACTTCATAGAGTTCAATGTTAATATCAAAATAAGTAACTAATGTTGCACGCATTGACCGTTCAAAATGTATCAGTGACAAGGAAAAGAGCCATTTATAGCATTGTTTACTTGTTCATTTTCGATAATGCCACACGGGTTGGTCTCCTGACCTCACAGAGATCAACCGGGGCTATCGGCACAGATGTGTGCCCAGATTACTGGGCACACATCTGTGACTGGGGAATTCCTAAAAGATGAAAAGACAAACACGTTTAAGTGATTAAAAACAAAACTGTTTATTTAAGACGAAGAAATGCCTAAATACTATTTTAAGCTAATGTTATGTTATACTGTTTGTGTACATACATAAACTCACACCTTTTTCCCGTGGGGGTAGGCAGAAACAACAGAACTAGTGTTGCCCAAATTCAGTCTTGGTCTTGCAGTCTTGGTCTTGTTCTTGCGTTTTTGCAAGACCAAGACCAAGAACAAGACCGCGTATTTTTAGCAAGACCAAGACCAAGACTGACCGTGCAAGACTTGAGCAAGAACAAGACATAGCCTGCAAGACTCTTGCGTCTTGCAGCTAGGACTTAGCGCTATTTCACTGAGTAGTTAGGTGTAACAGTTCGGCGTATAGGTAGGTACGCTTAGGAATTCTATGAGACGCAAAAAACTGTATCAAAGAATATGAAAAACTGGACCTATGCGCATTACGACTAATACCATAAACATAGCGAATAAAAAAATATCTATTAAAATCAAACTGAGTGCATGCATAGTTATGTTTTAACCATCGGCACTTTGATAATGCGGCATCAAAGGTTTTGTACTTACTTCTCAAAGAAATTTGCCGCTTTTCGGAAGTACATGGTTATGATACACGCGCCGGCGGCTTCTTTTGAAATCTAAAACAATCGTTGCCGCCACGCCGAAATCATAACATTTGTGACACTATTTGATTGCCGCCATAGGGCGTAGGTATACTCATGCAAAATAATTTCGAATTTTTTTAAGAGTACCTACAGGTGTTCCAAAGAATAAATAAGTTTCAGAGTGCTTTGAATGAAAATGAATACATTATACTGATCACGCAAGTAGTATTATGATTAGGATAAAATGGTAAGGATAGGTAGTAGATGTCATATTAATTCATTCTAGTAAGTATATATTATAATATTGATTACTTATATGGTTTTAAACTAATTACTTAGGTACTATTATTGTATATTTAGTCATTATATTTCTTAAGTTTTTACAAGAAAAAATAGCAAAAAAGTGTTCAAATATCACCCGTTTAATAAATATTGTAGCCACTTTTAAATATACTTGAAACGTGTAAAAAAATTCTACAAAACTAATAAAATAATATAAAAAGCGTAGGTACTTACCTACTAATAAAATAAAAAGCCTGCGATAAGAGTTTTGTATTACTTACCAGCCCGAATATCTCTGAGAGAGATGATGAGAGTAAGTATTTACTAGCTGTGCCCGCTTCGTCCACGAGGAATAGTAACTTTGGAGGTATAGTGACGTTCAGGACTTATTTTTTTATTTTAAAACTTCTGTCATCAAACATACAAACGAACTCTTCAGCTTTATAATATTAGTATAGATGTACGCCAAAACATTCACTTATATGTAAAGAATAGTGATTGGCACTAATTCTATTTTATTCACGCGTCGCGTCTGTACAAGTAGGTAATATTTAGTGTGTGTTTGTACGCCGCACGCGGCATTGTTTGATTTGCGGCGGCATCCTTTTCATAGAGCCGGCACGTGGCGAGGCGGCGCGGTAGAAAGCAAGGAAACGTACTATAAATAAAGGAATTATTTTAATTCCAGTCATTTCCAATTGAGCTGTGCTTCGAGTCTAACTTAATAATTGTTTTTACTAATTCTCGTTGTTTTCTAAAAACGTATCACGTGTACAATTTAATATGAGTGACGAAGATTCAAATTATTCTAGTCCGAGTAACGAGAGTTTGAGTCACAGATCTAAAAGACCCAAAAGCAAATTTGAGGAGTTTTTCGAAATAATTCATGCATCCCAAACTGCCTTCTGTAAATTGTGCCAACATAAAAAGATTGAAATAAAAATGAAAAACAGAAACACTTCAGGCTTAAGGAAACATCTAATATCTTTCCACAAAAAGGAATCAGAAATATTTCTTCCTGTTAAACCAAAATTAAGTGGAGATATCACAAGCTTTTTAGTAACCGCTGGAAGAAGTGGACAGGTAAGAATATTTTTTTACAGTTAAAAGAATTTTAACTCCGCGTAGCTATTCATGCGATACTTTCAAAAACGCCATTAACTTGCGTAAGTATTTTTGAGTTAGTGGTGTTTTCATCTAGGGGTGCGACATATTAAGTATGTAATTATCGTCTTAAATATTTTTTATAAACACCCATATTTTCATTTAATCGGCCAGTAACAACTAAGTACTTTATTTTGGTAAATTACAGTACAGTGCAACCTTAATATAACAAATATCAATTTAACGATTTTCTCGATTTAACAACAACAAACCTCCTCCTCTTATACGCTCAAACCTAGTATGTTTTAAATAATAACACAAGATTTATTGTTTTGTTTCAGTCGGAAAACAGCAGTGACAACATCACGACAGCTACAGTTGATTGGGTGGTGAAAAAATATCTTCCCTTCTCATTTTTCGATGACGAAGCTACACAAGTATATTTTCGACGTATTTGCCCTAATATGGTGTTTCCTAAAAGGTCTACACTTAGAAGGAAAGTCAAAGAGCGATTTGAAGAGCTCCAATTGAATCTCAAGGAACGACTTCAACAATTATCATCTAAAATGTCTTTTACCATTGATGGGTGGACGTCAATTGCTGGTAGGAGTTACTACGGGGTTACTATTCATTATATAGACAACGAATGGAAGTATCAATCTGTAGTTCTTGATTTTATACCATCACGCGGTCGACATACTGGGGAAGATATTGCAACGATTTTCCATGAATGTTTATTGGAATATGGCATAATTGATAAAATACAAGGTATCACGGTCGACAACGCAACTGCAAATACCAAATTTATGTATGAACTGGGCAAACAGCTGCCGCCACACTTTGATTCAGACAATCAACATTTCCGGTGCTTTGCTCACATTTTAAACCTTGGTGTACAAGATTTATTAAAGACCTTAGCATTACACTGTGAGTCTGACACTAACGCGCAAGATCAGCAGTACGAAGACTATGCAGACGAAACTGAGGATGAGGAAGATGAAGAATCTGCACCAAATATTGCTGACTCGCGTACATCTGTAACAAAGTTACGCAGTATTTCCAGTAAAATAAAAAGAAGTGAGATAGTGAAGAAGAAGTTTCAGTCTGCTTGTGAAGCAGCTGGCGTGCCATCAAATCTAAATGCCATTCTTGACTGTCCAACGAGATGGAATTCCACACATGATATGATTGGATTTGGTTTAAAAGTGAGAGCGGGCATTGACATATTGTGCAGTTCTGTCACCGAATTAAATGATTTTCAAATCACAGCTAATGAATGGCAGGTACTCGAAAAATTACATAAATTTCTAATAAACTTTAAACTTTTAAGTACAAAACTTGGTGGAGACAAATATGTTACATTACCGCTAGTCATTGTATCATTCAATCTCTTGCTAGATAAAATTGAATCCATGGTAAAACAGTTAGATGAGAAACCTAATCGATCTGAAGTGGATGAAAGGCTCATTCTAGCTTTCCAAGCAGCTCGAGACAAAATACTTAAACATTACAAGAAGAGCAACTGGATTTATTGTACTTCTTTAATTTTAGACCCAAGGCATAAGGCTCAGACTTTTGACCTGACAATGTGGGGGAAGCAACTTAAAACAGAAAGTCTGCGCAAGTTCAATGAACTTTATGAAGAATATAAAAGTCTACACTCACTGAACAAATCTCTGGAATTACCAGAAAAAGAAAATAAAGTATGTGATGAAGATGAAGACGTAATAGACTTTGATAAACTCTATGAATGTCCCTCGACGTCATCTGGATCTTGTCTTCAAGGCTTAGTGATAGACGAGTTGGAGGAGTACCTGAGAAAACCAAGAACTGCCAGCTCGGAAGACATTTTAGATTGGTGGAGGACGCATGAGACAGAGTATCCGATTTTATCGAAAATGGCCCGTGATTTTCTCTCAATACCTGCAACTTCAGTACCTGCTGAGAGGTTATTTTCTAAAGCATCATTAGTAATTAGAAAACATAGAAATAGGTTAAGTGATGAGTCAGCCAGATGGTTACTTTGTATTAATTCTTGGTCAAAAAAATTGATATAAAGTATCATAACCTAATGATAAAGCTGTTGATTTGTGTTGTATTTTATTTTTTATTCAAATAAATGATAAATCGTAAAACTCTTTTATTAAATTTCTTATAAGTTGAAGGTTCAATCTCTTTCTAGACAGATAAGTATTGTTCTTTAAAATACAGTCAAGTTATTGTAATTAATTTGTTTTTTTACATGTTTTAGCAAATGTAAGCTTATAAATCATAAATGTTTATTAAGAAACAGTTACTTCCATGGAAAACGACATATAGGTCAGTTGATTTTTCGAATTTCTTATCAAATCTTCAGTTATTTATTAATCTGCTTGATCTATGGCTATGTTAATTCAAGCTCACAATGTTCCAATTCTAATACGTTTTTCTAAGATTTAAAGTAAACTTTAATAAATAGTAATAGACTAATAGGTAATTGCAAGACTTGCAAGACTCTTGCTGCAAGACCAAGACCAAGACCAAGACTGGGAGCGCAAGACCAAGACCAAGACCAGATGTATTGGCGCAAGACCAAGACCAAGACTGGCTAAGTCTCGTCTTGTTCTTGCATTTGGGCAACACTAAACAGAACGCAAGCGGCGGCGCTGCGATCCTTACATACTTCTTTTCGTTTACGTTCATACATCTGGTCATGCACGCAGCGCCGGTTGCGAGTACTACGCCCTTGACCTTTCTGAAGAACTGCTGGTGTAGTTATTAAATAAATTTATTGATAACAGCATTAAAACTCATGAAGGAAGAGTTTTGACCGAAAAGGTGGCGTACCGATGTTTTCGTGGAAGGTTACGATACCACGCAGCGCAACACGACGCCGACACAGTCATCACCTCTACTATTTTTAAGTTCCGTGTGGTGCCGTAAAGAATCCCACCATCCTATTCCTTCCCATGGTTGTCGTAAAAGGCGACTATATAAGGGACTTACTAGAGAATGGGCAGCGGCGTTCTTTATGCATTTTAACACCATACTGCGATCGCCAACCCGCCTGCCAAGCGTGGCGATTATGGCAACACCCCCGCACAAATGTTGGGGGAGGCCTATGTCCAGAAGTGGACGTCTTTCGGCTGAAATTATGAATTAATGAATATTTAGGTTAATGTATTTACCTACGTGCCTGCGTCGCCAGAAATATATGGTTAATTATAAAAACAACTATATTTTCCGTAGAGGTAGACCTGGGTAGACATACAAGTATCATGCATCGTCATTTCGCCGGGTACAAATCAAAACTTGCGCACTGCTACTACAGATTCGTAACGAAACCTAACAATAATTTGGTCGTCCTGGGGTTCGTTGTATAATGTATAATACGACCTGGACAACGAACTCATAGACCGGGTAACAATCCCTCTTTATAAGACTGGTTGTCAAACTTTTGAGCTTCTGACTTAGAGCAAATGCTCTAAGGCTGCTGACTACCCGTAGCGACCATCTACGAATGACAGCTGGGGACAACGGCCTAAATGATTTATGGTAAACCGTGTCGGGCGCGAGCCGTGCCATGTACGGTCAGTGCTCTGCATTACCTGACTCATAAAGAATTAGAGAGGAAAAGGAGTCGGGTTATGCAGGTCACTGACTTTACGAGGCGCAGGCGGGCATGGATCCAAAACTTAAAGAACATTTTATATGAAGCAGTTCATGTTTCACCGGCAACATCCGTGTCCCGTCCGAGTCTTGGTCCTACACACGGACACGGCTCGTGACAGTCTAGCTTAAAGCACGGAGGGGTCTGAATATGTAATGGATGGCCCACGAACCAACCGCGGCAAGCATAGCCTTAATTTTAATCGAACCGTGCAGTTGTTATTATTTCCTTATTTTGTTCAAAGATAAGTTAGATTTCTATATTATATTGAAGTTTTATTGTCTTTGCCGTCTTAAAGAGAACAGTTAATGACAAATGTCACATAGACACTTCTTTTCGCACAAGTTATGTTGTGATTATTAATAAACCTGAAACGAACATAATAACAACATCCAATTCTCAGATACAATGCTTCATAATTTATGGAGTAATTCAGCAGTCGGTTGAGAAATCGTCAGGACTCAGGACGCGCTGTATTATTAAATAATTGTGTTTCTTCGTGTCTGGACCTTTTCCCGGGATTTAGCTATTCAAGGAACATATACTCAGGAGTAGTTGTTTATCACGTTCTCCCCGTCTTAAGAGGGCAGTGCTCTGGGACCTAGGTTTTAACCCAGTCAACTGGAATAATTCATTTTTTTTATTTCACATCACAAATGTATAAATGGAATAAGTCACTGAGAACTTGGTAAATCTCAATCCCAATCTTGGTAATACAAGTCCTCAGTTCTAAGGGTTTTTCCCCTGTTTTGTGTTTTTTAAATAATCTTACAATGCATACTTTAGTATAAAAGTACCGTAACTGGCCGTTTTAGTCTCATTACCTTATAGGCGACGGCCTAAGAAGGCAGTCCAGCAGTGCTATTCTGTAACCATCTCACTGTGAAAACTTAAGTGAAGTGAGCGTGGAGTGAACTGTCAGTGAGGGATTGACACTGTTAACAACTCACTTCACGCTCACTTCACCTACGATTACACGGTGAGATTTTTTCAGAATAGATCGGCTGGTTAGCTGTTGACAATATTATCCACTTTTACGGATTATTTGGATATGCGTTATCTATCTTCTTGTTTTTAATTTTTAAAAGAAATATAGATAAAATATATAAAGATAAAAACACCCGTTCATTCATAGGACAGTTTTACCTCTCTAGATGTAACGGCTCAAAATAAAAATGGACACCTATAACATTCACTGCACCCGCCGAGTTTGGGTATTCGTGCTATCAATGCTGATAGTTCTGGACAGCTTCTTTCACGTTTATGTTTACTACAATCTACTGCAAAGTCCCGAAAAAAGAAGAATTTATGATGTAAATGCGGTACGGAATCCTAAGAACGTGACTTTTTATTATAAATATCCGTTGGTAAACGGGTCGGAAGCGTCTATGGGTAAGTTGTGTTAAAGTATCTGTTAGTTGGACGTAACTTATTGGTCACACGACAGTTTCTTAGCTCGGACCGTAATCGGCTAGATCTGAGAGCGGGCGAGCGGGAACTAGATCAACTGTTCTGTAGGAGCGTCGAGTCGGCACTTACAGCGCTGGTCACCTGCACTGGACCTCCCCCGGGTAACCGGGGGTCTCACTTGGTGGGGGCTGACAGCTGTGATGTCGTGAAGAAAGCCGCGCTGACATTTATTTATTTATTTGTAGTTAATTAAAACGGTACAACACCAATAACATTAATTATAGAAGCATAAAAAAAAGATTAATATTAATATATTTTTGTATAAATGATATACAGATTCAATTTAATTTAATTTAATTTTGCGTTGTTAAAAGTAACATGGAACAGTGGACTCCCTTCCCAGAATACCAGACATATACGCATAATTTTTCTCCATTCATCCAAACGTCGTAGACCAGCGTCAAGACATACAAGCATCGCGGCGCGCCTACAGAAATACACATAGCAATCACTTACATGGGCGCGTTAATATACGCGTACACTGACTAGCCGAGATAGGCGCATTTATTGAGGGGCCCGTATTAACGCAGCCAGGGAGCGAATGCTTCGGCTCCGGTCTGATCAGGGAAATAATTACTTCATCATCATCATTGGCAGCCTTGTTCCACCAACTGCTGAATATAGGCCTCGTCCCTTATTGATTTGATTGATTGATTTTTAAAGGTCTTTATTAACAGAAAGGATAACAAGTTAGCAAAAAGATCATAATAATGTTAAATAAATAATATAACTTAATTAATATAAATATAAATAAATCACGTATTATGACATGTTTGATTGTCAGTGTGACTACTAATTTGTAGATACTTATAAGACTGTACTGATATGTAGGGTTTGCAGACCCACATTTTTTAATTTGTGTTACCCACGCCCCCCATTTTTAATTACTGCCAGGGTTGCGAGTTTGACTGAAATGGATATCGTGGCCCTGGCACACAGGCAACTGAAGGAACCCGTGTTCCTTCAGAACACGAGCGTGCGAGCGTGCGTACGTGTTTGTCAGAATTTTACTGACTTTTATTTACCCGTGTGGGTCAGTCCGTCAAATTCTTCTGACACGCGCTCCCGCTCGGCGCAGAGCGGTAGAAGTTATTTGAGAATTTTCCTATCAAAAAAAACAATAAGGCTTCCTTTTTTAATAATTTTGAAATTATCAAACTGTTACATTATTATTAAGTATTGTAGAATAATTATTAAAATAAAAGAAAAACATATGTTTAGGAATTTTTTCATAATTGTAATGTACCAAGGTGAAAGTTCCCGGTCGACCACTTTCCAACCTTATTACTATGGGCATAAGGGCGAAAAGTGGTCGACCGGGAACTAACTCGGTTGTACATCATTCCTCCCTTATTAAATAACCCAATTAAAATGTTGATAATAAAAATATTAATATTATTGCGGGATAATTGCGTAACAGGCAATACGTTTAATTTTGACCATTCAACAACATTCACTGCGTCATTTACGTTATCGAGCAGACGAATTTCTCAAACATATCAAGCAATGGAGTAGCAATTTGCTTCAAAATCTTTCGGATTGTAATTGAAAGTGTATTACGGTATTAGGGTGGTCTAACATGTGTTATTTGGAAAGTCGGTAAATGCGTCGCGGTATTAAACACACATGGGGCAATGGAATAAATCAGGTATTAAATTGCTGCGAGCACCAACCAAGAAGTTATGATAAATTATTATGAGACAAGCGATCAGATTTTCAATCGGCAAAAATGATGAACTTCCATAGAACCCTTAATTATTTAACCCTTTTAGGAGATGAATTTCCAAAAATGTGTTATTAGTGCTCCCCTTCGTTATAAAAACGAACTTTTGTGCAACAATTTGATGCTCCTAGACCCAGCGTTTCAGGCCTGTTGTACACGGCGCGGTTTCTTTATGGTATGGCGCGCTGGCCGCACCGTAGAATAATCGTGTGAGCTTGTATGCGGGCGGGACGACGCATACCGCGGCGGCGCCGCCGCCGTGCCGTAGTGCCGCCGTGTCTGTCAACAAGCTTCCATAGTGATCCATAGGGCCTTATCACACTGGGGATTTGCGAGCGTGATTCCAGCGAGGCGATTGTTTAACGAGTTCACCACGAATGCGCAACGTGTCTGCCACGAGTGCCCAACGTGTTCGCAAAGAATGCGCGACGTGTTCGCCTAGAGTGCGCAACGTGTTCGCTTGGAGTGCACAACGTCTTCGCCACGAGTGCGCAACGTGTTCGCCAGGAGTGCACAACGTGTTCGCCACGAGTGCGCAACGTGTTCGCTAGGAGTGCGCATAGTGTTCGCCACGAGTGCGCAACGTGTTCGCCAAGAGTGCGCAACGTGTTTGCCAGGAGTGCGCAACGTGTTCGCCACGAGTGCGCAACGTGTTCGCTAGGAGTGCCCAACGTGTTCGCAAAGAATGCGCGACGTGTTCGCCTAGAGTGCGCAACGTGTTCGCTTGGAGTGCACAACGTCTTCGCCACGAGTGCGCAACGTGTTCGCCAGGAGTGCACAACGTGTTCGCCACGAGTGCGCAACGTGTTCGCTAGGAGTGCGCATAGTGTTCGCCACGAGTGCGCAACGTGTTCGCCAAGAGTGCGCAACGTGTTTGCCAGGAGTGCGCAACGTGTTCGCCACGAGTGCGCAACGTGTTCGCTAGGAGTGCGCATCGTGTTCGCCACGAGGGCGCAACGTGTTCGCCACGAGGGCGCAACGTGTTCGCCACGAGGGCGCAACGTGTTCGCCACGAGGGCGCAACGTGTTCGCCACGAGGGCGCAACGTGTTCGCCACGAGTGCGCAATGTGTTCGCTAGGAGTGCGCATCGTGTTCGCCACAAGTGCGCAACGTGTTCGCCAAGAGTGCGCAACGTGTTCGCCAAGAGTACCCAACGTGTTCGTCTGGAGTACGCAACGTGTTCGCTAGGAGTGCGCAACGTGTTCGACAAGAGTGGGCAACGTGTTCGCCAAGAGTGCGCAAGGTGTTCGCTAGGAGTGCGCATCGTGTTCGCCAAGAGTGCCCAACGTGTTCGCTAGGAGTGCGCAACGTGTTCGCCAAGAGTGTCCAACCAGTCCAACGTGTTACAATGACAATAAACGAATTTTTCTTTGTAAAGCTTTCTTTTCATTATTTTTCTTTCTTTCTTTCTTTTCTTTCTTTTTGCGGTAAAAAACGTGTGTGTACAACGGGCCTAGGCGGTGTCTGTCAGTCAGTGAATGAATATAATTAATAAATGTAAGTTTATATAATAAACTATAGGTGACCCCAGAGAGACGCTGTTTGAGTATCAATTATTCGTACAAAATTGACATAAAAAATGCACTTTCTGTTTCCCCGGACTTTTTAAATTTTCCCGGTAACATTTCAATTTTACCTTTCCGTAATAACCTAATTCGGACTATTACGAACATTTTAAAATAAAAAATGGCCAAATCGGTCCTGCCGTTCTCAAGAGATGCGCTTACCAACGAACACCATTTCATTTTAGAAGGTTTTATTTTCAGATTATAAAATTGGGTATAACTCCTCATACTACTGGTTCACATCGATGAAACATCTGTTCAAGGACATTAGTAAGTTAACAAATTTTATTTTGCTTTCATTCCTGAACACTTTTTTTTTTAATGGCCGCTTCCTTTTAAAATACGAATTTCATTCTTGACGCGACGACACAGTCAGCGGTAAAATCACATATTTATGAAGACCGACTCCTCCTTTTTTGAAGTCGGTTCCATAATACTATTTGTCATTATAGGCGCAGACGCAGCGCCGAGACGTCCAAGGAACGTGCCTATGTGCAAATTAAATACTTATTTAGGTAAGTTTTATGGCTGCAAGGTTTAAGCCATGTCAAAATATAAATCTTGTTTTGTAATAAGGCGGTAGAAGTCTAGTAAAGTATGGGTTCCCAACCAGTCAACCGAGAAGACAAACACGCGTGATTTTTTCGGTAACACACACGGATTTTATGTGACTAATATGACACTTTCAACGATACCTTGCATGTCAAATACGACGAGGTGTTTAGGAGTTATGAGTAAACTAAAATATCTACTCATGCATACATATAAGCCTGGTGAAATCATAACCCTTCTTTGGCTTTGCCGGTGTCGGGTAAAAATATCGTACAATCAGCGCTGTGTGAACGGCTGCCGAAGGTAGTTAGAAAAAGATGGAAAAAATTAAGAAAAGAAAATAAAAAAATTTTATTAAAAAATAAAATAATCAACTTCAAAAAGCAATTAACTCAAAATCAAAAACCCAACAAAACGAAATCAAAAGTAGGTACGAAACAAATTAGACACGGACGGATTAGTTACGTATTTTTCGGGTGACCACTGAAAATCAGCGCTGTGCTGTGGATCCCCCATATCACAGCATCATGCTGAGTAAAAGCCTTCTTGTCACAGTCCTGACGTGCAGCTGTTTTTTGTGCTCATGATTATAGGTATTAAAGACGTGTTTTGTGTAATGTCTACCTACTCGAGTTTATTATATTTTCGTATGCACGTGTTTCTGTGACAAAAAAAGGCTCGTATAGACTGGTGCGAATATCGCGGGCGCGACGCGACACTAAATAGCACAATTTCTATGTCGCTGCCTGTCGCGCCCGCGATGTTGCATGAGTCTGTAACAGCTTTAAAATGATTTTTCTTTCTTATTCTTCCTTTTTCCTAATAAAGAAAAAAAAATATGAAAATGGAATATATAATAATGGAAATGGTATAAAACGATTCTTATTGTCTAACCAAGTCAGGAAACTGTCTTACAATCACGTTGGTACCTACTGCTTCCTGAGAACCTTAATAGCTGTACCTACTTAAGTACGGGATCCGACATTTAAATGCTCCCCCCGGATCCGGCATATAATGCTCCCCCCCCCGACCTTGCCCCCGCCCGCCCACGCGGAGTAAGTAGTCTTAAACATAGTCCTGCTACAAGTCCCCTCTTGTACAGTAATCAGTAGCGCCCTAAGCCTAGGTTCGAGTCTCACTGTGGGGCTCCCTTGGCTTGTATAATTATTATAACCTGATGAGAGGCCCTTCAGGCCCCGCCAAAGCTCGGTGAAGCAGTCAAGGCTCTCCGGAGCCAACTGTATAGGCCCATACTAAAAAAAAAAAAAAAAACTTTTATATCTGTAATATTTATGGTGTACACACGGCTACACATCAAGCTATACATTTCCAGTATAAGCTGATCTCGCATTGTGTGGGATTTCTAAACAATGAGAGGTCAGCGTATACTGGAAATGCATAGCTTGATGTATGTGTAGCCGTAAGTACACCATAAAAATTACAGATATAAAAGTTTTTTTTTTTTTTTCAGCACATCAAGGTACTGCAATCTATCAAATTTCTTTAAAAGATTTTCAACTTTATCGTAAAAGCATAAGGTTCAAGGTTGATTGGGAAAATTTTACAGTTTCGGGTAGCTTGACCTGCTGGCGTCTGTACTCATGATAATAAAGAGTATTCTATTACTCGTGTATTCTAATGGCCCAACGAGTTTTTGGAATACGTATCTACTTAGGCTTTGTAGCTCTGTCACTCAAACCTGTGTGACCGTCTTCTTCTAAATTTTGATGTGGCCATATTAGGACGAAAGCGCCAATGTCAATTTGTACAGACGCCAGCACATCAAGGTACTACAATCTGTCAAATTTCTTTAAAAGATTTTCAACTTTATCGTTAAAGCATAAGGTTCAAGGTTCATTGGGAAAAGTTGACAGTTTCGGGTAGCTTGACCTGATGGCGTATGTACGTTGATATAAATATGATTCGTGATCTTAACAAACAAATGTATGAACTTAGGGAGTTGTATTGAGGATTTTAATTGGATTAGAATAAAGGAGCTCGTGGCTAAGTAATAACAGCCACACGGGTAGATCCATCAGGTTAAGCTACGCTTGCCGGGGTTGGTCCGTGGATGGGTGACCATCTTTACATACCGAGACTCCTCCGTGCCTCGGAAAGCACGATAAGCCGTTGGTCTCGGCTGTTATTCGTGTATCTTTGACAGTCGTTAGGGGTCATCAGAAGCCCAAAAGTCTGACAACCAGTCTTACTAAGAGGTATCGTATTACCCAGTTACTGGATTGTGGAATTCAGATAGGCAGTCGCTCCATGTAAAATACTGGCATTCAGCTGCATCCGGTTAGACTGGAAGCCGACCCCAACATAGTTGGGAAAAAGCTAGGCAGATTAAAATTGATTGATAATTTTAATTATTATAATTCATCATCATCATTTTCCTGCCCTTATCCCAATTGATTTGGGGTCGGCGCAACGTGTCCCTTTCTTCCATACGTCTCGGTAGTCACTCCCTTTCTAGCCATATCATCTTTCACACAGTCCATCCATCGTTTCTTTGGTCTTCCCCTACTCATATAGCCATCGACATTCATACTCAAAACTTTCTTCATGATATTTTCCTCATTCCTCCGCATCACATGCCCATACCATGACAACCGATTTCCGCACAACTTTTCAGTCACCGGTGCCACTTTCAGACTTCCTCATATGTACTCATTTCTTATTATATCCATTCGTGTCACACCACACATTCCTCTTAGCATTCTCATCTTAGCTACATGCAATCGCCTTTCATTTTAATTATTATAATTCTGTAAGTAAATACCTATTTGTTACGGTCGCCAATCATATTTTGATCACAACCTGACACTGACCTGCAAATTGCAAAAAACGTAAAGAGAATTTCGCGGTCTACCTTGACGTATCCATAATAACAGCGGTACTTTGACATTTTTCTAGAGCCAATATTTGTGAACAAGACTGAACCAGAACTAGATTGGATAGAGCAACAGAATACTGACGTGACAGTGGGGGGCTACTACGTGCCTGCAAACTGCAATCCTATTAACCGAGTGGCTATCATAATTCCTTACCGGTACGTTTATTTCATCTCTTTTTCAGTTTTCAGTACCGCTGACACGCCCCGCGTGCTTTTGTAAATTCCTCCTCAGGTGCCGCTGACCTCCTCAGGTGCCGCTAGTTGTTTTGCAACTTTCAGTAACATTTTAATAATAAAGCTGTATTTCCTATTTGAAATCACAGTGTAGAATAATAACGCGATACATTGATGATTTTTGTGGTGGCCCGTGCAAAAAAGGTTTTATATCAAATCAAATCAAAAGTCATTTATTCAAACTAGGCTGAGAATCAGCACTTTTCGAACGTTAAAAATTACATAAGACAGTCCCCCAAAAACGCCCACCCTTCACCACTTCCTAGTGCTTTAGCTGGGAAGAAGAAGTGGCGCAACAAACTCCCCAGCAGCACAGCTGTCTGTTCAGATATAAAACTTGAATCTATACAATAAAATGTAAAAGAATTTGCATTACGCAACACAACATTAAATTATTTGCCTTATGTTAGCTAGCACACGCCACTATACCAAACAAAAAAAACATAAAAATCGTCGAAAACTATACTCAAGCAGAAATAACGTAAACAGAACGTACCTAAATAAAAGCCTCCAGGCATAATGGGCGTGCCCGCCCACACAAAGCTATAGCTGCAACTCGAAGTCAAAAATGATAAACTAGCACCATCGTAGTAAAATAAAAAACACTTAATCATTAATAACAATAATAAAACCATGGTCAGCAAGACGACCAGTCACCACAAGCAGCACCCGTTCACGAGCATAACGCAAAGATCAGCCATCACCCCCCTCGCCATATTTGAGGGAAGGAGGCAACCCGACCCCCGACGCTACCGCAAGCAGTGACATCTAAGGGAGCATGACGAACTTGCTGCCGGTTGCTCAGGCAAGAATAATATAATCAATTGTCTAGGTCGCTAGCTAACCACTTATTGCAATACAACTCATAAAAAAAAAAACATTTTCATGAGTACCTATATTATGTCACTAATAAATAAAAATAAATTGACTTAGTCAAATAAAAATAAACAATTATATGAACTCATATAACCTGTCAGTAGGTACGCTAATTCTGGAGAAAGAACATGAACATTGTCTTGAGTTAATCACAGCGACCAACTATTCTTATCGTTTAAGTAGTCATTGATATGCCTTTGAACAAAGATTGGATTTAACTTTAACTTTAAACGCATTAAAAGGCAAATCTGACAAAGAAGAGGGTAGCTTGTTATAAAAAGTTATACCAAGTCCAACAAATGAGTTATGAACCTTATGAAGCCGGTGAAAAGGAGCACGTAATTTATCCTTATTTCTGGTGTTAATATTGTGAATATCACTGTTTTTAGTGTATAAGTGTATATTTTGCCTAACATATAAGATGTTGGCGAAGATGAATTGTGATATTGTGATGATTGTGATATGTTGCTAAAATAATGTTTAATGTGAAAAATTAATGAATGAATTTGTGTGAATGTGTGAAAAATGAGTGTTTGTATTGCATTATAATAAACCAGCTATTGCCCGCGGCTTCGCCCGCGTGGAGGTGGAAAATTATATCACGGGAATGTACTACCGGGATAAAAAGTATTCTATGTCCTAACTCAGGCCATGGTCTACCCATGTGCCAGATTTCATCCAAATCCTTGCAGCCGTTTTAGCGTGAAAGCGTAACAAACAAACTCATTTTCGCAATTCAATCATAATTCGAAAGACACGTGACGCCATCTATCATCATTAGAACGTTATTGTTGTTTTCCTTGGAAACAGTACTTTTTTTCGGGATGAAAGGTACCCTATGTCCGTTTCTGTACACCTGACAACGTATATGCAAAATTTCAGGATGATCGGTTCAGTGGTTTAGGCGTAAAAAGGTAACAAACAAACAAACTTACTTTTGCGCTTTTTTCCTAAACATATAGGATAAATGCATTATCTGCATATGAATATTACTTATTTGTGGGCGGGAGGACCGCATTGTGCGTCCAAGCCTGCATCTAGTTATTGCGGAATTAACTAAATATTTTTACATAACATTTTACCTTAATGGATTTCCGAAAAGTAACGCTTGATTCCATAATTAAGTAATATCACTATGCAGTGCCGCTTATCCGCGAAACGTGTTTGTTGTAATATGTATGCGGCACCTGTTAAAAAAAACAGTAATAAACTGTACTAAAATATTATTTACTTTTCACCAAAAATAAAGTACCTACTGATTATGAATATACTGTTTTCACTGACATCCAGCTATACCTCAATCCTGCCAGGCTTACGAGTTTGTCCGGAAGGGATATCGGGGCCCTGGCACACAGGCATCTGAAGGATCACGGGTGGGTTTTAGTCAGTAAAAGTCTGACACGCCCCGCTCCGCCCAGAGGGGGAGAAGTTATTTGATAAACTCCACCCAAAAAAAAAAAAGCTATACCTCAATAGAAAGTTTCATCTACTACGTAGAATGTAGAACATCGTGCATGCACCTGGTCATGATGGGCGCGGTGATTCAGCTAATGTTAATTTCAGAACTCTTTTTTTGGGACGTAGTTAATAGATAATTGTTACCAGAATACCTTTTAGATACTAGTATTAAGTTATAGTTAGTTCTGCCACCTCAGTATTCATAGAATGAGTGTTTTCAGCGATGAATGCTAAGTGATGGGACGACAGAAATAGAGCTTCAATACATTTAATTTAAAAAATCCTCGTCTATTTGGTGAGGCTTACGAAGCCTTCAAAATTAGTGCTAAATTTATGAGCTGCGTGAGTAGCACTAATGAGTTATGCACCTACCTACTTAAAAAAAACTTTGAATACTGTTTATTTTTCCGACATACTGCTTATTTTTACATCACTATATATTATATTAATATATTTTTATATCACCATTTCACAGAAAAATGATAAAAGCACCTGTACCACAAAACTTAAACTCACACTTAGGCAAAGCGCCCAATGATGGTCCCTCAAAGCAATGCCAGCAATGTGAAATTCATAGTGTAAAATAGGAATTTAGCTTAGTAGTGTCACTTGTTTATCACAATAAATGATTTTAAAATTAATTACAGCCAACAAAATTACTTATCGATGGTAGGTACTCGTAATACCTCCATAGACTCGATTTACTACCCTAGAAGAGTTTTTACAGTTTATAACGGCACAGTTTGGCATACCCTAGAAGAGTTTTTACAGTTTATAACGGCACAGTTTGGCATACCCTAGAAGAGTTTTTACAGTTTATAACGGCACAGTTTGGCATACCCTAGAAGAGTTTTTACAGTTTATAACGGCACAGTTTGGCATACCCTAGAAGAGTTTTTACAGTTTATAACGGCACAGTTTGGCATACCCTAGAAGAGTTTTTACAGTTTATAACGGCACAGTTTGGCATACCCTAGAAGAGTTTTTACAGTTTATAACGGCACAGTTTGGCATACCCTAGAAGAGTTTTTACAGTTTATAACGGCACAGTTTGGCATACCCTAGAAGAGTTTTTACAGTTTATAACGGCACAGTTTGGCATACCCTAGAAGAGTTTTTACAGTTTATAACGGCACAGTTTGGCATACCCTAGAAGAGTTTTTACAGTTTATAACGGCACAGTTTGGCATACCCTAGAAGAGTTTTTACAGTTTATAACGGCACAGTTTGGCATACCCTAGAAGAGTTTTTACAGTTTATAACGGCACAGTTTGGCATACCCTAGAAGAGTTTTTACAGTTTATAACGGCACAGTTTGGCATTTTTATGTCACGATGACACAACTACACGGTCACGACGACGCGGTTGGCGCAGTGGTTAAGCGATTGACTGCTGCGCTGCGTGTCGCGGGTTCGATTCCCGCACGGAACAAATATTTGTATGACCTACAAGTGGTTGTTCCGGGTCTGGCTGTTTGTGTATGTGAGTTTAAATGTTTGTAAACGCACCCACGATACAGGAGAAATTCCTACTGTGGGCAACGTTTTTAAAAAATAAAAATAAATAAATAAATAACTCGCCACTGGCAGGATCGAACACAAACTAATGTAGTAGCGTGCCAAGTTTGCGAATTTGGCTAATTTCGGGCACGCTTGGTCGGGGACGGCTTGTGGTATCTAGCCCACTCTAAATCTGTGCATAATAATTTTATTATACTTTATTTCTTGTACAAAAGTCAACCCTAGCGGCACCCTTAAAAACTTCATGAAAATAGAGGTGGCAATGAAAGTGTTAATAATAGGTCTAGTGAAGAAGTTCTTTCAGGGAAGTACCTTACTATCACCAAACCTATTTCCAGCTCTAGCCAGCGTTGCTGTGTAGGCCGCAGTAACTACACAGTGACAGTCATTAGGGTTCGTCAGAAGCCCAGAAGTCTGACAACCAATCTTACCAAGTGGTATCGTGTTACCCAGTTACTGGGTTCTGGAGGTCAGATAGGCAGTCTCTCTATGTAAAATACTGGTATTCAGCTGCATCCGGTTAGACTGGAAGCTGACCCCAACATAGTTGGGAAAAGGCTAGGCAGATTGATTGACTTGCCAGTGGACACTTCGCTTGTGATAGCAAAATATCTGCGATGCTTCTGGCATTGTGTTGCCATTAATTAAGGCCGGGTGTTCCCGTTTTTGCATGTTTAAGAACTTTGTTTTGATAGGCAAATTATTACATTTAGAATCTGAAAAAAATATAATATTTCAGATACATTCTTTCTCCATAGGTTGTACCCGATCAATATACGATACAATACAATTTTCTTAATAGAAAAAAATACCGAACTAAGCTCGATTTGCAGGTTTTTTACAAGCCAAATTCCATTTTAAACGAGTGCTATTACTCCTTTTTTTCTATAATTTATATCAATATATAGGTAATTAATTTAGGAATCGACTCTGCCGGATGGTTTTTTTTTATTGCATTTATAAATTTTTTGATCGATTATTCAAGTGGTTTTCGATCCGCGCGTCGCTTGCCAGTGTCTGCCAGTATGCCAGTGTCCAAGTGTACAAAGTAAGTACCAAGGTAAGACCTATGCCAAATTTTTGCGCGCGCGCATTTTTTCTGCTGCGTAAAGAATAAATAATATTAATTTTAAGTAATTATTGTTTTATAGAACTTTTAGAGGCCACAGTTAAGATTTTATTTCTGTCTTTATTTCTCTTTGAGTAAATATTTGTACGAGTATATAACTTTTAAGACAATATTTTTGTGATTGTTTTGTGAAAATGGCAAACAAAAATTATAAATATAGGACTAAATCAAGGTTGAAGGTAAAAAAAATCGCGAAAGAAATATGGTAAGTTATATTTTGTATTCATTTATCCCTATTGAGCAAAGTCACAGTATTACAATAATTATTATTTTCGGCCCATGTACTTACGCTTAGGTACTTAGCTGTCCACGCAAATTTTGACTTTCGAGCACGCGAGATCCCCGCCGTTGCTCTAGGCAAGTACATTCGTTTCACAACTGTATGGACTGTAAAACTGTGCCACAGTCTAAATATAACATCAGTAGGTTCAAAGAGAGTTAAAAGCCTACTGTTTTTCTTTTACTTACCTACCTTTATTGTTTTAAGTAGTTAATATGTCCTGCTCTGATTAAATTGTTTTAATATCCCCAATTTTATTGTTTCATTTCAAAAATTAATCGAAATAAAAAAGGCTTATTTGTTCGGAAAAAAGCACAGAAGAACAGTAAGTACTGTCTTTATTTTCTTGATAATCGGAATCCTCAGAACAGAATAAATAGTAGTACCTACTTTACAAGCGGACAGAAAATCACCCCCGAACAATAGTATAAAGTATAAAAACCGGCCAAGTGCGTGTCGGACCACGCACAATGAAGGGAATTTATCCCTAAAACAAACTTAACATTGACGTTGAAAAACATGTTCTCCCATACATCGATACACGCCACGTTTAATTATCCAACTGAAAATTTAAGTTTGTAATCGCATTTTTTTTTATGTGATTAAACTACAAGTTAACAATTTTCGGATTTTTCCTTTACTTGTGCTGTGAGACCTTGCTTCTGCCCAAATTTCATGATTCTTGGTCAACGGGAAGTACCATATAGGTTTTGATTTATGTGCGAGATATTCGCATTTTTTTTTTTATGTGATAAAACTATCAATTTACAATTTTCGGACTTTTTTCCTTTACTTGTGCTGTGAGACCTTGCTTCTGCCCAAATTTCATGATTCTAGGTCAACGGGAAGTGCCATATAGGTTTTGATTTATGTGCGAGATATTCGCAATTTTTTTTTATGTGATAAAACTACTAATTTACAATTTTCGGACTTTTTTCCATTACTTGTGCTGTGAGACCTTGCTTCTGCCCAAATTTCATGATTCTATGTCAACGGGAAGTACCCTATAGGTTTTGATTTATTTGCGAGTATCGAAATATGTCGCAATAATGTCACTTATATCGCCGTATATTTTATTGCGTTGACTTGGAAGCTTGATTTGTTTAGAGCTTCAAGGGACCATATACTTACGTATTTGATATTAATTTCAACTTGATACCTCTACGTGTTCCTGAGAAAAATGGTCTTGATAGACTAACAGACAGATAGACAGACGGACAACGAAGTGATCCTATAAGGGTTCCGTTTTTTCCTTTTGAGGTACGGAACCCTAAAAATGGCGAAACTGACACCTATTTCATTCTTGCAACGGTTCACATTCCATTGGGTACCTATTATTGTCTCCAAACCGGTCTTGAGCACTGAAAATTCACTCCGTGCGAATAATAAAAATTTATGGAGCCGGCCACGCGCAACCACGGCAAGCGGTGAAATTTTGTGCGTGGGCGCCGGCTCTCGACTACCAGCCGATCTATTCTGAAAAAATCTCACCGTGTAAACGTAGGTGAAGTGAACTTGAAGTGACTTGTTAATAGTGTCAATCCCTCACTGACAGTTCACTCCATGCTCACTTCACCTAAGTTTTCACGGGTATATATCTTATATATATATATTATATATCCTATACCAGAGTATAGGAATTTCACAGATCGAAGAGTTATTTCGCCTATAAACATCCCCATATTTTCTTCAAAATATTTTAATCAACTACAAAATAAAGTTTATAAGAAATGGGAAGAAACTGCAAATAATAATATTAGGACGTTGGATAATGTGTTTCATAGCAGTAAGAAAAATGTAATCAATATTAACTATAATTTATGTGACAATATTATGACACATCATTTTTTTTTCGCAATTTGTATTATTTTTAACTATCCCTATTTTTTGAGACAACTTTGATATAGTTTTTTTTAAGTAGCGCTACATCACAAACTTCATTCAAAGCTTGAAAGCTGAAAATGAAACTATAACTTTATTATTTAATAATAATATCAATCACTTACGCTAATCATTTAAGCTATTTTTATCATTAATTTGTTTATACCGTTGGAATACTGTTCAGTTTAGACTGTGGCGCGCGAACACTCGGAACTCGATCTTTGCGGCGGCGCGCGGCGGCGCGGCAGCGACGTCCGCGCGTAAGTACCTATTGCGCTTGGGACACCCGGCCCATAAAACAATTTTTACATATTTATTTATTTTATTATTTATGTACACAAGAGAGATACGACATAATTATAATATTAGTACAAAGGTACTACAATACATTACAACAATAATGTTGTTTTTTTTTTAAACAAATATAACAAAATAAGTTGACCTACACGACACGCTTACCTAAACTGTGATACTTCGCTCGGCTATGGGTTCATGTAAGTTCACGCCGGCGACGTAACCGCACGGCTCGCTTCGCGTAGTTTTAAATACCTACTTCGCTTGGTCTACCTGGCCTTAAGGGTGCTACTCGTATCACAAAAAAAAGTTTTTCGTCAATTTCTTATCTAATTGTGGGAAAGCTTGAAATAATTGAAACATTAAGTCTGTGTAACTATAAAAGTACAGTTTTCGTGGTGATAAACCATTCGTGTCAGTCTCAGCACCTGTTAATAGTTTCATCACTTTTGCGCTCTCGAAAATATAGCTTATTTTGCCGTTCATTTACTTACTGAAGATATTGTATACTCATAAAATAAATTTTTCATTTTATCACAAAGATAGCTGACACACACTGGGCAGTGTGTGATTTTTAAATTTCTTGATAGGGTTTGTTAAATAATAGGAAAAAAACATTACCGACAGTGTTTTTTAAAAAAATGTAGGTTTTTTCATCATTATTTTCTGAGACTCTTTGTAACATTTTGATATTTCTTTTTGCTACCTTTTTGAGTTGAACATGTCTGCTTACATACAATATTTTGAATAACTAAATTCATGTTATTATATTGAAGAAAATTGTTCCTAAACTCAACACGATATCGTCAACTTTGTGTGAAGAGGCAACGGAAATTATTTTTTACAATATTATAAACCAACATTTTCTAATAAAAAAATGCTACCAATGGAGATAAAGGAGTAATCTATCTGTGGCAATCATTAGTTACATTTGGTCTAGTTAAATTTTGCCGCAACATGTACCGATTTTTTTTTGTCAGATTTTGTGATAGCGTCCTTAATTTTTTTCTCAGAGATCGTCCAGCGAGTCTCCTTGTTCTCCTCAGTTACCTTCACCCATTACTGAAGAAGCAGCTTCTGGAGTACAGAATATTTGTCGTTGAACAATATGGTAAGTTTTGTCTGTACGTTGAGTAGTAGAACCCTGCAGTTGCTCGTCCGGGAATGTATAGTCGACCTCATAATTACATTATCACTCTATGGATGAATGTCACTTGCACTTTATAGAACGTCAAGGTAAATTTTTGCTGTGAGACCAATATGACAGTTAGGCACCTGTCCACCGGCGACTATTGAGAAGCGAGTACAGCTAGCAACTAAAAACGCGTTGGCATGCAACGCGTTTACCAAGCGTGAGTCTCCTCAGCGAGTAATCACTTTGATAGCTTTTCTCGCTGCCACAAACAAGTACTCGCCGGCGATGTGAACAGACAGCGATCAACTATTAAATATAAGCGCAGCTGCTGGACGTGCCGACCGCGCGCATTAATCTGCTTCAGCGCGCACTGTGCACGCTCAACAGTTGCAGTGTAGCGAAATTGACTTGTTTTCTTGTTCACTGAACGACTTTACTCTGATGAGCTCTAGGGTTTTTTTTTATAATTAATATAATTTAGGTGTTGAATTTGTGAATTTAGTTTATAAAATATATAGCTACGCAGTATATTTAATAAGTAGAAAGTATGGAGTTTTATATATATATACTTAACTTTCGCATTAAGGCAACCGGTTATGATAGATTTAAGTTGTTCTAATAAATAAATAAAAATAATCAAATAAATAAGTATATCTTTTACGTGCACGGGACCTACGATCTTTTGTACGTTTCTTGAGCGAAAAAAGTTGATAGCTAGTCGCTTCTTCGTCGGCGGTGGGCCGTGGGACGGGTGTCTTACATATAATAGTTTCAATCTTAGTGAAGTTACAATTTAATTCAAGTAAAAGTGGTAAAGTAATTACGAGGTTGACTACTACACCATACAATATTTCTGCCGCCAAACAGCATTGCCATATTCCGGTTTGAAGGATCATGAAGCATTTCAGCTTTGTCTCTGTGGTGGCAATTAACCTGTGATGCCATTGATATGGCAAGGTCCATAGGCGGTGATCACGCATAATCAGCAGCCTAATTTCATAACACAGTTCGAATCATAATCGGAATCATTTTGAAGTATATTGGTAATCCATTGCTTCATATGTTAGAAAAAAATGTCTGCTCAACAACGTAAATAACGCAATGAATGTTGTTGAACTGTCAAATTGAAACCGATTCCTACGTCTTATAATGTGTTACGCAATTAGCCCGCTGATGGCCCTGCTTGTTTGACACTCAATCACAAAAAAACCGAACAAGTGCGAGTAGAACTCGCGTGGTGAGGGTTCTGTACAATGAATAAATGTTATCTACCATGTTTTTATCCCAGGAACAAACTTAACATTGCAGTTGAAAAACATGTTCTCCCATACATTCCAACTGCAAGTTTGTACGCACAATATTAGGAGATTTACCATGTTAGTTTAACACCATAGAGTTCTTATAGGTTTTCCTGTAATCTATAAGTAAAGAACTATTTTCTGAATTTTTTTTCAAAATGTTAGGCTCAGTTCGGAGATAAGTGGGGTAGTTGTAATTTTTCATCTATTTTCTTAAATAACTTTAAAACTATTTATTTTAAAATTATAAAAAAAATGAGGCCCTCACAACAAACCCTTTCTTTTGATATGGCATACGGTATAGTTAGCAAAACTTTATTTTTTTTTCTAATTTGTACCCTAAAAGTGACGTCCGTGTTTAGGTAACAGAAATTCATGTGTATCAAATTTCAACTTAATCAGTCCAGTAGATTCGGAGCAAATCGGCTGTGAAAGACGGACAGACAGACAGACACACAAGTGATCCTATAGGGTTCGGTTTTTCCGTTTGAGGTACTGAACCCTAAAAACAACTCAATTTCTCTTTCTAACCTACTTGATTGTAATTTTATTTCTCTCTTTTAACTAAAGGTTCAGAGAAATTCAACAAAGGCACTCTATACAACATCGCGTTTTTGGAGACTCAGCGGTTCGGCACTTGGAACTGTCTGATCTTCCACAACGTGGACCTGATCCCTGAGGACGAGAGGATCTCGTACTCCTGTCCAGAGCATCCGACACATATGGCACCTGCCAACGATTCTTGGGTGAATAGGTAAGACCTACTAGAAATCAGCACCCCAACATCATCCGCCTAGCCTTTTCCCAACTATGTTGGGGTCGGCTGCCAGTCCAACCGGATGCAGCTGAATACCAGTATTTTACATCGAGCGACTGCCTATCTGACCTCCACAACCCAGTTACTGGGTAACACGATATCCCTTGGTAAGACTGGTTGTCAGACTTTTGGGGTTAAGACGACCCGTAACAACTGTCAAAGATCTACAAATGACAGCCGGGAACAACGGCTTAACGTGCTTTCCAAGGCACGGCAGAATCTTGGTATGAAAAGATGGTGACCCATCCACGGACCAACCTTGGCAAGCGTAGCTTAACCTGATCGATCGACCCGTGCGGCAGTTATTATTTAGCCACAAGCTCCTCAATTGTGTACAAAATGAAATCAGCACCCCAATTTGGTAGAATTTCAATCACAATCTGACGGATTATGAAGGACATTGCTAAAAAATTACATAAAATGGACAGTTTTGAAATATGCTGTGTCAGAGATGTTTCAACAGGCCTATCTGTGTGTTGCTGTTATCGTACGCCTTATGATAAAAACTTAGACACTTTTATGGTGAGGCTCGAAAAACTATTAGAACATTTCTTTAACAAGAACTGTGTTATTTGCGGTGATTTTAATATTGACTTATCAACTGACAATAAAAAAAGAAATGACTTATTAAATTTATTAACATGTTACAACTTTAGACCTCTAATTAGTTCGACTACATTTATTCGAAATGACTCACGATCTTGTATAGACAATGTCTTCTCCAATTTGCCAGACAATTGCGTGATAAGTTGCGATGTTGACCACAATGGCTTGGCAGATGGACATGCAGGATTACTTTGCAGTACAGTATTCAGAAGTAACGAACTATGTAGGAAGATAAAAAACAGTAGTGTTGAAATTACCAAACGGATTTTTAATGCAAATACAAGAAGAAACTTTAGGAATTTACTATTAAATCAAGACTGGAGTGATTTCCGAATAAACTCATTTTTAAAGCAATTCGAAGAAATGTTCACACGCTGTTTTAGAAAAAGGAAACTGCTGGTACACTCAACGCGTAATACGCAGCTGCGCTGGGTCACTAAGGGAGTAAAGGTTTCTAGTAAAATGAAACAATTTATATGTGCTGGCAAAGGGAATAGACAAAATGACACTGTGATTAATTATAAGCAAAAATACATGGCTCTGTACAGGAAAGTAATAAATATGGCCAAAAAGCTAACAGTACAATCTGAATTAGCAAAATCAACAAACATCTCAAAAGATGTTTGGAAAGTTATAAACAAACATAGAAATAAGAGTGTCAAAAACAATACAAAAATAATTTTAAAATCAAATAATAAGATTATCTCAGAATCATTAGATATTGTAAATACCTTTGCCCAGCAGTTCAATTTTAATTTGTCAACTATTACATGCACAGTGCCTGCTATGGATATTGTACGTAAAAGTGCAAAAAGAGTAACCAATGACGTTGTCCTAGACCCTGTCACACCCTTTGAGATATTCAAAATGGTAAAAAAAATGGACGACAAAAAATCTTGTGGCTATGATGACATAAATATATCTGTAATAAAAGACAATATAGATGTACTAGCGGAACCTTTAAGCATTTTTTATAATACTCGTAAGTGTTTTGACGAAGGAATTTTTCCAGATCAACTGAAGATAGCCAAAATAATACCTGTACACAAAAAAGGATCTAAAACAGACCCAAAGATGTACAGACCAATTTCATTACTACCTATTCACTCAAAAATTCTTGAAAAGCTAATTAAAACTAGATTACTCAGACATTTTAACCTAAATGGAGTGTTAAGTAGAAGACAATTTGGTTATCAGAAAAACGTTGGGACACAAGACGCAATATCGACTCTAATTACGGATGTAGTTAGCAGATTGGATGACAAACAGAAAGTAGCTGGGCTTTTCTTAGACTTAAGTTCAGCATTTGACACGGTGGATCATAAATTACTGCTAGAAAAACTTGAGCATTACGGTGTCAGAGGCAAAGTATTGGCACTACTCACGTCATATTTAAACAACAGGAATATGTTCGTGGAGATCAAAGCACAGACAAATTCTTCTGGTAAAAAATATCCAAGTGAAGAAACATATAGGTCTCCATTGTCCCCTGTGCACACTGGCGTACCACAAGGCTCCATACTGGGTCCGATATTTTTTATCGCGTTTGTTAATGACCTTATACAACACATAAGTAGAAAAGCTGCTGGATCTATCCAGCTTGTGGTGTTTTCCGACGATACAAACGCAGTTGTTTCGGCTGACAATATACGCGATCTTAATTCCATAGTTAATCAAACCTTAGATATCTTCCACAGCTGGTTTTCTGTTAACGGTCTTAAAGTAAATGCCAGTAAAACGAATGTTATGTTTTTTCGTTCTACTTCCAGAAATAAAGATAACATTAACTGCGTCATAAATGGAGAAACAGTGAACGTGGTCCCAGTGGTTAAATTTCTGGGAGTTCACATTGATAGCCAGTTAAAGTGGAAACAAGAGCTAACACACCTAGAGAAAACAGTCAGCTCTGCGTGCTACGTACTAAGAAGTCTAAGAAACGAGGTAACCATAAAACATTTTAAAATGGTCTATTACGCATTAGTTGAGTCGAAACTGAGGTACAGCATAGGAAGTTTTGGTTACAACACTCAAAAAGTTTTTGTAATTCAGAAAAGAGCAGTCAGAACCATAGCTAGAATTCAACAGCTAGAATCATGCAAGCCACATTTTAATTACTTAAGTGTCTATATTCTATTGATGACTTATAAATTAATACAAAGGTTGAAGTAACTATATAGGTATACAGGTAACTATGTAGGTAGAAGTATTTTATTGATTCGAAATGAATAATGAATTTTTATGAATTGACTTATGAATTATGACATTTACTTTTATATTTTTTTTATTCTTGTTATTTTTTTTATTTTTATGTGATTTTGTATAATTATAATGATTTAAATATTGATTGCATGCATGTAATATGTTTAGTTATAGAAATTCAGACACGATGTGAAAATTGTTATTGAATAAATGAATTGAATACATTGCTTCTTATGTTTGAAAAATTCGTCTGCTTGACAACATAAATAACGCAATGAATGTTTGTGTTAAGCCGTTACTGTAATTGCTGTTATTAGTTCCAATTTTTTAAATATTTATATTGCAGGGACCTGCGCAGGACTAGTTTTGGCAGAGTAACCGCGATCACTCCTGAGCAATATGTAGTTGTCAACGGTTACTCTAACTTGTTCTGGGATTGGGGCGTGGAAGACGATGATTTCTATGGCAGGTAAGGTGCCCGATTGTTATCTCACCTCCTATTAGGTCCCCATATCTAAGTGGACAACGCTCCAACGCTGTTCATTTGTATAAAAATTAGCACGTTGGTTTTTTATATTTGAATGTCAATTTATTGCAAAGTGTATCTTATTTGCACTTACAATTTTATGCGGGATGATTTCATATATAAACATTATATAACAATACGCCTATTGTATTCCAGTCCGTTAACATTTAAAGTGAAAGCACGGGAATATATTCGTAAGAAGTTGACAGCATCATCCCAGCGCTGATTCGTTTTCTTCTCAACCAATCGATATTTCTCCTGACACTTTTTGTTTTGTTTTTAGGTATGTAGGGAAAGCAGGTAGGCTTCGTACAGTGGGAGCTTTCGTACAGTAGTCATATCTACACTATCCAATACGTTGCCGCGTTGATTTTTGTGTGCGTGACGCTAACTCACACACACGTGTGAACCGCGAGGTGGCGGGTCAGTGCGGCCGCCGGCTTCAACGGGACGAGTCGATACGTGTTTTCGCTCTCGGTAAGTATTTTTCATATTCACTTTTGAACAAGTTTAGTTGTTATAAGTTTTGGTCGAAATGTTAAAGTAATTTTATTTATTTTATGTAGTGATTACGTAGTTTATAACGTCAATAGTCATTTTAGGCTAACTATTACAGTTATTTTTAATTTTAATTTTATTGTGGATTTCTCTGGTTGGGGTACCTTCGTGCAGCGAAGAATGGGGTAGATTCGTACTGTACGAATGCTCCCATTCTTAACTTTGTGCCAGCAAAAATTTTAATCACTAAGTAATTGTTGTTACAGAACCATGCCGCGAATATACATAAAAAAGGGGACAAGGACAGGAGAAGTAGATGAAGATGCAATGAAGTCTGCGATGAAAGAAGTTTTGGATAAAACTTTATCAATAAGGAAATCTGCACAAAAATATGGTGTCAAGCCATCAACTTTAGAAAGTCGTCTGGCAAAATTTCATAAGCAAGAAACTGTCAATAGAGAGAATAATACACAGGTGCGTGTTTTTAGTTCCAAATTTACGTCAAATCAAGTGTTTACTATTGACGAAGAAATTCTACTGAACAAGTATATAACGCAATGCTCGAAAATGCACTATGGATTGACTATTCTACAAGTAAGGAAACTTGCTTACGAGTTTGCAAAAGTGAATAAACTACGTTACCCTTCTAGTTGGGACCATAATAATATGGCAGGAAAGGAATGGTTAGACAGTTTCCGCAGGCGTAACTCAAATTTAAGTCTTAGGAAACCTGAAAATACCAGTGCAGCGAGATCTTTTGCATTCAATAAAACTGTCGTAAATGAGTTCTTCGAAAACCTTGAAAAGGTATTGACAAAATATAATTTTACTTCTGATCGAATTTACAATTTTGATGAGTCAGGGATATCCACAGTGATGAGCACTCCTAAAATTTTGGCTGAGAAAAAGCAAAAACAAATAGGTCAACTTGTTTCTGCAGAGAGGGGCCAATTAGTTACTTTTGGAGGAATAATTTCAGCTAGTGGTAACACAATTCCGCCACTATTTATCTTTCCTAGGGTCCATTTTAAGGACCACTTTATGGCTGGCGCTCCCGAAGGCAGCCTCGGTACTGCCACAAAAAGTGGTTGGATAAATTCTGGTATATTTTTGGAGGTGTTGAAACATATACAAAAGAAATCGTTGTGTTCTAAAGATAACCCTATTTTGCTCCTGGTCGATAACCATGAAAGCCACGTTACAATAGAAAGCGTGGACTATGCGCGCAATAATGGTATTGTTTATCTATCGTTCCCACCTCACACAACACATCGGCTCCAACCCTTAGACGTTGGAGTATTTGGACCTTTTAAAGCCAAATTGAAGGTTGCGTTTAATGATTGGCATGTTAATAATCCAGGCCAAACTATCAACATATACAACATTCCGAAACTGGCAAAAGTAGCATATTTTGAGTCATTCAATGGTAAAAATATAACAAGTGCTTTTGAGAAGACAGGAATTTGGCCATTTAACAAGCTAGCTTTCAGTGACGACGATTTTGCACCCGTGAGTGTTTACCATTCTGATTCTACACCAACCCCAGACGTTGATAGGGAACAAATTATTCCTGAAAATTTGCCACCGATGTTAGAGCATGCTGCATCTTTAGCGCCACAGTTTTTAGAGTACCCACAAAGTGGACCGTCTAATTCTACAGCAGATGAAGAAGCCGGTATTTCAGAATCCCATCTTGCAGGAATAGATCTTACTCAACAAGATTTGCCGCGAAGCTCTCCGCCTACATCACCTTCCATGCTACGAAGCTCTATACCTACATCACCTTCCATGCTATCACCCAGTACTTCATATTCAGCAACTGTGCCAATCATAACTCCTGAAATAATCCGGCCCTATCCCAGGGTGGACAGAAATTTATTAAAAAAATCAAAGAAAGGAAAACTGCCAGGAAAATCGAGAATTTATACAGACACTCCTGAAAAAGCCAGACTGCAAGAAATTGAGAATAGAAAAAAGTTTAAGAAGCAAGAGCAAGAAAGGAAAGAAAGAGCTAGAAAAATGAAACGAGCACTAAAGTTACTTTCAGATGAAAATATAATAACAAAAACAACAAGACCGAAGAAAATTTTAGGGAAAGATAAACCAAAGAGACAAAAGAAAACTGATGAGAATGAAACTGATTATGAAGGTGAAATTGACTATAACGACGAGACTGATTGTGAGGATGAGGCTGATATGAGTTTGAGGGAAAGTTCTTGTTCTCCCATCGAAGAGACTTCTGAAGAAGAATCAGATATTGAAAATGAAACACCGGTTCTGACAGAGAACATCAAAGAACAGAGCTTCGTACTGGTTAAGTTTGAAAAAAAGAAAACCATTTTATATTATGTAGGGCAAGTGCTTCAAAAGTATAGTCCTATCGAGTATAAAGTATCATTTTTAAGGAAGAAACCTCAAACTTGGAAATTTGTCTTTCCCGTTACCAAGGATGAAGGGACTGTTTATTTAGCAGATGTGGTATGTTTATTATCACCATCAAAATCTGCTTCTACTGCTAGAACAGCCCAAATATTTAGTTTTAAAAAGGATCTCAGTATGTATAATATTGGCTAGTAGGTATTTAATGGTAAGAGCTCTTACCATTTATAAATGGTAAGTCTTATCAGCCTAGAGGACGGAGGGAATTTTGTTGATTTTTGAATTCCTTTATTTTTTTATTGTGTTTAAATTTGTATGGTTTAGAAGTTTTGAAAAAGACAATAATTGTTAATTAGTATTACATGAGACTGATTACTGCTTAAGTGCTTACTTTGATCTCAATAAACATTTATATTACATTTGTAAAATGGCATTTTAATTGACTGTATGAAGGTTCCCCACTATGTACGAATGCGCCCTACGCTGTGTACGAATCTACCACACGTGTGGGGTAGTTTCGTACGTTTTCCATGTTTTAGATAAGTAACCGTAGCTTCGCCGTGCTGAATAGTATCAAGGCAACACTAAACTATTTTTAAAGCTAGATAAATAGGGTACATAAAGACATTAAAAATATTTTAAAATAGTTAATAGTATTTCGTATAAACGACTAAGAATAAAAATTGTACGAATCCTACCTGCTTTCCCTATGTCGTATATATTTTTGTTTTTCAAGTTATCTATCCCTTATCATGCACCTGCAAAGTTTTATCTCTGCATCACCCTAAGGTTGACTGGTAGAAAATGGCTCAGGCATTAAGTCTGCCTTTGTACAGTATTTTATTTACTTGTGCATACAGTTTTAATAAATAAATATTCCCCGAAGGGTTAGACACAGGTGTACATCCTGCCTCCAGTACACCCACATTTTGCAAGCACCTACGTCCAATATTATTAGGGATGAGCCTATTATCATCAACTGGGCACAAATCCAGACTCAGGGCTGCCACTGAGAAATTCCAGATAACACTTTGCCCGAGCCGGGAATCGAACCCAGGTCCTCATGCACTGCCGGACTACCGCCTTGGGATCTGGAAGCAAAAGTCCTCGCGCACATTTGGGAGTGGCGCGAGGAGGCGAAACTCCGCTGCCGCGAGAAATCACGGCACAGCGGACAGAGCTCCGGTGGGATCATAGCTACATGGAAAGTGCGATTGTCGCAAGCCAGCGCCGGACACGCCACAATTGTGGTGATAAGTCCCATTTGAGGAGAGGCTAGAGAGGTGGCTCGGCGTCCTTACCTTCCGACTGACGGAGATCGTCACCGGACACGGTTGTTTCGGGAGGTTCCTGTTCAGGATAGAAGCGGGAGGAAACGCCCGGGTGTTTTACCACTGTATGGATCGCCTGGAGGACACGGTAGAGCATACGGTGGAGGTCTGCCTGGCTTGGGCTGACCACCGCCGTGTCCTCACGGAAGCGATTAGCGGCGGCGATCTCTCGCGCCCGGCTCTGTTTCAGGCCATGGTTCGTAGCGAGAGTGCATGGAAGGCTGTCACCTCCTTCTGCGAAG
Source organism: Tiliacea citrago (assembly GCA_963921375.1). NCBI lineage: Eukaryota > Metazoa > Arthropoda > Insecta > Lepidoptera > Noctuidae > Tiliacea > Tiliacea citrago. The sequence goes on along the minus strand of OY992782.1, from coordinate 11,641,477 downwards.
CAGTAATGCTCGCGAAGGAGGAGGCGGAACGCGTGAGGGAGAGGCAAAATTCGCGCCCTCACGCCCCTAGTCGCCGCGGGAGACGCCCCGAGCGTCGGGAGTCGCAGGCCTATTCCCGGCCACGTGAGTGATGGGAAGCTCGCCGTCCGATAAGGACCAGGCCTGAGTCGACGGCGCGTTACCTTCCACGCGCGCTTCAAAGAGATATCAGCACCAACTGACGGGGCCCGTTTGGGCCAATGCCTGCCACGGTTGCGAGTTTGTCCGAAAGGGATATCGTGGCTCTGGCACTCAGGCAACTGAAGGAACGCGAGTAGGTTTTAGTCAGTAAAAGTCTGACACGCCCTCCCGCTCCGCCCAGAGCGGGAGGGCGTTGTTGTCGCGAAGTTATTTGATAATTTCCCACCCAATAAAAAGGGCTGCTACTGAGAAATTTTAGATAACACTTTGCCCGAATTGCGCGCAGCGGGAATTGTACGCAGGACCTCATACTCAGTCTTAGCGCTTGTGACTGATAGACCAACAAGGCAGTCATCGAGGTTTTGTTTTTTAACCGACTTCTAAAAAAGGAGGAGGTTCTCAATTCGGATGTTTGTTTTTTTTTATGTTTGTTCGCACATAACTTCGTCGCTTGCCAACCGATTTGAAAAATTATTTTTTTTGTTGGAAAGGGTGAAATCCTTCCCAAATGGTCCCATGAAAATTTTATCGAAATCGGACAAGCGGATTTTGATAAATCAACAAACATCTAAAAATGTATCTACATTGTCTACATTAATGATCTTTTTCTTTACTCTGCATTGCGTCTCTTGTTCGAGCATAACTCCGTCATTTACGAACCGATTTGGAAAATTCCAAAAACTTTTTACAAAAAAAAATAACCGAAATTAAAGTTCCGAAATTAAAGTTATTTTTCACTTTGTAGTGGTTTTTTGGAAGTCGGTTTTTTTTTTTTGTAAAAAGTTTGTTATCATATACAGTGACTATTATCAATGTCGTAAACAGTTTAAAAATGTCATAAAGATCTTGCAAATGAGGAAAATAATACCTTACTTACTTTTTGCTTACAGACTGGAATCGAAAAACTACACTATCACAAAATACAATAGTTCCTTATCACGGTACGCGGTACTCGCTCACCCTAGCAACGATGGCGACAGAAAACGGTACAAAATAATGAACTATTCTAAATTCTACATCGTACCTATAATGGCGATGAGTACTTACATAAAGCTATAGCTGTAACTCGAAGTCAAAAATGATAAACTAGCACCACCGAAGTAAAATAAAAAACAGTTAATCATTAATAACTAATAACAAAACCATGGTTAGCAAGACAACCACTCACCACAAGCAGCACCCGTTCACGAGCATAACGCAAAGATCAGCCATCACCCTCGCCATATTTGAGGAAAGGAGGCAACCGACGCTGCCGCAAGCAGTGATATCTATGGGAGCATGATGAACTTGCTGCCGGTTGCTCAGGCAAGAATAATATAATCAATTGTATATCTATACAATGCGAGATCAGCTTATAGTAGAAATCTATAGCTTGATGTGTAACCGTGTGTACGAGTTTAACGGGGTCAAATTAAACTAGCTAGCGAAACTCCGCAAACGTGAGGGGGTATAATATCTAAACAAGGTAAAATAAAAATAAATTGTTTATTTTTAGGTCAGCGACCGCTGGTTGTGTTTTTACTTGGAAGTATTAGTAAAGAAAATATGATTATTTTTTTGTTATATCATATTTAGAAATCGATACTCATCACGTGTGTGAAGTTTACACAGTGAAAACTTATTTTTTTACGAATATTTCAAGTGACTACAATACCTGAGGTTGACCCCAGATGCTCATTTTTTTTTTTGATTTTGTTTATAATATATCGATACCCATCAATTACGTCAGCGTAGTTTCGCTAGTTAATTTAATTTGACCCTGTATAACTCTTATTACAATCTCATCGCCACTCTGTGTAGCCTAAGGCCCGGCGCCCATTGGCGGCTCGGCATGGCAAGGTATTTTTGGGCGACGAATAAAAATATAAGTTAATGGTATGGAAACAAAGCTGAAATTTCAATGTTAACGGTCGTAAGCAGACCGCGGCATTAGTTTTGTCCTTACGACCGTTAACATTGAATTTTCAACTTTATTTCCATAGGTACTATTAAGTTATATTTTTATTCGTCGCCTAAAAATACCTACCTACTTGCGAAGCAGATACATATATATAGATACTATAAGATAATTTTATTAAGTACCTACAACAAAAATTCAATTTTTTACAGAACCTTACTCCTCACGGCCTCCAGAATGCGTTTCCGAAGAGATGACCTTGCAAGCACTAAATACAACATTGTCAACGTTACTCAAGAAAAACTATACACACACATACTAGCCGACGTGAACCCTACGAACATGCCTCTAGACCCGAAGAGCCTGATGCAACGCCTCTTTTATTTTAATGGAAAAACATTTTATGGGCACGAAGAATTCAAATCAGGATAGAATCCACACAATGTGTTATTAATGGTAAATTCAGTGTCGGTGCTAAAACATTTCAATTTTTTTATTATAAAAATGAGAAAAGCAGCATTATTTTATTGATACCGAAGCTCGAAGTACTACGGACATATTAGATGATTCTATTTTGAATTACGTATGTCTTTCATTCGGCATCTTTCACTCGTCTGAGCACAAAGCGAATCAAGAGTAAAAGTCGGCCACAGTTCGGCCACAGTGATGAACTTATCCCAATCCCAAGAACAAACTTAACTTTGTAGTTGGAGAAATGTTCTCCCATACATCGATGTACGTCACGGTGAATTTTCCAACTGCAAATGTAAGTTTGTAATCTCATTTATTTTTATTTTGGATGTGACAAAACTACAATATAAATATTTTCAACTAATTGTGCTGAGACCTTGCTTCTTGCCAAATTTGATGAGTCTAGGTCAACGGGAAGTATTATACTTTATAGATTTTATTTTCTCGTACCTACCACAAAATATGTCGCATAAATGAGCATATTTTTTATTGCGTTGACTTACAAGCTTGTATTTTTTTTACAGCTTCCGCGACCTACGTAATGTATATTAATTTCATCTTGACACCTGCACGCGTTCCTGAAAAAAGGGTCTTGATTGGCAGACACACAGACGGACGGACGGACAACAACCTTAAGAGTAGTGGACTGGTTTAAGTATCTGGGTCATGTGACCAACAAGACAAGTGACCTTAAGGATGACGAGGACATAGAGAGGGAGCGCAGGGCTTTGGCGGTGAGAGGCAATATGCTCGCTCGCAGGTTCGCACGTTGCACCAACGAGGTGAAAATAACGCTTTTTAAGTCGTTCTGCCAATCGTTCTACTCGAGTGGCCTGTGGGTGAAACATACGCAGCGATGCTACGGAGCCCTGCGCACCCAGTATAATAAGGCTTTGAGGATGCTGTTGGGCTGCCGTGGCGCTGCAGTGCGTCTGGTATGTTTGGTGAAGCGCGTACGGATGGCTTTCGAGCCATCATGCGCAAGAAAGCAAACTCCTTGCTGCACCGTCCACGAAGCAGCAGCAACAGCATCCTAAATGCTATTGCTACCCGTTTTGAGTGTCCTTTCCAAAATCAGTGGATAAGGACGGCCATAGGCATCAGGTATAGGTACTAACCATACTAACATAATTTTAGGTACAATTTTTTATTGCTAAAACACTAATAGTTTATGATTTTATTTTATGATTATGTGTTATTGTGTGATTTTAAGTAACTTTCGATAACTTTTAGTAATTTTACTTAATAACTTTTTGCTGGCCATTGTTGCCCAGTACTTACTTATTCCATGCTATTATAAAGTACTTACTTATTCCATGCTCAAACGTCACTTCCTGTTACACATTTCCGTCCCTTTCCATGAAATCACTACCACAGAATGCGAGAAGAAAGATCTTACACATCAATAAATAAATAAATTCATGTCGGTGTCATGTGATTGTGGAATCATTAAAACAGTAACAGCAAAAATTAAACATTCACTCGAGCGAAGCGTCTGATATCAAAACCTATAGTAAGAAGGGTAAATACCCTTCTTACTATCGCTCGCATATACAACATGCCCCGGAATTAACGCACAAACTCTTTAAGGGGTCATTGTACTCATCATTATGAACAACTTTTACTATGGCACCAAACCTGAAATCGCGAAAAAAAACCAGCTGTTTCCTACATTTACGTTCCCATAGCTCATCAAAATGGGACCGAAAAGTTCTGGAGTGGCGACCGCGCACCGGAAGACGTATCGTTGGAAGGCTTCCTACAATGTGGACCGATAACCTTGTGAAGGCCGCAGGAATCCGCTGGATGCGGGAAGCACAGGACGGGTCAAAGTGACGGTACTTGGGGGAGGCCGATGTCCAGCAGTGGACGTCTTTCGGCTGAAATGATGGTGATGATAGGATTTAAATAGCACCAATATGCAATTAATCTAAAAGTATCACAAGACAAGCTGGGCGATTCCACAAAGAACAATCAAGACTAGCTTCTGCCCGCGACTTCATACGCGTGGGCGTCGTAAAACACCACAATATACTAAAATAACACATTTTTTACCCGTGGTCCCTTCGAGAAATACAATGCTGCCAAATTAAAATGGTAGACCGTTAGTTTTAGCTCTTAGTTACTTGAAACATTCAAAATGATTCACCAAAAATAGAGGGAATCTGGCGCTCCTCGACCGCTGCCGCGGCACGCTCGTTACGCTCGCTCGCCTTCGCGCGTTAATGGTCACTGTTCTAACCTAACCTAACCCAAATGATTCAATAACAGTAGATGGTTTTAATTTGGCAACATTGTATTTCTCGAAGGGACCATGGGTAAAAAAACCGGCCAAGTGCGTGTCGGACCACGCACAATGAAGGGTTCCGTAGTCAGGATGAATTTATCCCTAAAACAAACTTAACATTGTAGTTGAAAAACATGTTCTCCCAGCATACATCGATATACGTCACGGTCAATTTTCCAACTGAAAATTTAAATTTGTTATCGCAAAAAATGTTTCTTTTATGTGATAAAACTACAAATTAACAATTTTCAGACTTTTTCCTTTACTTGTGCTGTGAGACCTTGCTTCTGCCCAAATTTCATGATCTAGGTCAACGGGTTTTGATTTATGTGCGAGATATTCGCAATTTTTTTTTATGTGATAAAACTACAAATTTACAATTTTCGGACATTTTCCTTTACTTGTGCCGTGAGACCTTGCTTCTGCCCAAATTTCATGATTCTAGGTCAACGGAAAGTACCCTATAGGTTTTGATTTATGTGCGAGATATTCGCATTTTTTTTTTATGTGATAAAACTTCAAATTTACAATTTTCGGACTTTTTCCTTTATTTGTGCCGTGAGACCTTGCTTCTGCCCAAATTTCATGATTCTAGGTCAACGGGAAGTACCCTATAGGTTTTGATTTATGTGCGAGATATTCGCATTTTTTTTTATGTGATAAAACTTCAAATTTACAATTTTCGGACATTTTCCTTTACTTGTGCCGTGAGACCTTGCTTCTGCCCAAATTTCATGATTCTAGGTCAACGGAAAGTACCCTATAGGTTTTGATTTATGTGCGAGATATTCGCATTTTTTTTTTATGTGATAAAACTTCAAATTTACAATTTTCGGACTTTTTCCTTTATTTGTGCCGTGAGACCTTGCTTCTGCCCAAATTTCATGATTCTAGGTCAACGGGAAGTACCCTATAGGTTTTGATTTATGTGCGAGATATTCGCATTTTTTTTTTATGTGATAAAACTTCAAATTTACAATTTTCGGACTTTTTCCTTTATTTGTGCCGTGAGACCTTGCTTCTGCCCAAATTTCATGATTCTAGGTCAACGGGAAGTACCCTATAGGTTTTGATTTATGTGCGAGATATTCGCATTTTTTTTTATGTGATAAAACTTCAAATTTACAATTTTGGGACTTTTTCCTTTACTTGTGCTATGAGACCTTGCTTCTGCCCAAATTTCATGATTCTAGGTCAATGGGAAGTACCCTATAGATTTTGATTTATGTGCGAGATATTCGCATTTTTTTTATGTGATAAAACTTCAAATTTACAATTTTCGGACTTTTTCCTTTACTTGTGCTGTAAGACCTTGCTTGTTGCCAAATTTCATGATTCTAGGTCAACGGGAAGTACCCTATAGGTTTTGATTTATTTGCGAATATCGAAATATGTCGCAATAATGTCGCTTATATCGCCGTATTTTTTTATTGCGTTGACTTGGAAGCTTGATTTGTTTAGAGCTTCAAGGGACCATAGACTTACGTATTTGATATTAATTTAAACTTGATACCTCTACGCATTCCTGAGAAAAATAGTCTTGACAGACTGACAGACAGACAGACAGACGGACAACAAAGTGATCTTATAAGGGTTCCGGTTTTTCCTTTTGAGGTACGGAACCCTAAAAAATACCCGTGGTTCCTTCCAGGGACTACGTGTGATGTGATGCAGGAGCAAGCGACGTACAGTTGTCCGTGTGAGAAGCAGCTCGTCGTGAGGTCAACTCCCACAGCCTTTAGTAGCAATTTCCCATTGCTTGCGAAGTTTTTCGTTTTTAGTGAATTAATTAACGCCTGCGTTCTTACATATTATTTCTGACGAACAGCTATCAATTTAATAATAAGATTGTAAATACGGGATTTCTCATGAACAGTCACCTAACCATACATATTTATTTTTATTATAACCAAAGATGACAGAAAAGGCCTAACCTTTATGTTTTTCATGTATGTTCTACGAACTATCATAAAACAGTATAATAAAATGTAAAAAAATGAAGCACAATAAATATCAATTGTTGGGAATCCAACTAAGGTTTGCAAAGCAGATGTCGATCCTTTTAAGCTATTTGCTTTGCTGAAAGTTGATTATAATGGCCGTTCTTTTAATATTATGTCATGATTGACTGCTTAGCTCCTTAAATGTATAGTGGGATGATAATCATTTAAAAGGTCTCTGGGATCTGTAACTATCTGCTATATTTGTTCCATAGACAGCCCAGTGAAGTATTGGAATAATTCGACTGTTGTCATAAACTGGTATATTGTGTTCTCTCTCATCTCAACGAAATGAAATCGTTTACAGATTAAACGATTTCATTTCATTTCATCTCAGTCTCATTTCCTACGAAATGTATGGGAAGTTTTTTGCGATTGCTAACTTTTCTAGTATTCAAACCTCAGTCGGTTCTTATAGAGTTTTTGATCCGTTTATGAAACAGTATTGGCCATTTTTTCAAAATCTGTGAATGTCGTTCAAATTGTTTCAAAAAGTTAAGGGCAGTCTCTTAAGACCGTTTTCTTGTAGCGACAACGGTTAAAGTACCTGCCCTTATTGCCCTATCTCAAAAATCCACCCTGTAATGCACCTGTACGAGTATATGTCATGATTGACTGCTTAATCAAATCAAAATTTCTTTATTAAGACAACAAAGATCCATAATGTTAGTAATACCTTATAGCAAGTGTTCGTAAGGTACCTTATATACCAAGCACTTGGTACAAGTTTCTCACCTGGCCATCCTCTCCACAAAATTCCTCCAAATGAGAGAATAGAAACTCTCTGTCACTGTTTTCAGAATGCTGTTGCTACTGGCCCAAGTTCTATTAGTTACTAATGATGCGATTTTTCTCGAATGATTGCACGATTCATTTCGATTCTGTGCAAACATTTCCGACGCACTATAGAAACGGGGCAGTCTCAAGAGCATTCTGAAAATATTTTGATATTGGACGCCAGCGACCTTTTGGTGTAGCTGGTCCATAGAACTTCCGTGTACAGACCCTGACAGTATGCCTTGCATAGTACCATAAAGCACCAGAGCAGCAGCAGAGCTTAGTTCCATAAAGATACAACGTGATGACAATCATTTAAAAGATTAAATCTGTAACTCTGAATTATTCTAACCTTTTGGCTCATCTTTTTACAATTTGTGGTAAATTATAGAAGAATACAAACAAATTGCAATATTAGGTATTCATCTCCAGAACAAATAGCGTCATAATTTATAGCATAGAAACTGACCAAACTTATATGGAATACAGTGTGAATATCTATGCAAACTTTGAACCAAATCTATCGGGTAGTATTTGCGTGATAAATTGACAAACCGTGTGGTTTGGCATTCCGTGCGGTCATAAAGAATAGCGCCATCCTATTTCTTCCCGTGGGTGTCGTAAAAGGCGACTAAGGGATTTACTAGAGAATGGGCAGCAGCTTTCTCTATGCATTTTAACACCATACTGCGATCGCCAACCCGCCTGCCAAGCGTGGCGATTATGGCAACCCCTCCCTTTTGGGGGAGGCTTATGTCCAGCAGTGGACGACTTTCGGCAGAAATTATTATTATGATGAAGTAGACAAACAGACAAAAATTCTAATAACCATATTTTCGGCATAAGAAACGTTCCCAACCTCGTAGCATTTACTTTTTTTTCAAAAATATTCAATGTACAGCACTACGATTTTATTATAGACTAGCTGTGCCCGCGACTTCGTCCGCGTGGAATAGTGACTTTTTGGGCAGCATATTTTGAATTACATAATAATATACCGTCGTTTGGGTAGCAAAAAATTTACTTTACAGTAATGCTTCTCTGTATACGATATTTGACGTATGGCCATCGGGGATGAAAGCATACAGGCTCCTAGGATTGCTAACCCGTGACAGAGCCACATACTCGTACAACTGACCGTGCGAGAAACAGCTGATACTCAGATCTACACCCACAACTTTCAGCGTCTGACCTTGGGCTTTATTAATTGTCATCGCAAAACATAGGCTGGACTCGTTTAAAACTAAATGGAAAATTGTTTGGAATGAGAGGAATCCGAGGAATGAAAACACTTTCACCTTTTCCACACCCTGTTAAAATCTCTGCTTCTATCAGATTTCGTTGTAAATTGGTCACTTTTAACCTGGTGCCATTGCAAAGTTTTGGGGGGCTTAAATTTCTAAGAAGCATTATGGGTACGCCTACTTTTAATTTTATTTTATGTGCTGGTAGTCCAGGAGCATTGAGGGATTCTAAAAATTCTACTGGGTAGCTTGTAGATTCTCCTTCTTCCATGACTCTGTTAATGGAGATATACTCAACATAATCCCCCAGAACATAGCTCAAAATTTCAGCGTTTATTGTTGCTGCTTGGTCGTTTCGTGGCGTCAAAATAGCTCTTTCGCAAAGCCAGGAATTTTCGCAAGTTGGTATTTGCGTTGCGTTTCCATACACAGATGATATGAGGTCTCGCATTGATGAAACTATGTTCCATAGGTTTTCATTAAGAACAACTTTTCCTTGTTCCTGCGGATACACACCGTTACCAATCTCAAGTAGCAAATCTGAAAATTCTTGAGCATTTTCGTTGCCTCCAATTTGCGCACGCATATTTATTGTCAAATGCAAAGGGATAATGTAATGCCACAGTCGAGAACTCTTTAGGCAGGCTCTAACTTCATCAGCCCTTGTTCCACGTGGTATTACAGGGAGAGTCTGACGAAAATCGCCACAAAAAAGCATAGTAATGCCACCCATGGGTTGATCATTTTGCTTGACATCACGCAACGTTCTGTCTACTGCTTCTACTGCTTTTCGATTGGCCATTGTGGACTCATCCCATATAATAAGGCTACAATCACGAAGAACCTTCGCTTTATCGCTGTTTCTTGAAATATTACAAACATGGCTTTCTGTGCGGTCTAAATCGATCGGAATTTTGAACATTGTATGAGCAGTTTTCCCACCTGGCAACAATGTGGCTGCTATGCCTGATGAAGCGACAGCAAGCGCGATTTTACCTTGGCTTCGTACCTTCGCCAAAATAACTTTAGTAAGAAATGTTTTACCCGTTCCACCGGGTGCATCTACAAATAGCATTTCTCCCAAAGTACTATCAACGCTGCGGCACACCCGATCAAATATCAAACGCTGTTCATCAGTTAGCCTCGAGACATCAGTTTGTAAAATTTCGGCCAGGTCAATTGGATCATAGTTGGTTTCCATCGCGTAATCTCTATTAATACGAGTACGTTCACCGTCAAATGATGCCTCCGGCATTCCATATTGAGAAATAGGATTACCCCCAATAGATGTAACTATATCTTGAATAGCCAATAAACAACGATTCAATTGACTTTCACGTAATCTCTCCTCAATTGGGTTGTTATCATTAAGTTGTACGTGCCTAAAAAAATCCTCAGCCAATTTGTTCTGATACTTATACCATAACTGTGCAGCGTCAGAAAGTGCACAAAACACCAGCATGACGGCAAACAAATGTCGCAACCGATGAGGACTTTCGCTAATACTTGCTTCTGACAAAGCATTATCCCAAAGTTGATCCCCATCCAGCAAGTGACGTGCCCGGCAAGCGGCTTGGTATGTAGGGTGTACGATATTGTCAACCTTTCGGATATCGGCAAAAGAAGTAGGCCCTCGGACAACGTGCAGCAGTAGGCGCAGGTAAAAGCATTCGGAGTTATTTGGATGAACCGTATAAACCCTACCAATGACATGATCTTTAAAAATACCTGGTTTACCTACTACAGCTGTTCCACGTCTTCTGCGGTTAAATATACCCTGTTGTTTATTATAGGTATAATACGATGGAACTTCGTTGTATAAGAGTGTCTTAGCAAATGCGTCTGTTTCGCAAAGATTAAAGAAAGCGAGCAGAGTGGTTCGTCTTGGGCTGTCCAAACATTCCGTTACATTATCAGGGTTGAAGTATATTCTTTGTCCACCTTCAAGATGAACGTCAAGGTGGATGACGGGTGGATATCTCTCGTGGATCGAAAAACTTAAAATACGCCAAACTGCCTCAGAGGAGCTTATATACCGGCCCGACTGAAACCTTGTAACTTCATCGTTATCATTATTAGCGAACCCCACAGTTGCTTGGTCAGAGCCCTTATTCACATATTTACAAATATATTTGATGGATTCAACACTGTTACATGCCTCGACATTGATGTGAGCTTGAAAGGTTCGTGATAGTACCGGTGAATAAGGTACCACCCATCTATTATCAACATCTATTTCCTGGCCATGTAATCTTATTTTAGCTGTGAAACCACCTTGTTGTGGTGACTTTCGACGATATAATGGATACCCATTTTCTCCTGATATCGTTTGTTCTAAAAGGGCCCGAGGGTATCTTTTAGAGCAACGACCTTCTTGCATACAGGGAGAATTTTTGTTTAACGTGCCGCATGGTCCGTGAATCATATGAGTCTTAATAATATCGAATAACACGGGATCTTGGGTCTTTTCGGGAAATTCAGCACTTATAACAGTATCGATAGAATCAGGTCTAAGTTTTTCTTCTAACAACAGCAGAATGTGGGCATGTGGCAAGCCCCGTTTCTGCCACTCAACGCTGTACATAAAACACACTGATGGTCCGAAGACCTTTTCTTTTGTAATTAGGTCAATCATCAGCTTGAGTTTAAGGTGAAACACTCGGGCTATTATGTCGTGCCGATCATGTGGCGCCTGGCCGGCAAAAAGCCCTTCTGAAATTTCATTCCACTTTGGGTTAGTGGTAAAAGTGATAAAAAGGTCAGGTCGACCGTACTTACGAACATAGCAAAAGGCGTCTTGAGTACGCTCGTGCATGTAACGTGGACCTCCTATAAAGCTTGACGGTAAGATAACTAATCGTCCCATGTTCTCCACGTTATTATCTTGCTGCATTGCGTCTCGCAGATGCACATAATCCTCAGAACGTAATCGTGTCTGGTTAGTGCGTATATAAATGAACCTCTCTGTCTCTATTTTTGCGTACATATCGACGATGAATTGGCTGAATAATCCTCGAAATCGTTGCAAATAATTAAAACAATTCCGTCTAATTTGTATCTGGTAAGAATAAAATTGTAGGGCTGATATTTTTTTATTCTAATTTGTTATTCTAGTCCTTGGATTAACTTGATAGAGTCCGAAATTGTACCCATCCTCACCATGGAAGTATATCAATGGATATTGCAGAGCGTCATAAGCTCGATGTGTTTCGTAAATGCGTTGTAAGCGATCATCATGAGTACGTAATACTATATCACGTCTGTCACATTCCTGATCGACTAAGATTACTGCAACTTCGTCTGCAACAGGAGCATTGTACCTTCCACGATGTTCTTCCACAGGACGTCTATCAGCCTTAATTATAACTTTATAATTGTTATTTTGGCCTTGTGGGATGGAATCTATTGCAGCTTTGAAACTTCTGACATACGGATTTACTTGATGTAACATATTTTGAAGTTGAGATATAAGGTCGATGTTCAATCGAGGAAAGTTATCATGTCGGATATGAGCTTGTTCATTGTAATTAGACACAAAATAAATTTGAAGAAATTTAGGCTCATTTTGTGGAAGCAAAGATCCAATAAGGTGATAAACCTGGCCCTGCACCTTAAAAGCCGGCATGAAAGGGCCCTCTGTGATTTGTTTGGCCCCAAAAGATGTCATTTGGAATGCACTATTATACAAACGGCTATTGCCTAAAAAATGTTTTGACTGAGGATGTTCTCCATTTAGTAAAGCTTTTATAATGTCTGGAGGCTCACGAAAATTTTCAATGAGCACTTTGCCACCTGAACAGCATATGCCATTTGGTTCTTTTTGCCATTTTAAGGCATCACAAAATTGACAACAGACCTCCTATAATGGCGAATTCAGAGTAATCAATCCTGGGCGAATATGAATAACCTGATTTCTCTTTGTTTGCCCATGGAAGGATTTCAATCTCCGCTCCACTTTCTGGATCTTCCATCGATCTTGACACCATTCTATTGATTGTATGCGCAAGTCTATCGACATTCAGCCGTGACTGGCGTTCTTCTGCAGTTTCTTCTTGCCGAATTTCCCTTACTCGTTCTCTCTCAGCTAATGAATAATTTTCCTCGCTCTGACGGGTTTGCTCATAGTTTTCTCTAGCTGTTTGTAATCTTTGTCGATATTCATCATCATTTTCAAGAAGTCTATTATTGTTGTGTCGCTCTCGATCAGCTGTTAATCGAGATTCACGATCGAAACTACTTTCCAACTCTCTAGACCGCAAAGTTCGTGCTCTTTGAGAGCTCAAACGAATTTCCCTATCAGTGAAAGTCTCAGACTCACGCGATAGTGCATGCGCTTCACGATCAGCAGTGAGACGTATTTCTCGTTCTTCCTGTGTTTCCTGAGACCGAGCATGTTCTGTCCGAACCCTCTGAGAACTCAGACGAATTTCCCTATCAGTGAAAGTCTCAGACTCACGCGATAGTGCATGAGCTTCACGATCGGCAGTGAGACGTATTTCTCGTTCTTCCTGTGTTTCCTGAGACCGAGCATTTTCTGTCCGAACCCTCTGAGAACTCAGACGAATTTCCCTATCAGTGAAAGTCTCAGACTCACGCGATAGTGCATGAGCTTCACGATCGGCAGTGAGACGTACTTCCCGTTCGTCCTGTGTCTCCTGGGATCGAGCATTTGTTGTCCGTACACTCTGGGAGCTCAGGCGGGTTTCCCTATCCGCAAAAGTTTCAGACTCACGCGATAGCGCGTGAGCTTCGCAATCGGCAGATAAACGTGCCTTTCGTTGTTCCCCGTTTTCCCTATTTCGAGTTGTCATCATTCGAGAACGATTTGAACTCAGTCGAGATTCCCGCTGAGTCGAAGTTTCTGCAGCACGAAACGTAGCCTGATGTTCCCGATTTGCAGAGAGCCTTGCCTCATGACCTTCCTCAGATTCCTGTGATCGAACTAATCTCATCCTTTTAGCATTTCTGCTACATTGGGAGAGGTTGGATCTTCTTCGAGGCATTCTTACAATAAAATAGTACTTACTACCTAATAAACTTATACTTAATAAAGAAAATCAAGAAAAGAAATGCCTAACCTATACCAAATACTTATAATATTTATATACAAACCCTAAATACAAATTAAGATAAGTATACCGAAAATCCAGGAAAGAAATGCCTAACCTATAACAAATGCTTACAATATTTATTTACACACCCTAAATAAAAATTAAGATAAGTAAATACCCAAAAATCAAGGAAAGAACCGCCTAAAAATACTTACAAAATTTTAAAGAAAATTAAGAAAAAGAACCTAACCTAAAAACCCTAAAATATAAATAAATGAAATATGCAAACAGTCAGTATTCAAGTGAATCGCAATAATCGAATGAAACTATTCGCTTATACTCTCCAGGATACGTGCGTTCGCTACGAATAACTGAATCCTTATGGCAGCGGCGCGGTTTTTTTTTTTTTTTTTTTGTATGGCATCTCGCAGTTGACCTTGAGAGGCCGTGACTGCTTAACCGGTCTTTCCTGTGGCTGCCCTAAGGTATTAGCTTAAAGCCTCCAGCCAGGAGCGTAAATATAAGTATTAAAAACTAAACGACAGCACTCTAAGGGCACCCCCCTGTGGGGTACGAACCTCGGCTTAGGGCGTCGTTGGGGAAAAACAGCAAATTGGGGACGGGCTGGATCGAAAGTTGCAGCGGCGCGGCTCTCAGCGCGCTTTATATAGCCACGGACGCGCAGGCGCGAGGCGTGTACGTACTCTGATAGAATACCTTAACAAATGTTCGCCGCGATTCTTTAAATTGACATAACTTTTTTATTTATGAACCGATTGACATGAAATAAACACTAAATGTTAAGTGAAGCTTACTACAATATATTAGTGAGTTAGTGTCTGTGTGTTAGCGTGCACAAACACACAGACAAACAGACACCACTTTTCTACAATTTTATTATATGTATAGATGTACAATATTAAACAAAAGACAACAACAAGAACAAGGAGAATGTAAGGATCTTAGTAGGTGACGTTCTGTAGTTTCTGCCTACCCCCATGGGAAGCAGGCGTGAGTTTATGTATGTATGAAACATAAATTTACAAAAATATATTTATTGTTTCAATTTGTAAGACAAATAAAGAAAAAATAAAAATAAACATGTGCACATACCTACTTCTCTTTTGTGTTCACTATCACAAGAAAATTTTCTTTACTTCTTCTACAATATTCAGAGCCGTGAATTTTTTCACCTTGTGCAATAACACGCATATCTTTGGATCAGTAACGAATTTACAAACGTAAATGTCACCTTGATCGGTATCCACTTCTAAGCGTTTTAACACATCTTTTAATTCATCTGCATATGGCGTCCTCTTCTCTTCCGGAATCATCACAAAATGCCAAGGCAAGCAAATCTGTAAAACATTCCATATAACTGACTGACTAACAGCATATGCTAAGTCTGGGTCCTCCTCGGGCTCAACTTTAGTTTCTTCTTCATTTTCAACTTTGTCCAATAGTTTTTCTTCAGGTTCAACATCTTCACATGGTGGACAAATAAACGTAGTCTTCACATTAGTCTCAGACTGTGCTATTTTACTCTTAGAAATTATGCTCTTCTGCGTTTTAGGCATACGTGCGCTTTGTGTAGACTCCATTTTTTTCGAGCCTTGGCCTCTACCTTTGCCTTTTTTACCTCCTTTCTTATCTTCTGGCGGAGGAACGTATTTTAATTCAATAAGCGTAGTTCCTTCACAATAGTCTATAACTTTGTCTAAGATAGCATCAATAAATTCTTTTGTGCATTTATTGGCACAAGCTAAGCATTCATCTTTGTATTGTTTGAGTTTAATCAATTTTAGAACTACTTCCTGACACTCCTCTACATCAAAGCAAGCCTTTTTACCAACAGCCATAGATAACGCTGTTGCGAAACCTTGAACAGGATCAGGATTTTTACAAAAAGCTAACAAAAACGCAGAGTAATTCATCATATTTTCGTTCGATTCAAATAATTCGAACAAGAAATGTTTTATCAAATTCTTTCTTAGTTGTGCATGTTTATCTTCTGGATCAAAATTCTTTTCAAACCAAAGCTCTTCCGCGATAAAAGCATCTCTTCCTATTAACTCTGTGGACTCGAGATCATTACATCGAAATCTTTTACGAACTTCTAATAACTCATCCACTTGAGGATATTGAATATTCAAACTATAAATAAGAAAATCTCTCCAATCGACGTATACCGTATCGCCAAACAACAAATATACTAATTTGGGTACTTGTTCAGGATTTACACTCATCCAAGCTTCCGGGAATAGAGGCCCACTACAAGTCTCTTTTCCAAAGAAAAAGAAATCTTGAACCAGGTATATGAAAGCCTGCGTCAGAATTATTCCCGTAGGTGCAACAATCTTAAACTGGGTCCGCAGAGTAGCTAGTTGGCTGATTTTGAACTCCATACTCCCTACTTCCTCAATTACTGGTCCCGTATCAGGTGGTGGCTCTTGTGGAGCAAATTGTAAAAGATTAGGATCAATCATAAATGTATCATGTTCAAGTACAAGCGTTTCTGGAATTCTTCGACCATCCTCAACTGCCATTTGTAAATATTTACAAAGTCTATCAACAGATTTTATCTCATTTATATAGAAAGTGTCAATACCGTTTTGTATTGCCATAAACGCTCTATAAATGTGGTCATTAAATAATTTCATATCACGGTAACATTTATATTGAAGAGCTAGCATTCGAAGGCTAGCTCTAAACATTTCTCCATTGATCCCCATTGTCCATTCTTCAATACATTTCAACGCGTTCGCTTTAAATATTTCTTCAAGATTAATCGAATCTTCAGAACCATTTTCGTCCTTCTTTTTTATGGATGGTTGAATTCTAGCTACTTCACCGTATTCTTTTGCTATAATGGATCTATAAGAGTCATTCGTATCTTTAATAAGTTTTAAAGCAAATTTAACATTATTCTCAATCACTAAATTAAAAGGATTATTGTTGAAGTCAATTTCAATATTTTTAAGTTGCAATTCTTGAAATGCTGATTTTAACTGTCTATACACCTTGTCTTCGCCTCCTCTTTTACTTCCAGACGTGTCATCAGATTCTCTGTAGATTTTATTCAATTCCTTAAATGACACTTTATCCGTTGGTGGCATATGTTTGATCATGGCAAAATAAAAATCATGGAGCGCTTGAAATGTCAAAACTGATCTGAAATTGGTAAAATTGTGTAAAAAACACCAGAAGAGAAGAGATACCTACTTACATTTCGCCAGTTAAGTACATATACACTTATAATATGTTCTATTCTTACTATAAAATAAATTTTGAACACGCTTCACCTGTTGAGTTCTGTTTGCATGCATGATATGTAGGTATTCACTAGGGTTAATAGCTCTTCCATAGCCCAATTATCACATATTAGATCATGTCTTTTTTTCTCAGCGTGTAATTTTCTTTCATCGCAGATACGATACAAACGATCTTGTAACTCTTTTACCCGGCAGTGCCATTCATTTTTTGTCAAGTTAATGTCTCGCCAATCATTTTCAAAGTCATTGTACTCTTTTTGAAAAGAACACACTAGATCTTGTTTATAAGAGGGTAAAGTAATTATTTGTTCCATTTTATCCTTAATGTATCTTGTGTATGGAATCAAACAGTTCAACTGTAACCTCTTTGCAAAGAACAATTCCTTCATGTCTCTAATGTAAACTTTTTCAATTGCCTGCCAACAAGTTGCCAATGCTACTCCTATTATCTCAGCAATAGGTATCTCGCCATAATCCCAATCTTCTTCACCAGCCAATAAGTTAACTTTTTCAATAGTTATCGATTTGCTCATAGCATCGTCCCCAGCCACCTTCTCCATTATAGCTACAGCATCATCAGGAAACTCATCCATAGAAGGCTCTTTCACTATAGTCAGCGAAGAGTTTTTACTTATCTTTGAACCATGGCGTATTTTGTCTTTTGATTTGCCATTCATTACTTCAGTTTTAACTATTTTAAGTTTTGCTCTTTTGTCTTCAGATGACGGGAATTCGAGATTACTTAGAACATTTTCACCAAACAATATATCTGCTGATTGTAGTGGCATTAAAAAATCACCAATGATATATTTACAAATTTGGGCCAAACATTCTTTATCTATGACTTCGTAGTACATGCTATAGTTGAGACCTAGCCCAGCGTAAAATCGGTCAATCAACTCAGAATTATCTTCTGCTATATCCCATATGACAAGTTCTTGCAGAATATCGTCGGTCTCTCTAAGGTGAAGATAACTCGTAAAATAACTCTCAAACGGTTTTTCAACTTTGTTCTTATGGGGATCGCTTACAAGTTTAGATACTCTCACTTCTTTATAAGGATCTATTTCTTTTTTACGATGCTTCGCGATGCACTCTTCGAGATAAATATCGCCCCTATCTTCCAGTAGTTCTGTTTCATTTGGTGGTGCACAGCCAGAGAAAGTCTCTTCCAAAATTTGTGCTTCTCTATAGGTATTCGGGTAGTTAATAATGACAAACCCATTTATATCATGTTGGTCTTTAAGGTATTCAACTATCATTGCTGCTAAGAGATGATTTGTTAATGAACCACCTATACCTAAAGATTCATAGGCATATCTGCCAAGATCAGCAGATTTAGACAATTGAATTTCTTCTTCTGGTAATGTTTTTGGTGTTTGCGTTTGTTTGGTATTTGTCGAAATTACTCCTAGCATAGCACTGACGGCTAAATCACTAGTTTTGCTCGTAGCTTCGTCATCCAACTTCATTAATCTAATTAGATCCTTGTTTTCTTCTTGGGGAGCAGCCGCCATAAACTTATCAAACGACAGATCAATATCAACACAACCTAACATTTCAGATTTAAATTTTCTTAGACAAAAATTTATGGAGCTTTCGAGGCGAACAACGTGTATTTTTCGCGATTTGAGCAAAGTTTGCATTGGAACAGTTATGGATCTGTCTGGGAGGCCACGTATTAAAGCTTTTGCTGAATATGGCGGCAAGTCAGCAGGTGGTAAGGGTGGTGGATATGGATATTTCAATCCAAGTAAAGTGTAAACCAAATGACCTAATATGCGAGTCCCCAAATATTCATATTTTCTTTCTTCAGATTCAGGGTCATAGTTAGGTAGCAATAAATCTAAAGTCCATGGATAAGAATAATTATGATATTCTTTAAATTCATTATCGTTTTGAGCTTCTTGTCGATCTAATTCAAGCCTTATAATTTCCTCTTCTGCAGGAGTAGATCCCTCTTCGGAGCGATCTTTCAAAATGTCTTCTGTAGGGTTCAAAATATCAAATATTGCCTGTTGTTTATAATATAAAATTTTCCATTCGTGAATAAAATGATCAGGGATCTCATCTCCTATCAATTTCTTAAAGTATGCATATTTCGTTGCGTAGTCCACTATTGATAACATCGTATCATAACAAATTTCATAATAATGCAGACGTTTTCTCCTAATTTTTTCACCATATAATTTCTTGTGAAGCAAGATTTGTCTTTCTTTTTCAAAATCAACTTCTACTTTTTCTAAATGTATTTGTTCCTTGACATTATCAAGAAACTGATCGAACTGCTGGCCTCTTTGTTCTGCAAACTCTTTTTCGGCTTGAACTCTATTCTTGACTAAATTCCGCGCTTGTTGTTTTGTCTCCATTATTTGTGTACACATTTGCTTTTCAAATTGGGATAGTTTCATTACTTTCTTAGCAAGTTCAGTGTCCAGCTTAGTTTCTTCCTCAGCAATAGAAAGGTCCCACATTGAACCACTTATGACATGTCTTAGTTCATTTTGGAACTCTTCGGAATCCGCTTTCTTACGCATTCTGGTATGAAGATTATCCATGTATCCTTTAGTCCATTCGGACGCAGAAATCGAAGATCTTTGATCTATAGCATTTTGTTCTAAAGCAAGAAGCTCATCATAAGTGTAATTTTCAAATTTACAAGGATACCTTAAAGCAAATTGTTCCATTTCTTTTCGCTCTTTGCCTGTTGATTTTGATGGCAGTGCAGCCTTAAAACACATCGGTGTTTTTGCTTCTTTTATGTTTTTAAGAGTTTTTGAATATTTATGTCTAATGTAGTCATACGTATCTTTAACTTGTTCGGCTTTCTTTTGTTGCCATTCTATAAAATGCTTCTCATTTAGTAGAGGTTTCGAGAGATTATCGACAATTGACTCTGGTTCTTCAGGAATATTTTCTACTTTAAACCTGTGTCCGATGTTCTCTACTAAACAAGAAACCATTTTCCTTTCTCGTTTTATAAAGTTTGTGCGATCCCTTTTGTCTAAATGAAGGAACATTTTATAGAATAGACGAAGTATCGCAACACCTTTGCCATCCATTATGTTTTCAAGATCAGAATCAATTAAATGCACGTCTATGTCCGTTAACCATTCTGATAAATATTTCCAATTTCTTTTAATATCGGCGTGTCCTAAACTGGCCTTTATTAAAAAATGTTTTTCTTCATTGATAACGTGGTAGCTCAGGAGTACATCAGCAATCACACAACCATTTTTCATTATTTGCCCGAACTCGTCGGCGTCCCATGATATTGGACGCTGCAATCTTTCCGTTAGCCACTCCTTCAATATTTCAGCCATATTATAATTTGTCAGTACGTATCATTGAATAAATTCGTAAATATTTGACTAGATGCCACCTTGATGCACAGTTTGACGTAGGTAAGTTTGACTGACAAGTTCTAAAGAGAGAATTCTAAAATTATGAAAAAAAATAATTAAAAATATGGCAGGCAAATTTTTTCTTTTTACTTCAAAATCGTCGTTGAAAATACTCAAAGAGCGTTGATGGACAATGTGGTGATTAGGGCTTACCAAAAACAAATTACACCAGTCTGCGTGTGATATGCAAATAGTGCTGTGCTCACTACATAACTTCGATTATAAATTGCAGTGTTTTCGTAACTCCGGATTTGAAGTAGATGTAGATAAAGTGAATAGAATACCTATCTTAATTTATAAAAGGCAAAAATAAAACTACAAATAAAATGTGTTGGATTTTTAATTTCCTCCAAAGATAACTAATTTATTGTAAATGTGTCGTAAGCTTTCCTTGGAAGTTTATTGCAATTTTGTTTCATTCTTTAATCAAAGTCAAAGTCAAACCATTTATTTCAAATAGGCACATAAGAGGCACTTGTGAACGTCAAAATTTACAAAAAAAAATAGAATTGATTCTAGTTGCCCCTTCCAAAAGGTAGATTCGTGACTTCTTGGCGGGACAGTGAAGCGTCATGTTAGCAGTTTTGTTTTATTTTCTAAAATTTGTGTTTAGCCGAATATTAATGTGTAATAGTGGTGGATTATTAACCATTAAGTGTTCGTGAACCTGCATTAATGTAGGCAAATGAAACAAAATAGTGCAACATCACTTTATGTTCTATCAAGAAGTCCGCGCGAGGTTTTTCCGTAAAGTGTCTTTACTTAAACTCAAGGGGAGCGGGGCGGGATATCATCAATCATCTTTATCATGCATTGAGTGGAGTTCATTTCATAATTATTTAAATAACTTTGTACTTGTTACCTAATTTTACATGACACTGGCTAAACGCACAAACCGTGCGAAGCCAAAAAAAAAAAAGCAAGAAACTCCACCGGTACTCTTTTAAAAATGTTTTACAATATTTTGTTTGATTACATTAATTATATGATTATATGTGAAGACGATGCACCTAGAATAAAATTACTATACCATAATAGGTAAAACGAATTAAAAACTAATCAATGAAAAATAACTTAATTATTAGATAGATACATGGTGTTCACATATTTACAAACATCATAAAAGTATGTTTTTCTAAAAAAAAAAAAAAATAAGTCAGTGTGTGAGTATAGGTTATCACAGAATGTAAAATCAATATCATAAAAATAACAGATTTTACCATAAAAATAGCAACCAGTTTGATTTTGTCTAGACTCTAGATTGTCCTATGGAGCTGGACCAGCATGTTTCCAAGCATTCCTGTCCTGGATATAATCCTCATAACTTGTAATATGCTTGTTTACAAAGTGTACTTTTAATATGTGTTTTAAATTTTCTCTCATTTAATTTCAATATATCACAAGGCATTTTGTTGTAACATTTAACACAGTACCCCATAAAAGATGTATGTACTTTAGATAATCTGAAAAATGGTTGATCTATTTTATCTTTATTTCTAGTATTAAAATTATGTCTATCGCTTATCTTTTTAAAAATATGTAGATTTTTCCTTACATACATAATATTTTCATAAATGAATTGGCAAGGTACCGTCATAATATTAATCCTTTTAAATAGTTCCCTAAGAGATTCGCGGCGACGGAGATTATAAATTGCTCTGACAGCTCTCTTTTGCAAAATAAAGATGGACTCAATGTCAGCAGCCCGACCCCACAGTAAAATGCCATACGACATAATGCTGTGGAAGTAACTAAAATAAACCAAACGCGCGGTTTCTATATCTGTTAGCTGTCTTATCTTTCTAACAGCATAAGCAGCCGAGCTTAGCCGCCCCGCCAGAGAGGTTATATGTGGTCCCCATTGCAGTTTCTCGTCTATAGTGATTCTTAGGAAACCGTTTGATTAATAAATTCCAGTTTTTCTCCGTTCAATATGATATCACATTCGCTACTTCTAACATTAGGTAATTTAAATCTAATACATTTGGTTTTTTTTTCATTTAGTACCAAATTATTTACCGTAAACCAATCTTGGACCTGAAGAATAGAGTTATTCACTTCGTCAAGATTTTGTGATCGTCGATCTATTTTAAAGATCAATGATGTGTCAGCAAATAACCTATTAATAATCTACTAATAATCTATTAATAGATATATTATTATTATCTATTATTTCTTGGTATTTAGCTGCATCCGGTTAGACTGGAAGCCAACCCCAACATTGTTGGAAAAAGGCTAGGCAGATGATGATTGTTCTATTATTATTAGTTTTGTTAATAGGTGTTTAAGGTTCGATATTTCTGACGATTTGAATGCCAACTGAGGCCAAGCATGTTAAAAAAGTTTTTTCATTTCTCACACGTAGTGTGTACAAAAGTAGTGTTTGTTTGACCCGAGTAGCGCGTGGAAGACGCTGCCTCCCCACTCTTGGGCGGGAAAGACTCATAGTAATTGCTTCCCTCTCTAGGGCGGGAATGAATTTTGAAAATAGAACTAAGGGTTTTTTTTTTTTTGGCTTCGCACGGTTTGTGCATTTAGCCAGTGTCATGTCAAATTAGGTAGCAAGTACAAAGTTATTTAAATAATTTTGAAATGAACTCCACTCAATTCATGATAAAGATGATTGATGATATCCCGCCCCACTCCCCTTGAGTTTAAGTAAAGACGCGGCACTTTACTGAAACCTCGCGCGGACTTCTTGAGAGAACTTAAAGTGATGTTGCACTGTTTTGTTTCATTTGCCTACATTAATGCAGGTTCACGAACACTTAATGGTTAATAATCCACCACTATTTCACATTAAAATTCGGCTAAACACAAATTTTAGAAAATAAAACAAAACTGCTAACATGACGCTTCACTTTCCCGCCAAGAAGTCCGAACTAAGGGTTAGGTAGTCGGCTACGAAAATTTTTACAGAATTAGAAAATATCGTTAAAAAAAATGCTGCGGTCTTGTGAGTATCTAAACAGCCAAAGTGAATTTAAAAAAAAATACCTACTAAGCGGGGCGACAGTACTATTTAGTCTGTGGGGATGACCCGCGGTGGTGACGTGGTGTGTTCCATGTTTAAAATTTAAAAAAGACTATGTAATTTGGCGGGATACTAACTCTGTAAGCTGCACCGGAATTCAAAATCTCGGTTCTAATTAATATTTGATTAATGAATAAAAATGAGTTCAAGCGATTCTGAAATGTTGACCACTTTCGGTTTTCCTATTCGGTTAAAGACAAGGCAAATACAGTACCAACCTAATCGAAAATCTTTTGCCAGATATTTCAAAGGAATGATTTAAGCGCGCTCAAATCGATTACAGCGATTATGGTCTTAATTCGGAATGCACCCCAATACAGGTACTTCAAAATCATTCAGATTATGATAGACAGTGTGTTACGCAATTGAGGCACTGGACGAGGAGTTAGGTTCTTGGCGGGAAAGTGAAGCGTCATGATTAGCAGTTTTGTTTTATTTTCTAAAACTTGTGTTTAGGCGAATATTAATGTGTAATAATGGTGGATTATTAACCATTAAGTGTTTGTGAACGTGCATTAGTGTAGGCAAATGAAACAAAATAGTGCAACATATCACTTCAAGTTCTCTCAAGTAGTCCGCGTGAGGTCTCAGTAAAGTACCACGTCTTCAGTGAAACTCAAGGGGAGTTTACGGGTTGGGAGATATCATCTATCATGCATTGTTCAAAATTCATTTCATCATTACCTATTTTAAATTGTAACTAAATAAAGACTTGGCTAAAAGGCCCCAGCAACCAAGGCATTAATCTATTATTTAAAAAAAAAATGTACGAGGAGTTGATGACGGCTGTGTTGTTGATTTGCGCGTGATATAATTTTAGAACAACACTTCTTTTTTTTTTTTTTGATGGGTAAGAAATTATCAACTGTTCTATCTTCTCCCGCCCACACCGCTCTGGGCGGAGCGGGAGGGCGTGTCAGACTTTTACTGACTAAAACCCACCCATGTTTCTTCAGTTGCCAACCCTAATGGAAGTAAGTCAAGTATGTACAACCATAATGGAAACATTTCACTCAATCAAATGGCTTGAATCTAGTTTTATGTAATGCTTGAGTATTGTAATGAGTAACGTTCTGTAATACGGGCCTAAATCTATGGTAAAAATCATACCAAATAGAGTCTGGCCACGCTAACTTTGTAGATGTAATAAAAAAGTGGAATTTGAAAATCTATACCTAGACGAAAACACTGTCTGTACTACGAAAATGGATTTTTATACTTTAGCCTGAAAATAGGAGAAGCGGGCTGTCTAAGGAAATATCTGGAACTACTAAATAATAATTGAATTTAAAATCGTAAATTCATAACCTTCTATCTTTTTTATAATATCTTGCAAGTACTGGCAACCCATAGTCATGCTTGTCATTCGTTATTATGACTTTTTTGTGATGTTTATTTTCACTGTTTTCTATGTATATTTCTTGAAATCTGCCTTGATCTAATCCAGGATGAAATGTAATGAATTCGAAAAAAGTGTATGTACCACCATGAGATTTTCCTAATAGGCACCTAAGACAGATCGTGTTATTCACTTTGTCGCGTTGTTTCACAGAAATCTCGCCACATGAATCTGGAGAATTTGGATAAAGCCTTGAAGGACTTGGGCATGCTGAGTGCAATAACCGAAGCGCGGCGTGACTATTTACGCGAGTCGAAGTCAAACTACAGCGTGATGCGTCTCAACACGCGATACGTGTCCAACGTGACCGTGGGATATTGTATGAAGAGAGCAACTAACAAAAACCGACTCTGCCCTTACGTATTGCCAATTAGACACAGAACTAAGAGTGAAAACTCGGATGCGATCGGTAGTGACGTGAGCGATAGCGGGTGCGAGTTCAAAAACAGTTTGTTAGAGCCATCCACGAGTGGGTACAATCTCGAGTGCGCGAAGAGTCCGGCGAAGCGTTGCCAGTCACTGGAGAACCTCGCGCTGGTGGCGGAAGCGCCGCCGCGCCCCGACCCTTCGCCCGACATGGACTGCGTCTCCACGCGCATCCAGAAGCTACAAGTCGATGAATGACACCAAGTCAAGCACTCGCACACAACCACCTCAAAATCTAGTGTGATGACCTTCAAATCGTATAAGTTGAGTGGCGGAGGTTAGAAATATAGAAGTAGTATTCAAGTGATCTAATGAATGTTGAATAATATATTTTTCAGTGTATTAATACTGATGCATGGATCTAAGTGTAGAAGCTGATTCTAAATGTTCCTAGCTCCTCGGTGTACTTGGGTTAATTTTGCGTGTATTATCCAACCCCAACGATAATGATAGTGCAGCTACTTTCATTAATGATTAAGCAAATTGCTCAAAAAAATGTTTGGAATTGGTACAAATATTGGATACATGTTGTATCTGAATTAGACTATTGTTTTGATAAAGTTGATTGATATGTTAGTAAACTGTGAGAGTTTTAATGATTTTTATGGTTACCCTAAAGTTAGCACCACAGTGTTTATTGAGAACAAATTTGTTTTGGTCTAAGTCACATGCACTTAATTTTATATTACCTCTTGTAGTTCTTTCAAGTAATATTTAAACACATAATCCATATTTTGAATGAGCATTACATATATATATAACACATTACATATGTATATATTTGTGTATTGTTTATAAATTATAACATATTAAAAAAAAAGAATAAGACTTTGAAGATCTCATTGCATCCACAAAAATTCATGTCCTATTCAATTTGTTGTAGCAACACATTTTATTTATTTGTCATCTACGCTGTGTGACTTAGATTAATAGATACTTATGTTTGTTAACATATTTTGTTATTTTGTTCTTATTAATTTAATAACAAATATTTGAAATAAATATTGCTTTTATTCATTCTTATTATTGTTTCATTATAGTATTAATCATAATTATTCTATTTGAGCTGTTTCGCTCCCGTAATATCAGTAACTAAAGTCATTATTGGCACAAAACTATTAAATAAACAGTTTTTAGCATTTCGCATTAATTACCCGATTGCGGCGAAGCCAAAAAAGGAGGGCTATTTGTTTGACCTGTGGTATGTAGGACATGTAATTTGTAATGAGAAATGATAATAAAGCTATCTAGAACTTTTGGGAGTGAATGAGTAAGAGGCCGTTATCACCCGATTACAAATGGGTAAATAACCTGAAGTGTCCTCATAAAAAAGAAAAAAAATCCGACTGTAAAAAGTAAACTTTAAAAGATGGAAATAAAATTTATAAAACTTAATACCTACTATATACAATTTCATGCAGTCGGAGGCAATAGGTCATAATTGTTAAATTTAAGAAGATTCCTCTAATTAATTGTAGCACTAGTTTTAACTGACTTGTTGCTGACCATACCATTGAAATAAAATATCAAGGGGTATCACACAATTAAACAACTGTAATTTTTGTTTTTCCTAAAACTTTATAGAAATTGCAGATAACTGATAAGCTATATATACTTTATATACAATACTCTATTATATGAGACTTAATCATAACTGGCGAAATATGGGTGTTCTATTAGATACACGTCTGCCTAACCTTCTATTTTGTTAAATACCTGGTACTTTTGACGGGCCTACATTGTCCTCTCATAATTATTAACGCTGTGGTTTGAAAACATTGTAAACACCATTGAAAAAAAAAAAAAAACCGGCCAAGTGCGAGTCGGCCTCGCGCACGAAGGGTTCCGTACCATTATCTATAAAAACGGCAAAAAAATCACGTTTGTTGTATGGGAGCCCCCCTTAAATATTTATTTTATTTTAATTTAAAATAAATAAAAATTGTGAATATATAACTAAATATTCTGTGAATATTTCAAGCGTCTACCTGTTGCCGTTATGAATATCGAGCAAAAAAAACACGTTTGTTGTATGGGAGCCCCCTTAAACATTTCTTTTATTCAGGTTTTAGTATTTGTTGTTATATCTTCAACAGAAATACATCATCTATGAAAATTTCAACTGTCTAACTATCACGGTTCATGAGATACAGCCTGGTGACAGACGGACAGACAGACAGATGGCGGAGCCTTACTAATAGGGTTCCCGTTTTACTCTTTGGGTACGGAACCCTAAAAAAGTAACCGTGGAATTTTTTGCCGGTTCTTCTCCATAGGTAACGACCAATTGGAACCGTGCACCTAGCTTCTGACGTTTCATAAGTGCCCATGTAGGCTTATGTGAAATACCTAAATATTTTAATTTTGAACCCTTCGGGGATTACGCGTCATTATACGTCCATGAGCGTCATGTTGTTTTTTGAAAATGATGTGGGCAGTATTCATACACAATTTTGATTCTTCTCGTTAGAGAAGAAACTGATGACCTATAGTGTAATAATTGGCAGGTTACATAGAAATAAGATACAAGATTGGTTGCATCAAGATTCTTGGTATTGCATAGCCATTAAACCATTAATTAAAAAACTGATAGATTGCTGGTAGGTTTGTAGTGAATTACCGATCGATTTTAGCGCGCTAAACGGTAATAGGGAACGCTTTTAAGCGCGCTAAAATCGATTACATCGATTATGGTCCTAATTCGGAATGCACCCTTTATAACCTAGTCAACATTTTCATACAATATTACGTCCTGTCCACACACTTCGTCTGGCCTTTTTGTACATATAAACTGGAAAGATTTAAATGCGAAGGTAAGGAGAGGGAAGGGAAGTTGAGGAGGTGAGGAGTGTGTGGATCGGGCGATTAGCTAACTACCACAACATTCGCCTCGACCAACCAGCGCGGGGCTGTGATGTAAGTAGTTGATGATTGTCGCTAGATGGCGGCACTGAGGCGCGCGTGAGTTGCATTGCCTTGTTCCACAGTCGACGGGCACGTGCGGTGTCTTCCACAGGCGATTGCTGTCATGTCAGCTACAACTTCAATAAAAATTCATAAAATTATAACTTAAAATTCATTTATTCGCAGCTATTGAGTATGTAACACTTAAGATAAATAACAAAAGATTGTTTATAATATTGCATGTGACTGATAGCAGGGTAAGGACAAAGCAGCTGTGATCAAACATTCTATTCTATTATCTGATCACAGAGCTTTTACTTTTAATTGCTTCATTTTTGGTGTTTTCCGTTTCTGTTGACGTTTCTGCTCTTTGAGTTCCCAACGACGCTGCTTCTCGGGGTCGTCCTCCTGGAATATACAAATAGGTCGTTAACATTCGTTGTTCTCGAGCTTGAGTGTCAGTATTGCATTGTAACTGGTGATAATTGCATTATTTTCAATTTAATCTCTCCTTGACCTATTCGGGTAATTACAGGCGTTATTCGGTATTATGTATATTTTACACAAGGAACAATAAAGAAAAGGGAATTCAGTCAAAATTCGATATTAAGAACAATGTTAGCAAAAATTTTTTAATTTTTCCACATTAACGTGAAGACCCAGCGTCAAAATTCAGCCTGTATGATAAAGCATCATACAGGGCGAGTTCTTCATATCTTTTTCAGCCTATTTAGTACTTGTGAACATAGCTCATTTTAGGTTTATTTATTTTATTTTATTTATTTATTTGGGACAAACAAACAGTAACACTTTATATCTACGCAAATAATATAAACAAAGATATTATATAAATGTGAAACTCACACCGTTATCTACAGCATATACAATTTATATAATATATATAATAAATAATATTAATTAATATACTATTTAGTGACTTATATAACTCAACTAACGCTATCTTACACGCCCTTTATTCATAAAGTTCTCTGCTCGTGCGGTGCACTTCTGTAAGTGAAGAATTCACAATACCAGCCAGCTGTATGTAATTTTCGTTTGTGTACGTTTTAGTAAGGCGTTGAAGTGTCAATAAATAAATACAGGGTGCTTTTTTTATACAGTCCTACCTTAGTAGGCCTTTGGCCTATATAACCGTGTAACATAAAGTTATATTTACCGCGAGTATGCGTTCCTTCTCCTGCTTGCGTTTCTCCTCGCGCCTGGCCGCGGCTTGCTCCTGTCGCGCCGCGTGCGCACCTCGCAGCCACGCCTCCGCCACTTTCTGGCGACGCTTTTCGCATTTCGCTAGAGCCTACAACGTAACATTTATATATTATTATGCGTAACATGGGCGATAGATTACATAAGATCGGGTTTTTTTTGTTTTAAAAAACATAAAACATGATTTATAAAAAATCACACTAATATTATAAAGGCGAAAGTTTGTGAGTGTGTGTGTGTGTGTGTATGTTTGTTACTACTTCACGGTCAAACGGCAGGACCAATTTTGATAAAATTTTGTATGGAGGAAGCTGACATTAAGACAGGCTACTTTTTATCCCGATATTCCCATGGGATCGAGACTTACGCGGGTGAAACCGCGGGGCGCAGCTAGTCTCCTATAAAGTGCTAACTACTACTCATCCTTTTTTGAAGTCGGTTAAAAATGGTGGCCCAGAGAAGCCCCAGAAGGCCCAGAGAAGCAGAATATGTTTGCAAAAAATAAAAACATAAGCAGTTGCTGGCTTACCAGATGCTAATCGTATAAAACGATATATTTGAATACAGAATCTGAGATAATTATCAAGTTTGAGAACAACTTAATGTCATACAAAACAAAGTTCAAACTCCATTGTAACCACAATTTCTTAGGATAATTTTATTACAAATAGTCACTCAAACATCAACTTCGAATACATAACGCCAAAATAGATACTTGAGTATGTGACAATAGACGTAAATTATCAGAGATTAACAATTTAAATATATACAGGGTGTCAGGTGTCATCGACGCGCAAACTGTTACTATGAATTCAGTACATGATCCACGAGCGATCAAATTTTTATTTATTTTTTTAATCTGTGTTCTATACATTTTGAACGTGTAGGTATTGCACTTTTGTAAGAAACAGTAGGTTTTTAGGGGTCCGTAGTCAACAAGGAACCTTTATAGTTTCGCCATGTCCGTCTGTCTGTCCCTGGCTTAGCTCAGACTCTTAGTACTAGAAAGCTGTAATTTGGCATGGGTATACATTGGGATCCTGCCGTTTTGCCGAAAAGATTTTGCCAAATTTTCATTACCCAAACAAATTTTAGCAACCTTTTTTTATACCATTGCAATATTTCGAATGATCTTCATTTGGTAATTTTTACTTGGCAAAATATTACCAAGTATAATGTCATTATGGTATTTGGTCTTTAATCAAATGATTTATTACAGCAAACAATCTTCAGATAATAAACGTTTTTGAGCGAGCGAAGCGAGCGGTGCCGCGGTAGCGGCCGGCGAGTGCCAGACACGACTTGCATTAATAGAAAAAAAGATATTGTTTTTAGTAGGTTACCCGGAACATAACTATTTAGATTAGGTTAATTTCTTTTATAAAAAAAATGGGTAGGTTAGGTTAGGTTAAAACTGTGACCTCCTACGCACGAGCCGAGCGAGCGAAGCGAGCGGTGCCGCGGCAGCGGCCGGCGAGTGCCAGAAACGACTTGCATTAATAGAAAAAAGAGATTGTTTTTAGTAGGTTACCCGGATCTGAACTATTTAGATTAGGTTAATTACTTATTTATATTATTATTTGATTTTGCGTAAAAACTGTTATACCAACTGAAATATTTGACTAGATAAAAAATGGTAAAAGTACTAGTTGGTGAACAAGTTAAACATAGGTTTTCGTAACAATTATTTGTAAAGAGATTTTTTGGTACTTAAGTAATAATTTGGCAAATGAAATTATGCGAAAATTTGTTTGGGAAGTGATAATTTGGCAATTTCTTTTCGGTAAAACAAGGGAGACCCGTATACATTATTAATCACGCCGACAAAGTGATAAAGTAAAATCAAGTTTTTTTTTTAAGTAAAGCTTTTTTTGGGTGCGAAATTATCAAATAACTTCTCCCGCTCTGGGTGGAGCGGGAGGGAGTGTCAGACTTTTACTGACTTAAACCCACCCGTGTTCCTTCAGATGCCTGTGTGGCCACGATATCCCTTTCGGACAGGCTCTCCCCACTTTACGTGTAATGGAGGTACCTTACACGTAAAGTGGGGATGATATATTTTTCCCGTCTATCCCATGATGTGGGGTATCGTTGGATATGCCGTTCAAAAATATTGAAGGTCTGTGAAGACCATTTTTCGATTCAGGGATCCTTTCGCGTAATAATAAGCTGTAAAGTTCAATTTTTGTTAGTCAGGTCCCCCCCTGCCAGCAAAATGGTTGTTTTCGGATATTTGAAAAAAATAATGGCAGTAGTATACACCGTGGCATTTTAATCGTCTTAGAACGGCAGTCCACTTTAAGTATCCAATTACTACTAATCATTCATAAAATAAAAAAATATATTTATTTACATTTGAATATATTTTTTTTAAATATGATGATATGACGCATGATGTGGTTTGAACCACCCTATTATGAGCGCGGTGCGGGCGAGCCTTGCGCTCCACTCCACGCCGCCCTTGGAACGCAAGGCTCGCACCGCGCTCGTAGCAGGGTGTTTCAAACTACGTCATGCGCCCTAGGCATTGAATTTGTCTTTTTTATTATACAATATTAATATATATTTTTTTATTATTATACAAATGTAAATATTTTTTTTTTAACTTTTATGAATGATTATTGGATACATGAAGTGGGCTACGAGAGTAAGAGTAAGAGTACACGGTGTGTAGTAGTATAGTGTATAACGAAGTTAAAAGGAAAATTATCACAGTTAAGTAGGCTTTACATGTTACCGAGTAATAGTCGACCAACTTACATTTGCAGTTGGAGAATGGACCGTGACGTATATCGATGTATGGGAGAAATGTTTTTCAATTGCGATATTAAGTTTGTTTTTGGGATAAATTCATCCCAACTACAGAACCCTTCATTGTGGTCCGACACGTACTTTGCAGGTTTTTATTAATAACCGACGAAAAATTTGAACGCTGGTATATCTGAGTTCAGAATCTTGTATTGAGTTCATGATAATAGTTTCCGCCTCGGTGTATATATAAATTAATAATCTTAGATAATACACAAGTAGAAATCAAGATCTCTACACAGTTAAACTTTTTATTTCACAGAAGAGATGTTGGAAGGCATAGTAGTCGAATAACTCGAGCCAACTGCCGACACGAGAAAAGTGAAGTAACCGCGCTGAGTTACTTCACTTTTGTGAACCCTTTTGGTCACCTACCAAGGGACACGGTGACCAATTCTTTCAATCTTATGAGACCAAGTTTCGAGTTTAATATGCCAAAAAAACTAGCAAACTAACAAAAAATAACTAGCTTTAAAGAATTAGCTCAGCGGTAATTAAAAATATGTAATTTACAGCGTCTTTATGTCATTGCAATAGGGAATATCCACGTAATTCAAAACGTATCCATTATTTTAATATACATTGTGTAGGAAGAAAGAAACAAAATCCAATATTTTTTACATTTTTTAATGCATTACTTATTTTACAATTAATTAATTTATGTTGCCTTTTTTTGGTGGAACGGAACGCAAACTCAAAACGACAAAAACTCCTCTTCAAAAACGCCGGAAGTGACGAAACAAAACATGTGTGTATTCTTTGCTAAATGTGATTTCTACTTGAATAAAGCATAAACAATAATTTAATATATAAGATTTGGGGCTAAAAAACAGATGTAAACAAAGCAGTTTCGTGAAAACTGACATCACATCATGACGCGACAGAAACGGACGTTTGAACTGTAGTAGAAACTTGTTGGAGTTTCATAATTTTTTGAGGATCAATCAGTAGTTCAATTTAACTTTCAATACTTTCCTTAGATTTATATAACTGTCTAATATTGATTTAGTGAAGAAAAAAAAAATACATTCATATTCCCCCGGTTTTCCGCAACACAAAAGAAAAGGAAACATAACTGACCTCCTTGCTAAGCCTGAGCCTCTTAATCTTGTCCATGAGATGGAATACAAGCTGCAGTAATGGCCGCACCTCGTCGCCGCCGCCGTCGGGTCCTAACGCGAGGCTGATCAGCATCACCTTCTCCGTGTCAGGGGGCTTAGTTACTGCTGACTCCCTGTGGGTGAACAATCAATCAATCAATATGCCTAGCCTTTTCCCAACTATGTTGGGGTCGGCTTCCAGTCTAACCGGATGCAGCTGAATACCAGTATTTTACATAGACCGACTGCCTATCTGACCTCCACAACCCAGTAACTGGGTAATACGATACCCCTTGGTAAGACTGGTTGTCTGACTTTCTGGCATTTGACGACCCGTAACGACTGTCAAACATCCACGAATGACAGACGGGACCAACGGCTTAACGTGCTTTCCGAGGCACGGAGGAGTCTCGGTATATAAAGATCACCCATCCACGGACCAACCGCGGCAAGCGTAGCTTAACGTGATGAATCGACCCGTGCGGCTGTTATTACTTAGCCACGAGCTCCTCTGAGGAGGAACGAGGGTTAATATTATTAAGAGCATTATAAAATTAAGAGCAGAGTAAGGCCCGTATTACCGAACGTCACTCAATACTCAAGCATTACTTAAAACTAGTTTCAACCAATCAAATGGCTTCAATCTAGTTTAATGTAATGATTTGAGTGACGTTCTGTAATACGGGCCTAAGTCTCAAACAAATAACGGTAATAATACACAAATAAAAGTTTTTTTTTTCTTTTAAATTCCAGTGTGTCAGGCTTCCAGGGCAAAATGTCTGGGTAAATAATTATGAATCTGTGTCCGGCTTTTTTATTTTTGAGCCTGGCAATCCTATTCGAGAGTATAAAGAATCCCACATACAAAGGTACACATTTAAACGAAATAAACAAGCGTGAAAAAAAAAACCTAGTCTATGCTGTCGCGCCGTCGTCGGGTGAAAAAATAGCACTCACTCTATCTGCTTGGGCCCGGAGTATTTGTCCGAGATATGTATGAACTGCACGTATTGGTGGTAGTGGTCCAGCGCGGCGCAGACCCGCGTGTCCAGCACGGCGGCCGTGGCCTCCGCCGTCTCCGACATCACGGCCATGGCGCCCGGCAGCCCGTGCTTGTCGCCCGGCCGACGCTCCGGGCAGAATACGCTCTGAAACGATGAGTATACGTTTTATATTCTTATCTTTAATTCTCTCTTTTTTATATTTCATTTCCTTTAGTAAGTACCTACATTTGCATAAAAGAAGTAAATTATAGTTATTTAAATTATGGAAGAGGCCGTTCGTTTTTTAAGGGAATGGGAGCATTTACACTATATTTAAGTAAATTTGCATGAACATTCTGAAACAGTCACACATACAAGCAAACTGAAACTTTAGTATAATGGTTTATTGGATCTTTTTATTTCCATGTTGAAGACAGTTACGTAATTGTAATATTTTCTCTCAATGACATTTTTATTCGAAAATCATGTCTTTTTTAAGGATAATTTTATTGATTGATTGTTTGGCTTTTATGTCTAAAATAAATATTCACAGCAAGAAAATATACCTAGTTTATTATCCAGCCACCAGATATTTTTTCTCTAGATCAATTATTACTTTAGTTATAAACGAAATAAGAATTGAGACACGCTATTTAGTTCCATGTTCGAACACGATCAAAGAGCGCACGCGATATTCAACTTTATTACTGATTTATTAGCGTTTAGCACATAACGGAGTGGCGGGGAGCGAGGGGCGGAGTTTGCGTTCGAAATTTTGTGTAAACTGCCTGCTCTTAATCCCAGATACAAATATTACAGGTGCAAATGTCAAACTCCAAATTGAAAAAAAACTTTGCACGTTTTCATGAAGTTCTGTTGATATTGACTGCAAAATGTGAGAGAACAAAATTAAATGTTATACTCAATTGTTGTACGGGCCCCAGTAACGACGTAACGCTGAAGCTATAAATTTATGAAATAAATTACTCGTAGCTATATTTTTATAATGTGTGAACTGTCACAAGCGCCATCATACAGTGACGCTACTTTAGTCACACTGACAAAGCGACTTGGAAAAAAAAGATATACTTAACGTGATTAGAAAAAAAATATCGAAGACTACAAAAATACTATAAATGGAAACAGACTTTTAAGAGGAGGCACCCTATTTTTATGTTAATTTGCATGAATATTCTGAAACAGTCACACATACAAGCAAAATGAAACTTTAGTATATGATTTATTGGATCTTTTTCTTTCCATGTTGAAGACAGTTACGTAATTGTAATAATATTTTGTCTAGATACATTTTTTATTCAAACATCATGTCTTTTTTAAGGATAAATATAAAAAAAAACAAACAAGATTGTTTGGCTTTTATGTATAAAATAAATATTGACAGCAAGAAAGTATAGTTTAATTATTACTTAAGTTATAAACGAAATAAGAATTGAGACACGCTATTTAGCTTCATGCTCGAACACGATCAAAGAGCGCAAGCGATATTTAACTTTATTACTGATGTGTTAGCGTTTAGCACATAACAGTGTGGCGGGGAGCAAGGGGCGGAGCTTGCGTGGAAATTCGATTTAGACTGCCTGTTCTTAACAGGTCTCGTGAAGTCAATATAACGTACTCATTGGCCACATTTACAGCCGTATATTTACTGACCTAATAACATAAATTTGTACATACCAAGTCCTGCATCTCCTTAGACAGCTTGGCGGCGATCTTCTTCTGCGCGACACACAGCACGAACGGATCGCTGTCGTCTTTGCCGAGCTCCACGCGGACCAGCAGTGTGTCCGGAGTTGGTCTAACTACACCCAGTAGTACGTGCACTAGGTCTTGTCGCTGGAAGAGAGAAATTAAAGAATAAAATGAAAGCATGAAATGAGAGAATGAAATTAAAGAATGAAATGAAGGAATAAAATGTGTAACATGCATGAGAGCAAATAAATAAATTATATGTAAGTGGACTATGAAATTATACATAGTTAACTTGTAGATTTTTGACACAGGGGGTAAGATTGTGAGCACCGTTAGTATATGTAGCGAGATTATAAACTATCGAAAAATTGTGAATAATAAAAAAAAAAAAACAAAAAACACGCATAAATAAACACACACACACATATAAATTGTGTAATTGTGAACGCATTCATTCATCGTGAAATTGTGAACGAGCCTGCACTTATCGACAGGGTTCATAATCTGTCTGATTTTAACACCCGTAAAGTTGTGAACCGTCCCTGATTGGTGGGTCTTGGCGGTAGCCGGATTGGTCGGAAAAAAAACAACACATTAAACCAAATACCTATAATTAAAAAAAAAACGGTTTCCTTTAATGTGTTTAATTTTCTTGTAATTAAGTCAGATTGAGGCCATTAAAGTGTACCGTGGACGAAAATGTTTAATTTTCTAACCTAAGTAACACCTCGGACAAACACTCCATACAAACTGACTGTTAATATTTTTTTCTACCAAGTAAAATTTGAATAACTTGTTTTCTTAAAAAAACGTATACACGGGGGTAAACTTTTCACGGCATACATTTTAACATACTCTCTTGTCCATACCCTAGCTATACTCGTACGTTAAATGAAAAAAATCGTTGCTTTAAGTTTAAATTAATGCGAAGTTGCCTAAAATTCGGCGTAAATTCCCCGGACTATCTAATGTTCATACATTGACAAAATGTTGACATTGGTTATCGCTGAGAAGAGATTGCAACTCGATTTTGAACGTTTTTATTACAGGAGATGGCGTTCAGATAAAAGGCTGCTGGAAGGTTAAATAGCTGACATGTCTGATGCTTATCTCTGTATCGGCCGCTGTATAATTTCCTCTCAAGCTGGCCTCGTTACGAGAGATTGACGATATGGCTAGATCAGGGTCTTCAACCTTTTTGAAGTCTAGGGCCGTTTTTATTTCGATTCTTTGGGCCGCAACACAAGGGAAATTGATTATATTCCATTTTAAACTTATAAGTAGGTAAGTAGTTAAGAAACAACAATCATTGCAGTTATTACTACACACGCAGACTTACACCACTACCTACATGACTTCCTATTCTAAATCAATTAATAAGACGATCGAATTAATAAAAAATGTATTTATATTAATATTGAATTATAAAAATGTATTTATATTATTATTGAATTATAAAAATGTGTATATATTAATATTTGAATGAGTAATACTACATTATTGAAATTATTTATGTAAAATCGTGTCATAGTTATTATAATTTTTAATGTTAAATAACCCTCAAATTTGAGACTTATTTATTATACAATTTTACAACGCTAGAAACAGAAAAGTAATAAAACTCAATCATTGAAATATTTGACATTGTTTACTTTTAACGAATTTTTCAATATCTGCCCCAATAGTGGTTATTGCAATTTTCAACCTGTTTTCGCGCAAAATTTGCGTAAGTATAAGTACCTGTCTATTTTATTTTAATTTCTAGACATACAGGGCCACATAGAGGGCCGCGGGGTGAGACCTTTGGGCTAGATAGTACAGTTGTATCTTCATACCTTGATTAGCTTGAGTGTAAGCAGCATGCCCTCGCAGCAGAGGCGGCCGCTGCACCACATAGTAAAGCAATGTTCTGCTTCGCGCCTCCAGCCGCGCTCGTCACTCGCCGCTACCACGTCTAAACCTGTCTCGCCTGGAAACAACAAGTTAATAAGTCATAATATTTCTTACTTTATTATACAGGTTCAAATTAAGTTAGCTAAAAAAAACTCTGCAGCCGTGATGGGTCATCTTCATCATCGTTTCAGCCGAAAGACGTCCACTGCTGGACATACGTCTCCCCCAATAGGGAATATGCACGTAATTCAAAACATATCCATTATTTTAATATACATTATGTTGGAGTCGAGAAACAAATTCTAATATTTTTTACATTTTTTAATGCATTACTTATTTTATAATTAATTAATTTACGTTGCGTTTTTTGGTGGAACGGAACGCACACTAAAAACGTGTCCTCTTCGAAAATGCCGGAAGTGACGAAACAAAACATGTGAATAAAATCTATTCTTTGCTAAATGCTTGAAATCTCACTAAGGTAAATATGTAAGTGCGATTTCTACTTGAATAAAGCATAAACATTAATTTAATATATAAGATTTGGGGCTAAAAAACAGATGTAAACAAAGCAGTTTCGTGAACAATGACGTCACATCATGACCGCGACAGAAACGGACGTTTGAACTGTAATAGAAAATTGTTGTAGTTTCATAATTTTTTGGAGCATCAATCAGTAGTTCTATTTAACTTTCAATACTTTTCTTAGGTTTATATTACTGTGTATTATTGATTTAGTGAAAAAAAAAAATGCATATTCCCTATTGGGTGGGGTTGCCATAATCGCCACGCTTGGTAGGCAGGTTGGCGATCGCAGTATGGTGTTAAAATGCATAGAGAACGCTGCTGCCCATTCTCTAGTAATTCCCTTAGTGGCCTTTTACGACACTCACGGGAAGACACAGGATAGGCCGTGATGGGTAGCGATATCTAACCACGATAAAATTAAAATGATTTGATGGATTTTTTGGGGGCAAAGACCGCTTGTAGTGTTGTTATGAGTTGAGAAAATCTGTTTTATTTTGTTTTATAATGTTCAAATGTCGATACTCATCACGTCCGTGAAGTTACACAAAAAAAACTGATGTGTCAAGTGACTACACAAACTACGGTCCATGACCCAACAAAAAAAAAATCTTTAAATATATTTTATTTCATACATTAAGCTGCTGACAAGAGGCAAATGATAAAAGTAGGCTTGTCTTAAACAAAACAATTGCCAAATCTATATA
Source organism: Tiliacea citrago (assembly GCA_963921375.1). Taxonomy (NCBI): domain Eukaryota; kingdom Metazoa; phylum Arthropoda; class Insecta; order Lepidoptera; family Noctuidae; genus Tiliacea; species Tiliacea citrago. Next base: position 11,602,184 of record OY992782.1, on the reverse strand, counting down.
CTTTGTGATGGCGGAAAAAATATATGTTATTCTTGAACATATTTCTCAGAACTTGGTTGAACCAAAACACGTTTGGAAAAAAAATGTCGATAGAAATTAACGGTAAGCTAACCCTTTACTTTCGAGTTTCAATCCAAAATATCTGTATTAAATATCAACGTACGGTTGGTATTTAATTAATAACAAGAACGTCTTATTTGTATGCAGAACTTGGTTGTTTTTTTTATTTTCGATTACTCAACTCATTTTTGAGTAAATAGATAATTGCTTCATATTTTGCAAAAAATTACAAGCGTTGTGTCATCGCGCTTCTCTTTCTTTTGTATGCAGTCTGACAGTGACCGCGGTTTAGCTCTTGTCAGCGTCTTAATATTAAACTTGCATAAAATACAGAAATCTCGTCAAGTCGTAAAAATTTTGTGAAGCAGGAGTGGGTTGCTAGGAAATAATAATCTTTCTTACCAACTAACGTAAAATTATCATCAAGCAGTGGTTTATGCAGCTTGAGGAAGTTGGTAGCAATTGAGGTGTTCTTGGCGCGTCCTATTGCGTAGGCCAGCGCGTACGACGCTAGCAGGCAGCACAGGATGCCTTCTAGCCAGTACGCGTCCCAGCGCGGACGGATCATTATAGGAACCTAGAAAAACGAAAAATATAATATATTAAATGTCATGATTACATGAGAATGTCATTCAATAGAATAAATCTAACTCAGTTATATATAGTTATGATTCTAATTGTTATAATTCTGTAAAAACATATTTGTTATGGTCGCGAATCATATTTTGATCAAGATACAACCTGACACTGACCTGCAAATTGCAAAAAACGTAAGAAAAACTGAATTTCGCGGGCTACCTCTGCGGATCTACCTTAGGTAAAGCCCCAGCACAGGCAGAGTAACGCATGTAAACCACTACTTGCTATGTAAACGACATTGACATGAAGTTTTGTAATTAAATACGTATTATTGAAGCTTACTAATAAACACTAATAAATCGATGAACATACATAAAAAAAAATACATACAGACGAACATTAAACCTCCTTTTTTACCTTAGAAATAGTGATCTTTGGTTGTTCAGACGTGCGTGGAGCATTGTCCTGGAACCCTTCAAACTCCTCAGGGTCTTGGAAGTGCTCAAACTCATTGTCTTCATCCTGCGAAAAAAAAAAAAAAAAGTTAGTTTATTCTTGACTTTAAGCTTAATCAGCCTATAATGTTCCCACTGCTGTGACACAGGCCTCCTCTCTGTGAGAGGGAGTGGGGTCGGTGTCGGTGGATGTTGGGTCATCTTGTTGGTTTTTCTTAGAACTTGAAATAAATAAAAAAGACGAAACTCAAATCCATAGCAAGTTCAGTTATCATGATTTTCTGAGAAAAAGTGGAAAACACCTACTTTAATTATCTACTATCATCAATAAACGGACTTTTGAACTTCACCACTTCGAAGAAAAATAACAAAAGAATTGATTTGCAATTCAATTAACAATGTTAGTGACCTCTGTACACACTACAACAGTGTACACTAGGTAAGAAGAGTTGTGAATGGGTTATTTTTTTAATGTAGTTATTGGGTTGTATTAAAAACCAAGCCATCACAGACTAACATTAGAAACCTACCTATCAGAATATAATTCACTTTAGAAATTTGGACAGCTCTAGGAGTAAGCTTTTGATCAGGAGTGATTGGAGTATAATACAGGCATTAAGTATGTTCATCAAGCTCACCCTAGGTAGTCAGTTTGCTAAGTACCTAGCTCACAGGCTAATCTTTTTACAACAAAATAAACTGTATAATAAAACAACAGTAGTAGGATGTGGAGCACATTAAGCTGTTGGTCTCAGCTGTCATTCATGGATATTTGACAGTTGCTACAGGTCGTTAGAAGCCCGAAAGTCTGACAACCATTCTTACCAAAGGGTATTACCCTGGGTACTGGGTTGTGGAGGTCAGATAGACAGTTGCTACATGTAAAATATTGGTATTCAGCTGCATTCAGTTTGATTGGAAGCCAACCCCAACATAGTTGGGAAAAGACTAGGCAGATTATGATGAGTAGAATGTGCAGCTGGGCCACAAACTATGCTCCTCCTCCTATAATGCTCTTTGTCGTAAAACATGCTGTCAAAGTGAGCCTGGCACTGCCACCGACGACGACGCCGTGAAACGGGAAGTTTTGGGCCAGTAAAATTTAAAATACTGTCGCTATAGTGCCAGCGGAATAAAGGAAAAAAAATTGAAGTAGAAACTTTTTATTCTTTAACATACCTCCACTAAGATCTCATCTTCAGTCTCGACGTTGGCTTCAAACTGATCCTTTAAAGATATCTTCTGTTTTGATGGAGGAGGCGACTCCTTTTCTTCAGCAAAATCTAATGATGTACAATAATTTCTGGTAAGTATTAATGGTAATGTAGCCTGAAGGTATACAGACATTCTTAAGCAACAGGCTAAGTTTAGCTATCCAGTAATTTACACAAATGAAACAAATGCAATGATTTTTATAACTTTCTTAAAACAAAACCATTTATATTACACAAATATTTACTAACCATAGATACAGTCAGAAGATCTACTTGTTGTCTGCAAATAGATCTGCTAACATGCTATTTTATTATTTACCTAAGTTTAAATTTTAGTTTTTACTTTATAGTCATTGTTAATTTATTACATTATTTATTTAGGCACTTTCTAGCCTGAAGCACAAGTTCAACCTAGTTCAGGCAAATATGCAACTGTGCTCTATTTTAATTGTTAAGGTTTTTATTGTACATGTGACCCTTTTATAAAAAAACAATTATTTGATTTGATTTTTGATATTCGAAAACAGTGTGAGAAAACTTGGATTTTAATGGATAGAAATAATAAACATGGAGGCAATCAATGCTCCTTCTATCTCTGTATGAGTATTATAATTGTAATAAATCTGGAACAGTATTTTTAAAGCACTTACCACCAGCGAGATCATCATCTTCCGCCTCAAACTGCTCGAACTCTGCAAAGTCATCGTCTTCCAAGGCCTGATCCTCAAAAGCCTGAGCCACAAAAGTACTGCATAGCAGTACCACAATTGATAATAGCACCCACCGCATTTTGTACCTACAAATTGAAAAAAACTCTCTTTAAGTTGAGGTGTATAGACCTCGGGTTAAACTGCTCAAATAAAACAAAATGGAAAAGGACGGGTGTAAATGGATCCTTATAAGACTTTCATGTTCTATGTAAAATACAGATATTCTGTTGCATCCTGGACTGGAAGCCGTCCCCAACACAGTTGGGAAAAAAGACTAGGCAGATTAATCTCTGAGTTTGTTTCGGCCTTTCTTCTCAGAGTAGTCGGATACGAAACGCCGACCTCATCTAGTTTTTTTTAATATGATTGACGTGTAAAAGTGTTTGTACAAACCTACTTACAGAAATAAATCATTTATCATTTAATAGTTCTTATAATGCTTAGTTGATCAGGATCAATTGGCTGGCTTCACTGACTGGCTTGACTGTCAAACATTGATTTTCAAAGCAAATTGATCCCAAAATAGGTCACACAAGGATAACAGGAAAAAATCTAATGAAACCTCTATACAATGCAATTGATTTTTTTTTACAGTGAACAGTTTCTTAAAGGAATGATGAGTTGTTTATGTAAGTAAGTACAGAATTCAAACAGTTTTCCTTAAGTAAATACTCATTTGAATATTTGCAGTTCTTAGAGACACAGGTAGAAGGTAATCTTATCTCCTTTCCAAGGTTGTTTTAAATGTGGTGTAAGGTTTTAGGTGTGGATCATGGTATTAGTTAAGTTTATACCATTGTCCCCAATAACCTTTACTTTCAACAAAGTTAGTGAGACTGCATTAAGAAAATAAAATAGAATAGGCATTCAAGGTATAAGTTTGAATCCAACTACTTATTAACTTTCGTAATATCGTTTGTTTTCTTGAGACTTTCTACGGCACAAATTTGGCTCAATATTTAGCTCTCAAGGTAATCTAAATTTATATTTTTTTAATTTTACTGCATAGAATTGCACGGCTGACTGTGCAATTTTTACCACCACTTATCTCCCATATTATAGCGAATCACGCGGAGTTTTGGTTACCTGTTATCTATTTCTCGACGATGTTATCAACTAAACTAGCTTATTAACTTATTAATTAAATTATTTTACACAAATATATTCACATTTCACCTACTTTATTGCGGGATTGACACAGTATTTTTTCGTTGCATCAATTTCATAAATAGGATCAATATCACTGGATAAGAAAATTATGACATAATATTAGCCAATAAAACACTCTCAATCGAGATAATTTTATAGAAAAAATATGAAAACCGTAAAGGAAAACGTACTGTTTAATGTCACCGATGTCACGTCACATGACATTTCCAGAATAGAGTTGCTAGAATAAAAAACAAAATCAAAATCAGTTCATGCGTTCGGGAACTACGATGTCAGCCAGACACACAACACGCACACACACACACAGGCATACATCCAGACAAGTCAAACTTATAACACCCCGTCGTTTTTACGTAAATATTTTGACGACTGACCATTAATATGCCAGTCTTTTGACAAAGTCATAAATTACATTGAACAAACTAACACTAAAATATTCTAAGTACAAGTCTATAAAAAAAAAATTGGTTATTCGTTTTTAATTTAACAAGTATTTTTATGTTCTATATATCTATGTATCCGACTGAAATAATTGTATCTATGGCCATGAATAAAAATTATTAAAAAAAAAAAAAAAAAAAAAAACTTTTTTATAATAAATATATATAATAAAATAGAATAAATATTCTCAAAAAAACCTTTTAGCAATAAAACGTGTCTATATTTTTAACTAGGTACCGCTACGCTACATTGTCACGTTCTTTAACTATCTAGGTTAGGTTAGGTCATAGAGTATAGTAATAGATTGGGGGTTAGGTAGGCGCGTTCCCATCGCTCAACGTGTCGCTGTATAACACACGCCTTCTCGCGACAATGTAGCCTTAGCGTAGCTTAATAAAAAAAATATGATCTTAGCTCAGGATCACGATGAGATGACCTCACAATAATAATAACTTGATCAAAATAATATTTCCGCTTCCTTTTTTTTTTAATCACAGATTATTTTTATTGTATCAGTTATGTAGTTTTAAAGTAACTACAATAAATAACCTGACCATAAATAAAGAAAAACACGTCATGTCTATCGATATGTTTTCCTTTATTTAATGTCCTCTTCAAATCTTTGCTAGGTTTATCAAAAATCACCACGATCAACAAGGTGTAAAGTGACCTGACCATCATGCATGACCGTGATCCTTCGACCTTAACCGTCGACATAAAAGTGTCACAACGACCGATAGATGGCGCTAAATCTGTTTTCACGTAGTATCCCTCCCTATGTTTTGCTAGCCTAGATGTGCAGCAACTTTCCGCTGCTAGGCCAAAGGTACGTAAACATACAGTAGGCCGTAGTTCAGTGGTAATAAAACCAGTCTAAGCTGGCCTGTTATTCCATTGTAACTCCGTACTACACTAGACCAGCTCAAGGTCAAAGTGTTACCTCACCACCGACGCGCGACGTGCAATCTGGAATTCACGTGGGCAATCAGCTCTCCCAGCACCTCATAACTACCACAGCACCACGCATGAGCTAGTAGGTGCCTCTCTCCCTTGACCTGTAGAATCTACCTTAAAGAAATATAAAAAAAAGAGTGTGCTTTAGACCACACGAATGAAGTAAAACTTAAACGTAACTCTCTCTCTCTCTTTACTAACTTATATCTCCCTCTCAACTTCCGTTCGCTCGCTTCCGTAACGCTCTCGTCACGCATTCACCAGCTTACTCCCCAAGTCAATCGGGCGTAAAGAAGTTTTACTTCAAAAAAATGTTGATTGGTAATGTACGTACCTACGTAAGTAATATTCTAATAGCTAAAATATCATGTTTGTATTCCCCAAAGGTTTACTAGGTAGAGGTGTACCTACACCGCCCTACACGGCATTTCGCCTGTAGTTATGTTTAAGTTCCATGTAATAGGAGCGAGCCTATTGTCATCAGAGATATTTCTGATGGTTAACTCAATAACCCTTTATATGTATTTTTCTTTCTTCTCCTCATGCTCGGCAGTGGTAACAATACAAATAAAAAACAAAGACAAATTAACTACTTGTAATGTTTTTAATATTACTCAGCGAGTGGTGCCGTCATTGGTCGAAGATTACGAGGCCAACCACCGCGTAAATCCGCGTCGGAAAGCCTCATTGAATGCTGATACAATCTTGAACAATGAATATTATTCAGGATTTATAATTGTATATAATTGTAGTTTCTCTATAGGACATTGACTTGTTTGAATTAAATAAGTAGGTCGGTACCGACGTATTTTCTTTTTAAGGCAGTATGTCCGAAGCCAGGTGTAGATGGCCACATTATCCAGATCATCATCATTCAGTTGAAAGGAATGACGTCCAATGCTGGCCAATTAGACAAAGACTTCCTAGCATCACATAAAGACCGGCTCTACACGTCGTACATCCAGCTTTGGTGACATTAGGATCAATCAGCGCAGCTTCGTTGGTGTCATAAGTTTTAATGTTATCAATAGAATTCCCCCTACAGGCCGATGACCTTTACATCCTTCCTACTTCAATACGTTATTGTCCTACTAAGGAATTATCGACTTAGGTATTATTCATTTTATTATAGAAAATATTTACTTATATCGTTTAGGATATTTGTTAGATGTTTAATTTTTGTTAGATGTAGGTAGGTAGAGCTATTCTTAAATATAATAGCATCACTTAACATTTTAATTTAGGTTTATCTAAGCACAAAACACATTACTGCCCGGACTTTAAATGGGTAATTAATTAATCTAATTAATAATAAAATTAAGTACATCTACCTACTAATTTGATGGAAGGTTACGTTCACGATGAGTACCCATCTATATAATATGAGTCACCGGAATTGTTCGCTTGCCGTTGGTTACCATTTAAATCTATAAAAATCCGGAACGTGCCTACGTTTCGGCATTACTCATTGCTACGTTTTGGACCTGGGGCCCGATTCTGTAAAATAACCAAATTGTCAATAGTGTGTCAGTAGTGTCTGTTTGAATTAAGCAGCACGCCATTGACACTCTATCGACACACTACAGACATTCTTTTGCCACTGTTGCAAATTTGGCATTCTGCAAAAACTTCAATGGCGTTTCAGTGGTGTCTCAGTAGTGTGTCGGTAGTATGTCGATTGTGTGGCACACGTGGCCCCACGACGCATCGTTTCCGAGATACGGGCCTTCGATTTAAAAAAAAAAACCTTAATTCATGTTGGGATGCTGTTTATGCGAGCGGGGGGAAGCCATCGAACAACGACACCTATTTTCCCTATTGTTGATTGAGTTCAATTTGTATATTTTTTAAATTTGAAATAATGTGTCCGTGAGTGTGTGCGACTTACGTAGTGAAATTGATAAAGTGGACGTAGAGCAAGCAAGGAAGCTAATTGACGAGCTCATTCCCTTTCTCCAGAGACAGCGACGGCGGAATGGAATCCCTGCTAAATTAAAGGTATGTGAAGGTACCTAATTTGATACACCGACCGAAAACCATGAGATGATGTAAAAAATCTACGAAAAAAAAAATTTTTTTTCTTCAAATATCTAATATTTTTTTCATTAATATACAAATTCAAATATTTCGAAAACGGTGCGTCCTAGGCAAAAAAATAACCAAAATTTAACCCCCCCCTATGTTCCACCCCCCGTGTAAACAGCATCCCAACATGAATTAAGGTTTTTTTTTTTTTTTTTAATCGAAGGCCCGTATCTCGGAAAAGATGCGTCGTGGGGCCACGTGTGGGCTGCCACACAATCGACATACTACCGACACACTACTGAGACACCACAGAAACGCCATTGAAGTTTTTGCAGAATGCCAAATGTGCAACAGTGGCAAAAGAATGTCTGTAGTGTGTCGATAGAGTGTCACTGGCGTGCTGCTTAACTCAAAGTTACAGAATTGGGCCCAAATGTCAATAACTATTCTATTGAGACACTAGGTACTGACACACTACCGACACACTATTGACAATTTGGTTATTTTACAGAATCGGGCCCCAGATGAATTGCGGAATGTATGAATTGTACGCAGATCACATTATGATTCTGCCAAAGCGTCCATTTTAGGCCCCCTTTAACTAAGTCCACTGTTGGATGGACCGACGCACAAGTAAGTACATGCTAGCTGGACAAAATTCATTATCATATAATGCTGAAAATTCATTCCTATAATCCTATAGACAAAACCTCCAATTTTAATGTACCTGGGGTTGCAATCATTTAGGGTCGCAGAAGTATAGGTATAAGAAAAGGGGTAAGTAAACTGATTATCATTAGCAATTTTGCATTCGAAGCGAATACTTATTAGTGTTTTTTTTTTAAATCGAATTATTTTATCTTTTTTCCCTTTTTTCTTATCTATTTTGGACCCGGAAAGCATTGCCAACGGGTGTCACAGACCTAAACTTATATTTAATGTAAGTTTTAGGTCTGTGACACCCGTTCAAAGAAGAGGGTTCAATCCACCATTATACAGGACCAAATTAAATTAGCTAGCGAAACTCTGCAGACGTGATATGTATCGACATCTAAACACGATACAATGAAAAATCTAAAAGATTTGAAGATTTTTTTTGGGGGTCCACGATATTTGGTAGTGTTGTTACTTGAAGTATGAGTTGAGAAACTCTGTTTTCTTTTGTTTTATCGTGTTTAGGTATCGATACCAAACACGTCTGTGAAGTTTACACAAAAAAAAACGGAATTTTAAATGATATTTCAAGTGACTACACCAACTGCGGTCGATGGTCCCATAAAAAATCATAAATTAAATTCTGTTTAAATTCCATATAGACCTAATGTTAACATGCAGCTGTACTGCAGGACTTTTCTGCTGATGATTCATCAGAAGAGGAAGAAATAAGCGATAGCGAGAATTAGAGAGTATATTTATAATATTTATTTATAACACTATAATGTACAAATTTAATTATTAACCATTTTAAAAGTATTTACATAATTTAAAAACTAAACAGACTTAAAATAAAAATAATAATATGTACAAGTAAGTATATAAAAAAGGAGGGGAAATAATCATAGGGCATCAAAAAATTCTTCCGCATCGCTGTCAACAGGAAAAGTGCCCAAAAGGCTGGCAGCATTGCCACATTGTATGGCAATGCTGATTCTTTGGCCAAAAAATAGGCCAGCCCTCTGGTCACGTGAGGAGTCGACCAACCGCTTGGCGATGTCTCGAAAAACTAAGTGGGCACTCGGACCCTATGGCCCTAGTGTTTCAACCCCAAACGGATCGAACATATAAGTCCCAGTAAGATTGAAGTATTTGCGCCGTTTGAGGTTTTCCGCTTCTGCAACCGCCGCCGTCGCCCCAGCACAGCTCGCAAAAAAAAAATAGAGTTATCGCTAATGTTTATCTGCTAGACCTTTTTTGTGACTACCTGCTATGTGCCTGACTAATAGTCGTTATTTGTTTTCGTGTTTTATTTTAATAAAAGGTTTTTTAAGCATGGAATGGATTTTTTTTACATAGTCTATAACCACCACTCCCTCTCCCTCCGAAAATGAGCGTCCTTACACCAAAACTAAATTAGGTAGTGATAACAGATTATTAGAAAGCACCTGGGAGCAAAAAAAATGGAGCCGTCACGGGACGACTGGCAGATGTGAAACAACGCACAGTATTACATAGTGAACGCAATACACACACATTTGCACACTACTACATAAAGACCGTCTATGTGTCTAAGTAGTGGCTGATCGCCAAAAAATAGTCTAGTCAGATTTTCTAGACGATCCATAGTGTGACGATGTAAAGAATGCAGTACTCTGGAAGGCCAGGCGTAGAAACGGGCAGCAGTGACGTCACTTGGAAGAGTTTGTCTATCAAGCTGCGTTTAGTGTTTTTTTCTGAACACTCTGTATCAGGACGGAATTAATTAATAAGTTTATCGAATCAATAGCAGTCAATATGTATTTAGGTAATAAGTGCTACATTAGCTCATAGTACATACTAGTTGATCCGACAGACATTGTCCTGTCTCAAAGTTATCCCATAGACAAAAGGCCGTTCAGTTTTTTTTCTGCTCGGCTTCACTGTGCTTATCCAACCACGCACAATGAAGGCTTCCGAGTTGGGATGAATTTATCCTAAAAACAAACTTAAAATTGTAGTTGAAAAACATGTTCTCCCATACATCGATATACGTCACGGTCGATTCTCCAACTGCAAATGTAAGTTGGTCGACTATTACTCGTTATATTGTAACGCCTACTTAACTGTGAAAGTTTTCCTTTTAATTTCGTTACATAAACTACTGCCATGAATTTTTTCACATACCTATCCAAAAACAACCATTTAGCTGGCAGGGGAGAGACACTTTAAAGCTTAATATTACGCAAATGTATCCCTGAATTAAAAAATTGCCTTGACAGACCCTCAATATTTTTGGACGGCCCATCCAACGATACCCCACATCAAAGAAGAAAGAAAGAAAGAAAATACTTATCATTCATTTTCTTTTCATCAGGTGCGACGCACGCTTTTCTTGTGGTTACCAAGTGTACAAACACGCCTTTTTTTTTTTGGGTGGGAAATTATCAAATACTCCTAACTTCTCCCGCTCTGGACGGAGCGAGAGGGCGTGTCAGACTTTTACTCACTAAAACCTACCCGTGTTCCTTCCGTTGCCTGTGTGCCAGGGCCACGATATCCCTTTCGGACAAACTCGCAACCCTGGCAGGCATTGGTCCTAACGGACCCCGTCAGTTGGTGCTGACATCTCTTTGAGGCGCGCGTGGAACACAACGCGCCGTCGACCCGGGCCTGTTCCTTATCAGACGGCGAGCTGCCCATCGCTCATCGTCCGCAAGTCCACGCCTACGCGGTGGCCGGAAATCGGCCTGCGACTCCCGACGCCCGGGGCGTCTCCTGCGGCGACTAGGAGCGCGAGGGCGCGAACCTTGGCCTCACCCTCACGCGTTCCGCCTCCTCCTTCGCTAGCATTACTGCTTCGCAGAAGGAGGTGATGCCCTCCCATGCACTCTCGCTCCGAACCATGACGTGAACCAAAGCCGGACGCGAGAGATTGCCGCCGCCGATCGCCTCCTTGAGGACACGGCGGGGCTCCGCCCAAGCCGGGCAATCTCCACCGTATGCTCCTCCGTGTCCTCCGGGCGATCCACACAGTGTTAATAACCGGGCGTTTCCTCCCGCTTTATCCTGAACAGGAACCTCCCGAAACACGCTGTGAATGTGTGTGAGCACAGAGGAGCTCTCGGTACCGTCCGAGACAATGGCGAAGTCGGAAGTGTGTGTGTGTGTGCTTGGGTGTGTTGTGTGCTGACGCTACTCGTCTCTAAGACGCTGAAGACAGTTAAGCCGCGGTCACTGCATACAAAAGAAAGAGAAGCGCGATGATACAACGCTTAAAATGCTATAATCTATTGCAAAATATGAAATAATTATCAATTTACTCAAAAATGAGTTGAGCAATTAAAAATAAAAAACAACCAAGTTCTGCATACACAAATAAGACGTTCTTGTTGTTAACTAAATACCAACCGTACGTTGATATTTAATACAGATATTTTGGATTGAAAATCAAACCTAAGGGGAACTGACCGATTTTTTTTTTCTAAACTTATTTTGGTAACAACTAAGTTCTGAGAAATATGTTCAAGAATATAAATAATATAATATGTATATATTTTTTCCGCTACCACAAACTATATAGATTTGGCGATTTTTTTGTTTAAGACAAGCCTACTTATATGATTTGCTTCTTATCAGCGCCTTAAGCACACATTTACAGCGTGTTTGTATAGTTGTTTACCATAAGAAAAGCGCGTGTCACCTCGTGAGATAAAAATAGTAAACTATAAAGTTATCAACACCAATGACATGACCAAGTTGCAGACTTGCTAATTAATATGACACTCTCAGTCCTTTCAATACTGTTGCTGCTAGATACTGCTGCTTCGATGACAGGCGGTGGCGACAATCTTAGCCCCAGTGATTCATACCTGGCTCATAATGTTCAAAATGCTGGCAGAAGCATGACAAGTGGAATGCTGTATTCGTGGTGGAATACTGTATTCGTCTTCTGTATTCGAACCGTAAGGAAACGCTATAAAATCAAAAGTCATTTATTCAAACTAGGCTGAAAATCAGCACTTTTCGAACGTCAAAAATTACACCACTTCCTAGTGCTTTAGCTGGGAAGAAGAAGTGGCGCAACAAACTCCCCAGGAGCACAGCTGTCTGTTCAGGTATAAAACTTGAATCTATACAATAAAATGTAAAATAATTGGCATTACGCAACACAGAACATTAAAATATAATATATTATTTGCCTTATGTTAGCTAGCACACCCCACTGTACAAAAAAAAAACATATAAAAATCGTCGAAAACTATACTCAAGCAGAAATAACGTAAACAGAACGTACTTAAATATAAAGCCTCCAGGCATAATGGGCGTGCCCGCTTACATAAAGCTATAGCTAGTAGTAACTCGAAGACACAAATGATAAACTAGCACCATCGAAGTAAAATAAAAAACAGTTAATCATTAATAACAATAACAAAACCATGGTCAGCATCACCAAGACGACCAGTCACCACAAGCAGCACCCGTTCACGAGCATAACGCAAAGATCAGCCATCACCATATTTGAGGGGAGGAGGCAATCCGACCCCCGACGCTACCGCAAGCAGTGACATCTAAGGGAGCACGAAGAACTTGCTGCCGGTTGCTCAGGAAAGAATAATATAATCAATTGTCGAGGTCGCTAGCTAACCACTTATTGAAATACAACTCATAAAACACATTTTCATTTAGTATATTACTAATAAATAAAAATAAATTGACTGAGACAGTCAATTATAATAAACAATTATATGAACTCATATAACCGTGTGGTTTCCGGGTAGCAGAATATAACCAACCTATCTCATCCCGTGGGTGTCGTAAAAAGCGACAAAGGGAACTGGAGGATTCTATTGTTTTCTCTGTGTGGTACGAAAAACACACACCCAAGCTAAGGTTGCCGTGCCGAGAGCTGCATGGCTATGGGGGAGCCTAGTCGAGAGCGTGCCTGTTGTCTGGAATCGGGCGCCCCCAGGCACTAAAAAGCCTTACCTCTACATGCGGGGCTCTGTAGGGTGTCGACAGATATTTCCTCTGCTATTCGTGGGAACTAAATGAGTAATTTAAATAATAATCAACTCGGAGGCGGCGGTGATGCTCGCCACACACCACGTCATTTGTTTTCACGGGGCGAAAAGCGAGCTGCCGAGTGTCGCTTAGCTACGCTGAATGTGCAGGGAGGTATAAAAGATAAGATGGGTGAGGTGTGTGAGATGGTGAAGGATAAAAGAATAGATGTGTTATGTGTGAATGAGACGAAAAGAAAGGGAGTGGACATATCCAAACACGGTTCTCTGACCGCTATCTGGTCCGGTGTTAAAGAGACACATAGGGCCTGTCAGGGTGTGGGGGTTGTCCTCTCCGAGCGGATGATGAAATGTGTGAAAGATCATGTTTGTGTGAGCCCCACGATTCTATGGGTAAGAACCAAGGTGGGCCTAAACCTTATCTTTATAGTGTGCGTGTATGCACCCGATATGGGAAGTTCACCTTCGGAGAGAGAGGAATTTTGGGGCAGTACGAGTATAAGGGATTTAGTGAATGGATGTAGGTCAAACGAGAAGATTGTTATGCTTGGAGACTTTAATGGTTGGGTTGGTGTGAAGAGGAATGGGTACGTAAATATATTAGGTACATTTGGGGATGATAGAGCGAATGAGAATGGGATAAATTTATTAGAGATATGTGTACAGAAGAATTTGTGTGTTATGAACACTATGTTTAATCATAGAAAGGTTCACAGGTATACGTATACGTGGGAAAGGCAAGACTGTAGAAGTATGATTGACTTTGTGATTGTGGATGAAAAATTAAAATGCTAAGTTACAGATACTAGAGCATATCGGGGGGTTAATATAGGGACTGATCATCATCTGGTTATGTGTCGGATGGATGGTGTGTTCAGGCATTGGCGTCACCGAGTCCAAGTTTCTGTAACTGCTCTAGAAAGAATAAAAGTGGAAAGACTGCAAGAATTGAAAGTAAAAGAGGAATATAAGAGGGAAGTAAAAGTGAAGACGGATAAAATATTTGATGATACGAATGATTACAAATAGTATGGTGCAAGTAGCCACAAAAGGTCTGGCGCAGAGGAAATGTGGTAGTAGAACAAATGATTCTTGGGTAGATGAAGAAGTTAAAGAGGCAGTGAGGAAGAAGAAAGAGGCCTGGCTTAATATGTTAGCCTGTAAGGCCCAAAATCGGATGAATCAGGCAACGAATGTGGCAGACGATTTGGAAAAAGTGAAGAAGAAATACTCTGAAATAAAAGCGAGAGTGAAAAAGATTGTAAAAATGAAGAAGGATGAAAAGGAAGAAAAGTATAACAGGAAGTTCTCTGATAACTTCAGGGCCAATGTTAAGCTGTTCTGGAAACAAGTAAGATTGGCTCGCGGAGTGACAGGAACATCGAGTATGAACGTTATAAGAGCAGAAGATGGATGTTTACTAAGCGAAGAATGTAAGGTCTTGGAAAACTGGAAGGGATACTTTGAAAGTTTATTTAGTTGTCAGGATAGTGTACAAGGAATGGGTAATTGGGCAAAAGCCATTTTTGAGGACCCAAGCTCACATGCAGATGAGTGGAATGAAATAGAAATAGATGAGATTGTAAGAGCGTTGAAAGGGATGAAAATTGGGAAAGCTGCAGGGTATGACAGAGTGTCTGCTGAAATGCTGAAGGGTGGTGACGGGGTGGTAGCAAGCCTGTTGCGCCGGATCTTTAATATGTGTTGGAAATATGGCCATGTGCCAGATGACTGGTGCAAGGCTGTAATTGTACCACTATATAAGGGAAAAGGCTCTCAGCAGGAGTGTAAAAACTACCGCGGCATCAGTCTTTTGAGTGTTGTCGGCAAACTGTATGCAAAGGTTTTGATAGACAGAGTGGTAAGAATGACAGATGAGAAAATATGGGATGTGCAGGCAGGATTTAAAGAGGGAATGGGATGTATGGATCAGATCTTCTCCTTAAGGTGCATAGCCGAAAAATATCTGGCAAAGCACAAGAAAGTCTACTGTGCTTTCGTTGACTTGGAGAAGGCCTATGACAGTGTATGGAGGGAAGAACTGTGGTCAACCCTATCAGTGTACGGTGTGGATTGGAGCTTGGTACGGGCACTGAAATCTTTATGCAAGGATTCCAGTGCTTGTGTTAGGTTAAATGGGGCATTCACGGACTGGTTCTGCATTACAAGGGGTGTTATACAGGGTTGTGTAGCGTCACCGTGGCTGTTCAACTTGTACATGGATAGTTGTCTGATAGATTTTAAAGAGAGTGAGTGCGGATTGATAATAAATGAGTTGCCTGTCAAATGCCTTCTCTACGCAGATGATCAAGTTCTACTTGCTTCGTCTGCAGAACAGTTGCAAAACATGGTGACTGTGATGGATGAAGCATATAAGAGGAAAGGGATGAATATAAATGTGAATAAGACGAAGGTCATGGTGTTTGAAAGAGAAGAGGATGTATCGGTGTGTGATGTGAAAATAAATGATAAGAGTGTGGAGCAAGTAAGTGAGTTTATATATTTGGGGAGTCAGTTTACAAGGGATGGAAAGATTGATGAAGATGTGGAAAGGAGAGTAAATGCGGGAAATAAAGTGAATGGTGCTATACATGCGATTGTGACCAATCAGTCGATGCCCAAAAAGGCTCGACTGGCTGTTCACAATGGTGTGCTGGTGCCTACGCTTATGTATGGAAGTGAACGTTGGATGTGGGCAAAAGAAGCATGAAAGTAGAATAAATGCAGTGGAAATGCGAAGCATGTCTGGCGTGACTAAGAATGATAGGCTGAAAAATGAGGTGATAAGGCAACGGTGCAGTTTAAAAGAAGATGTAGTAACAAAAATTGAAAAGAGTATGCTGAGATGGTTTGGTCATGTTGAGAGGATGAGTGGAACGCGACTAACAAAAGGTATTTATAAAGCAGAGGTGAGTGGAAACGCCGGGAGGGGACGCCCTAGGAGGACATATAGTGACCAAATAGGTGATGTTCTTCAGAAAGGTCAGGTGCGTAGTACTCGCAATCGGCGTGCGTGTATAACCAGATGTATGAACGTAGGCGAAGCAAACGGAGTATGTAAGGAGCGTAGCAGGTGGCGTTCTAAGTTTCTGCCTACCCCCATGGGAAGAAGGCGTGAGTTTATGTATGTATGTATGTATATAACTTGTCAGTAGGTACGCTAATTCTGGAGAAAGAACATGAACATTGTCTTGAGTTAATCACAGCGACCAACTATTCTTATCGTTTAAGTAGTCATTGATAGAATAGTATGCCTTTGAACAAAGATTGGATTTAACTTTAACTTTAAACGCATTAAAAGGCAAATCTAGCAAAGCAGAGGATAGCTTGTTATAAAAAGTTATACCAAGTCCAACAAATGAGTTATGAAGCTTATGAAGCCGGTGAAATGGAGCACGTAATTTGTCCTTATTTCTGGTGTTAATATTGTGAATATCACTGTTTTTAGTGTATAAGTGTATATTTCGCCTAACATAATATACAAAATTATTTTTAGTATATATATGCGAAACCTAAATATAGTTTGTTCAGAATAAGGAACTGAATCGATTTCAATAATTTTTAGACCATGTTATATTTTGTCACAAAAATATTTAAGTGTGATGGAAAATAATAACACCATTTAATTACTTACAATACAATCGCCGTACGGTTAGGTACCTACTGCCAAATTATTATCAATGAGCGCAAGACGACCCTGGAGGCGCGGGGGCGCCGCGCCGCTGTTTATGTACGGACAACCCGGTAACATAACAACCTTATAACTTTGTGATTTTTCATTATACAGTTTTGAAATTTTGTACATAGATTCTTTACATAAAAAGACTAGACACGTGTTTCGGGTTTCGCATTATACTAAAACTAATATTGTATAATATGATGTTGGCGAAGATGAATTGTGATGCCACCGTGAGAATACCAATATCTTTAAAAAAATCTCTTAGAGAAACTCTGGCACCCAGCTGGTAAATTGCTCGAACAGCTCGTTTTTGAAGTACAAATATATTTTGAATGTCAGCTGCATTACCCACAGCAGAATACAGTAGGTCATAACGCTATGAAAATAACTAAAATAGACTAATCGGGCTGTATCAACGTCAGTGTATTGTCTTACTTTCCTGACAGGCTTTATATATGAGGTCCGCACTGAATTTTGGCACAGTACTGTTATACCCAGAAACACTGCTGAGTCCACAGTTTCAAGTACCTCTTTATCTAAGACAAAATCAAAATCATTTTTTTTTATTTCACATAAACCTACATGGGCACTTATGAAACGTCAGAAGCTAGGTGCACGGTTCCAATTGGTCGTTTCCTATGGAGAAGAGCCGGCAAGAAACTCCACGGTTACGCTTTTAAAAAAAGTGGGGTTTAACAATGTTTCCAAGTTACAGTGTTAATCCGTCAACAAGTACCAAGTACTTAACAAAATAAAAGATAGTTTACAAAGCTACAGTCTATTAAGCCTACAACGTTCTCACATTCACAAATTAAAAAAGAATCTATATAAAATATTACTAAAATAATAAAAATAAAAACCTACATATTTAAACCAAATGACAACATTTTCATTACAACCGTTGATTACGACGATGTTGGGACCTAAATTTCTAACATTCGGTAAGGCAAACTTTATGCATTTCGTTTTCTTGGCATTGAGAACTAAGTTATTTGTCGTAAACCAATCCGTAACCATTGAGAGTGCAATGTTTACGTCGACAAAATCTTGTCTATTCTTGTTTACTTTAAAAATAAGAGAGGTATCATCTGCAAACAGTACGACGCCACAGATATAAAATAAAATTAATGGGCATGTGTATGTATATAATAAAAACTATCGAGACTGCAAAAAAAATATTGTAGACTGGATACAACCACTTACCTATGAGGAAACCGAGGAACTTCTGGAACACGTTGTGTAGCCGAAACAAATCACGTATAATATACCATAACCAGACAAACCACATCCCACACACCACATACATCACACTACACCACACACCTCTTCACACACACTAAACCAAACCACACACCTCTTCACACACACTACACTACACCATAGACCTCATCACACAGCACACGAAAACACCTGCCTCACTACAATCCACACTACACCACACCACACCATACACTATACACGCTACATCTACGCTATACACACCACACCATACACTATACTCGTACACACCACACCACAACATATATACCCACATCGTTTTATTAATAATAGGTGTACCTACCCCTAATGTCACAGTACACTATTTTTTATATTTTGTAACTCATAGTTATTATAAGTATACGGCAATGTTATGGAAGCGCGGAGTCTTCTAATACATGCCTGTATTAGAAGACTGTTTTGCTTAAAAGAAGGCTCCAAATAAAAAAATGTATTGAATTTATGCTAATTGTGACAATAAAGTATTTTGTATTTTGTATATCCTTCAGGGGCGAAAGCACCGTATAATTCGATTCCTACCGGCTTCCCTCCGGAAATTCGGAACACAACCACTCTATTGTCATTGAAAGATGGCACAGTCAGTAGTGTTTAATAATGCTAAATAATATAATCACACTGTAGGTATTTAATAGACCATAAAGGCTTCTACAAACTGGCGCGACGAGTCGCGCTAGTATGTAGTAGCCTTAAAATTAAAACATTACAAAATGCCTATATTATATTTTTTGTCTTTATATCGTTACTTCGTGACGAGTTTATTTTGTATAGAAACGAAATTTTTTGCTCCGGCTTACCTCTCTCATAAAATCAGCCTTCGCCACTGATATCCTTTATATAGAATGGTAAGTCGTTGATATATACTAAGAATAAGAATGGGCCCAGTATTGAGCCTTGAGGTATACTGAACTGATAGCACGGAAGATTTCTCACCATCAACATCTACACATTGGAACCTATTAATAACCATACAGGGTGGAAACTTTCAGCGGGCAGTAAGGGGAAGTACCTTATCCGTTGCAGCTACGCGAAAATGGTCTTAAGAGACTATCCATATTTTTTTATGGAATTTTGATCCCCATTCACAGATTTTGAAAAAAATGTACAGTCAGCAGGAAAATGGGCAATTTTAACAAAAACTTTTTTTATGCCAATCGATCCTCTTTCTTATAAGGATCAAAAACCTCTATTGGACCAATTGAGGTTTGAGTGCTAGTAAAGTCATAAAACGCAAAAAACTTATCCCATACAATTCGTAAGAAATGATACTCCAACTTAGTTTTTTATGATCGATAGATGGACCGCTACAGCGAAGACTGGCCAAAAATAAATAAACTTAAAATTTCGAAATCGCTGCCTGTACATTTTTTTCAAAATCTGTGAATGGGGATCAAAATTCCATAAAAAATTATGAATAGTCTCTTAAGACCATGTTCGCGTAGCTGCAACGGATAAAGTACTTCCCCTTACTGCCCCGCTGAAAGATTCCACCCTGTATAAATAAGAATGTATTACTTTAAGAGCTTCGTTTTGGACGACGCGCGACGTAATGATGTAGTTTACGCAAGTGTGTAATGGTGCACGCAATTAAAAGCTTTGGAGAGATCACAGAAAACTCCAATAGCATTTTGCGAGTTCTCCCATGCGTTAAATATGTGTTTCAGCAGTGCAACACCTGTAGTCGAACGACCTATAAACTATAAACTGTATTCGGAATACAGAGTTTATAGTGTTTCCTTTCAGTTCGCGCTGTGCGCGGCGACAATTTCATCACCCACAGGTATGTATTCGGTTATTCCCATGATACATACATTCATTTTATATATTATCTAATGTGGCACTAATCGTGACTCACCCTTATCCGCTAGGGATCTAAAATCGTGATACAAAATATCGTGCATGTAACAGAAAATTCAGCTCATAAATCTGTGTTGCATTCGAAATCAAAATTAGAATACGGCCCTCGATCGTGGATTTGCAATCTTGGATAAAAAAAAAAAAACTAAAGGGTTTACGTTCATAGATAGGCAAATACTAAAAATAACTTAAATTTTTATTCTCGGTTCTGTTGTTTTTTTATTTTTATTTTTTCCATTTTTCCTATATGTATGTGTATCTATGTTTCTATATTTAATTATTTATTTAAATTACCACCTAACTTTGATAATAATATTTGCATGCCAAAATATGGCGAAATGTGTCATCGCACAATAATATTTATTTACCAATTTTTGTTTGTATTACCACATAAATTACTTCGACTTCGGTCATAGGTACAGTTATTATTAATTAAAATAATGACGCTGTGAAATAGCTATCTCTTGGAAAAGTGGTCAAACCAGTAGGTACACATAGGCTAGTCTGTAGATTTTCCCACGAGAACTAGGGAAACTTAGATCAAGTCCACTTTATCTTTATTTAGATGCACATAATGTTCCTACCTACCTAATACTAGGGTTGAGACCATGTTGAGACTTTCTACTTTCGCGCCTTCTCTTATAAATTATCTGTGCCAGATGCTATAAATAAAAAACTAATGCTGTCAAAATGAGGCCTAGTAAATAGGACCTCGTTTTTCTATTACTACATAAACAAAAATGTAGCGAAGTCAAAACTACGAAATTGCTACGAGGTAGGGGTTGCAGTCTCGACATAGATAGCGATCGCTTTACGACCGAATTCGGTCGCAAAGTCCTAATGGGGTCTCTAGACGGTCAAAATTGCTTGATAAGATTGTGATTGTTTCGTTCTTGTTAAGCAATTTTGATCGTCCCCCAGATATCACCTGACTCCCAACTATTGATATTTTTTGTGTATTTTTCTTTACATTTAGATATACTATTAAGTATATGATAGTTCCTAGAACGTACACAGAACGACAATAAGTTAGGCCTCTGTTGTTAGGTGACTGATAATGAGAAATCCCGTGTGTTTACAATCTACTGTATTGATATTAGTGATAGCCATCGTCAGGAATAATCTGTAAGAATGCATCAGTCAGATTGTAAGTATATGCAGGAACGCAGGCGTTCATTCGTTTACTAAAAACTTCGCAAGCAATGCAGCATGGGAAATTGCTACTGAAGGCTGCAGATGCAGTCGACCTCACGATGAGCTGCTTCTCACATGGACAACTGTACGTCGCTTGCTCCTGCGTCACCAGTTTTGACTCTCTGTATATTTTGACTGCTGAGAGTTATTGTTGTTGTTATTGTTGTAAACCTACAAACGTATACAGGGAAGTTTTATAAAAAATGTGGCTGTTATTTTAGTTTATTGTGGTGACTTTCTCTCGAACAAAGTCGCGAGCAGAAGCTAATTCATGCTAATTCACGACTGTATAACCCGAAGAGGTAATCAGACGTGCATAGTGCACCCACGTTACACACGCATATTTGACCACACTAGTCTTATAGTGAAACTATTGCCACCAAACGGGAAAAATCTAGACTCCGGGCTACTACTGAGAAGTAACTATACTCCATTTGAAATAAGATTAGAAATTGAAATAAACTCTTTTACAGTCCGTTCAACCGATTTTGACTTCTATTCCTTAAGCATAAGGATGGCATTAAAAGCAAAAACGTGGTTACAATACAAACTGCTTATTACAGCTGCCATTTGTCATACCACCAACGCAATAGAAGTCAAAATCGGTGGAGCGGACTGTAAAAAAGTTTCTAATCTTATTTCAAATGGAGTATAGGTACCTAATGAAAAATATGAATAACACTTTGCCTGACGTGAGGACCGAACCTTGAACACATGCATGGACACATAGTCGCGTTTACGTACACTAGGGCAACGAGGCAGTTAGAAAAAGAAAAGAAAGAACTAAAATGAGTTTATTTGCGGTAAAACATGACACAATGAAAAAACACAAAAAATAACAAGTTGGGGGAAAATATATCCACGCAAAGCGGCAGTTGTTTTGTAGAGGCAGTATCAAAATGATTTATTCATCGTTCGTCCTGAAGTTTTGTCCCACATTCCAAGAAAATCTTAGCTTGTCCAATATCACTATTGAAGTTATGCTTCATCAAAATAGGTACCGATAATTTTATTATTATTAATTGTTATTTTATTGTTTTTAATTAAATACTGCACGTAAGAAAAAGCGTGAAATATCTAAAAGATTTCATTATAGTAACACTTTATAACGTTCAGTGAAAGTAAGTTACTCAATCTATTGCTTACGATACTAGCAAAATGTAGTTACTTAACAAAAAAATAGAGTAAGTTTTTTGCAACTACCTTATAAGAAATTGCGGGTAAGACTGACTGAAGCCCGGAAAATTGAAGCAAGTAGTGTTTAATAACTAGTAATTACTCAGAAATAAGTGGTTTGGTTTTAACTGAATGGGCAAAGAATCAATACTAAGACTATAAATACGTTTAAAAAGGTCAAGTCGATCTCGTAATTGCTATATCCCCATTTTGAATGTCACTTACATAAAAAATAAATCATAGCGAAGTGGGCGGGATAAGAAAGTGACAGTCAATAACATCCACATGCGAAAAAAGAGACCGCAACAATGCGCTGCCGCGCTGGAACCAAAATCAAACAACGTAAGTAAGAGCGCCAAACTAAATAAAAATTGTTTGAAAATAAAGCTAAACATAAGTATTTTCAGTCAGACTTTTCAATTACCTAATATATCAATGCCTAATACGCACATTTTTAATGACATTTTGCAATTAAATTACTTAGGATTTTAGAATTACAGAATAGTACATTGCAGTTGTCGGCTCAAAAACATCCTCGCCTACACCTAAATTCAAATATTTTTAAAAGAGAGAGAAAAGAGTTTAAAACACAAATAAATGTTAATTTGTTCATAAAGCTTTTTTTTATTGTAATAATCATAGTATTCTATTTATAAACATTATTTAAATATTAAAAAAAATAACGCTGTAGAGACGCATCTTTACAGAGATTAAAAAAAAATCACCTCCGAATAGAGAGGACCGTCTCCGGCGCGAGACGGTTTGAATAGAGGCATTGAACCAATTTGGACTAAGTATAAGTTATCTATGGCAATTTTTATTTCCGCACCGCGGAAAGTAGGTTATTGCAAACGAGCTGTCATTAACAAGTTTTTAATAAAATAATTTTTATATAAATCAAAACTTTTAATAACACGAGTTTGCAATAACCTACACACCCATGTATCACACGACGTTTTTCAATACACTTGTGGGAAATAGTAAAAAACAAATCTAAGAATTAAATATGTTTATTTCAAATAAAAAAAGTACCAAATAATTAATTCTGAAAATTGAGAGTAAAATTCGAGCAATTAGTAAAATTCAGTGAAATTTGTTGTTGTGCACGGGATGAAGATCGCTTAAATCGTATAGTCTCAACAGTTTTTTCAGTGGTCTTTTTCTCGAAACATGTGGTGTCACTGAATTTTAGTTTTTGTGAGGGCGGCGCGGGCGGCGGCAGCTCTTCCCAAAATCTTGATGGACTTGTCTCGAATGACGGCCCTTCTCGAGACGTCGGCGTCGACGGACGTGCCTCCCTTTGATTAATTTTTATAGAATCTGTGATTTGATGGGCTATTTATTTTTTATTTTCCACCGAATCTTATAAGTACCCCTCTGCTACCGTGGTAGAGCGCCATCCTCCGTGACGCTTTAAAGTTGTTATATCTGCTCCTGCATTTGCCAGCCAAGTCGCAGAAGTTCTGCGGAAGCTATGGCCAATATATTTGTCAGGGTCTGGCAGTTTAAGGAATGTAACAATATCTTTAGGTATGGACCCTATTTTATTTACGCCAACATTCTGACGGATACATTTTCCGTGTTAGTAATTTTGAAAAAAGCGGCTGCTGTTTTGCATTGTAACACGCGGACCTATGTATTTCGTCACAATTTGGCAAAATTTTCCATATATTGTGAAGGTCTAGGGTATTTTATTTTTTGTGTTTGGTACTTTAATCAGAAGCATTTCGCCATGGAATTCTATGTCACTCATGTCCATATTTTCTAACTCCTATCGTCTCATGGCGCCAGTTATGCCAAAAATCAATATAACCTGAAAACAAACAAGTACGTAGGTCAGGTAAATATTGTACATAAGTAAATGCCGTCCATAAAGTTGTTTGATTTATAGAGCAAATTATACTGTATACAAATTGGTGAAACAAACCTTTGTTAACAAATATTTATCATCTGGCGCTTCATTTAGGTATTTCTCCACGTCATCGGCTGCCTATACTTTTGATTTTTGCTTCTAAAACCATCAAACTGCCGTTTCATGGAACCTGATAATTTTAGGTAATTTCGGAGATCTGTGTCATTATTTATTTTGAGAGTAGTTTTTAACATGAAATAAATTGACCACAATATAGATGGTTCATATTTGCCACTCAACTCATGAAAATAAGCTAACAAAACATGTTCTGAAAATGACTTAGTTTTCTTTTGTTTTTTCCAGAAAATAAAATTATTGTAATCTTTCTCGAGATTTTGGGGGCAAAATTTCATCTTGCGCAGTTTTCGCCTCAGATAAAATATCGGGTGGAGTCGATTCCATTTCATCACTTGTACTTGAACTTATATTTACAAATAAATAATGAATTTATCACACAAAAAATTAAAGTTTTCAGAAAATGGAGCGTTTTTGCAACTGGACATATTTTTTTTTTACAACGAAAACAGTCTATACAGCCTATTTGATTTTTGACAAATTAATGTTGATGTGAAAATTAAATTAAAAATTAAATGAATGAGAATTCTATGCTAACACGTACGGACTCATCAATTTTTCCTCGTATAAAATCTATCCCATTTTATTCTATGCATGAAAACTCCTTGATACTAAACTTTTAAAATTGACTTATAAATTTAAAACTCAACTGCAAAACTAATGATAGAGCTTTAGAGAATTAGCTTGTAAACAAAAGTCACGACCGCGTAAAGGCTCTTACACACTCACGCGATATCGCGGGCGCGACATGCACCGACAAAGACAATTCCTTTGTCGGTGCATGTCGCGCCCGCGATATCGCGTGTGTTTGTAAGAGCCTTAACAGAAAGATGCCTATGCAAAAGATTTAATTTTCGAATTATAATTATAGCCTCTGAAAGTAGGCCATGTTTAACAACTGTATTGAAAAAAAATATAACAAAGTAGAGGTCTTTTCGGAATTTAATTCTATCGAGGAAAAACCCAGTTGTGTTTTCCTTCAGTCAGAGTGTTAATCAAATAGTCTATAAACATATATCCAAAAATTAAATCCCTATATGCTGTAGTATAAATAAATGGTTACGAAAAAGCCCCTAATTTATTTTTGTATCGCCATAGACGACAAGGTGGACTAAGGTTGCCAACCTACATAGAAAGTTAGAAAGTAAATACTTGTTTTTTTACATGGAATTAGTATGTACATTCAAGCTTCTTATCAAAAAATAATAGGCCCGGTTTGACATTTAACTTGGATCGGTTTATCGTGAGTATCGAGTACCGATTCGTATGTTTACTTCACTAGTGAAGAAATGTCAAAAAGGGCCTATTATTTTTTGACAACTATATTGAATTGAAACATAGACATAGAGAATGGACTGAGCTTAGCCTCACTAATGTGACCATTCTCTAGAAAGAGACAAAGCGACTGTGAGGCCAATAACTATAGTAATACTGCAAACACAACTACTGGGCCGCGCACATTCACTTTGTCTCTCTCGTACTTTCCGGTCTGTCCTTATTCACTGCACAACTGGGTATGGAACGCTCAATCCATTCTCTGTTTCTATGAAAGTACTTAACTGTCACATAGACCAGTAATTAGATATTTTCAACCATATTGTAGTTTCAATTTACCGGGAATTGTTGTCAAAGGTGCGAAAACAAATACTAGGTCGACTATACACAGACCATTTGTGACCGCGCTAAAAATAGGCACACAATCAAGATGAATTTAAAATTACGTGGTCCATTAAGTATGCTAACAAAACAACAAACGAGTTTAAAAAATAATTGACTATATTTACTGTAAGGAAGAGACCTAATTAATATCTCAATAAATAATCCATTCTCTTGATTAAAAAAACTGGCCAAGGGCGTGTTTGACCACGCACAATGAAGGGTTCCGTAGTTAGGACTAATTTATCCTAAAAACAAACTTAACATTGTAGGTAGTTGAAAAACATGCTCCCCATACATTACAAATGTAAGTTGGTTGACTACTCAGATTGACTATTACTCGTTAACTTGTAAAGCCTACTTAGCTGTGACGTTTTCCTTTTATTTAACTTCGTTAAATATACTACTACCGTGAATTTTTTCACATATCAAAAAGAAAACCATTTATTTAGCTGGCAGGATACTAACAAAAAATAGCAGTTTAGAGCATAATACCTACTTATTACGCAAATGGATTCTTAAATCGAAAAATGGTGTTCACAGACCCACAATATTTTCGAATGGCGTATCAAATTCCCACTCCATGGGACAGACGACAATAAAAATCATCCTCACTTTACGTGCAAGGGACGTACGCTACAACTTTTTTTTCAAATACGCTTCCTCGAAAACTGGTTCATATCGCACTACGATTAGATTCACAATGCAATGTATTTCACACGCGTGCGATTTTTAATTTTCCAACACGTGTGCGGAAATAAAAATTGCCACAGATAATTTATACCTATACTTAGTCCAAATTGGTTCAATGCCTCTATTCACACCGTCTCGCGCCAGAGACGGTCCTCTCTATTCGGAGGTTATTTTTTTTTAATCTCGGCGTCTTTACGGCGGCGGCGCGGCGTTATTATTTTTAGAATATTTAAATAATGTTTATAAATAGAATACCATGACTACCTAAACAGAAACCTAAATAGAATACCACCATTATTACAATAAAAAAAACGTTTATGAACAAATTAACATTTATTTGTGTTCTAAACTCAAAAATATTTGAATTTTGTATTTTTCATATTAGGCTGTTTATCGGCTTTATACATTTGCTTCTCCTTCATCCTGGCGAAAGCAAAGCGCGGAAAAAAAGAAAATTAAATCATAGTTTCCTATTATTTCATGACAAAAATATGTTTCGTTATTTTATTTTGTTATGTTATTTCTTCAAAAGTGTATTGAAAAACGTCGTTTGATACACGTGGACATTTGTTATTGCAGTTCTCGGCTCAAAAACAACCTCACCTACGGCTCGGGTGTTAATTCCGCCTCAAATGCAATAACAAACAGTCTCCACTTGTATCAAAATGTACTATTGATTGGAATATTTAAATAATGTTTATAAATAGAATACCATTAGTATTACCTACAATAAAAAAAACGTATGAACAAATTAACATTTATTTGTGTTCTCAACTCAAAAATATTTGAATTTTCTATTTTTAAATTAGTCTGTTTATCGGCTTTATACCTTTGCTTCTTCTTCAACCTGGCGAAAGCAAAGCGTGGAAAAAAAAGAAAATTAAATCATAATTCCCTAATAATTCATGACAAAAATATGTTTCGATATTTTATTTTATTTCTTCAAAAGTGTATTGAAAAACGTCGTTTGATTCACGTGGAAATTTGTTATTGCAGTTTTCGGCTCAAAAACAACCTCGCCTACGGCTCGGGTGTTAATTCCGCCTCAAATGCAATAAGAAACATTCTCCACTTGTATCAAAATGTACTATTCCAGGTTTTATTTTACCACTGTCGGCGTGATTAATAATGTATCCCATGCCAAATAACAGCTTTCTAGTACTAAGTCTCTGAGTTAAGCCACGGGCATACACAGGCGGACATGGCGAAACTATAAGGGTTATTTATATTGACTACGGAACCCTAAAAATGTAAATTTAAATCAATATAAAAACATTCCGTTATTTCGTCTGAGCCTGCGTCCATGTCTCTGACTAGGCATTAAAATTCAAATATACAACTTATTTCCAGTTTTAGTTAGTGGTGGAACCAGTTCCCAGGTTTATAACTTGAACTTGAGAACAACTAAGTAAAGTGGGTCCGGCTCATGGGGTCGACATGATTTTTAGATTCACAAGGATAGACAAGTGAATTGTACTTATTGCACGATTTTATTACAGTAACGATAAATCACGGTATTTATTTTTAAATTAATTATATAGGTATCTATTATTAAAAATATAAACTAAAGATAGTTTTTGTTAGGAATGATATGTAAAATAAGACCGTTGCATATTTTTTAGGGTTCCGGGGTTTTTAGGGGTTTTAGAGGTCTGTCTGTCTGTTTTCGATCAAATGGGTCACAGTTGTATGCTTAATACTCGCTTTAGAATAGGGAATATGCACGTAATTCAAAACGTATCCATTATTTTAATATACATTGTGTAGAAGTCAAGAAACGAAGTCCAATATTTTTTACATTTTTTAATGCTTTACTTATTTTACAATTAATTAATTTATGTTGCGTTTTCTTGGTGGACCGGAACGCAAACTCAAAACGCGTCCTCTTCGAAAATGCCGGAAGTGACGAAACAAAACATGTGAATAAAATCTATTCTTTGCCAAATGCTTGAAATCTCACTAAGGTAAATATGTAAGTGCGATTTCTTCTTGAATAAAGCATAAATAATAATTTAATATATAAGATTTGGGGCTAAAAAACAGATGTAAACAAAGCAGTTTCGTGAACAATGACGTCACATCATGACCGCGACAGAAACGGACGTTTGAACTGTAGTAGAAAATTGTTGGAGTTTCATAATTTTTTGGAGCATCAATCTGTAGTTCAATTTAACTTTCAATACTTTTCTTAGGTTTATATTACTGTGTATTATTGATTTAGTGAAAAAAAATATACATGCATATTCCCTATTGACATTTCTATTTTTCTTCAGTCAGAACCGATGGATGAAAGTTTGCTCATCATTATGTCCACGTTGCTGTGTTGAGGAAAGGATACCAAAAGATTAAAAAGTTATACAATGTGTAGGTATCTATCTATCTATCTATATCTATCTATCTCTATCAAAATTAATTAATTCAAACTTATAGGCTGAGAATCATCACTTTTTAAACGTCAAAATCTAATGACCTCATCTAGTTTTTCATATACGTATGCTTGACGTGTAAAAGTGTTTGAACAAACCAGGGGGTCTACTCCGAAGCGATAATCTGAAGTATCGGCCGAATGTTCGGCCGTTTTATAACTTCCAAAGTTTTGTTTTTTTGACTTTGAGTCCTTACACGACCTCAAGCCACATTTTTGACTTTGGCTTTTCTCTTTGACTTTTTTTTTTCATTCGCCGTGTTCAGCCTTAGTTAGCCGTCAAGAAAGGCCGAACATTCGGCCGATACTTCGGATTATCGCTTCGGAGTAGACCCCGTACTTACAGAAATAAAATCATTTATCAATGTAAGTTGACGTACGTTTTGAAGATATGAGCGCATCAACCCTTAACGAATTCACATTACTTTTGCTACTAAATTCAGTTAAAATTGGGACTTGACGCTAAGCTGGAAAATGGACTAGGATTTACATAAAAACAGCGAGTCCTTTAAGACCCAAGAGACCCGAGATTTATCCAATCGTAGAACTTTGACAGTCGTTACGGGCAGTCAGAAGCCCAAAAGCACAGAGCATATAACTTTCCCAAAAGTCTGACAACCAGTCTTACCAAGGGTTACCCAGTAACTGGGTTGTGGAGGGCAGATAGGCAGACGCTCCATATATATACTGGTATTCAACTACTTAGGTTGAATATTGTATTGATCATTCTGAAAAAAATACCTATAAAATCTGACCTCTTTTTTTTAGAACTACTTACCTTTATTTTGGCACTGACGTCAATAGTTACCCGTCTCCTTTGAATAAAAAGATCTTTAAAATATGAAACAAAAAAAAACAAGAAAATGTTTTGGACTGTGCTGACTTCTAAACGGTTCAACGAAATCTAAGTACCTACTTAATTGGGCTGAAAAAAGGCTAAAACCTTAACCTTCACCTGTTTTACTAACTTAGAGGAAAACAAAATGCTACACGGATACAGATTGACAATGAGAACAAAACAAATCGAAATCAAAATTCGAATTCAATAAATTCATGGAACGCGATGATTCAGGCCATCTACATGGCAATATAAAGTGACTAAAGGCCATGTTCAATGCCAGTTGAGTTCTGCGCGTGAGAACACACGCTACATTATTTTAGTAATATTTTTAAATTTTTTAAAGTTCTTTTTTTAAACCGCCAAAATGGCGTCTGCCGTGATGATGTTAAGTGCCATAATGTTGTTAGTTGCTGTGGTCGCCGCTGATGTTTGTTAGTATTTTTTTTATTTACTATTTTAAGTTAATTAAACTTTTCGTTCGCGCGATGTGGTTGAGTGGAAAAGCTCTGTTGCTGCACGATTTTTGTATTTGAAAAACTGCAATGACGCTTTGACATACAAGAAGTGATTTTTTTTAAATCAAAAACGCTACTCAACCTATAAAATATTTGATTCAGTAATTTTTAATTATATCTAATTTTAAAAGAACAACAATATACTAAATATAAGTAAAGTAACCTATATAGTAACTATCGTTTTAACATCTGTTTAGAAGTTATTTTAAAGTGTTTTCATTTAAATCATTACTTTAACCTAAACTATAAATAGGTATAGGTTTGCTGCAAAGGAGATTATTAATAAATTATCTCATAACACAACGTAATGTCAACGATCAAGGTAAAGTCTTTGTAAACAAAATACAGATATACACTTGTAGGTATCTTTGCTAGAGATACCTCTGCATAATTATCTACCATGTTTTATAGCTACTTACATAAAATATACAATTTCAGCCCATCTCGCTTTCAGTTTTCGGGCACCCATCTCCGTCCGATTAACGTTTCATAAAATATTATTATAATTGTATAATAAGTAGTAAAAGAGTTCCGGGAAGGACATGGGGAGGCCTTTGCCCAGCTGTGGGACAGCATAATCAATAAAAAAAGTTATTTATTTAATCTAGCCATTAATCAATAAATAAGTAATTTTACCCAAACTTCTACGTTTTAAGGCGGATACAGACTCACGCGATATCGCGGGCGCGACAGGCAGACCCAAATAAATTGTGCTATTAGTGTCGCGTTGCGCCCGCAATATCGCACCAGTCTGTACAAACCTTTATTACAACATTTTAAAATGTTACTTTATTTAATTAAAGTCCTTTTTATCCACAACACACTTAGTTCTTTGTTCTTCATACTTCAGAACCAGCCCTTTTCTTAACGGTAAACTTAGAAGATTAGTTAATAATAATAATGATTAAATATCATATTATTGTCTTCGCAATAAATTCTGTGTCGCCAAAAGCTGAAAAGCCTCAATATTCACAGGATGATGAAAATATGCATGAAAACCGTTGAAATTATCTACGATCCAACGGTCTTGCAATTTTTAGGGTTCCGTACCCAAAGGGTAAAACGGGAACCCTATTACCAAGTCTCCGCCGTCTGTCTGTCTGTCCGTCCGTCTGTCACCAGGCTGTATCTCATGATCCGTGATAGCTAGACAGTTGAAATTTTCACAGATGATGTATTTCTGTTGCCGCTATAGCAGCAAATACTAAAAACCAGAATAACATAAATATTTAAGGGGGCTCCCATACAACAAACGTGATTTTTTTGGTCGTTTTTGCTCGACGTTGATAACGGTAACAGGTAGACACTTGCAATATTCGCAGAATATTTAGTTATATATTCACTTTAAAAATCAATACTTAATTAAATTAAAATAAAACAAATATTTAAAGGGGGCTCCCATACAACAAACGTGATTTTTTTGCCGTTTTTATAGATAATGGTACGGAACCCTTATTGCGCGAGTCCGACTCGCACTTGGCCGGTTTTTATGTAAAATAGTTTTTTCCTCAGATTCTTAGAACTGTACCTATCTCTACCTACCTAGTTGGTTGTTAGTAACAATTCAGTAAAGAAATGCGAATCAATATTATTATAAGTTTATTGTAAATAATTATGTAAGTAACTTGGAAGTTGATGTAACCATAATTCATTCAACAACATCGTTAAGCTGGAAAAATATATATATAACAAAGTAAATAGGTTTAGGTACCTACAGCCGCGTAGGTTTTATTTTATGCAAAAGTAGATACCTACCAGCAACTGATCTATAATAATCCATTTTTTTTTTTCAATAATTGGAGGTAAACATTCTTAAATATAGTTAAATAGGTATATTTCTTTTGTCCGTGAGATGCCGGACGTAAAGAATTTTTTCTTCCCGTGGCTGTCGTAAAAGGCGACTTAGGGACTTACTGAGAATGGGCAGTAGCGTTCTCTATGCATTATAACACCATACTGCGATCGCCAACCCGCCTGCCAAACGTGGCGATTATGGCAAAACCCCCTTGGGGGGAGGCCTATATCCAGCAGTGGACGTCTTTCGGCTGAAATGATGATTATTAAATAATACAAAACTTTATTTTTAATTTTATCTTGATATAAGGAAAACTATTTTCGAAATACTTTGACAATTTTTCCTACACACTACCAAAGTGTGTGGGCTTCATAATGATAAAAAAAAGATATCAATTTTTACCCAATAGTTGGTAATACATATAAGGGTTCCGCGCCCTTATATTACCGGGTAGAATAAATAAAAGATATATTTGTATCAATATATTAATTATTCCTACAAACGAAGCCACATATTTTACATCATGACGCACTCTGTCCGCTCTACAAGCTGAGTCTCTAGTATTTTCTAATCTTATAAAACATGAAACAGTGTATAAGTCATTCAACTTATAACATGTTCGAGAAGGTTGCACAGTAAAGCCATGCAGGCTTAAACCGGTACCTACGTAGTAGGTACTTACCTACAAAGGAGCCTATAGCTATGTCTTTAGCAATTTGTTACAAATATAATTTTGTTTGTTTGTCACATTATGTTTATCATCATTGTGTCTTTAGATGACCACATCATTAAAATGTAGCCAAGATTGCTTTTGCCACAGAACAATAACCTTTATAATGTTTCCTAAAGTATTTTTTTTTTACATCAAAACGTTTTAAACTACCGCGTAATATGTTGTATAATTGCATACTTTTCTACCGTGAAGACAATAGTACCTCACTTACGTTATTATGTTGTACAACGTCTTAGGTCATAATTTTCCGACCCTTGTCAGTGCTGATATATTTACGGAATATTTACTAGAACATAAATCTTAATTATCATGAACGCTGTCTATGATAATTGTGATGCTATATTATGTCGATGTCAGAAAATAAACATCCTATGTCGATGTCAGAAAATAAACATCCTTTATCTAA
Source organism: Tiliacea citrago (assembly GCA_963921375.1). Classification (NCBI taxonomy): domain Eukaryota; kingdom Metazoa; phylum Arthropoda; class Insecta; order Lepidoptera; family Noctuidae; genus Tiliacea; species Tiliacea citrago. The sequence continues at coordinate 11,568,687 of OY992782.1, read as the reverse complement.
GCAGTCTATTAATTTATAACATATTTTTTTAAATCTTGTTTCAAATTATATGTATATTTATTCTGACGGCCGTTGGTCTAGTGGTTGCAAGCGCTACTGCTAAAGACGAGGTCCTGAGTTTGATTACCAGCTTAGCTATTCACAAACATTCGATACGCTTACGTGCCGAATCGAACATCAATCCATGTTATCAAAGAACTCCTAAAAACGCTGTTCACAAATCCGAAACCCGATTTTTTTTACAGTTTAAACCCAATAGACGACCGCTATTCTTCCGACAGCTTTTTGCAGTCGGAGACTAACCAAATCAAGTAACCGAAAATGTATCATTTTCGATTTGAAAGCCTGTCGAATGTTTGTGAATAGCTATACAGGTCGGCCAAAGTGATATTAGGTTTTTCCATATGGAATTTCTAATAGCAGTCCGGAGTCTGGATTGGTACCCGGTTGATGGCAATAGGCTCGCTATTGCATGGGACTTAAACATAACTGGCAAAATGTGGGTACTTAATAAAAAGTACGTGACATCTGCCCAACCCTTTCGGAAATTCAGGCGTGATGTTATGTTATATATTTATTCTGCTGTTAAATTCTACTGCTGGGCAAAAACCTTCCCTTTTGTATGTTAAGGCGCAGATATAGGATGTTAGTGACTTTTAAATCTGTTCTTATGCCTTCATTATAATGCAAGTAAGTTATGCAAAAAATGTTTGTTAAACTAGAACGCATATATAATACATCAATTTTATGTGTATATTAAATATTGTATGAAATAAATTCAGGAAGTAATGTACTTCCTGAACTTTCAAGGCATAAAAAACGATATTACTTTCAAACTACTTAAGATTTTTTTTGTTTTTTTTTTGAATCGACTATTTTGTAATCTGTAATTATATCTGTGATTTTTTTCAAATATTCATATTTTCGTTTTTAAAAATAAATATTCCCTATGAAACCGAATGGCTGGTGGCCGGCGAGAGCGCGACGCGCATTTGTATGGCCAAGGTCAACGGAAACTACCCGACCCTTAAGTGATGGGTGATCTAGTAATTCAGGACCCTTCTACCATAGACACCTTCCTCTAGGAATATAAAGTTTTGCATTATATTACACAGTGCCTGTAATAACATGTTGAGATAAAAAAAGATTTATGAAATTAAATTATGGAAGTAGTCCTTGCTTAAGGCTAATAAGTATGTTGTTTTTCAATCAATTAACTCAGCCTATCGCAGTCCACAGCTGGACATAGGCCTCTCCCAGGCTGCGCCACAACACCGTGTCCTCCGCCTTCCGCATCCAGTATGACCGAGCCACCTTCTTAAGGTCGTCGGTCCATCTAGCTGGGGGCTTAACTCCAGGACTCATCTGCTCCATCGGCCATCGGTGTTGTTTTTACCTTACTGAAATTCATTATCTTGCGTCCTACTTCCATACAAACATCCTACCGGCTTTCAATTTGGAAGCTAGAGACCCGGTAGTGTTATATCTACCCGAAGTAGGCTTCTCTCAATTTAAGCATCAACCCGGCTGCAATACGGCCAATGAATCCGGCCAGTCTGAACATAGGCTCTCCGAACTTTCGCGCATGTTCTCTCACTCACATTTGCCTCTTGTCACTACTCAGTTCCTAAAAGTTGTTACTGCGCAGCCTTCTGCGCAAAGTTCGGACCGGTCGTATCCATGTCCGTATGATGAAAGTTGAAAATATTACCTAATAATAATTATTTAGTCTTACCTATGCCCTTCATTAGTTGAATGCAAATTATAATAAATTAAAGTCAGTTACCGCTAATTGGCGTGAATTTTGCGATCTACCGGAGAAATCTCCGATGTTTATTTTTGGAAATCGAAAACAATGAAATTGCGTTTTCTAGTAATTAATTTAATTAAATAGAGGAAGTGCTGCAACAATGCAGTGTATTGGAAACTAATTGGAAACAGATCGCCATTGTGAACGATACTTATTAGCAATTAAGTGATTATTGTCCCATAGACAATAATAACAGAGCATTTATAAACGGTTTATTGGTGTAGGAAAATCATTCACACGACATAGAAAATTTAACAAAATGTCGTGATGGCCTAGAGGTTAAGAGGAGGCTCCCTATTTTTATGTTAATTTGCATGAATATTCTGAAACAGTCACAAATACAAGCAAAATGAAACTTTAGTATATGATTTATTGGATCTTTTTCTTTCCATGTTGAAGACAGTTACGTAATTGTAATATTTTCGCTCGATTCATTTTTTGTTCGAAAATCATTTCTTTTTTAAGGGTAATTATAAAAAACAAACAAGATTGTTTGGCTTTTATGTCAAGCAAGAAAATATAGTTGGTATTATCCAGTCACCAGATATTTCTCTAGATCAGTTATTACTTTAGTTATAAACGAAATAAGAATTGAGACTTACACTATTTAGTTTCGTGCTTGAATACGATCAAAGAGCGCACGCGATATTCAACTTTATTACTGAGGTGTTAGCGTTTAGCACACAAAGGAGTGGCGGGAAGCAAGGGGCGGAGCTTGCGTGGAAATTTGATTTATACTGCGGTCTACTCCGAAGCGCTAATCCGAAGTATCGGCCGAATGTTCGGCCGATTCATAACTTCCAAAGTTTCCTTTTTTGACTTTAAGTCCTTACCCGACATCGTCACATTTTTGTGTTTGGCTTATCTCTTCGACTGTCTTTTCTTTTTTTTTTCGCCGTATTCAGCCATAGTTAGCCGTAGTCAAGAAACGGCCGAACATTCGGCCGATACTTCGGATTTATGTTCGGACTAGACCCCCTGGTCTTAAGGCCGACGCTTCTCATATATGAGGATAGGGTTCAAATCTGGACCAGAAATAATGTGATTTTTCAATTCATACGTACTTACTGTCTGTGATTATTTTGGTCATTTACTGAAATCGGTGAAAAAAAAACACAATCAAAATCAAACGTCATTTATTCAAAATAGGCTGAGAATCAGCAATTTCCGTACGTCAAAAATTACATAAGACAGTCTTCCAAAAACGCCCACCCTTCACCTCTTCCTAGTGCTTTAGCTGGGAAGAAGAAGTGGCGCAACAAACTCCCCAGCAGCGCAGCTGTCTGTTCAGTTAGAAAAACTTGATTCTATACAAGTATGTAAAATAATTCACATTACGCAACACAAAACATGAAATTAAATTATTTGCCATATGTTACTCGCAGCTAGCACACGCCACTATACATATAGTGAGGAAACCTGGACTTTATACTTAAGGCCGTCTTGTAGTGCGGTGTGTAGCCGGCTGTAACTTTATACTTAAGGCCGTCTTGTAGTGCGGTGTGTAGCCGGCTGTAACTTTATACTTAAGGCCGTCTTGTAGTGCGGTGTGTAGCCGGCTGTAACTGGCCGGCCGTTACGAGCTCTTGAACTGCTAGATTTTGTGTATATTTGCTCCATAGAAAAAAATAGTAAGGAAATTATAAAATGTGTTCTCACCAAGTACTAAAAAACAATAAGGCCTATCTTTTTGTATAACTTTTACATGGTTTAACGAATTAATCTCTTCAAGGTACACGTTTTAAATAGCGATTTAGTGTCACCTTTGTGATTTTTTTTTATCGAGCCAATTAATTCAATTCATGTTTCTATCTTCACACAGTGCTTGATAATATGTTCAATTTTTTGATTTACAGAGGTTTAAAAAAGTTAAAAAGTACTGCAACCTCGCCTTAATATTTAAAGTCTAAAATCGTCAACCCGTCTTGAGCAAGCGTGGTGATTAATGCCGTCTCTGCCTTTGTTCTACAGTGAGACTATAATTGGCTAGTATTATTATGGAAAGTTATATCGCTCTTTTGTTAGGGTTCCTTACCTCAAAAGGAAAAAACTGAACCCTTATAGGATCACTCGTGTGACTGTATGTCCGTCTGTCATAGCCGATTTGCTCCGATTCTACTGGACCAATGAAGTTGCAATTTGGTACACAATTACACATATGAATTTATATGACCCAAACACTGACGTGTAACGTAAGTAACTGAATTTAACCGCTAGGCTGGATCGCTACTCACCGGTAGGCTGGATCGCATATACTCGCCGCTGGATCGCGTATACTCGCCGCTGGATCGAGTATAATCACCGCTGGATCGCGTATACTCGCCGCTGGATCGAGTATACTCGCCGCTGAATCGTATATACTCGGCTCCAGTCGTAAGTTTTCACTTCTAACGTGTGGTCATAAACACACACCAATTTTTTGTTCTTAAATAAACTTGGCTGGCCATATGTGTAGTGTAGCAGAATTTATTCATTCCTCGCTCTTACACATGGCCGATGAGCCAACAACATATTTGTGGTCAACAGTTGCATCATTAAAGCAATGTTACGAAGGTACTTGGCAGACGGATGGTTAGAATCAATATTTGATATTTGCACCTCTCTATCGAAACTCTTGATAAATTTATTTCATAAAATTCTTTGTGAAATATTTTTTTATTTATTATGTTAAATAATCCAAAAAAAACTGACATAATTTAAATGTGATGACTTCTACTTTCCTATTCCAAAATGCTGGCGAGCAAAATTATTCGTAAATAAGAATAATTTAGATCGCTAGCAGTTTTACTGAAGTATTCATTGGTTTAACCCATAGTTATATCTATGGTTTGACCCAAAGCCTCAAGCCAAAAAAAAGCCTCCAGCACAAAATATATTTTCAAGACGTTGCTCAGAATTATCCGGACCTAGAGAACACCGAGGAGCTAAAAACCAGATTTCAAAAAAATAAAACTGCGTTTGCTCTACCAAACTTTTTTTTTATACCTGGCACCAACCTTGACGCTCAACAATGGTGTTCTCCCGCCTACGCATGCACCTTAATTTGTATGCAATATCCTAGGAGTATGTCGCCAGACCAGTCCAGTATAGCAACGTAGATGAACCGGTCTTGAACCGGATCAACTGGTACTATACTGCGCTCGCGATTTAGTTTCCAATCATGTAAACAAATATGTGTTTTTGGAAAAACAACATAAAGGCCCGCATATAAAGTTCCGTTTGCGCTACAACATTTTTGTAACTTTTTCAATAGGTAGTCATTTGGAAATCAGCTTAATTTATACTGGGATAAAGTTAACATTCGTTTAAATATAAATACTTAACATCGATTGGAAACAAGTATTTGAATAGACTTTAAACAGAAATGAATCGTTCACGCATTGCTGCCCACCAAGTCCTTCGGTGTGCAGGTTTTTTAAGATCTGATTAAGGATAAAAAATCAATTAAAAGTGCCTCTTGTTTTTTACAATGTTTTGGATTTTCGGCAGCTGTTTTTTATTGCGCAGATCTAAGATTTCATTAACAGTAAACAAAGAAGTGGGTCAGAAAATCCTTAGGCTAGTAAGCGTTGGCAAGAATAAAGTTTACCGTTATTTTTATCATGATTTCGATGTCTAACTAATCACCAATAGAAGATTTAAGAATTGCGCAGACACTTCCTCCCTAAAATAAAATGAAGGCAGTAGATTCAAGGCCTCTGCCCTGACATCATAGGTTTTACAGTTTGAAGCTAATTTAATTCTCATTGCCTTAAACAATTCTATAAATATACATCTTATATATATTAACATCAATTCTATAAATATCCACACCATGTATCACAATGTGAGAATTAAAAGCAGAAATAAAAATTGTAAATAATGTGTTGTTAATGGCATCGTGCCCTCCATATGTATGACATCACTAATATCCGTGTGCTGAATGGCAAACTACCATAATAGGTCAGACCGTGACGTCAGACGACAATATAAATATTGCAACGTGGTTAGCACAACAACTAATGGTTCTATATTGCCCTATTATTTATTTATTCTTGATTTATTGGAAGTAATTTCTCATTAAGACGTGAGACGTGTTTTTATTGAGTTATCGATCTACGGACATGTTAATTTGCGGTTTTCTCGTGATAAGTACCTAAACTAACCGTACCTAACTAGTAGCTGCTTGATGTTTCAGCATATTCAAAGAAATGCAACTTTTTAATAGAAATAAACTTTAAAGTGACGGCAGTTCAAGTTACTGTAAAGCAATTAATAAGGCCATGTGGCACAAATGCAATAGGTACCTATATGCATCACTGCTTAGATTTTTGAATGTAAGACAGCCAACTCTAGATAGACAATGAATAAAAGCACTGCAAAAGCAATGATGTCCAGTATTTCCCGACCAAAAGGACAGGTAAAGGTCTTGGCTGTGCATCTTTTAACCCTTTCTTATAGCAGGACATTAATTCCATTATATCTGTTGCAACTTCTACAGCATGTTGCCCTCTATCCTCTATCATAAGCATACTTGTCATACTTTTACTCCAATTGTCGTGATAACTACACCCACTTGACATATACCTCTATTGCTCACCTTATTACGTATCAACTTAGGAATTAAGACTTACGCATTGATCTTGAACTTTAAATACGGATTTTGCCAGACTATTTCCTTTTTCTCCTTCACAAATTACGAGTAATGTCTATTAGATATGCTTTAGGTATTTCTCATGCGTAATTACTTCCGTGGTAGATATGTACCTATTTGTTATTAATTGGTCAGTGTCGAAGATTTTTATATAGTAAATAGATGTGTTTCCGCATTTGTTGTTATTAATCCATCCCTTTAATATGTATTTATTACATTTTTGTTGCCTGAATACTTTTTTTTTTTTTTTTCTTTTTGGTTTCGCACGGTTTGTGCATTTAGCCAGTGTCATGTCAAATTAGGTAACTAGTACAAAGCTGTAACTAATATTAATAATGTATAATTATGAAATGAACTCCATTCAATGATGCATGATAAAGATGATAGATGATATCCCGCCCCGCTCCCCTTGAGTTTCAGTAAAGACGTGGCACTTTACTGAAACCTCGCGCGGACTTCTTGAGAGAACTTAAAGTGATGTTGCACTGTTTTGTTTCATTTGCCTACACTAGTGCAGGTTCACGAACACTTAATGGTTAAAAATCCACCACTATTACACATTAATATTCGGCTAAACACAAATTTTAGAAAATAAAACAAACCTGCTAACATGACGCTTCACTTTCCCGCCAAGAAGTCGCCTGAATACTTGAGATATTATATAGATTTATTGATTAGAGGCGAACACAAGGCGTTTTATTATTCGCGGTCGCAGAGAAGTTTAGAGACGGAGTTCTAAGTAACAAATACTCTCGGCAAAGTCTAAAAAAATCTGCACAGAAATCTGAACGAAAACCAAAATCTATCATAATATCCAAGTCGTTCTAAACGTAGATATCGTTTTACCGGGGCCTTGTAATGGCCCTACAGTGAGGCCTAGAGTGAGCTATAAAGCGCGCCCTAAAGCGGCCTCTAAACCAAGTAATTTCCAATTTAGCGTTTGAGCACTTTCTGAGTTAACTAAAATAATGTATTATTGACAAAAATTGAGAGGTTAACAAGGCGTTTATTTCTTAATCGACGAGGCCTAGAGACGCATTTTTACTTAAAAAATACTCAACTTAAAGCTATAATGGCGATGGGCTGGACATAACAAGACTCAATGATGATCACTGGACTACATGGATGACGTGATTGCCAGGACACAGAAAAAGTGGAATTAGCATGTAGGAGAAGGGTTCTTGCTACAAAGAATATATCTACGTAATTGTTTTATAATAATAATGTTAATTTTATTTAAAAAAAAATATGAACTAATTGTGTTATTTATATTAATAGCTGAAAAAATTAAAATGTTACATTATGATCGCATGCAGATTTGTATTAAAGTTTTTGTTATTCATACCACAGCACAGCATGGCTTACATACAATGGCAACATTTATTTATTAACGTTCAAAGAAAGACATAAACTCAACGTTCAAAGATATACATACAAGGTGTAAGGACAATCGACGCGTAAACTGACATGAATCGATTACGATTCAATTAGAATTTTTTTATCGGTTATTAAACCGACGAAAAAAATTCTACGCTGGGAGATTCCCCTATAACTAACCATCTCATCGAATATACGTACGCTTAAAGTCAAGTAGCTCATAAAACACACCGTGTGTTGTTGAAACTAACAGAGTAACCTTCAATAACCTTGACCTCGACATTTAAGTCCATAAAGTTTGGACAAATATAATTTGCATCTCTCGATGACTCGACAATGACGTATTCTGAGAACAATGGTAACTAACTATGTAATAGGCAATCATAATTTTTATATAATAAAATAGATTAACAAGCGGAAACTCTTAAAACTGAGAAAAAAATAACTCATAAGTGAGGTAAACCCACACGGATCTTCCTTGAAATGCAAGGAATGTTATTTGGGAAAACCGAGCATCAAAATGTGGTGATGTAACAAAACTTCTCGGTAACAATTTCGTAATTGCTAACACCCTGTCAGGATTATCCGTGAGCCTGACTAAAATATGAATACTTATTTAATTATTTTAAGGTTTACTTGCACCACGCTAAACGTATTTAAAACTTCATTCGGTCTTTGTCAACTTCAAACGATTAACAGAAATAGAACGATGTTTTAAATTCGTTTAGTGCTAAACGTATTAAGTGATTTGTGGTGCAAGTGAGCCTTATTTTATCAATTCAGTAAATATTCTACGAGTATCATTGGCCATTTGGTTACAGTTAGTATATATCACTTATGACAATCTACTCTTTGTATATGGAGGCAGCTATATGATTGCGTGGTTGGTATTCATGCATTCATATATTTGTACTTCATTATTAACTACCATCATCATTATTCACAGACCTTAGTGCTAATCTCTGTCTATGCTCCTGTGCCAGTCTCATCTAATCCAAGATTGATCCTTTTTGTACTTAGTTTTCATATATAATTTTTTGTATAACAGTCGAGCCAAATTCAGCAATAATTCGAGTAAATATCTATGTAGAGGTCTACGTTTAGTTTTATTCTTTAGCAATCACAGTTTTACAAACAAAAATTAAAGGGCTAGGCAATATAAACAAACCGTACATCATCGGACATTACAAGGCTCTGCTATGGCCACACAAAAAGTGCCTTGACCTTAAACAGGACTTATCACTTTACATTCTGCGGTCACATTTACATAACCATATATTTCGTCATCACATACCACCTTGGACCTGGGATTTTCACATTCAACATTAAAAACCTTTATTGATTTAAGTTTTTATTCTAATTTTACAAAGTTCCCGATCTCAATATCTACGTAAAACTTTATGGTCGTTGGACTCGTTCGTGCATGTTTTTTTATTCCATTATTTTTTTAATGCGTCAAGGTCCGTGCAGGCGCGCGCGGTGCGACTTGTCGCGCGTCACGACATGGACACCGGTAGAACAATTTTCGGGTCCTTCCCCGTAGTCAAACTATTTTGTCCAACTGATTTGACCACAATGAATAATTTTCCCCGTGGTCAAACTACTAAAATGATCCGCCCTGTATCTGTAGAGCTAATAAAATTTGTTTACTATGTGTACAGTTATGATTAAAATTAAAACCGTAATATAATTTGTTCGAAGTTATTTAATAATGTTCAAAATTATTAAATCACGGTTACCATAATGGTCGCCTAAGAAAGTTCGTTTGGACTTAGTAACTGCAGCTGCAAATACATTAATTCCAAAAACCAAATCGGTTCAAATTTCCTTGTGGTCAAATCAGTTGGACAAAATAGTTTGACTACGGGGAAGGACCGCAATTTTCATGAAATTTTCATTGAAATCGTTCTACCGGTGCCACGGTGTCGCGTTGCACGACAAGTCGCGCCGATCGAGCTTTTAAACTTTGATCGTGATCGATGTTTTCGTGATTTTAATGAACATGAAAAGGAGTGTGTAATAAACGAAAAAAATATGATATTTTTACGAATTCAATAAAACTGTTGGATCAGTCAGGCAAAATCTGGAGTAAAATCGGACATCGCATACCGCATTCATCAATTTTTAAATCATTGCAGTTTTTCAAACCTATAATTTTTCCTACATGCGACTTAAGTAACCTACCTAAACTATAAAATCTTTTAAACCTTAACTAACATGGACTATTAATGATATTGTTTTACACAATGTGTCTACACTAGCATCCCTAAACCAACTCTCCTGTCGCAGGTCTACTGGAAGAAATTTCTAATGAAATAAGCAGTACCTTTTTTTTCTTCTATCTTTATGTTTTTTCTCTATTAAGTGTTTTGTGCATATATAAATAATTAAATAAATGAATTATTCTTAATTTTCCAGCTCACTTACAAGGCTTGTCGCAAGCGCAACCAGTTACGGAGGTATGCCTCGGCTGCATCTGCCAGGCGGTGTCCGGGTGCAAGAGTGGCACCCAGTGTGAGGGTGACCACTGTGGACTGTTCCACATCACCTGGGCGTACTGGGCTGATGCCGGCAAACCTACCCTGCATGGGCAGTCGCCTGATGCGCCTGATGGTAAGACGATGTTCTGTAAAATTTTATTTTGATTCCCGTATTCAACGGCATTCGTGTTGCTGGCAATGTTTCACACTCAAAATTAAGACAATGAGTTACTGAATAATGTTGTGCAACTTTTTGACGTGAATACGTCTTTAAATTTGCTTCCATAAAATAAGAAGCTTCTAGGTATTGTTCCCACTGCTAGGACACAGGCCTCTTCTCTATGAGAAGGAGAGCGCCGTCATCCACGACGCAGGCCCAGTGCGGAGTGGCAGATGTCACATGTCTTCGAACTTTTGGTTCTAGGACATGCTGATTTTTTCACGATGTTTTCCTTCGCCGTTTTGAGAGTATTAATGATGAAAAAAAACAAATTATTAAAAAAAAAAACAAAAAACCCGACTGCAAAAAACTTTACTGAAAAGATGAAAACAAGATGAAAAGAAAACGAGTATCCAACGAATACCAAAAATAAATAAATGCAGTCGGAGGCATCTAGAACGTTGCGAACGTCTTAAAATTTGCCTCCGACTGCATTTATTTATTTTTTATTTTTTTCGTTTTCTTTTCATCTTGTTTTCATCTTTTCAGTAAAATTTTTTGCAGTCGGGTTTTTTGTTTTTTCTTAATAATTTGTTTTATTTTAAGCTTTTTAGTGTTATTAATGAACAAATTGTTCAGTTAAGTATTGGTAAGTTAATAAGCTACCTATACGATCGTTTTCTTTTCATCTTGTTTTCATCTTTTCAGTAAACTTTTTTACAGTCGGGTTTTTTGTTTTTTTTTAATAATTTGTTTTATTTTAAGCTTTTTAGTGTTATTAATGAACAAATTGTTCAGTTAAGTATTGGTAAGTTAATAAGCTACCTATACGATAAAGTAAGGTTAGCATGAAGACTAGCTTTTTTTCGTTGGTGTCATCTTACGTTTTGATTTTGACCCCATTATCATCGTCAGCGCCTTCGAAACCCATGAAAACAGTACAAAAAATTTGCAAATATTTATCTTGAATTTCATTTTATACCCCGGTTTTGTTATCGGAGACGTCAAATACCATGAAAACAACATCCATGTCGAAAAATTTGCAAATTTTCGGTGGCGCCATCTTGAACCTAGATTTTGACCCCATTCTCGTTGTCAGTGCCCTCGAAAACCACGGAAACGACACCCATGACGAAAAATTTGCGTTTTCATAGGCGCCATCTTGCATTTAGATTTTGACGCCATTATCGTTGTCAGTGCTCTCGAAAACCATGAAAACGACACCCATGACGGAAAATTTGCAAATTTTCGGGGTCATCTTGAATTTTGATTTTGACCCCAGTTTTGTTATCAGAGGCCTCGAAAACCATGAATGACGAAAAATCATTACAAACTCACAACAACTATCTTTTAGCGCAAGTGGGTTTGCGCATGTGTATCTACTGCCATACATTTTTTTTGGTAAAAATTGCCCATTTTCTTGCTGACTCAAAATTTTAAGGACAGTCTGCTAAGACCGATTTCATGTAGCTACTATGGTTGAGACTTCCCCATCTTAAAAATCCACACTGTATATGTCATGATAATTGACCGCTTAGCCCCATAAAGATATAGCGTGATGATAATAATTTAAAACGTTAAATCTGTAACTATCTGCAATGTTCAAACCGTTTGGCTCGTCTTTCTACAATTTGCTGTAAACCATAGTGGAATACAATCATAATGCAATATTGCTCATCCCACATACTCAACAGTATGATATTATTATAGCCTACTGGGTGACTAGGCTTGTAGGAAATATTATTTGAACTGAATCAGAGATTTTATTATAAGTATAGAAAATGTAGGCACTTTTCTGTAGTTTGTGTCAAAATAGTAGCTTATAAGTATTATAATATATATATATTTGGAATCGGCTATTTATTAACTTTAATTTGATACCCATATTATTAAAATCACAAAATATTTTTTTTTATTCCCCCTCTCTTTTTTGATTCGCAGTTGCCATATTAAAATTGTATACCCTATGTCACTTCCAGTATTAAAACTAATCCAGAGATACCTCATATGTTAAAATCCATCAAGCCGTTGAGGCTACAGAGCGTGCCAAAGAAATAGACATACATACATACATACATACACTCGAAAAACATATACCCTCCTTCTGAGGCAGTCGGGTAATAATTTACAAAAAGTGAAGCGCCTGTCAGAGTTCGATACTGCGACCTAACATCACAAAAATCTAACTTAGAGAGATGTATGAATGATTCTAATGATTATAATTCTGTAAAATACATATTTGTTATAGTCGCGAATTTTTATCAAGATACAACCTGACACTAACTTGCAAATAGCAATTTGAATTTCGCGGCTACAGCTGCGGATCCCCCTTATGAGATAACCTCAATTCCGTGACTGGCTTGCGTCGTTGTCGAATCATCCCTTACCTATTAGATTATGTAAGAGTGTTTTTGTAAGGATTTTCCTACGTCTGAGTGAAAATATAAAAAATCATAATCATTTATTTGTCAGAATATAATGTGCCAAATTCTGACAAATAAATGATTATAAATATGATTATGATAAGTGGGAAATATTATAAATATTATGAGAATATGAGTGGAATATTTGCATAAAGACATCCGGAATGTTTCCAAGTACTTATTTATTCATGAATCTCTTTTATTAATTTGCACGCTTGGCACAGAAATGTTATCTACATAAATAACTTATAATAGATAAATATGGTAATGAAATACGAATTATTTAAAGCAGTAAGTGGTTCTCAAACTTTTCTGGAGACGGAACCCTTTTCGAAAACGAAATATTTGACGGAGCCCTAAAGTAATCAAAAATGGTTTTATGTGTATTCTTAATTTTTTTACTTTTGTTGAAATATTTAGATTGATATTATGTTACTCAGGTACCAGAGTAAAATAAAATATAGTAGGTAGACACTCCTTTAGTATTATTTTTTTATTCTGACCAGTATTTTTGCGGAACCCCCACACAGGCTTTGCGGAACACACTTTGAGTATGGCTGATTTAAAGTATAAGACTTGTTTCTTAAAACTGACTGGCCTTGATTTAACTAATTGATGATTTAATCGCCTGTTAAAGGAGCCATTAGATATAAATCGATTTTAAACTATCGAATAGTTGGAATTTTCCAAACAAATCATTCCAATGGGTCACGTGGCACACCATTTAGTGAATATTAATTAGAATTGTAGTTATTAAATAGAATAATCACACGTTTTTTTAGATTTACCTACGGAATCGATAGGTATTGTGATTGATTGATTTGTAATCATTGTGTAAATATTCAAAAAAGTCCAGTATGGGGGGTCCAAGAATTTATGTCTTATGTAACAACAAAAACTCAGAACCTTGTAAAAAAAAGAAGTCTGACAACTGATCTAAAATTCCAGGACCTCCCAGTTCTTCAAATTATAAGTATTACGTGTTTGTCACAATTAGTAGCCTTGTGTGGGATGCATCTTGTTTAGGTACTAGAACCTGCCAGACCAGCGATAACCAACTTGTAATTAATTTGTATGACATCGTTTTCCAGCGTTCCCGAGCTGCACAAATGACCCGTACTGCGCTGCACTCACAGTCCAAGGATACATGAGGAAATTCGCTCAGGTAAGACCACCATACCCATCCATATTGGATGAGTATCATTCATGGGTATCATGGGTCCATATTCAGATCATCCCATTTAATAAGACGATTTTCTCTTGAAAATAAATGAATGAACTCGTGCAGACCGGCGCGGCGGCGTGACGTGTCGCGCGACGCGACACCGGTAGAAGAATTTACATGAAATTTTCATAGAAATTGTTCTACCGGTGTCGCGTCGCGCGACAAGTCAAGCCCGGTCTATACAAGCTTTCATTATTAACCGGTTCGAATGAGGTATTATAAACATTACTAAAAAAGTACGACACAAGGACATCCTTCTTTTCAGTTGTTTAAAAATTGTGAATTATGTAGGTATGGCTTGGCCACCTTATACAATAAATTGTTAAGGAATTTTTATATAATTGATATTTCTTGAAATACTGAATGTGTAGGATGGTTGATTACATGAATATTTAGTAGAAATTTCTACTAAATATCTGTGCTATTATCCGATCTGATCAAATGCTTCAGTACGTACGTATATTTCCTATATAGAACGTCTGGATTGAGGAGCCACATAAAATGTGTTGTATTACCGAAATTATGTAGATTTTTATTATGTACCATTTTATTTTTATACTACAAATTAGAATATATTTGCTACTAAATGATACCAAAAAATCTGTTAAAATTGGCTGATTACTTTCCGAAAAACAGAACGGTGATATTTATGGATTTTTTATGACAAATCAAAACATTGTAGCTATCTCAAATTCAGCCGTACACAACCCATTGTTTTGTTCAAACTATGCTTTTGTACTTATTCCTACCAAATTTTCAAAAATGTCCGTCGCCTAGTTTTCGAGTTCTAAGGTAGCTCCTCAATTCAGACGTCTGAATTATGGAGCTACCTTAAACGACCTATAACTTTGCAAGGGACGTTTTACTACAAATTCCAGGATCGGGCCTGCAAATTTGTCTATTAACTTACTACTAAATATTGGCAGTACCCGCGTTTTAAAAATATCAGACATGGCTCCTCAATTCATACGGACACTAAAAATTAGCCAAAAACTACAGTACCTATTAAAAAAAACAATCACAATGACATTCAAATTCTTGTGCTACTTTTTGCAATCTTCTCAAAAAAGTTGTAACACGACATTGTAGGAGTAAACGTTGTACCTACAAGCAAATCCGTTGACATTGTATTGTAATTCCATTTACATATTATTATCAACACGAAATGACATCACCAGAAATACTTGGAGAACCATCACAAACAATAATAAGCTTAAAATTATTCATTCATTATGTTATTTTTTCAAGTCTAGTCGTGACTGAACTCTGATGACTCCTAGATACAATTGGATATTTAAATAATCTTATCTACAGCCAAAAGTTGTTCTACTGTGGTTACTAAGTTAGTCAGATAGCCTGTTAGTATACAAAATCACTGCTAAGTACTAAGATTTTCTTCAGGGTAAACAATTAGAAGAGAAGTAGAGCTAAGTGATCACAGACGACATGAGCTCAATTTCCGGCCGGCCGGCTGTCGCTGAAAACCACATAGGGTAGCAGCATTATGCTGAGCGATGGCCGTTTTCCGTGGATGTGACGCATATTTTCCCCCAACTTGGTATTTTTTGTATTTGTGTTTTTTCTTTGCGTCATGTTTACCACAACTAAACGAATTTTGTTTCTACACGAAGCAACAAAATACGATCTAGAGGAAAGTGGCCGCTTTTCTTTAGATCGTATTTTGTTGCTTCGTGTCTCAATATGAAACTTTTTAAAAGGTATTAGAAAATTCTAGACACACTTACCGAGGGTCCCTACTAGCCGTTATTTATAATTCCTTCTCAGTCACGAGATAATTTTTTTTTAAAGGAGTGGCGCTAGTGGAACATTGTACGCCCCCTTAAGTAAAAGACATGTAATATGAAAATTTAAAACATAATGTTTTGCTTTTTAAATCCGATAATATAATAGGTCCTAGGTCTGAAGATAGCTGAGGAGGCAAAATTGTTATTTCATAAGTAGATGTCGATTATATTATAGCTAGACCTGCGTGAGCTGTTGTCAAAGAAGCTTATTCAAACGTCACGTACCTACGTTATTATCCTTTGTAACATTATTACTGTAATAACTAGCCAGTGATGAAGTGGCATTAACACCGTTAACGCTGTGTGTCACTAACCTAAAATAAGACTAGGTGGACATTTGATGTCATAAGTACCTATACCTACTCCATTTGAAATAAGATTAGACATTTAAATAAACCTTTTTTGCAGTCCGTTCAACCGATATTGGCTACTATTGCGTTGGTGGGATGACAAATACCAGCTGTAATAAACAGTTGGTATTGTAACCATGTTTTTGCTTTTAATGCCAACCTTATGCCTACGGAATAAAGTCAAAATCGGTTGAACGGACTGTAAAAAAGTTTATTTAAATTTCTAATCTTATTTCAAATTGAGTATAAATAGACAGAAACGTACATAGACATTCACTATAAATACGTGCAGTATAGGTTATAAGACTTATAGACAAAGATTGATCAGAGAATAATATCAAATAGATAAAAGTAGTCGACGGAGTGAGTAAAATCAAATCTCTGTTTAAAAAAAATCCATAGATACTCGATGAAATCCTAAAATAAATGTTTGTTTTAAAGAAAGTCTCCAGTCCAATGGAATTTGCCCTAATATCGGGACCACATACCAACCCATAGTCGTAGACTAGCCGCACGTATAATAACTCTGAACGTGAACAGTAATATCTCGTCTGGACCCCACAGGACCTACCCAATTAAGTTTTAATTTTCATCCTCGGAAAGTAGTGTTTGTTTGATCCGAGCAGCGGGTGGACGCTTCTCCCACCTTTGGGCGGGAGAGACTCATAGTAAATGGTTCCCTCTGTAGGGCGGGAATGAATTTTAAAAATATAACAAATTTGGTTAGGTAGTCAGCTACGAAAATTGTTACATAATTAAAGAAAAATTTTCGTTTCTAAAAAATGCGGCGGTCTTGTGAGTGTATAAACAGCCA
The DNA here is from genome assembly GCA_963921375.1 of Tiliacea citrago. Taxonomy (NCBI): domain Eukaryota; kingdom Metazoa; phylum Arthropoda; class Insecta; order Lepidoptera; family Noctuidae; genus Tiliacea; species Tiliacea citrago. The sequence continues at coordinate 11,551,610 of OY992782.1, read as the reverse complement.
GTGTGATTTAAAAAAAATAGGTACCTATTAAGCGCAGTGTGGTGTGTTCCATATTTAAAAATAATTAAAAAAAGACATTATAATTTGCGGGATACTAACTGTGTAAGCTGTACCAAAATTCAAAATCTCGGTTCTACTAATATTTGATTAAAAATGAGTTCAAGCAATTCTGAAATGTTGACCCCAGATCCGGTCGAAGCAAATATTAATAATAATAAAATTTATTCAAAATTAAAAATGGTTAAAATACAGTATAAATCTAAGAAATAATGTAGGTATTACAAATAATCGAAAATATTTTTGCAGAAATTTCAAAGGAAATATATATAAATACATAACATAACATCACGCCTGTAATCCCCGAAGGGTTAGGCAGAGGTGTACCTATAGTACACCCACATTTCGCCAGTTATGTTTAAGTCCCATGTAATAGGGGGCGAGCTTATTGCCATCAACCGGGCACAACTCCGGGCTGCCACTGAGAATGGAAAATCCCAATAACACTTTGCCCGACCTGGGAATCGAACGCACGACCTCATGTTCAACAGTCACGCTTGCAACCACTAGACCAACGAGGCAGTCAAAAGCGGTGGCGGTGGAAACACATACAACGATTTTATGAAGTGGCGAGCAAACATGAAAATATTTTTTTTTAGAAAAACTACTATTTTTTTTCATTCCCTATATTGGAAATTTAAAGTAGAGTGTTTAACACGGGTGAAACTCACCACTTCTTACTCGGACTTTAGCCCAAATACCTCGTATGAGAATTGATTCCTTTCGACCCTTGTAGAACAATCTACTATATCAGGCTGAGACAGACCGCCGGAGCCCAGAATCATAAACTAGCAAACCTCGCACGTAGGTTACTCTTCTATAATCGTTTTATATCATTTTTCCCCAGGACTGCAACGGAGACGGTCGCGTCGACTGCTACGATTACATGGCGATCCACAAAAAAGGAGGATACGGATGCGTGGGAGAACTGCCCTTCGGCTACGTCAATGTATTCAATCAGTGCCTGGCCGCAGTAAACGCGGCCCAGAAAGGACGTTAAGAAAGACTCCAGCGAGGGATGGAAAGGCTAGGCAGAGTTTAGGTTACGAGAGATTTAGAAGAAGAATAAGGGCGAATTTCACCAATGAAACTGAACGCAATCAGCACATCTGAACTGAGTTCAAGAGCTATCAGTGTCAATATTACAAAGAAAATAATGACACTGACAGCTCTTAAACGTGGTTTATGTGCTGATCGCGTTCAGTTTCATTGGTAAAATTGGCACTAAGAGATAAGCTAGATTTTGCTAGATTAAAGCTACTACATAATAAACTGTCAATCTCTAGCACGATGAAAATTATGATTTATTATCTGTCGTCGATTTGGCGCCATAAGAACACCGTAGATTTTAAACTGATAGTACCTTGTATGACCTAGTATTGCCAACAACCCTGGATTATCGATGTATTAAATAACAAAGGCACATAACACACTGGCTAGTAACAACAAGAAGACAACATGATTAAATAAAAGACAAATCAACGCATTTTAATAATGCGTCTAAAAATTGTGATCTTGATTGACTATAGCTTTAGCCTATATTTGGCAGCTTGGTCTAACCATTTCTGAACCATAGGTACATGGGATAGGTTCCCCTATAGTAGCCAACTCCTCGAAGACTTCAAATATCTTCTTAATCCTCGTAGCTTATACTTCGGAGTGCCACCTCATTCATGATCCTCTATAAGAATGGAGCAAAAAATATATCGTATTCGTTCGTAAATGTTTAGAACTCCTTTAATTTTAACCAACGTTACGGAACAAAAATTATATTTATATTTTTCTATAAAACATTTAATAAAATCGAACTAGTCTTTAGGATTATATATTTTGTTTTTATTTCCTCCTGACTCCTTTTGAAAACGTGACGACAACCAATCTAAGAATGCCTTTAGTTTGAGTTTAATGAGAATCAGGCAGTCTTTCAATATTTTTTAGCTTTATACAAACACGTTTATTACACGTCCATCATATTTTAAAAACTATGTAGATAAGGTTGGCGTTTCCTATCTGACTACACTGAGAAGAAAGGCCGAAACAAACTCAGATGTCAGTCTCTTTTAAAGTCCAGACATAATCTTGGTCAGATCATGTTAAGACCATGAAGATTGGTGTCTGAAATGATCTTTCTTCAAAAGGTTTTTCCTCAAAAAGAGCCACACAGATTGAGTGGACCTATCCAGTCAGTGTACGCATTTGTCAGTAAATCGTGCAGCTCAACTCAGAACGAAAGCAGCTCAACGATTCGACGAACAAGACCAAACAAAGGACATTTGGGTAGGCTGCACAAATTACTGAAACTGCCAGACCAAGATTAAAACTGAGAGAGAAAAAAAAAACAATAACCCAAATAGTCTTAACAATAATTAAAAAAAATATAATACTTTACAAAGTAAATATATATGTCATTGTATACATATAATACAAAGTCATCAATATCAATGAGTATATAAAAATCCAAAAATATTCTTGGTCAGATCATTTGAGGACCATGTGTCTGAAATGGTCTTTTGAGAAATGAATCGTACAGATTTGAGTGGACCTGTCCAGTCAGCGCAGGCATTTGTCAGTAATCGTGTAGCTCAAATCAGAACTTAAGGACGCTATCACATTTTGAACTCGCTCGAGTTTAGGTATCTGAATCGCAACACAACAACATTACGCGCACGCACACATTGGAACCGCTGACCGCTCGATTTTATACGTAACTTAACTAATCTTGGTACTTGAAGATATATATTTTTTAATTTTACTGGTATCGATTGAGTAAAGTTAGTTGTAAGTTTGCAATCGAATTTTAGTAACTGTGGCTAAGTACTATCTGCGTAATAATTATGTTTTTAGTATTTTTAAAATTGAGCAGCCATTACGTAGCGTCGGTAGGTACCCAAAAATTTCAAGCGCTAGCCATATGGATTAAATACCATATTTTTACATAACTAACAACCTAAACATTTTACTATTACAAGGAACACCTACGATTATTCCCCAGGCTACTATTAGTTAGAAAAGATGTAAGTAGATACTTGTAAATATTATTTTTGCTGGCAAATGTTGGAGCATTACATAATCAAATATTAGCCTGAGAGTTTATCGTAGACTTTCGTTGTGATATTTAAAAATAATCATTGCCTTATGAAAACAGTATTTTATTTAGGGGCGCGATTTCAGTACTTTTGATAAAAATTAAAACCAAGTAGTAAAAAGTATATTTTCATTTCATGTTTCAAAGAAGTTCATATTTAGAATGAAGGCCAGCTCTTTCTAGGGTTCCGTACCCGAAGGGTCCAAGCGGAGCACTATTACTATCACTCACGTGTCCGTCTATCACACAGGTTTTACAACCAAACGGTTGTTGAAGCTAGTCTTTAAATTTTCACAGTATAAGCATCTTGTTAACCCTTGTTTTTTCTTTATTCATGATGAGATACTTCACGCCGCGATCAAAACGGGGAGTGTGGCTACCTACAAGGATTAGCTGCTTAAAAAGGAAATCCATCTCGATTATTTTTGTGCCTTTTGGCTTATATACTCTTATTGCGCATTCTTGCTCCTGAAAATAAAAAAACCGGTCAAGAGCGAGTCGGACTCGCGCACCGAGGGTTCCGTACGTATATATGATGTTGATGATTTCTGAAAAACTGTGCTATTTAGAGACATCGTTTTATTTTTCCTGTAATCTTTATATAAACTTCTATCACATAGAATAATTTCAGATTTTTCTCTATGCAAACTTCGGAGATAAGGGCAGACGGTATTTTTTTTTACATTTTTCATCAAAAGTCGAAACTTTGATGCCTAAAAAAAAAAAATTTTTGAGAATGTGCAACCAGTGCTCTTTCATATGATACCTTACATGCCCTAGTAGCTCCATTTAAAATTTATAAGACCCCCTTTCAGTCCCTTTTGCAAAAAAGGTACCTATATTTTTTTAAATTTCTTTCTTGTTTGCAAAATAGTTGGGCAAACGTCATCTAAAACTATTCTAAATTTCAAGTTGATAGCATTAGTAGTTCTTGAGATATCCAGGTGTGACAGACAGACAGACAGACTTAGTCTCACCATAAGGGTTTTTTTTACCATTTTGATACGGAACCCTAAAAAGACAACATTAGTAAGTACCTAAGGTAAATCAAATAAAACAAATTACCAACAGACGTATATCAACGTCTGTAACAAAACTCTAGAGTAGATTTTTGATTTCTGAATGAAAATACAAAGTCTCATTACTTTTGTTTACTTCTACGTGTATTTTATTTTATTTTATTTATTTATTTATCCTCTCGCTGGAACGCCATACAGCAATTACACTAACGGAGCAAAAAAATACATCATGTGCTGCTATCCATCCATCCTGTGCGCGATGGACATCGAACGGTGTATGGTTTTTTTGTCCTTTATCCAAATTTCTGAATTCGTGGCATCTGTAATAACAAATCTAAATATTTTAGCAATGCACACCACAATCAAAAACCATACTTGGTGTCGAAAGTTATAACCATCAACTATTCTGGAATTATGAATTTACAACTAAGTCGATTTATCATCAAAATGTACATCCGCCATCATGAATCAAAAGTTGGATGGTATATTTTTAAACACCACCTTCAACAATTGATAACAAACCTCTACAATTGCTAACAATGTCGAATTTTTTTTTAAAAAAATACTATAATATATATATAAATATAAGAGAAATTGGCTTTCATTACTTTTCCATACTAAATCTCCGCGTATAACCCGACCAAATTAAGTTGTCAATGATATTGAGCTGTTTATGAGATGTACACTCGTGCACATACATTGATGGATGTCGGAATAGTAATAAAAACAGTTCAATATCTATAATTTTTATACAAACTGTGTAGATACATATTAAGAATAAAAAATAACCTATCGTTACCCATGGCCTGTGATACCTTAATAAACGAATAAAAACAGAACTCGATGTAGGTACCACGACACGCTTCGCGAACGCTTTACTTCGGTAATAATAACCTGCGCGCCATGCCACAAAAAAATGTTTTGTACCATAGACAAGATAAAAATGAGATTCAAAATCATCTAAATCTGTCAGTTAACTAGTTTTGTTTTTTGTTTGTTTTAACTGAGTAGAACTTAAAATGAGCCCTGTGATATGAAGATACATAATTACTTTGTGTGAATTATAACCAGTGATCGGAGTAGGTAGATTGATTTTTGGTACTTGTATCATAAATGCACACAGAAAGAATAACATGGATAAGCCATTTTTCCGGAAAGTAATTCCAGTATTTCCGGATTCAATTAAATATTGTTAATGTTGGTAGTGATATTATTACTACTCAATTCAAAATTTAAAGGAAGGTATCAAAACTAAATTAATTCATTATTTATCTGTTGAATAATAAAAACAATCGAATTCCGATCGAAGCTTTAATATTTATTTTTTAGTTTTAGCCTTTTATGGCTAGAACTTTTTATAAATTGTTGCACTTAAATTTAAATATTTTCATAGTGGTCATGGTAATTTACATTAAGGGTAGAATAAATGACGGGGCCCCATAGAGGGCCAATGCCTGCTGGGGTCACAAACAAAGATGCGCACTCTACGAACCGAAGTAAACGAGTGAGCTACCTGGCATGTCGTCGGCGGGCGTACGCATTGTTCTGATAACCGGTTATTGTACCACCCATGATCCTTTGTTCTGATTGGTCGTTGGGTTTTGTCAAATCGTGACTGTGTGCCGTTAAAAAAAATATGAAGAATATAATATTGCTCATTTTAATACAATTCCTACCTTTTTTTTTTTTTGAGGATGGCAAATCATCAAATGACTCCTTCCACTCTGGCAGAATACAATTCCTACATATGTTCCGGTTTTTTTTTAATAACCCACCAATTCCGGAGGAATGTCCATATTAATATATACGTTTCGGATCAATAGCCCCAGTTTAATCTACCTACTCCGATCACTGATTATAACATAGATCCACTTGATCTAAGTTTGAACGTGTCTTGACTTACGTTTTTTGACAAAACCTATGTAAGTATACCTAGATACCGTGCATGTAATAACACAATCTATATTTATTAAATACTTAAAATAATTAGTACGTACTTACCAGTACGTATTTAAAATAGTAACTTATTTTTATTTTCAGATTAAACTTGAATTAGAGTAAAATGAAAAAAAAATAAAGAAAAGAAAGAAAATACGTTTATTTGCGGTAAACATAACGCAAATAAATAAAAACACAAACACGAAAGAACAAGTTGAGGGAAAAAATGCGTCACATTCACGCAAAACGGCTATCACTCAGCATAATGCTGCAAACTAACGAAAAAAATACTGCTGCTGCTGCTGCTGTAAATGATCTAGTCTACTTAATAATATGTACAAGAAGGTATATAATAAAATAATTAAAAGAGGGGCTCGATGCTCATTGAGCATCAAAAAATTCGTCTGCATCGCTGTCAACGCGAAAAGTGCCCAAAAGGCTGGCAGCATTGCCACGTTGGGTGGCAATACTGATTCTTTGGGCTAAAAATAGGCCAGCCCTCTGGTCACGTGAAGAGTCGACCAACCCCAAGGCTTTAGTGTTTCAACCCCAAACGGCTCAAACTCCCAATAAGGTTGTTATATTTGTGCCATCTGAGGTTTTTTGCTTCTGCAGCAGCCGCCCCAGCACAACCCGCCGTGCCAGGAAGACGGGATGGCACGAGGGTGTCGACACAGGTTGCATCCCACACCAAAGGCCTACCCAATTTCCATGGCATTATGGACATTCCGTCTGGCCTCTTCCCATCGTCCCGCGCCAAACAGCTGGCACTCCGGCGGTGACAAGAGCCCAACGGATGATGTCATTAATACTGGCGTGCCGTGCCATCCACCCAGCGCTGTCTCTCTCTCTCTAGTTTTCTATACATATTTTAGAGTTAGCTTGAATATTTTAATTAAGGACCAATTGTTATAAATAAAGTCTTCTTAATTGAGACTTAACTTGAAGGAGTTTGTGTGAAGTCTGCCTAGTAAGTTTATAATATTCATATGTCATTATATAGATACATATCTACATTATAGGAGTATGCGTTATTAGCATCATATTATTAATGGTATTGATGATAGGTACTGCTTGCAGCAACGGTAAATTAGTAGGAAAGAAATAAATAAGAAATACCTATCGCTCTTTAATGATATTCATGTAACAACACAAAAGCTATTTAAGTCGAGTACCTACCTACCCACGTCATTAACAAAGGTATCACAGGCCATGGGTAACGACAGGTTATTTTTTTTCTTAATATGTACCTAGGTAAACAGTTTGTATAAAAATTATAGATATTGAACTGTTTTTATTACTATTCCGACATCCATCAATGTATGTGCACGAGTGTACATCTCATAAACAGCTCAATACCATTGACAACTTAATTTGGTCGGGTTATACGCGGAGATTTAGTATGGAAAAGTAATGAAAGCCAATTTCTCTTAAAATACAACACTTGGGAATCTGAATTTTTGTACACTATTACTTCTTTAGGAGCACTAATTTCTGTATAAATTTGGGAAAAAATTACAGAGTTTTTAATAGGGAAATCGTCAAATGAAAATTTAACATCGTGACTACCGCCACCCCACCAATGGTATGGTATATCTCGTAAACTACTGGAGTAGTAACTTTGAATTTGATTGGAATCAACATTCAAAGTCGTGGTTCTGCTGAACGAGCGCGCGAAAGTTATCGTCGTTGATTTCTCGGTAAATACAAATGTTTCAGTTCGGTTTTTGCTACGAAATGAATCACATTTAAGAGCACTAATTATTTGTATACTTAGAATAGCTGTAGCATGCCCCCTTTTTCTGCGCTCATGGTGGTCCTGCTGAAGGGAGCGTGACTACCGCAGGACCACCTTCAAAGTCGATTTTCTCGAAAACTACTAAAGCACCAATTCTGTTCTTTGAGCACTAATTAGCACCAATTGAGCACTAATTATTAGCCAAATATGGAAGCGATTGGCGTTCGTGGTCCTGCGGTAGTCACGGACATATTTTACAGAGTTTCTGTTTAATAAATGATTTAAATTTATTGAGGCTCAAATTCTAGATTTCTAGGATGAAATCTCTCTAACAAACATGATAAATTAAATGAAAGGAAAACCAGAAAATCTGAAGTTACAAATTCAATGAGTCAAGTTAAAGCTCTTTAACTAACATCCATCTTTTGTAATGCAGACTCCTTTGCGACATACTCGTAGCTGCGTGTATGAGGTAATTTAAATATGGAATGTTAGATTAAAATTTTAAAATTAGATTGTCATAGTTGTTATTCACATTTGATTGTTTTTACAACTCATTTCACATTTTGTCTCACGGTGAAAATGGCTTATCAAGAACAGTTTGATTTAATGGAAGCTTATTTTAAATAACAAAAACGTGAATCTAGCTCTGCGGTGGTATGGAGAGAGATATCAAGACCGACAGGCACCAACTCGGTTCGTATTGAAAAGAATGGTAGAAAATTTAAAGAATACGGGTGGTTTCAAGAAGAGACGGCAAACTATTCAGCAAAACTATTTCGATTTTGAACTAGATGTTTTAACATACTTTGAATCATTTCCAAAGGCTTCAAGTAGAGATGCTGCAGATGAATTAGGAACAACCCACACTCGCGTACTTAAAGTGCTGAAAAAGTATAAGTATAAATGCTATCGTGAAGGTCGGTTGGTGCAAAAATTGCATATTGGGGATCGTGACAGACGATTACAATTTTGTGAAAACATGCTTGGAGAAATTGACCGAAACCCTAATTTTTTGAGTAACATTGTATGGTCTGACGAAACCAACTTCAGCAATAATGGCATGTACAATCGCCGCAATAACCATTATTGGTCTCGAGTGAATCCTGTTCGTGTTTATGAAACTAACAATCAAGTAAGATTTTCTTTCAACGTTTGGTGCGGAATTATGAGAAATAATGTAGTGTTAGTCCACGTGTACGAAGGTCATTTAAACACTGTCAAGTATATTGAAATACTGGATCTCTTAAGAAACGAGTTAAATGGTTTCCCCGAGGAAGAGCGAAACCAAATAATTCTACAGCAAGATGGTGCTCCAGCACATAACAGCAGAATCATTACTGCCTACATTAATAACCATTTTAATACCTGGATTGGTACAAACGGCACAATCAGATGGCCTGCGAGATCGCCAGATCTCACCCCATTAGATTTTTTTTTGTGGGGATATGTAAAAAATCAAATTTACATGAAATCTTATGCGAATGACAACGAGTTGAGAGTTGAAGTTCAGAATACGATTTATAATATTCACCACAACACTTTATTAAAGGTTACTAGAAATAAATTCGTTAAAAGAATAAATTTGTGTATCCAAGAGAATGGAGCCCATTCGAGCAACTAATTAGTTAGTTTACCATTTTTTGTAAATAATTAAATTAATTTAAGATTTCCTGGTTTTCCTTTCATTTAATTTATCATGTTTGTTCGATTTTCGGTTCATTCCGGGTGTGGGAGAAGACAATTTTCGAAAATCTTTGAATGCAGTTTGCTTTCTATTCAAAATTAAAGGAATGTTTCCTTTGAGTAAAACTTTCTATCTGCGGTATTAAGAGTACTTTCCCTCCAGGTGGCATTACAAAATTCCACCCTGTAGGTATATAGCGCTGAATATAAGTAATAACCACTAAAATATAAAAACAACGAATCCCTAAAAACAAAAATATAAATAAAATACCTTCTGACAATCCACCCCGCAATGGGGTTATTTTAGAGTTCCGTACCCGAAGGGTCCAAACGGAGCCCTATTGCGTCACTCACGATGTCCGTCCCATCTGTCCGTCTGTCACACAGGTTTTACAGCCAAACGGTTGGAGCTACAGTCTTAAAAATTTTCACAGTATAAGCTTCTTGTTGACCCAAAGCCATACTAATTGTATTTTTTTTTAGTATACCTATGTGTTTTGGGGGGGTTCCCATACAGCAAAAGGGGGGCGCGATAAAAAAAAAATCCTACCCCATCGAGTGGTGGTATCGCTGTTTAGACCTCATTGAGTAGATAAATATTAAATTTTTTGTTTTAAAAAAAATTGTAAAGCAAAAGAATGAGAAGCCACCAAATTCAGGTTTTTTTTTTTAAATGGTCCCGAAGAATTCTTTAACTTCCCATTGACCTATGAACTTGAAATTTAGTGATAATATTTATTATTACGTGTATTTTACTAACAAATACCAATATATTGACAAATCAGATTTTTTCTTTGAATTTCCTTAATTTTTCACTTGGTTGGTTTTTTTATTTAAATGGGATAGTGTATTCCCCGAATCCATACAGAAAATCTCGCGGATAACAGCTAGTATTATTGGGGACATCTTACTGCTCTATATTCTTACTAAACGACGATTTAATTACTGATGCTAATAGGCGCAATTGTGAACTAAAATGACTTGCCGTGGGTTAATGCAGGCATCCTGTTGTCGACCAATGAAGAGGGAAGCAATTATCAGATGTATATAAACGATGCTCCCAATTTCTGGAGACAGTATTAGTGGATAAGTTGTGTTGAAAGGTAAGAATAGGTTAAAATCTTCTTTTATGTATCACAATGTTTAAACTAGGGTTTTTTTACGGGATTTTTTTTATTGGCGATACAAAAATTCGTGTCTGTCTCTCAAATCTGTACACGTCCTCATAGGCTGAATCAAAGGCTCCATTCACTCCTTTTGGCTAACGGATTGGTCATCACAAACTCACAGTGCTTTTTGCCAGAACCGATTCAAGACTCGTTTATTTTTTTAATGTGAGTTTCGTACTCAATATTATTGACGGTTAGGAAAAAAGTGTTATCACAGAAACTTTGATTTAAACGCCAAAGAGTATATAAATATTTTTTCAACCCATTGGAACTTCCCACAGAACAGATAAAAGCCGTGAACTTCCCAACAACACCACAGCAAAAATGAGTAAAATCTGGGGAGAATTTTTTCAATCCCTCCACTTTCATGAACTCTTTTCCTACAGCATCAAAATGAAGCTTTTCTGTGCCCTGGTGGTGTGCATCTTGGCCATATCGTCCGCTGAAGAACATCCTCGCGGCAAAATGATCCAGGTGTGCGGGGCCGAGCTCGCCAGAGCTATGAAACGTGTGTGCGAGGATGGGGACCTCGACTTCTTCAACCTTCAACATGTGCAGCGTAAGTTTTAAATATTTGGATCAGCTGTTCTTCCATTTCAGTCAGTGTACTTTTACTTCTATGAAAAGATGCTACTGGAAAATGTTACAAAGAATTTAGGCTAGGCTAAAGGCTAATTAAGTATATGCATAACCTATAAAACTAAAAGATATAGTTAAAATTGTTTTTGATATTCATGAAATTGGAGAAAATTTCTAATTATATTGTCTGATATCTAATTTGACTGATACTCGTACATAATTATTTTTTGTTAGAAATCTTCTAATATTAAGTATAAATATCTAATAGGCATGGACTGGTAGAAAGAAAGTTACGTAAACGTGCAACGGATACTGATAAACACGCCTCACCTTCTTAAATGTCCACCAGTTATAAACTCAAATCCTTGTTCTCAGATCACCACCAACTTGATCACATACACGATCACCAACATAGTCATCATCACCACGAATGGAAGGGGCAGGTGATGAAGAGAGACACCTCATCTTCCCTAGCAGACCAGTGCTGCGCCAAGCCCTGTCATGTCAAAGACTTTGTCAGTTACTGTCCTTAAGCCAGAACATAGAATAAGAAAGACTGTTTTTAAACCTGTCCTAACAACACAAGTAGCCAAAAGTTTGTTATGACTGACTATAAAATAAATATATGCTCTACAACTCATGAAATTCGTCGTAACGAATTTATTATCAGAAATAAATAATATTCAAATTATTTTCATTTGTGTTATCCTGAGGAGTTATGGCTCGTACATACTAGCGCGATATCGCAGACGCGACGCGACACTAGTAGCACAATTTCTATGTCGCTGACTATCGCGCACACGATTTCGCGCCAGTCTGCAAGCCCTTTTATTTGACATGTCACACGGCAGAGTTTGCAAAACTTTTTTTTAAATTTTCTATTTGGCCCCACAGAAGTGACCCCCATATTCAAAATTCATTTATTTACGTTAAATGTCCGTGTTTGGGTCACAGAAGTTCATATGTGTACCTTAAAAACCTACTGGTAGGATTGGATCAAATCGGCTGTGACAGACAGACAGACACACGAGTGATCCTGTAAGGGTTCCGTTTTTCCTTTTGTGGTACAGCACCCTAGAAATCAGAAGCCGATGGATGAAAGTGGAAAACGAAATCCTAGATACAAACACGATTCTAAATACCCGAGTTAACAAATTAGATATAATAATTGTATATACAGAGTGGTGCAAGAAATATATAAACAGGATATGGAAACTAGAGCTCGATCACGGATGTCACCTTTATTAAGTTCCACTTACTATGAATAATTCAATCTACTCGTGACACAGTGGAGGAACCTCATAAGAAGTAAGACACGATCTTGTTCCTACGTAGGTATTTAGATCAGTGGCAGATATTCTAATTTTGTGATGTCTTGCGCCGGAGTCTGATCTGAAACGAATAATCCATATCCTTCCATTCATTGTTATAAAAAGTATCTTACCAATTACACAGCCAGACACTTGACTCTATTTATATTTATTATTCGAAAAATTGTTTTCACAGACCCGCAATATTTTAGAACGGCCTATCCAATTCTATACCTTGCACGTAAAGTGCGCATGATATTTTTTTCCTCGTCTATCACACTATCACATGGTGTGAATTTTCAAGTTAGCTAGCTAGCTATAGCTAGCATTCAAGAACACATCTATCTAAGATACCTCAGTTGTATTTGACCTCTGCCAAAAATAGGCCTCCCAACAGAACGATAGGTACAGTAAAATCAATCAGTCTGTAATAAACTAAAATCAGTCTAACCAGATGCAGCTGAATACCAGTATTTCACATGGAGTGTCTGCCTATCTGACCTCTACAACCCATTTAGATGGGTAACATGTTGTTGTGTTTTGGGATTCTGACCATCAGCAACGACTGTCAAAGATCTGGGAATGACAGCGGCAAGTGTAACTTATACATCTATCTATCATTTACCCACGACTCCACGAGCCCCTAGGTTAGGTAGGTACAGTAAAATATGTCTATAAATAAGATGAACATTCATAAAAAACAACATGGTCCTCAAAGATAGCAAACAGCGATGATTCACCTGAGCAATGCCGAAGTTTTTTATTCAAACTTTTTTATATCCAATTCTATGAAATCAACCTGCGTACATTAACTTAACTCAGAAGCTTAGATGGAACATCCGTAAACTGTACACGTAATGTTATAATGTAGTTGTTTTAATAATTTATAACTTTATTGTAGAATGTACTTTGGTGATAGAAAGATGTGTGCCACGGTAATTTGATTAGTGATCAAAGAAAATGCGGTTACAAATATTGGTCGTGGCACTTCTTGGATTTGCTTTTTTTCTGTCGACTGTATTTGGTAAGTGACTGTTTATTTTGAATTGTTTTTCATTTAGAAATATTAATGAGCTTCGGTTGATTCTGTTTAGCCGTTGGCTGTCATTTATGTAAGTAGATCTTTGACAGTTGTTATAACGGGTCGTCAGAAGCTCGAAAGTCTGATAACCAGTCTTACCAAGGGGTATCGTGTTAGCCAGTAGCTGGGTTGTGGAGGTCAGATAGGCAGTCTCTCTATGTAAAATATTGGTATTCAGCTGCATCCGGTTAGACTGGAAGCTCCAACATAGTTGGGAAAAGGCTGGGCAGATGATGATGACATTCTGTTTCTAGGTAAAGGTATTTTTTATTGTTTGATGATTAACATACAGTTCGTTTGTAAATCCGCATGGAATTTTTTAGAGATAAGTTCTTGGAAATAATATACGTCATGCTTAAATAGGGGTATAAAAGGTTATGAAATGATATTAAGTATATTAATATGATTATTAGCTTAATATAGATGTGCTGTGATTAAAATCCTTGTGTATCACACAGGGGGCCTAAAATGGACGCTTTGGCAGAATCATAATATGATCTGCGTACAATTCATACATCCCACAATTCATCTGTTTGACAGCTGCTATTTGACATTAGACTTCGTTATAGCTATTCATAACTTGTGGACCGGGACTTTTTGGCGGGAAAGTGAAGCGTCATGTTAGCAGTTTTGTTCTATTTTCAAAAATTTGTGTTTAGCCGAATATTAATGTGTAATATTGGTGGATTATTAACCATTAAGCGTTCGTGAACCTGCATTAGTGTAGGCAAATGAAACAAAACAGTGCAACATCACTTTAAGTTCTATCAAGAAGTCCGCGCGAGGTTTCAGTAAAGTGCCACGTCTTTATTGAAATTCAAGGGGAGCGGGGCGGGATTTCATCTATCATCTTTATCATGCATTGAATGGAATTCATTTCATAATTTGAACTTGTTACCTAATTTTACATGACACTGGCTAAATGCACAAACCGTGCGAAGTCAAAAAGAAAAAAAAAAAACTTTCCGAAACATTTTACGAAACTCCATACAAAACTGTCAAACAGATGAATTGCGGGATATGAATTGTACGCAGATCATATTATGATTCTGCCAAAGCGTCCGTTTTAGGCCCCCTGTTCGTGTGGTGATGATAACAGTTGGTAGATAGGTAGGTTTCCCTTTGCGGTATTTCATTGGGAGCCAAGAAGTAAGGTTTTTTATAAAGTGAGCGTTTGCATGTAGAAATATTGGTAAAACAGCACTTCGCTAATCACGTCTTGTTAAATTGTTATAAAATAATCCAAATCAAATAAAATGACATTGATGCAATAAATATTGACGGCGCAGCAAGTGGCGCCATCTATTTTTGTTACGAAGTTACTGGAATCACCGAAAAGGTAGGATATGAGATACGAGTGACACTGGCTGGTGACAGTCACTCTAGCAGAGCGTCGCGTCCACTCATCCACTGACCTCCATGGTCGCGTCGCATCGATGGTTGCGACTTGCGTGGCAGCCTCAGAATAATTAAACCATGCTGTTCATTATTCTGAGGTGGCGGCTGTCTTCTGATGACAGAAGAAGATGTGAAGGGACCCGCTGTCGTACCACGTCACTTAGTACTTTTATATAACTGACATACCTACCACCTCCGCTAGGAGTAAATGAGTAATAGGGTTCTGCGCATACCACGTTCACGACGAACTACTCAAAGTCAAACTCAAAGTATTTATTACAATTAAACCATTTACAGGCACTTTTGAATTGTCAGAGTCGGTCAGAAAGTGGAAGCTATTTGCCCGTTCCAAAACGTAGATCTCTATGGAGAAGAACAGGCAAGAAACTCCAAGGACACTCTTTTAAATCAAGATATTACAAAATCCTGGGTACATTATTCTTGTCGCTTCTATATGTGAGAACATTGTAAAAACAAAAAAAAAATATTTAAAAAAACAATTCGAAATATAAGATTAAAAGATTACAAAATAAGCCCTAGCAGTTAAGAGGTGGCCAGCCTCAACTGACGGCGCCCGTTCACGAACATGACTACTGCACACTATATTCCGGAACAATCCTGATGATATTGAAGCCGCTGAACCACTAATACGATGATCACTTCTGGTAAAGGCTATCCTGCGCCGATACATAAATACAACCAATAAATTATTTATTTATCAACTTACATTATAACAAAATTACTAAAGGATTTATACTTTTTGCATCGATAGATCAGATACCAATATTATGTAATTTGGTTTATAAAGTTATCTACTTTATTACCGACCCGCAAAAAACAAGGTAACCGCAAACTGGCTCTACTACGTAACTCCAATCTTCATCATAGCTTTTTTAGGGTTCCGTACCCAAAGGGTAAAACGGGAACCCTATTACTAAGGCTCCGCCGTCTGTCTGTCCGTCTGACTGTCTGTCTGTCTGTCCGTCTGTCACCAGGCTGTATCGCATGAACCGTGATAGTTAGAAAGTTGAAATTTTCACAGATGATGTATTTCTGTTGCCGCTATAACAACAAATAAAACAAATAACACAGACAAAACAAATAAAACAGAACAAAAAAAAAAAACAAAACAGAAAAAAAAAATATTTAAGGGCGCTCCCATACAACAAACGTGATTTTTTTGCTCGTTTTTGCTCGATATTGATAACGGCTACAGGTAGATGCTTGAAATATTCACAGAATATTTAGTTATATATTCACTTTAAAAATAAATAATTAAATTAAAATAAAACAAATATTTAAGGGGGGCTCCCATACAAAAAACGTGATTTTTATAGATAATGGTATGGAACCCTTCGTGCGCGAGTCCGACTCGCACTTGGCCGGTTTTTTTTTTTTCGCCGTAGTCAGCGATAGTTATCCGTAGTAAAGAAACGACCAAACATTCGGCCGATACTTCGGTTTTATGTTCGGAGTAGACCCCTTGACAGGCGCTTTACCTTGTGTAAATTATTTCATCACCACCGCTCTCAAAACCGTGAAGTAAAACATCGTCACAAAACCGGCGTGTCCTAAAACCAAAAATTAGAAGACATTTGACATCTACCAACCCGCACAGGACCCGCGTGGTGGATTACGGCCCACTCCCTCTCACCGAGATAAGGCCTGTACCCCAGCAGTGGGAACATTATAGGCTGATTAACACACTATATAATATTAAAAGACAAACTTGTTACTTCTACACACACAAACGGCTGGACCAAAATTTTGTATGAAGGTAGCTGACACCCTGGATTAACATATAGGCTACTTTTTTTTCCGATATTCCCACGGGAACGAGACTTACGCGGGTGAAACCGCGGGGCGCAGCTATCCTAAAATCTAAGCTAGCCTATACGAGTATCTTTGAGGTCACTGGCCAGATTGCCATTACCACCTACCATAGGTTACGTGTGGGTGAACCACTTCCACAGACAATGGGGGAACAAAAACTCTATACAGTTTAGTCATTATGCATTTCGAATTGAAATCTCATCGCTCGCAAAAAAAAAAATTGGTATCTACTGTTCGCATAGCTTTGTTACCATGTGGATGAGACACGTGACGATTTGCTTGAATTACTGAATCAATCAACCTGCCTAGCTTTTTCCCAAATAAGTTTGGCTCGTTTCCAGTACGTATGCAGCTGAATACCAGAATTTCACATGGAGCGACCGCCTATCTAACCTCCACAACCCAGTAACTGGGTAATAAAATACCCTTTGGTAAGACTTGTTGTCAGACTTTAGGGCTTCTGACGATCCCTAACGAGTATCAAAGATGCACGGATGACAGCCGGGACCAACGAATTGACGTACTTTCCGCGACACGGAGGAGTACCTGTCGGTACGTAAAGATGGTCACCCATGCACGGACCAACCCCGGTAAGCGTAGCTTCACCTGATAGATCGACCCGTGCGAGTGTTATTATTATTACTTACCCAGCTCCTCTAAGAATACTGAATCTCAGCAATAAACAATAGGTTGACCAGTGAATATTAGATTTCAACCTATATTAACATAATATCGCGCCAGTAATCTCCGAAAGTTTAGGCAGAGGCGTACCTATAATATCCAGTTATGTTTAAGTCCCATGTAATAGGGCGGAAGCATTTTGCCATCAACCGGGCAATGGCGTATTTTAACATATGTAGCCCTGGGGCAATACGGTTTGCCGCCCCGTAATTTAACAAAACAAATAAATGTGAGAACGAGCGAAGTGAACGCGAAACTAGTACCTCGGATGGATTAGATTTTGTTTTTACCATTCATACAGGTGGTATTGAATCTACTTTTTGGACTTATGCATAAAAGCTTCAAAACAATTAACAGACTAGGATTCAAGAGTGAGCGTAGCGAGCTCTAAAATGTTGTCACCACGCCTCGGATAGGTTATGTTTTCTTTTGACCATAATTCCTACGGACATACTTGTAGAAGTAACATCGTCAACTTCAAAATTGACAGAATGCAAGAGCGAGCAGAGTGAGCTCGAAAATTTTAGCAACCCGCCTCAGATAGGTTATTTTTTTTAATAGATGATATTGAAGATTTGAAGTTACTTTGTCAACATATGCAATGCATAAAATAATCAGCATTTATGAAATCGAATGAATTAATTATTATTAAGAAATTGTAGGATGCAAAAAGAGAGCGAACCAAGCTCAAAAATTTTAGCACCCCAATTTAGATAAGTTTTTTTTGGCACTTCATACAGATTAGAAGTTAGGGCGGTTAGAAGATAAGTAGTGTTTGAGACAAGAAAAACAGGCAGACTGCAAGGGAAGCCTTGTGCCTGCCTCCCTTTGCGGTCTGCCGCCCCGCGTCATGGCCCTCTTGGCCTAAGGGTAAATACGCCACTGCACAAATTTGGGCACAAATCACGAATCCGGTCTGCTACTGAGAAATTCCTGATGGATAAACCCAATAACGTAGAACGCTGTCTGTCTGTAACAGTTAGATATCAACTATAGATATACGTCGTGTATTTTAGACATTGAAGCAGTAGGTATATATAGTCTGTTCCAAAAGTCCCTGGCTTCGAGCTCTAGCTTTATTTGAGCGGGCACGCCCTTTATTCCTGGAGACTTTTATTTATCGTATTAAATTTAAACTAAAAACGTATACATACTATTGTATAGAATCAAGTTTTTCTAACTTAACAGACAGCTGTGCTGCTGGGGAGTTTGTTACGCCACTTCATCTTCCCAGCTAAAGTACTAGGAACTTGTGAAGGGCGGTCGTTTTTGGGGGACTGTCTTATGTAATTTTGACTTTCGAAAAGTGCTGATTCTCAGGCTAGTTTTAATAAATGACTTTCGATTTTGATAGACCAGGTACTTAGGTTCCTTCCATGCCCATATACTTTCTATATAAAACCACCCTGCCAATTTCAGGAGTGCGCATATCAAACCTAAACGGAACCTGTTTCCGATGCCTCTGCCACGTGGCCGGCTGTGACTTGAATAGGGGCTGCAGTGAGGGGTACTGCGGACCGTTCTTTATATCCAGAGTGTACTGGGTCGACGCTGGGAAGCCGACTCTGCCTGATGATGACCCAGAAAGGAAAGAAGGTAAATGATCCCATAACATCACGCCTGTAATCCCCGAACATTTCGCCAGTTACCTATGTTGAATTGCCATGTAATAGGGGGCGAGCCTATTGCCATCAACCAGGCACAAATCCAGACTCCGGGCTGCTTCTGAGAAATTCCTGATGATAAAACCCAATTTGCCCGACCTGGAAATCGATCCCAGGACCTGATGCTCACCTGTAGCGCTGCGACCACTGGACTAACGAGGCAGACAATTAGTGGAGCGCCTGGGTGTTTTGACCTTGGATGGCCAAGATGGGACATCGTTTTTTATTTTATACTATAAATAAAATTGTAAAGTTTACCAAACATTTTGTGTGCTTTTAATTTTTTCATTATTTGAACAAAAATCTATAAAAAATCAATATTTGAGTACCTACGAGTACATCATTTTATTTTAACCAATTTTTTTTTTATGAATAGTTACTTTGAATTTGACCTAAATATACATAGAAAAACATCTTTCAAAGATACAGTCTAAATCAAATTTCGAACGCAAGATCCGCCCCTCGCTCCCCGCCACTCCATTAATATTATGTGCTAATCGCTAACAGATCAGTAATAAAGATGAATATCGCGTGCGCTCTTTGATCGTGTTCGAGCACGAAACTATAGCGTAAGTCTAAATTCTTATTTCGTTTAATATCTAAAGTAATAATTGATCTAGAGAAAAAATATATCTTGTGTCAGGATAATAAACTATATTTTCTTGCTGTGAATATTTATTTTAGACATAAAAGCTAAACAATCTTGTTTGTTTTTTTTATAATTATCCTTAAAAAAGACACGATTTTCGAATAAAAATTCTATTGAGAGAAAATATTGCAATTACGTAACTGTCTTCAACATGGAAAGAAAAAGATCCAATAAATCATATAGGTACTAAAGTTTCATATTTTATGTATGTGTGACTGTTTCAGAATATTAATGCAAATTAACATAAAAATAGGGAGATTGGGATATGAAGTGCAAAAAGAAGTTTTCAAATCCGACTGGTAGTTTGGAGATAGGCGCGTTCAAACAAACATACCCTTCAGCTTTATTATATTACATAGGTATATACATAACTTACGCCTTCTTCCCATGGGGGTAAGCAGAAACTATAGAACGCCACCTGCTACACGCCTTACATACTCCATTTGCTTCGTTTACGTTCATACATCTGGTCATACACGCACGCCGATTGCGACTACTACGCACCTGACCTTTCTGAAGAACATCTCCAATTAGATCACAATATGTCCTCCTAGGGCGTCCTCTCCCGGCGTTTCCACTCACTTCTGCCTTGCAATATATTATTAGTACAGATTTATAATGTTCTTTATCTTTATCTCGTTTCAGCATTCGAAGACTGTGCCAGGGACTACCACTGTTCTATCAAAATCGTTGAGAGTTACATGGCCAAGTTCGGAAAGGCAAGTACCTACATCAATAAACATGACCACTCATGTATTCATTTTAATTCATAAGCTTAAACACTGAACCCAGAAAAGGAGTCGGCCACTTCAAAAAAATGCTTGACTCGCCTACGGTGTCAAAAGTGTGATCACATCTGTAACCAACAAATCTGCTACCATTACCTCTTTACCCTGCCGATGTATTCTATAAAAATCTCGCCGTAAAAAAACGGCCAAGTACGTATTGGACCACGCACAATGAAGGGTTCCGTAGTTGGGATGAATTTATCCCAAGAACAAACTTAACATTCTACTTAACTTAATATTGTACTCACTTTTATTTTTTTTATTCACGGGGTGGAAAATCCTCATGGATGTCCTCCGCCCTGGGGCGGGCGGAGGGGTCTGTCAGACTCTTACTGACTAAAAACCACCCCAGTGTTCCCTTCCCACACTTGGGCTGGGGATCTTGGGATCTGTTATTACTTCCGCAATCCCCGGCTAGTGTCGGCCCGCCTCTGCGGGCCACCTCAAGTCTGTGGGGGGCTGAGGTGTTAGACCCCATCCCCCGCGACGTCTGAAAGGGGCGCGCGTGGAACACTACGCGCTGCCACCTCGGGTCCAGTGTGATAAGGGGCGGTGGACTTCCCCGAGTCCGCAGTCTCTGGACCCATTTAATATTGTACTCACTTAACCTAAGTTTTCACGGTGACATTTTTTCAGGATAGCAGAACTATAAACGCCGACGGTTTTTCCCCATTTGACTCTAAGCTGTATGAAATAGTCACTATTGGTCTAGCAATAAACATTTTTTTATGTAATAAACTTTCGGTACATTTCAGGACTGCAACAATGACGGCGTGACTGACTGTTTCGACTACATGATGATCAACTACCACGGCGCCGCCTGCTCTAAGCCACTATCCCTCACTAAGTCAGGGAGACGGTGGCTTAACTCGTACCAGCAATGTCGGCTTTGATTTTGTTATCAGCCATACAGACAGAGTTCATGTAGACCAAGTTGTGCCGTATCACTCTTTGCAGACTACTCCAGATATGCATTTGTAACCTTCTCCGATATCGAGCCTTTCTGTCAAATCAAAGGCCATTCCCGTATTTTTTTTATTCAAATCTCACTCTTATTCTGACAATAATTACCCATGAAGGTGTAGATAAAAGTGGAGGCAACACTCTAAATACCTAAGTGAAGACGACTGTGGTCGGACTGTCTCTTTCTGAATACATACATAAGATAAAGAAAACACATATCACTGTCTCGTTTTTATGTATGTATTCAGAATGAGAGAATCTGACCACAGTTGTCTTCAATTAGGTATTTAATTTAGAGTGTTACCTCCAATCTTACCTACAGTTTTGACAAGTTGTTGACTTTGATTATCGCTGAGATGCGATTGCAGCTACATTTTGGACAACGTGTAATTATTTTACGGGAAATGGCCGTTTGGAAATATGAAACTTGGCTGTACTGAAAATTTTATTGATGAAACTGCCGCTGTTTGCTTGATGGTTGCTTAAAAACGAATCTTCAGCCTTGAAAAAAATGTATGCTATTGTGATCGGGAAAGTAAGCTGGCGTAGATCCGTACGGCCGTCCTCACTCCTCAGAGGGCCAAGACAAAATGAAATTCTTTCTACCTGCAATTTTTCTTCTTCTTTTTTCATTTTCGTGTGGTTAGTGACTAACCTAGTGTCAGTTTTTATGCCTTTGACTAAGCTTCACATAACTTCGAGAAATATCTCTCAGGCGGTTGCCCGGTTGCTGGTTGCCGGTCAGCGATCAAACAATTACAGGCACTTTTAAATTGTCAAGGGGTCTGTCAAAAAGATGAAACTAGTTGCCCATTCTAAAGCGTAATAGGTTCCTATGGAGAAGTACGGGCAACAAACTCCACGGACCGGACACTATTAAATTAAAATATTGTTACAAAGTATTGGTTACATCATTCATGTTGAAATTATACATACGAGTATTATGACGTCACGATGCAAAACGACAAAAGTGTCCGTGAAATAAGTCATGGCGGCGACTGACGGCGCCCGTTCACGAACATGACGTTAACAATGATGAAAAAGTCAGAATTGTATGTGACTGACAATCAGAACAATGGACTGACATAAGCTACCCAAAAGCTTATGTCAATTCTGATGAAAGTCATTGTCGAAATACGAAAGCCCTTGTCTAGGCTCTCTGGGACGTCACTAATCAAGTCCTATTTTCGTCCTGTTATCCCGATCGTAACTATGCATTTTTAATATAATTTAACCTAGTACCTATTACTTACCTACTAGCAGTGTTTCCTAAACTTGTCGCAATTCTAATTGTAGTACCTACAGTCCGGCCGTTGAGAAACTGAGTTCTTGACATGACATAATAACGAATATGTGTTTTGCGAATTTGATCCTTAGAGTTACTAGAAATTGTCCAACTGACAGGTGTCACGGACGCATTCTCTCGTCGGCCGGACTGTACATCGAATTAATAGGCGATTAGAAATAGAAAATTAATAAACGTAATAATAACTTTATTTGTAAAATACATAACATCAGTCAAATAATGCTTATTATACTAACAACACTAATTTATAGAGTATCAATTTATACATAATATACATAGAATGTCATTCCTGCCATATAATACCTTAAACTAAATTACCTATGGCTTCTTAAATATTATATATTTACATCAAAAAGAATCAGTATTCTTATTTTCCACAAATTAACAATTAATTATTTATAAACTTTGGAAATAAGTTAATATTACTTCCAAAAATTGTTTTTTTTTTTGTGATAATTACAATGTACTTATTACTTTTATGTGCTGCCTCAACGACTCTGTTTTATTGTTCTCGCATTGGGCATAGGTCCAGCTAAGACGCTTTATGGGCCCCGTAGCCCGGGCTTAGCCCCGCGTAGTATCCTCGTTGAACCGCGCAGTCCCCTCCTAGAATCCACGTATACTCGTAGAACCCTCGTAGGGACTTGTGTTGCCACGCATTGTAACCTCGTAGTACCCTCGTAGCGCCCCGTAGCACATTCGTAGTACCCTCGTAGACCCGCGTAATATCCGCATAGACCCCTCGTAGACCCCTCGAGGACAACGTGCCTACCCTGCGTAGGCTCCACGTAGACCCCGCAACGACCATCGCTAAATATTGTCAAAACGCATTTCAACAACGATCGAAGGGCTACGCTGGACGAATGCCCAATGTTAAGTTGATATAAGTATCTCATACGTAACTTATATTATTTTAACCTATAACTACTTTAATAATGATAATTCTAATAGGATATGTTTTATAAAACGTCACTCATCATTAATCTTTGTAGGTGCACCCTCGCTCTGAGATCTTCTGTCATTTTTTTTCAAATGTAATTATGGAGCAAATATATGTCAATAAATAAACTAATCATGTACTGTTTTGAACCCGAAAAAAGCTTATCTACACATAGGTACCTATCCACTTTTTCGTAAAGATCGATATTCAAAGTTACAAGAATTGAACTTCATTCAAAACATAAAACATATAATAGCGTTTTAGCTGTTAATGACGGCAATACAATGATATAATTATTAATGTGAATGAGAATCTATGACCTAATTCAATTCGTACCCAATTCTAGACCCTACTCAGATTTTGTTCGCATATCAGCGTTATATGACGACAGAGAGTTTCAGTCTAAGAGTATGAAAAAATATTTGCTGTAGGGCTCTGTTATCTAAACTTAAAACTACATAGACTAACACCCGAAATTAATAATGTACGGTCTTTATCAATCCCAATCTTGATCTGCGGTCAATGATGGCTGCTTGTGATTTGCCCTCGCAATGACTCAGATTGGTAAACTCGGCCGTTGATCGTTTTTTTTTCTTCAGTTAGTTTTAATCATGGTCTGGCAGTTTGAGTAATTTATGCAGCCTACCCAAATGTCCTTTCTTTAGTATTGTTCGTCGAATCGTCGAGCTCCCTAAGTTCTGAGTTGAGCTGCACGATTACTGAAAAATGCGTGCACTGACTGGACAGGTCCACTCAATCTGTGTGGTTCTTTCCTCAAAAGAACATTTCAGACACCAATTTGATGAAGTTTCAACATTTATATATCTGCAATTATTATGGTGAAGAGTATTCTATTCTATTCTACATGGTCTTCACATGATCTGACCAAGATCTAGGTCTGGACTTTAAAAGAGACTGTGACGTTTGAGTTTGTTTCCGCCTTTCTTCTCAGAGTAGTCAGATATGAAACGCCGACCTCGTCTAGTTTTAAAAATATGATTAAAAGTGTTTGCATAAACCTACTTACAGAAATAAAATAATTTATCATTTACAGACAAAGATCGGAATCAAGATTGGGATTCGGATACATTGTTAATACAGGGCGTTAGAGCGTTGACGCACTGCAACCGATCCGCATCCGAGTTCCATCCGAATTAGAAATATTTTAAATTCGGAAGGACAGAGCGGAACTCCTCATACAAAATACTTCGGATCGACATTTCTTGGATTCAAATAGTATTCAAATCTAACAGTGTGCAAAGGTTCTTAGATTAATCTAACTCTTTTAAAGATACATTATTTTTACTTATTAAGACTATGCAAAAAAAGTCACCAGTGGAGCGGGAGATTGCCAGTCTTCAGCGTCCAACTCTTCTTCATCAGACTCTTCTTGGAACCGTACCTTAAAGAAAAAAAAAACCTTTTTTATTCATACAAAGTTCGTTCTTTTTGCGCGCGGCCAGTCAGAACTAACGCCGCCATCTTGATTTTTCAATAGATTTTACAAAAAAACTATTGTAAAAACCATAGTCATAGAGAATATGGACTGAGCGTTCCGTATTCAGTTATTGTGCAGTGAATACAAACCGAAAAGTACGAGAGAGACAAAGCGAATGTGCAGCCCTGAGGTGCAGCGGTGCAGCCAGTTGTTGTCTCTTTCTAGAATTGGTCCAATGATGTTTTGACTTAAATGTATTTCACGTGTTCTCTAAGTAGTCTGTGATGTTTGTATGTATAAGGTGTCATACACGAAATCTCTTAAGGGGTTATTGTACTCCTCATTATGAACAACTTTAACTGTACCGGATATTTGTTTGCTTTAGAGAGGATTGGGAAATGTAAAAAAAATATTTGTTCAAACCTTTTGGGTACTCACCCAGGGAGCTAAGCGTTTATTGTCCGACGAACTGCCTTGATTGAGGTTTGCCTGCCATGTCTAAAAACAAGAAGAAATTCCTTATAAGTTAATTACTGTGAAATAGGTAATTTATAAAACAATATGTGAGCTACGGACTGCTAGAGCATGAAGTCCTGGGTTCAATTCCCAGGTCGGGCAAAGTGTTATTGGGTTTTTCCGTCAGGGATTTCTCATTAGCAGCCCGGAGTTTGGATTTGTGCCCGGTTGATGGCAATAGGCTCGCCCCCTATTACGTGGGACTAAAACATAACTGGCGAAATATGGGCGTACTATAAATGTACACCTTTGCCTAAGCCTTCTAGGATTACAGGCGCGTCATGTTATAGAACTGAACTCAAGAGCTAAAGAGTCTTTGGGCGGATGGATTTTCAGAAAGCTGTACTCCAGCACAGCGCGCTTATTGTCATGAGGTTCAACTTTCAGGACCTACAGCTTTGTTCCTGGTCCGGATGGTGGGTCATTATTTTATTAATATCTTGTGAAAATATTAAAGACGTGAATCAATTGTGAAATAAAAAACCAATGAATTACAATGAGGACCGGATGGTCAGCCTGAATTACCTGATACGCATCATTGAAGGCATGTGCCAGCGACAACGCGAGGGCTCGTGCGTGCTTCCGTCTGGTGCACACAAACACGTGCACCACGTGGTTCTCAGCAGACCCCCCCATCGGCTTCCCTTCCACCACGGCGAAGACGCGAGCGTTTGCTGCGTCCGCTGAGCAGTACGAGATCCTGGAAAGTCAGTTTATAGTTACTACGTAATGATTTATTTATTGTAACTTAAACATAAAACGGCAATTGGGACATTACTTAATAATATAATTAGACAAAATGCACTCGTCTCAGAGAACTCAAGACATATCTGACATGATCGTCTTCCATGAGTCAATAATACCTCAAATTGCTTAGCATGATCCTCAGTTATATCTAAAATACTGCTGCGTATATAATAGTAGTTTAAGACTGCTCCATTCCGCGCCGCCCTTGGAACGCAAGGCTCGCACCGCGCTCGTAACAGGGTGTTTCAAACTACGTCATGCGTTATAATGGATATATATTTTTTTTAATTATTCAAATGTTAATATTTTTTTTCTTTATTTTCATGAATGATTAGTAGCCACTGGATACATGAAGTGGGCTGCCGTTGTAAGACGATTAAAATGCCACGGTGTATATTGGTAAAAAACGTGGTAATTTTCTCGACTGAAAAAAAAATACAAAGTTACCTCCAAACCTAACAATAAACCGCTAGTTTTAAAAAATACTTCAAATTAGATCATGAAACTTTGCTTAGTAACTGAACTAAATATAAAACAGATATTATGTTTTTTTTAATTACCATTGTATTAACCGTAAAAAGAAATGACGTAAACTATCGGCTCCTTGGAGCCTTTTCCCTGCCTGTTTCGCTTGCTCGCGTGTGTACAAGTGAGATAAAAAGAGTGAGGTGGCGCTGAGGTATAATGGACTTGTGATTGCAGATAATGGAAGTGTCCAAGAATGCGAGGGATAGAAACAGACCGTTGATTAGCTAGAATAGCCTTTTCTTTTTTTTTTGTTGCTGGGGTGGAAAATCCTCATGGATGTCTTCAGCCCTGGGGCGGGCGGAGGGGTCTGTCAGACTCTTACTGACTAACAACCACCCCAGTGTTCCCTTCCCACACTTGCACTCTTGGGATCTGTTATTACTTCCGTGATCCCCGGCTAGTGCCGGCCCGCCTCTGCGGGCCACCTCAAGTCTAGGGCGGGGGGCGGGTTAGATGTTGGACCCCCCCCCCCCCCCCCCGCGACGTCTCAAAGGGGCGCGCGTGGAACACTTCGCGCCGCCACCTCGGGTCCAGTGTGATAGGGGGCGGCGAACGTCCCCGAGTCCGCCGTTCCTGGACCCATTTAGGGGGGCCGGAAGAGGGCATTGTCTGCCCTCTGCAAACGCCCAGTGCGCCTGCTGCGGGCCGGGTGAGCGGACGAGATCTCCCGCTCCCTTTCCGCAGCCTCCTTCTGCGACACGACTGTTTCGCAGAAAGAATAGCGTAGCTTAGCCGAACATTTTACTCAGAAAGTACTTGAAAGTGCTTCAAACTTCACTCGCTTTCGCTTCTATTTTCACCGTCAAAAATCCTAGAACAGTTTTGGTATCTGTTACCGAGAAATAGAACTTTGATTTTTCTCTTCGACCTTTACTAGTTTCATACGTTTAGTAGTATCAAATCATAACCAAAACAAACACAGTCCTAGATGATAATAAAACCACAGATACCATAAAACCATAGAACCTAAAAATTATATTTACAAACATTATAATCAAGGAAAATATGTGCACTAGGATAAAAGTGAACTTCCTCCCTACACAGCCAATCAGTGCCAATGACTTTGTTTTTACTAAACATAGCCGTTATTAATTATTGCATCCATTAATATTAATACGACATAACAAGTGTAGATAATGCTAAATGTATTGTCAACGTCTTGTTAATTAATTTTTTTTGCCTAGATAATTTTGCAGGACAATTAATCTTAGTCAATCAATTATATTTTTCTTCCCGTACCAGGCACGACCCGCGGTGCATCCGGCTCTTGTATATTAATAATGGCATTTTTAACGTTATCTTCGACCATGTAACATTACCAATAAAGTTTTGGCTTCTTAATAAAGCGGACCACGGTGACACAATAAAGACTGTCCAATAATCTGCGGTCCAGATTCAGAGCGTTTTTGACACCATAATGTCAAATACTGGTGAAAATTACAGATTTTCATGAAGGCCGATTTATTGCGACGAAACCGCTCTTTTATTAAGCCGTAGCTTTACACTGCTACAAGATTATTTTGTGCGCTCTAATAACGTTGACGTTGACGCTGTTGACAAACGTTTCTGCAATTGTTTTGTGAAATGTATTGAAAAACAAGATGGCGGCATTCATTTCGATTTTACCACGCGCCAAAAGAACCTTGTGTCGCTATCCTTGTAGTATTGAATGTACCTTCACGAGACCATACCCAGCCCCGTCCCCGTTACAAATATTGCTGACTGGAATTTTTTTACCAAGTCATACTTGGTAAATTCAAAAGAAGATTAGAATTAGTGAAGATTTATGTAGTACATAGGCACAGTGAGATTTTCAGCGACGCCACTTTGAAACTCAAACTCAAATCATATATTTCAAATAAACCAATTACACTTTTGAATTGTCAAGGGTCGGTCAGTTAGAAAGTTGAAGCTAGTTGCCCACTCCAAAGGGCAGTAGGTTCCTATCGAAAAGAACGGGCAAGAAACCCCATGTACACTCTTTTAAATTAAAATATTGGTTAAGTCATGTTGAAATTATACATGTTATAAAAGGGTCCGTAATAAAAAGATAAAAACAATTGAAAAATTAAGCCGTGGTAGTCCCTACTGACGGCGCCCGTTCACGAACATGACGCATGGATCAGCACCATTCAGCTCAACCATTTTGAAGGGAACTTAATGATCCAAAATACACGCTACTGCGAGACATTTAAGTGAGCATGACATACTCTCAGCCGCCAGGAACTGATTGTTCAGACATAGGAACTGCTTTGTGTTTTCTTTTAGTTCAGAGTATCTACATAGTTAGTACTGTAGTGTTGGGATATAATATAATAGAGTAGAATATTATATTTGCATTAAAACATGGTTCATTAATGTTCTTAATAATAGGGATATGATCTACATGTCTCGCCATGGACTGGCATAAGTACAAATATTTTAAAGAAAATAAGTGAAATACCTAATTAATATGCTATGTTTATATATATAGATATATATATAGTTTATTAAAACTATATAGTTTATTAAAATTATATAAACTGTGTACAAGTTAATGGAGTTCTTTCTCTCGTTTACCCGTAGGTATCCCGATTCTGCGTCCACAACTGCGCTTGTGATGCAACATGATTCTAGGTAGTCAGCTCATTTTATTTTTAAACCTATAATATGTTCGTCTGGGACGAGCTGAGATACACTAATTAATTAATAAATAAATAATTGTTTCACCTGTAAATAGAAACGCTAATAACGTTTTCCTGTGAGTCTGCATCGCTAACTACGATGCCTTTTGCGCTTATGTCCAAGTTCACTCGCTGTAGTTTCTTGCTTATCACTGAAACAAAAGAAGTAATAAGCAATACAGTCTTCATATTATTGGGAGACAAGCCGTATGCCCGATCGATGGCATTTCCCATCGTCAAAAATGACGATCTTCAATACAAAATTTCATCCCATATTTATATTTATCCCCTGTAGGGGATTGAATTTTCAATAATCCTTCCATAGTGCTCACCTTCGATAAATAAAGAGCTCTTATACAAAATGTCATGCTTAATCCGATGCTGTGCTCCTCCAGCGACGCCCTAAACCGAGGTCCGTACCCCACAGGGGTAGTCGCTTAGTTTATGAATGTGCCGACTCCGATGCCTTAATTTATTGAGAAAGTCCGGTTAAGCAGACAATAACCTCATAAGTTGGCCTGCGAGATGCCATATAATAACTTAAAAAAAACCGGCCAAGTGCGAGTCGGACTCGCGCACGAAGGGTTCCGTACCATTATCTATAAAAACGGCAAAAATATCACGTTTGTTGTATGGGAGCCCCCTTAAATTTTTATGTTATTCTGGTTTTTAGTATTTGTTGCTATAGCGGCAACAGAAATACATCATCTGTGAAAATTTCAACTGTCTAACTATCACGGTTCATGAGATACAGCCTGGTGACAGACGGACAGACAGACGGCGGAGCCTTAGTAATAGGGTTCCCGTTTTACCCTTTGGGTACGGAACCCTAAAAATGCTTTTAGACCCAGCGGCTTACGCTGTACGTTGTCTGTTAGTGAATTTAAGAATTGTATTGAGTAGATGAATGACGGATAAGTATGGCCTCTAGCCATATAGCTGGTTTTGTAATAATTGGGATAGACTACCCCAATTATTACAAAATGACTACTCATGACACTGATGCTCAAAGAGATTTAAGATAATTATGTAGATACTATAGAGGGGCCGTCAGAAGTAATGTCATAGAAAAATTGCGATCCCATGTCTCAGTGACGCCATCTAGCGTAATAAAGCAAAACTCAATAAAAGCTAAGTTTGTGACGTTACACTTTTAATACCATAATGAACAATTAGACATTATATTTCGAAAATAATTTTCTTTTGGTGGACGCGAATGCGAATTGCGAATTCACATGCAGGCGTACCACACTATGCTGAGCGATTTTTGACCACTAGGTCAAATGTATCGGATTACGATTTTGTTCGCTATGTCCTGTCTATTGTTAAGTAAATAGTTTAATGTCTTTGTTGATACTGATCCCGATCTAACCATACAGCCTAGATTGATATTATATTACTATTATTAAAAGAATTAGGAGAAGAATTAAAAAAGAAAAAGGATAGTTCCTTCCAATAAATAACTATGCAGACTGGTTCCCCTGACGAAGAAAGGAATATGTTACAACATCCCCTTAGACTTAGATAGATAAAATTCGCATTACGGAAGTCTAAAATACTAACACCCATTGATAATTAAATAGGAAGCCATTCAAACAAATATTGACCAAAACATAATTATCTAAAACATTTACAATTTAGTGGGACCTCTAGACCCCAGTTCTCATCGTGTTCTTGACCGGAATATTTGAAGCCGAGATATCTCGGAACGTTCTATAAATAAGGCGATAAATCAATAAGTATTATATAATATCATTGTGATACGGCCGCAGAAACCTTTGTAACCTCATCCTGGGAGCTTCATTCACGATCGTTGTTAGGCATAAATTCGCGTAAGTTGCAAAACACTAGGACTGCACCTACGTTGCGTAGCACAGTTTGAATTTGAATAACAATCTAAATGATTTTGAATATTTATTCCAGGGCCTCAATCTGCTATTACAATAGTGTCAGAATGGTCGATCATTGATTTCATTATCGACCAATGATTGACCATTATGAATTTACCAGATTACGAACTTTTAGCAAAATGACAATGGCATGACAATTGGATCGTGTTGGAATGACTGAATTTATAAAAATAGCAGACTTGGGCTCCAGGTATCCCCACCGACAAATCCCCACCAGTGGGGGTACTGTTAATCTATTGCTTCGTATGTTCGAAAAATTTGTCTGCTCAACAACGTAAATAACGCAATGAATGTTGTTGAAATGTCAAAATGAAACCTATTGCTACTGCCCGCTGGAGTCACTAAATAGCAGACCGCGGTCCGGATCCGGACCGTCGCCAACCAATTTTGGTAAACAGTATTTTTATCTTAGACTTTATCCAAAAATATTAAAATGACAATTTCGAGTTTTAGCTTGCACCAACTTTACTCCAGTCTTCAGACAGATAAATCAAAGTAAAAAAAAAAATCACATTAATATTAATTACCTACTTTGATATTTTTGTTCAAAGATCTGTCGAAAGAGACTGGATCCTGCGACACAGGGTATCCTAGTGCGGCATCCAGTGTCAGACCTAAATTTTGTAACACTTGTTTATGAATCAATAAAACTTTTATTACTTATTATTATATTTTTTTCTAATATTTTTGATTACTTACATAAAAAAAAATATTCAGTTTTCTTTTCGTTTTATTTCTTAATTTATATTTTTAATCTTAGTTGCTTGTAATCGTCTACCAAACGGATCGTGACAGTCATATCGTATCGTAAAAACTAAATACTGCCGGTTCTAATGATTATAATTCTGTAAAGCCATATTTGTTACGGCCGCGAATCATATTTAGATCAAGATACAACCTGTTACTGACCTGTAAATTGCAAAAAACGTAATAAAATTTGAATTTCGCGGGCTACCTTAGCGCATCCCCCTTAAAGTATTTGCCTAATATCAGGTATAATCTAGCTAAGGTACTGGAAATGTTGTCTG
Source organism: Tiliacea citrago (assembly GCA_963921375.1). NCBI lineage: Eukaryota > Metazoa > Arthropoda > Insecta > Lepidoptera > Noctuidae > Tiliacea > Tiliacea citrago. The sequence continues at coordinate 11,518,896 of OY992782.1, read as the reverse complement.
CAAAAGAGAACCTTACATTATGTTGGCTGGCAGAATACCTAATGATTCTGGTTGCATTCGATTACTTACTCAATTAAAATTAAACATAATTGTGGTAGTCGCGCAAATAGAAACACGTCCGGCGTCCTCTTGAAATAATTAAGTAGCTAAAATTCAGTATTGCTTATTTTAAAGTGTTGGTGCCTTATCCCTCCCGGTACCAGGGCTCATGCGAGCTCTAGAGTACTATAGTGATTTGGTAAATGCTATATCTACATACGTTTAGCGGAATGCAGAGCAGATCTGACGGCGAGTGCAGTGGCGGGGGCGGAGGCGGCTCGCTCCACGGGTGCTGCGCCCGCGTACCTCACATCCACCTCACCTGGCCCGGAGTCGCGGGCCTCACGCCACCAGCCCTCGCCCTCGCACTCCGCTAGGGCCCACTCTTCGGATAATTCTGGAAACAAGGACACAAAAATCAAATAATGACACAATCTATTATCATACACCTCTAGTGAGCTCTGAGCTCTTACAAAGCAAGCCAACCAAATAGAAGAGAACAGATTTTATTAAAGTCTCTCTTCTCAATCATTTTTTAAATGCTGAGAATCGTGATTCTGGTTCAAATTGTCAACAGTCTTTCTCCATCTGTTACGATCGGTGACCTGGGCCGCAAGTCTGCTATTACAATAGTGTCAGGTCGATCATTGATTTCATAATTGTTGATTTTGACAAGTTTGGTAATCTACTATTATAATGGCGTCATTATGACTTTCCAATGGTCGGCCACTGACACTACATTGAAAGAAATTGCATGTATTGGTAATCTCGTACATAATGAAAAATGAATGACATTTCTACTAATGGGTTTTATAATAATGGCAATACGACAATGCCATTATAATAACACAATTATATTACGAGAACATTGACCGACCAATGATCGACCATTATGAATTTACCAGATTACGAACTTTTAACAAAATGACAATGGGATCGTGTTGGAATGACTGAATTTATAAAAATAGCAGACTTGGGCTCCTGGTGAATTGCGTCCTCCAGTTGCTGAGATATTTGATCCGACCACCGTTTTGGAGTTCGGCCTCTAGGTCTTTCCACGTTGAGACGTTCCACATTGTTGGTACGGGCAATGTGGCCAAAGTAACTCACGACACGTTGCAGGCAGGTCGACAACAGTTTTTGTGCTTTCTCTAGTTTGAGTTGTTATAGTTATTATTATGTTAGTTTAATAAAGTAAAGTTTAAATTTGCATAGATATTGTAGGTACATGATGTGTGTCATAAATGTCACGTCATGATGGCCGTTAACTCGTTACTGACAAGTCTATCGTTCAATAGCTCTTCGGTTTCTTCATAAAATTGCTGAGGTGCCATAACGAGTTACTGCACCACTATTGTGAAGTACAGATATACAAGTATATGTAGATATGGGGAACAAAGTTGCGAACAGGAATCAAATTTAATTATGCTAAAAATCAAAGGGGTCAAGATCAACCGCTATAAATAAATGGCGTATAATAGAAATGCAATCCTTTTATGGTGAAGTCTGAAACTTACACAATACCTATTTCATATACCGCATTTTTTTTTTACAAGTCTACATCCAATTGTTTATCTAAGTTCTATGAATAATTAATTGTTCTAATAAAAGATGAAGCTAGCTGGGCTTTTTCCATTGACTCATTTGTATTATTGTGTTCTTGTCCTTAAGTATAAACAAACCACTATTGATGGCTTATTCCACTTGGCTGAATTTAGTAGTCTTTTTAGGAAAATAGGATAGGTTAAGATTATAGGTAGTTTGACTCGCGTGCGTATCGCGTCTGTATCGCTACGAACGCGCGTCAACTGCGCGTTTAAAAAACGTGGTGTGCACAGGCCTTTAGACGCCTGACCAACCACCGGCGATTAACGAGAAGCGAGTAGAGGTAGCAAATAAAAACGAGCTGGCGAGTAACGAGCGGCCAGTGCGCGACGGCGATGAGCGATTAACCGCTGGTATGCCTCTGTACTTGCATATGTGGCTGTGTACGTCTCTCGGCAAGTGTTCTGCCGCCAAGCGAGCGTCGCTGAGCGAGTACTTTCTTAGATAACTAGCTCTTGTCAGTGCGACAAACGACTACTCAGTCTGGTGTGAACAGTCAGCGATCAACTATATATCAACCATATTTATTAACTATATCTTTTACTTACACGGGACCTACAATACTTTGTACGTTTCTTGATCGAGAAAACCATTGATACGAGAGATAAGATAAAATAAGAGAAGCTAGTTTTTTCCTCGTCGGTGGAACAGGTGCCTATAGCAGATAATTTAGCCAGAGTGACTCAACGTGCCAATTTTCCAAGCTTAGATTAATTAGCTTATTACAGGCTAAGCTGGTTTCGTAAACGCTCGCTAGGAAATCGATCAGGCAAACTGTGCGAGCAAATTGCACCGAATCTTGATGGCTGTCTGTCGCCATATAATAGGGTAATAAAACCTCGTTACTGACCCTTTAGAGGGATTTCAACATTCTTAGGTTTACGTAAGAATGTTGAAATCCCTCAACACGACGAAAATATTATTTGCAAACTGAGTGTGCAATGTAATATGTATCGTAAATATTCACTAAAGGGTACCTAGAAAGGTGGATTTCACCTCAAGCTGCTGCTGCCAATGAAATGATCACGTCAACACCAATCATGGGCCCGATTTGATGAGTACGCGTACACGCAGTTGCCTTTTCACCACGAACGCGCAGCCAACTAAAGTCTGCCGTGTAGCTACTACGCAGCACGCACTCAGCTGACAGGGTTTCTATTCTATTCATGGCCGCAGTTCATCTGTTTTCACTGCGGCTTTCAGATGTGACGGTTATCTTGATGGCCGGTAATCGGCCTAAGATCATACCACTGATACCACATCGGATCACTTTTCAATTTATTTTGGAAATATTTACGGATAGAAAACGAATCCCTCTATTACAAAAAGTCCATGCAATGCTAAACCCAATAAAAACAGGAAACTTACTATTACATGTGTTAAACTATGATTAAAAGATGCTGGAATCGCCCATCAATTATCTTACCGGCCTATCTATGCTGACGATTTATGAAACTTCGTTACAAATAGCTATCATGTGGTATTAAAACAAGAAGACGTTTATTAAATTGGCTTCAATTTAGCATAGAGACCACCTCACTGCATGGGTGAAATTAAATCAGGAGGATCAGCAAACGCGTCTAATCCGCGTCGCAAGGTTGGCGAAAAACAAGTATAAGATATCTACGTATATCGTCGCCATACAAGGAAAACCGATTATCTAACATGAACCTAACTTTACAATACCGCTTTGCAATACTATTTTATGAAGATTTAACAATCAAGGATTACTAAATTTTAATACCTATTTAAAGGTTTCAAACTTTTAAATTTCGGTGTTGTTAGGTTCATGTCAGATAATCGGTTTTCCTTGTATGGCGAATATATTATTGTTAAGTGTATTAGAAAGGTACAGGACCTCCCAACGCCTCGTGGCAATAGTTATTAACAGCTAAAAGCTCAATTATTCAGAATATCCAAATATTCCAAATATTTACCGTTCCTGAAAAAAATATATTGCGTACTTATTTAGGTTCTAAATATGTATAACTAACAGCCTATTCATGTAAACATGAGGTAGGTAAATAAGTACCTAGGTGCTGACCAGCTTACGCAGTAACAACAGCAACATTACCTATTTAATGAACAACTAATCAACATCTTTGCCAAACAAACTATTGTTTATAATATCAACTTTACTATTTTAATCTAAACTGCGTCACAAGGACGCAGACGGGTACGCAAAACAATAATCACAAAATGGTGGTAATCGACAGCTATTTTAGTGATATCTAACGTCATCTAGGCCAGACGGGTGGTATCGATAGTGAACTAGGCCATAGGTCAGTTATTAGGCGTAATAAGTTGAACGAAACTCCAGCGATGCGTACGAGTGCTGATAACTGATAGAGTCGTGATGCGCTTCTCGTACTGGTTCTAACCGGTAGTATGTGGCGCGTTAGATGTGTAAAGGAAATTAATGTGTTGATTGCATTGCGTTAGAAGTTAACTGCAGTTGTTCGATATGAAAGCAGGGCTGTGTTTCTGCGTAGAAAGATTTTTATTGGGCCGTTTATTTTCTTTTTCATGAGCAACGAATAGCTTATAACGAAGCTTTTGCCCAGTTACGACTAAAAGGACTAAAATTTCAAAGAACTACTAAAAAAGAGAAAAGAACTTTAAAAAAAGTTTTAGGGTGATAATGCCTAATAGATAATATGCATTTAAACAGTATCCTATTAGATAATTAGACAAAACTGCTAAGGGTGCCAGGCATTGGAAGCTTTTAGGACCTACTGAGGGGCGAGCACGGCCTACTGTGACACGACTTGAGTCACACATTTTACCACAGTTTGAGCGATAAAACTGTTTTGTCATAAAATGCTAGTACAAATTGACATGACATAATTTATCATGTCTTGTCACAAACGTCTTGGCACACCCGTGCTCGACCCGCTGAATACAGTTTTTAAATCTGAGCACCCTTTATGGATGATTTTCACGGTAATAATTTTCATCATTCTGGACCATCAGTCTGTCAATCCGTGGGTTACACGATCATTCTCCGATCATTCTGACCAGACTGATGGACCAGAATGACGCCAAACTCAACGTGTAACCTTGCTCTTACGCGACTATTTGCTATTACATTACACTTACGAGTTTGCGATTATTTGACGCTAGCCCGGATTAAGAAAGCATAAACAACATTTTTTTTTTTTTTTCATAATTGTGATACATATTAGGTACGCTTTCAGTCAAGCGCTTCATAGTGATTGTAGCGCTATAAAATTAATTAATCGCTTTGCCAACTAGCTTTCACGTTTAGTTTTTACGCAGTATGCTTTGGGCCAGTTAAGTGCAACGTTTTAGCAAGAATGCCGGCCACACCGCTTACCTGGCTCGTTCTCCATTCGCTCACAGCCTTTCCTTCAATTAATAATTTATCACTTAGCGGGAAGTATTGGATGCCATGCAACTTTTTTTTTAATTAATTCGTTGAATTACAGATTAAAAATATAGGTCAAGGTTGAGTTGCGTTAATTAGGCAGTTCCGGACCGCGTGTAACATATTTATTTTATCTTTGTTTGTTTTAAAGCATTTCAGATTTGTTTGGAATTCTTCCGGAAGTTTTATCCAGACTTAATTAGTAGTTATATAGGTTATAAAAAGTTTATATTGATTGAAGTTTATATTGGTAAATACTTAAGTCCCTCTAATGTGGGATCAAAGTATTTACCTTTAATACCTTTATTTTTAAATATTGGTTTTTCCTCTCCTGTATCCGATTTTCCTCTAATTTTGTTTTTTTTTTGTTGGTAACCAAAAACCAATATTTGGTTAAAAATATTATGTGTGCGTGTTCGCTAAATATTTCAAGATAAAATCAGCTATCTGCCAGTGAAACTCCCGTCAAAATCGGTCCAGCCGTTTCGCAGATTAGCAGGAACAAACAGACAGACACACAAAAACTTTTTTTTTTTTGTAAGTGCTGTATATTCTTAAGCATTTATTAAAAAAAAGTTATTTTTGCATTACAAATAGACACTTCAATTTTATTTATTTGTATGTATAGATTGGTTTTATTTTTTATATCTAGATAAAAGATACCTACCTAGACCTACCTAGTTTTATTTATAAAGGCTCCTACAGACTGTTGCAATATCGCGGGCGCGACAGGCACCGACAAAGAAAGTGTGGTACTAAGTAGCGTCTCGCGATATCGCACCAGTCTGGGAAAGCCTTAATTTAGACAGGCAGAGAATACAAGTTTCCTTTTCAAAGTTAGAGATACCTACGACATATTTCCTGTAAAATGATAATTTGGAAAATCCATGCTAAAAATTGCAGATAAGGTCTCTACAGCTTTTTTTTTTTTTTTTGGGTGGGAAATCATCAAATAACTTCTCCCGCTCTGGGCGGAGCGGGAGGGCGTGTCAGACTTTTACTGACTAAAACCCACCCGTGTTCCTTCCGTTGCCTGTGTGCCAGGGCCACGATATCCCTTTCGGACAAACTCGCAACCCCGGCAGGCATTGGTCCTAACGGACCCCGTCAGTTTGTGCTGACATCTCTTTGAGGCGCGCGTGGAACACAACGCGCCGTCAACCCGGGCCTGGTCCTTATCGGACGGCGAGCTACCCATCGCTCACCGCTCATCGCTCACCAGGAACATTTATTATACCTACCTACTTATTATATTTAATCTATAAAATTGTGGGCATACCCACCTATCTTCACTAAGCTTAGATACGCCGTCTGTCAGTCAGTTAAGAGGTGTGTTTTTTTTTTTTTTAATGAAACTTTATACATGATTATAGTAGGTAGTAGACAGGCAGGTAGGTACCTAGCTTATTTCAATTAAAACCTAAAAAAGTGACGTAGAAAAGTCTTAACCAAGTTCGTCTGACTACAACTTTCGACGAAAAGTACCTATAAGTAAAAGAAGCTTTCAACTTGTCACTAAAAAATGTCTCGCTGATGGCGATGGCGGCGCGTGTGTTGAATCCTGAATTCATAGATATAAGAATATTGTTGGATCATTCGGTTCCCTACAAAATAGTTGAGCTGGACGGTGCTGATCCACGCATCATGTTCCTGAACGGGCGCCGTCAGTTGACTGCCAGGGCTTAATTTGTAATCTTATAATCATATACCGTATTTTGAATTGTTTTTTTCCTAAAGGTCTACGTTTTGGAATGGGCAAATAGCTTCAACTTCCTGACTAACTGACCGACTCTTTGACAATTAAAAAGTGCTAATTGGTTTAGTTGAAATAAATGCTTGAGTTTGTCTGCTTTGTTACTCTTGAATTCTTGACATTCTACATGAAAGAGAGTTGGGAAGTCAGGGAGTCTACTCCGAAGCGCTAAACCGGAGTATCGGCCGAATGTTCGGCCGAATGTTCGGCCGTTTTATAACTTCCTGCAAAGTTTCCTTTTTTGACTTTGAGTCGTTACCCGACTTCAAGTCACTATGTTGACTTTGGCTTATCTCTTCAACTCTCTTTGTTAGGGTTCCGTACCCAAAAGGTAAAACGGGAATCCTATTACTAAGGCTCTGCCGTCTGTCTGTCTGTCTGTCAGTCTGTCACCAGGCTGTATCTCATGAACCGTGATAGTTAGACAGTTGAAATTTTTACAGATGATGTATCTCTGTTGCCGCTATAACAACAAATACTAAAAAAAAAAAAATAAGGGGCTCCCATACAAACGTGATTTTTTGCTCGTTTTTGCTCGATATTGATAACGGCAACAGGTAGACGCTTGAAATGTTCACAGAATATTTAGTTATATAATCACTTTAAAAATAAATAATTAAATTAAAATAAAACAAATATTTAAGGGGGACTCCCATGCAACAAACGTGATTTTTTTTGCCATTTTTATAGATAATGGTACGGAAGTGCGCGAGTCCGACTCGCACTTGGCCGGTTTTTTTTTTTTTTTTGCTGTAGTCAGCCATAGTTAGCCGTAGTAAAGAAACGACCGAATATTCGGCCGATGATTTATTTTCGGAGTAGACCCCCAGTTTTGTAGACGTTCACATTGATAACAAAGCTGCCTGCCAGTCCCCCTCTTTGTCGCCTGCTTGACTGTGCGGCATTCATCATCACCAACATTTGTCTAGCCTTTTCCCAACTATGTTGGGGTCGGCTTCCAGTCTAACCGGATGCAGCTGAATACCAGTATTTTACATCGAGCGACTGCTTATCTGACCTCCACAACCCAGTTACTGGGTAACACGATACCCCTCGGAAAGACTGGTTGTCAAACTTTCAAACTTCTGACGACCCGTAACTACTGTCAAAGATCTACAAATAACAGCCGGGCCCAACGGCTGAACGTGCTTTCCGAGGTATGGAGGGGTCTTGGTACCTATGTAAAGATGGTCACCCATCCACGTATCAACCACGGCAAGCGTAGCTTAACCTGATCGATCGACCCGTGCGGCATTCATAATGAACATAATTAGCTGATAATTATCTATCACAGTGATAACGCTGAGTAGGTTTAGATACTCATATTTTTAATGTTGGCTCTTTATGGTTAGCCAGTATAAACCCAATAATATATATATTGTATATATAAATAAATAATAATTATATATATATATATATAAGGGACCATGGGTAAAAAACTATAATTACTCTATTGTAATTATAGTTTTTTACCCATGGTCCCTTCGAGAAATACAATGCTGCCAAATTAAAACCATCTACTGTTATTGAATCATTTGGGTTAGGTTAGGTTAGAACAGTGACCATGAACAGTGAACAGTGGCCAGATTCCCTCTATTTTTGGTGAATTATTTTGAATGTTTCAAGTAACAATTAAGAGCTAAAAGTAACGGTCTACCATTTTAATTTGGTAGCATTGTATTTCTCGAAGGGACCACGGGTAAAAATAATACCAAACCAAAAATACCAGTACAAATGGTAATTATATGTATTATAACTTAAAGAAATCAAGCAAAAAGTACTTTCTAATCCTTTCCCGTTACCCTCCAGCCCTTTAAAAAGAAATTGACTGATCGTCATTTTAGGTAAGGCGCGCACTAATCAGCTATCCAGTTCACCGTACATCGCTGCATTTGTATCAAACACCATACCACTGCAGTACTCACAACACAATGTACGACGTATAAAATAGAGGCTGGCAACGAAGCAACTTTTTTCACAGTCGGCCATTTAAGGCTTAGCGAGAGCTCCTAATTCCTGGAGTAATTAGAGAAACTTGCCCCCGGAGATGGGCTGCGGCCTTTTGCGAGGTTAGATACTCCGTACTCGGAACCTTTAATGAAGACGTAAAAACGTGAACGCAGATGATTGAGCGGACCATTAAATGTGAATGCAACCTGTCTATTGCAATTTGAAAAAGGGCGCGCAAACTGGTCCTTATTACGATATAGCTGGACATTAGACCGATTAATGGAAAAAGGAAATCACGGCACGGTTTTTCATTTTCAAAGTGAAAACTTAAAAGTTGTTTAGTTTTTTTTTTCATAGGTTGAAGAAAGATCGTTAGGTAATCGGCTGTGAACTGACTGTTATTTTATTCAATTACCTAATCAAAACAGTGCCGGGTAAAAATAATCAACTTCGTTTACGTCGTTATTCATGATTACTTAAATAGAGTATATTTCAAAAATATTATCAATATTTTAAAAAAATAACAAAAAAATTAGGTTAGATACTCGTAGCATTAGGCTCGCTTCTATTTTGATTACTTTAATTCCACATAAATATTTACTAAGCAAATGTTAATTAATTACAAAACCGATTTATATTTTAAAAATATTGAATGGAAACTTACTTTTGTGTTTTGAATGGGTCTTCCACATTTTTCTCAGAAGCATCGTCATTTTCCAATAGTTCCAAATTCAAACGCAATAAATCAAAACTTAAAAAAAAAAATTTTTAATTAAAAGATGGCGGAGCGACTTTTCCCGCGCGTGGTCCCTGATACACTGTACCATAAACTCTGAGAGCACATGCAATATTGCAATCTCGAGACCAACCCTTTGCTGTATGGAGGACGACTGTGACGGCGACGCGACGAGATCATTGTGTTTTTAATATATTTTATTGATGCTTTATTTACACTGTATCACATCTTTTACGGCCATAGCGTGCAATTTCCCGAAAACAAAGTAAGTTAGTTACCAATAAAAATTGTAATGGTCAGTATACAACTAACTATTAAATTACACGACTTCTCATACAATAATGTATTATAAAATATATATGATAATTTATTACAGAGACATTACGTAGTGGGTTAAGGTACCCAGTTATTAAGTACTAGAATTACCTATCATGCATTGTTTGTCGTGTAGGTATTGACACGATTATCACTGCATTTTATTGCATATTAATGTAATTTAATTAATATAACTACGCTACAAAGCTCTTCATTGTATTGAATCATGATTGAATCAATTAGTAGGTACTTAATCGTTCAATGTAGCTGACTCCACTTTATTCGAACTTATATTTTCATTTTTTATAAATAATAAAAAATATATATATTATATTTTCATTTTTTACATATAATATTTATTATCTGTAAGTCTGGTATACTTAGAGAAAATTGTATTCTATTTTTGATTGAAGAAAATCTTTTCAATGCCTCCAGATAATACGAGGAAGTTGTTGATCTTATTGGAATTGAATATCTTAATGTCAGTGGTCGCAAGTCCGACTGCTCAGCGTAGTTTCCTAGGGGTTCGAGCCCCAGGTGGGCCAAATGTGTTTTTTTTCTTCATATGCCTATTTTAATTTTATTACATTTTCTCATAGCAGCCAGGAGTCTAGATTTGTGTCCGGTTTACAGCACTAGGTTAGCCAATGCTTGCCAGGGTTGCGAGTTTGTCCGAAAGGGATATCGTGGCCCTGACACACAGGCAACGGAAGGAACACGGGTGGGTTTTAGTCAGTAAAAGTCTGACACGCCCTCCCGCTCCGACCAGAGCGGGAGAAGTTATTTGATAATTTCCCACCCAAAAAAAAAAACCTACATAATTATTGGTTTGTACCTTGTAGGACGATAGGTGTACCTATTGGTTAGAGTTTCTTATGCCTAACCAGCGGGCTAATTGCGTAACACACTATCAGTAGGAATCAGTTTCAATTTGACAGTTCAACAACATTCATTGCGTTATTTACGTTGTTGAGCAGACAATTGTTTCTAGTAAATAAAGCAATGGTTTAGCAATATACTTCAAAATCAATGTGAACAAATTCGATATTGGTGCGAGCGTGAGACAATAGTAGATTTTTTGGTCAGGGAGCAAACAACTAGATTTTAATGGTGAGAGTTTTTCTTTCAATCCAGAGCGGAGCAAAGGATTCTAGAGTTACTAGAGTAGAATCCCGAGCGTAACGAGGGATTCAAATTAAGTACGTCGAGCTTAAAATAGTGTTGCTCCCGAGGTGGACACTCTACTTTTTCCTCTATGAGAAAATAAGTTAAAAGTACAACTTATGAATATAGGACGTTTATTTAATTCTCACTACTTGAGGAAGATCACACACTCACTTATAGAGTTCCTTACTCGAAAGGTCCAAACGGAGCCCTGTTGTTGTCACTCACGTGTCCGTCTGTCACACAGGTTTTACAGCCAAACGGTTAGAGTTAGGCTTAAAATTTTCACAGTATAAGCATCGTGTTAACCCAAAGCCATAAAAATTGTTTTTTTTTTAAGGGGGTTTTACAGCTTACGGGAGACTCTATAAAACAAATTAACCTACCCCATCTTGTTGAGTAAATAAATAAATATAAAGTAAGTAAATAAAGGCTATCAAAGGAATAAGAAGCCACCAAAACAATTTTTTTTTACTTAATTTTGTTCTAAAGAATTTTTTAACTTCCAATATTGACCACTATTTTTTTGAACTTGAAATTTGGTGATAATGTTTATTTTTACGTATATTCTACTAACAAATACCAATATATTGATAAATCAGATTATTTCATTGAAATTTCCTCATTTTTCCAATTACCTACTACCAACTTGATTTTGCGGTCAAATGCGCACCTACTGCTTAAATGATAATGTTTATTCAAAGAAAACTTAGACATAAATTACAAAATATTTTAACAGGCTAATTTAGGTCAGTATAAGTGGTATGCTCATCTGTAGCGGAACTAGGCAGAGCCCGTATTTCGGCTATCAGTGCCAAACCTCTCGAGTATTACACCTAAATATTATGCATAAACATTTCTTTAGTACAGATATTCTATTTCACGAAGTCCGTTCGGCTTTGATTGTAGTAGTGACGTATCCCGACAAGCGCGCTTGTGTGTGTAAAAGTAGGTAACCTTAGCAAAAAAATCTGATATATATTCAAGTCGAGATTTAATAATCTAAATAAAATTTTGGTTTTAAAAGTATATACATTTTGTAAATAAATTAGATTAGGTTGCAATAAATACAAAAATATTAAGAATATGTAGGCATTTAATTAAGCATTGGTGTTACAGAATGGAAACGAAACAAGTAGGACTATTCAGTATTTTCAATCACTATCAGATAAATTTTCGATTTCCGATTCCGTTTTGCTGTCGTCAGAATCATCTTGTACATTGATTATAAATTCAAAATCGAGATCAAAATATTTCAAGTAGTCTTTTTCAATTTTTTCAACATGAGCACAAGTTTTTTGCCACGTTTCACTGCTAACTTGGCCCAAACTTTCATTGATCAGTCTTTCCGTATTCGTCATGTTTTGCTCGATATTTTTAGATGCGACATAATTTTTAACGATCCCCCAAATATTTTCAATCGCATTTATTTCTGGGTGATAAGGGGGAAGGCGTAAGACATCAAAACCCTTGCTTTTTATAAAATCGTCAATCTTGTAGATTACGTGTTGGGCTTTGTACTTCTTTATTGTATCGTACAATTCCAATTTAAGAAGAGATTCATCAAATGCTATACCCTTATCCCTGAGCCATTGCTGCATATCGGCTTTCTTTGTAGATTGCGTCGGTAGTCGTTCAGCCCGTGTGTTGTGATAAGATGCATTGTCTAAGACAATGACAGAGCGCGGAAGTAAATTGGGTAGCAACTTTTCATTTAGCCATTTTACATAGTTATCATAGCTCATATTTGAATGATAATCACCAGCTGTTGAGTTGGCCTTATAAACCAAGGAAGCATTTTCAATAAAACCATCCTTGGTTCCCGCGTGCACTAAAATAAAGCGAGTGCCTGTGCTAATTTTTTTTTAAAACGGAGTTCTTTCCTTTTTTTTTGCCCAGGTGTTGTTTCGCACGTGTGTCGAAAGGACGTAGCTCTCATCGGTGTAGACAATGGGCCGACTTTGAGAGCGGTACTCTGTTATTTTTTTTGAATATTTTAAACGCCACATTTGTATATCATGACGCTCCGTCAAGACTTTACGGTTGTTCTCTGTTTTGCGCCACTTGTAACCTAATTTCAACAGTAACTTGCGAACAGTTTCTAAACAACCTTCGAATCCGATTTTTTCATTCAATGCTGTTCTTAACTTAGCTAATGTTGGAATTTCTTTATGGACAATATGGAAATCTTGTACAGTACTGCGAACCACATCGGCTGTAAAATTATCTATATCCACTTTATTATCTCGCTTTCTCCTTTTCTTCATAGGTGAAGTGAATTTTGATGAAGTGGATGGGAATTCCTTCTCTTCTTTTAATATTCTTTGAACTGTTTTTTGGCTCACACCCGTAGCTTCAGCTGTACGGCGTGTAATGTCTCGTAAATGAGACAAATCACAGTTGAGTTCCATTAATGATTTTGTAAATTCATATTCTTCTCGCAGAAAATGATAAACACTAGCTATCATGTTTCGACCCTAAAACAAAATGTAATCAAAATAATTAAGTAATATAAACATTTTATAACACAAAAAAACATTCATTTTATAAATACTTCTATTGCTATATTAAGTATCTTTGTATAACATTTTAATTGAAAACGTATAAATAAATATTACCACACTATGGACAACTCTTCTTCGTTTTGTTGCCATGCTGACCTTACTCCGTGAAACAATTTGGCGCGAACTAAAAACCACTACTGATCCGGACCGTGTCCCGATCGACACTGAGCGCTCTCGAGGTTACGCACACAAAAACAATGTGCATATGCACGCTTGACAACATTCATAGCCAAACGGACTCCGTGACATAGAACATCTGTATCTTGAACATAATCATTTTAACAATATATAATGAATATACTTTACTTCGGATTTTCAAATAATTCTGCCATTCGGACAGCTTATATTCTACATTTGGTACCTACGGAACCCTAAATGTGCAAAGTCTGACACGCATTTGGCCGGTTTTTTTTTATAAAACTAAGTAAAATCCGAATTTGCGTAAACAATTACGAACGAAGGCAGAATGCATTTCGCACGTTTTTTATTTATTCACAAACTTTTTTCATTTGGCTCGCGCGCCGTTTATACAGCCTATTAGGTACCTGTTCGTGACTGATCTCTTTGGTGATTGGAACTTTTACTAACAATAGTCACATTCCAAATTCGATTCGCTTTTAGTCCCTAGGGATTAAAGAGCTATTTTAGTCCCTGTTTACGAAGAATAGATAAACTAGCTCTTTTTGAATAGATGTGAGTCTTTTTTAAATGCCGAGAACACTGCTGGGTCCACCCACAAAATTCGAAAGATTAGAACTTTGTTGTTCCGTCACTTTCACTTCGACACGAGAAAAGCGAAAAATAGAAACAAGTCGATTCGAAGTTCTATTTTCAAATTCCATACCCATGCTAGTAGGCCCAAAAACGAAACAAACAATAAAACGTCCGGATACACATACGTAACCGTAAAATTACAAATCTCTGTAGGTTTTGAATTTTAACTTTTAAGTTGTTGACATTGTTTGTTTTACAAACGTAAATGTGGTTTATGTTTTACCCATGAACCTAAAAAAAAAGTCGGACGGAACTCCCGCTACGACAAAACTGTGTCCCGTAATGGCGGCGACAGTCTTAGGTGTGAGTGAATTTAGGGTTGTCATGATAGCCAAAATTACCCACTTAATATTGTTTTATTTTAAGAAAAATATCGTGTCGTTTTCGTAATTTAAAAATAAATACCATGTTAGCTTAGGTATATTGTTAATTTACCTTTTGAAGTACCTACTGCATAAGTAACAACACGCCGGAGTCCACCTTTAGTTGGTTAAAAGTCATTCGTTTCAAAATGTAAACTGCAAATGACACTGTATTTGTTTGGAATCCAGTCATTTTGACAGTTACAATTTCGATTTTTTTCAATCCAATCATTTCGCCTAACTTCATTTACTTTAGGAAATCTAGTAGAAAGAATATAAAACAACTAGTAATAATTAACCTAAATAAATTTAATTGATTAAAAAATATATTAATTTCACATATATTTAGGGTAATTTGCACACGTGAATATTGGCAACACTGGCCTTGTGATGAATTATTTTGTTCTGGTGAATAAATATTGATTGTAATCTATAAAATCGGGAACTAAGTTGTTGAATTATTCATTTACCTATGAAACGTGATTCCTGTATTTTTTTCTTCCGATCGCTATGGTTTTTGCAACATTTCACCACACAAGACATGCTGTATTTCGATACTTTTTTTGCCGCGTAATCGTGTCGACTGTGTTGACGTTTGCACGCGTAATGGGTGAGTATGCTGTGAATGTGTGCGTGCCGGCCTGTACGTACAGCGAGCTGGCTGACTCTGAGTGACACAGTTTTCTGTTAGCGAGAATCCGTCCGAGTTTTTAATACGTCCATGGTTTTACCATATTTTATTGTTTTTACCTGTAATAATATGTTCTCGCTGCTGAAGTGATAAGTTGTGTGTTACTTGAGACCAAAGTTATTTGCATCTCGTGTTTTTGAATCCCTCGCTGCGCTCAGGATTCTAACCTAGAATCAGTCACTACGCTCGTGATTCAATCATAGAATTCTTCGCTTACTCGGGATTCAAACTCAACACTCGCAGCAAAAACCAACTGTGCTCTTGTTGCACAAATAACTATTGTTAACCACCTGCAGCAAATTTTAATAATAACATAAACATAACGTCACGTCTGTAATCTTCGGAGGGTAAGCAGAGGTGTATCTATAGTATGTACACCCACAAATAACTAGTTAAACGAATAAAAAGAAAACTAGCCTTCTCCGAATACCATGCATGCTTATCTTATCCGTAAGCTCACTAGTGCCAGCTAGTGAATAGTCCCGGGAAATCCTGGAACCGAAAGTACTGGGAAATCCCCGATAATTTGCGTCGTTTTAGGAACCGGATTTTCAAAACCAAATTCCGATTCTTTCGGTACTTTCGGGAAAAGATACTTCGCGTTTAGAATATTTGTAAATTTATTGGCTTCGCCCATAATTTATAGCTCATAAATTATAATTTATAGCCCATAAATCATAATTTATAGCCCAAGTGTATCATAGTTTAAAGTCAAATGAATACAATATTTTTTCTATTTCCCTTAAAAATAGTTACCTACTCGTTTTTACTTTGAAGGCCAGTTTTGTTCACTTTAAAAAAAGAACACTTTTTAATTAATCATAAAAACATGTCCGAATCAACTGGACAAAATAATTTGGTCAGGGCATCTCAATTGAAGAATTTAGGCACCTCAGTCACAGTAGCAAACAGAAATCTTGAGCATGCCCGGCTACGACAGGCGATTTCGACTATCGTTGCCGCAGAAATGCAAGGGAAAATGTGAACCTGATAGGTATAAATTCTTTGGCATCTAGCTTGCAGCAGAAGTCACATTAATATATTATTTCATATAATTAAATATAAAACGGTACCTAAATGTTAGGATGACTGACTAACAGTAAACGTCTAATCCTATTTGTGAATAAATTGATGAAAATTAAAATATCGGTATTGATATATCGATATTTTTCGGCGATATCTGTTATTTCGATACATCGATTTTTCGATATAAAATAAGATCAAGTATCGAAAATGTATCAAATACGATAAATATTTCCAATAGCAACACCGTTTACCCCACTGATCATGAAGCTTACTCTATCTTATACATACATAAGATAAAGAAAACACATATCACTGTCTCGTTCTTATGTATGTATTCAGAATGAGAGAGTCCGACCACCGTCGTCTTCACTTAGGTATTTAGAGTGTTGCCTCCACTTTTATCTATACCTTCATCCCACTGAGTAAAACCGCTACAATTCAGAGCCGTTAAAAATTAAACTTATTTTTATTAATGTTATATATCTATCTCCTAAAATACTAATAATTCGGATGACCCGCATTATAAGGCATCTAAATTTTACCTTCAAAATCAAAATATTTTATTTCATATAAACCTATAAGGGCACTTATGAAACGTCAGAAGCTATAGGTGCACTTCGCCGGCCACCCTGTATATTATGTAGGATTAAGTACCTACAAAAATGATATAATGTTAAAAAAAAATACTGGTAGAATATGCTTATATACATTGATATATAAACATATTCTACCAGCAACATTTTTTTATAGACAATTTATTATGATTTATTAAGTGAGAGTAGTGTCTATATAACAAGAAATAAATCCTTTTATTTGAGTTGATTTGATTTAAATGTTTTTATTTTGTCCTGTCATTTCGTCTTTCTCTTACTTTCTCCGTTTCAACACTTCCAACTCTAACTATCTTATAAAGGCTTACTTAAAGTATCGAAAGTACCGGGAATCCCGGTGCTTTAGCCAGTAGGTCCAAAAATCCCGGTTCTTTAAAACAGAACCGGTTCTGCATTCCCTAAGCCAGACTGACCGCCTGACGCAAGCCTGCACATTCGTCGATCATGGCTGATGCAATATGGAAGCTTTTGCACTCACAAACGGGCTGCGCTGCGCAGGCGCACCCCACTACGCTTTTTTGCTGGAAAACCGTAATTAGGCAGGCAAAGAGCGTAGACATAATTATACATGCTTTATCGTACCAAATATTAACCTGCCACGAGTTACATAGGTAGCTAACCTACATGTAGGTACATAAGATTTGCGTGTAGTGCCTTGTTAAAATGTAAATAAGTATGGTTTGGTATTTTCCTTATCACCCACTTAGTAAAGCTACGTTTCCTAGATCCTGCTGCTCCGTCATATTCTATCGGCTGTCATGAAAAGCTGTCAATTTCACCAGTAATTGACATTTATTTATTATGTACCCAATAGACTGGCGGCATTGCCTCGTTGTATGGCAATGCTTAGCCTCTGGCCAAAGTAAAAACCAGCCCTTGGGTCACGGGGAGTGTATAGAGAAGAGAACAGAACAGAACAGAGAACTTAATCTTATTATACAGTGTGAGTCTTGATAATGTGCACATAATCGAAATGAGGGAAAACTTAGTTTAATTTTATAGACGAAAAAATATTTGAAAAAATCTAAAAAAAACTATTTCATATTTTATAGAATTTTAAAAATTCTAGTTCGCTGCTGAGACCCCTGTGTGTAAACAAATTGCTATGACTGGAAATAATAGGGCGCCTTCATAAAATAAAATA
Source organism: Tiliacea citrago (assembly GCA_963921375.1). Classification (NCBI taxonomy): domain Eukaryota; kingdom Metazoa; phylum Arthropoda; class Insecta; order Lepidoptera; family Noctuidae; genus Tiliacea; species Tiliacea citrago. Next base: position 11,500,774 of record OY992782.1, on the reverse strand, counting down.
AACTTTTTTACAAAAAAGAAACCAACTTCCAAAAAAACACTAAAAAGTGAAAAAACTTGAATTTCGGAAGCACTTAATATAACATCACGCCTTGTTTCCCCGAAGAGTTGGGCAGAGGTGTGCCTGTAGTACATCGACATCAGAGGCGGCTCGTCATAAAGAGCGCTGGTGCAGTGCACTCCCACGAAAATAGCATAATCTATATTTCTTTATTATAATCCTATAAATACATTATTTCTACTATGCCCATACGCATACAATAACAGTTTACTAGAAAACCATTTCCTACGCGTACATTTGGCGTCAAGTTGTAACGTGTGGAGCGCCAGCGATTGCGCTCCCATGAAACAAAGTTCAGTACGATTTCTAGCACTGTATTCAATGAGTGCGAAAGAGAAATATCGACACAGTCCGACGCGTGAAACAGAAGATTTTGTATGAGAAGTTAGCCTAATTTGGAGCGCCGCTCACGCGCGACGTTGCCAAACGGCAAGGCGGCCGTGCGCGGGAATGCGATCTATGCCTATGCGCTGTTGCCGATCTTATGTAAACAAACTGTCTGCTCAACTCGGCTGTCAGTAGATTCGCAATGTTTATTCTAAATAATTATTAAAAATAGTTTGTGCGCGACATTTGTATTAAAAATGGAACAATATATAGTATCTTTTATTAAAAATTGTGAAAAGACTCTCGAAATGCGTATCGAACTGAAAGCTAAGGGACCACCACGTCCCGAAATTGCACTTTCTCAAAAATGTGTTACGAAAAATAAATCTTTTACGCGTGGTTTTAAATCTGAACAATATTTCAAAACACCTTGTTTGTGTGGATGTAAAGAAAGCAAAAAATTATTTTGTTTCCCGTGTCTGGTGTTTGGAGCTGGCGCCGGCAGTGGTGGTGAATCTGCATGGACGGAAACGGCCGTGTTGACGATTTAGCGCATCTTTCAATAAAAGTGAAAAAACATTCGCAATCTCGATTTCATATCTTATGTGAAGTGCAATTGGCATCTATCGGCCGTCAAGATATTCGTAAGGCGCTCGATTCTGCGTATCGAAAATCTATTAGAGAGTTCAATGAACGCGTTGATGAAAATCGATAAAGATCGCCGAATGGATTTTCTTTACAAATAAAATAAATGGTAAGCTCTAGTTCTACGTTTCTTTTTCTAGTGAACCCCCACAAATAAATGTCACGAGCCGCCTCTGATCGACATTTAATATTATATTTAATTTAATTTCGTAAGTCGGTGTCTTTGGTTCTGTATTTTCATTTATTGGCCACTGACTTCCGAAATTAAATTAAATAAACAATAAGTCAAATTTCCAAAAACCCCTTCTTAGCGGATGCCTATGTCATAAGAACTGTCTGTGTGCCAAATTTCAGCCCAATCTGCTCAGTGGTTTGAGCTATGTGTTGACAGACCAATCAGTCACGGTGTCCTTTTATATATTACGTAACATTATTGAATCTAGAAATAAATATTTACAGGTTAAATAACAGTTTTATTTGCAGTAAATACTTATTTTCGTTTAAATACAACAATAAGTTAAAAATTCAATAAATTACATTATCCACGAATACTGCTTCTGGTACACCGCTGTCAACAGCCATTAAAGAGGTTGATATGTACCTATTGGACGAGCTGCTGGCAAGAAAGGACCAGGCCGGCAATTTAACGTGTCCCCTAGAATGGTGGAAAAAGACTTAACTATCTTTTTGCATTTAGTTAGTACGAAATTCCGAACGTGTTTGTCTTTGAGGTCGAATTCAAAATCGGAACTTCGAAAGGGCTGGTTTTTGTCTTTCTCTCTTTCTGATGGCGGGAAGAGATAGAGTGTGAATGTTTCGAATTGTATGATTAAGGGGGGTGCGCTAAGGTAGCCCGCGAAATTCAAATTTTATTACGTTTTTTTGCAATTTGCAGGTCAGTAACAGGTTGTATGTTGATCTAAATATGATTCGCTGCCGTAACAAATATGACTTTACAGAATTATAATCATTAGGATTAGCATTACAACTCTCAAAGTTCATAAAATCCTACTGAATGATTATTTCAGAAATATTCATTCAATAGGATTTTAGGAAGAGTTAGTTGTACTGCCGATTCTAATGATTATAATTCTGCCGATTCTAATGATGATTAAAACTTAAATCCCTCGCTACACTCAGGACTCGTCTTAAATCCCTCGCTTCGCTCGTGATTTAAGTTTTTAACACCCTCGCTACGCTCGGGAGTAAACCTCGAGTCCTTCGTTACGCTCGCGATTTAAGTTCCCCCAAGACTAAGACAGCTTTATCACCGAGGAAAATACTCTACTTTTCGCACCATTTGCGAAAAAATTAACACAATAATAATATGAGATAAGCTTTTATTAAAAATAATGACAATTAAAAGTAAAAGTTAACATTCGAAACATTGTTGGTCCAATTATTGATAGAGAGAGTTACATTTTTGTTTGGTACAGTTATTGTTGATGAGTTGATTTGAGTATTTCTCTGTTCTTGCGTCTGAGGAACTTGCGTTTCATTGTAGATAGTATACGTCGGAGATAGTGGTGGTGGTGCATCGTGAGCTACGGACGAAGATAAGATGCCGGAAGTTGATGGTTGTGGCTCTGATGGATTAAGTTTTATATTTTTGTTAATTTGACTGCTTAATATAGTTTTATTCGCCATTGAGCTTTCGATATAACCCTCAGCTACTCTATCGGAGCTCCAACCACCGTGTCTGTTTATTGACGTAATATCCGCCCCTGAATCCGCAAAGAAAGTCGCCGAAGTTCTTCTAAAGCAGTGACCGGTGTAGAGTTCAACATCTTTAAGTTTTAAATATTTAGCAATTTTCTTTGGCATATTGCTAATTTTATTTTTGCCGATGGCTTGTCGAGTACCTACATTTCCCATTCCGATAGTTTATAAAAAATCTATTGTTTTCCATGTTGGTGGGACGTAATGCTTGGTATTTATGAATGATTTTAGTATATTGTCCTTGTACAATGAATGACCGATTTTTCTTTGTCTTAGTTTCCTTTACATAAATCAGCAGTAACTCACTGGAATGATTTTCAACGTCCTCCACCTATAAGTTTACAAGTTCACATCGGCGGCAAGCACCATTAAGTCCAAAAATTAAGGCCACCTATAACAAAGATAAAAACAGGTAAATAGATAGAATAATTACCATTACTAAGATACGAAATATTCATAGTTAAATCATGTATACCTACTTACTTTTGTGGCCAGAGAAATTTCGTCAGGAGCTTCATTAGGAATTTTTCCACATTTTGAGTCGTAAAAATCTTTGCGCAATGCCCTTCTGATTTTCTTTTAAAAAAAGCCAGTAATTTCGTGAATCTATTTATTTAAATGCTGTGTTTGGCTTATTGTAGCTTTCAGTTTTGAGTATACCTACTCGTATGCACCAAAGTGTATTCGGATTCTTTGTCTTGCATAAATAATCAAAATAGACAAGAAGTACTGATTCTGAAATTGATAGGCCTTTCGCACTTCTCCACGTTGAAAATTCTTCATAAGTTTTTAAATAATTTTCCTTGGATTTTGTTGGAAGCAAATTATTTATAATTGTGGCAGCATTTGCACTGATGGAATCCGACAATTCACTGTCACTGTCGCTTTGATTTAACATCGTAACGTATTTTTAGAACATTAACTTATTTATAAAAATAAATTAAAATAAACTTAACGTTTATGTATTTGAAGAAAACAAAAACGCCGCAAATTCCTAGACTAATATTTTTTTGTCGGAAAAGCAAAGGCATCAAGCTCATACGGCCTCGTCGGTTTTCGTAATTTTATTTAATAATCATAACTGCATAATAAATGCTTATTCCTTTTTCAAAAAGATGTATAATGCTTTATATACAAACTCAATGGTGTAAACACAGATCAATATAAATTTCGGTAAGTATTCCAAATTGAAATCACATTCTCCCCCTAGAGGATGAATGAAATTCAGTACAATTTTCTTTCCCTGTTTTTAACAGATTAAAAATGACTATTGTTATGTTCGCTTTTTGTGGCATAGAATGTCACTTTTTTGAGCAAGTGGTACGAAAAGTCTAGTACGGAATGCAGCCATAGTCTCACTCAGTGAGCAAAATCGCATTTTGCTCACTGATTTGGCAGCAAAACCTGCATGTTTGAGCTACTGAAGTGAAAAAACTTAATATTATATACCATGGATAACCATAGGAGAAACAACAACAACAAAAGGCACGAGTTTTTCGGAATTATCCTTATCCAAGTAGTGGCAAATAAAAATCTAAATTGTTATTTAATGTTGTTAATAATTATAACTATATAAAATTGTATCATTTCTGCTACCCATTCCCGCCATTTCCGCATTTATTGAGATATTTTTGTCTCTAATGAATGCTAAGTGCCAGGACAAATTAAAGAGCGTCCCTAAACTTGCTAAAAAATTAACTATTTATATAACTATTTGAATTTAGACATACTGTAAAGATGCTGTTAAGCTATTCACTAGCTCAGATTATAGAAAGAACTTCTTTCTATAATCTGAGTTCACTACTTAGTAAGAAATATATCTAGGAAGCAACAAAAAATATGTAGGTCCTGTATGGAAAAAAATAGCACTCTTTGATCGTGTTCGAGCACGAAACTAAATATCAAGTCTCAATTCTTATTTCATTTATAACTAAAGTAATAATTGAAAAAAAATATCTTGTGTCGGGATAATAAAATATATTTTCTTGCTGTGAATATTTATTACCCGACTGCTCCAGAAGGAGAGTTATGTTTTTCGAGTGTATAATTATTAACAACATTAAATAACAATTTAGATTTTTATGTTATGTCTATTTCTTTGACACGCTCTGTAGGCTAAACGGCTTGATGGATTTTAACATATGAGGTATCCTTAGATTCGTTTTCATTGTGGGAGTGACATAGGCTATAAAATTTTAATGTGGCATCTGCGAATCAAAAACGTGAGGGGGAATAAAAAAAAATATTTTGTGATTATATTAATATGGGTATCAAATAAAAGCTAGTAAATAGCCAATTCCAAATATTATATATTTTACTAGCTTTTGCCCGCGGCTTCGCCCGCGTGGATGTCGGGTTACCGCTACCGGAATTAAAAGTACGCAATGTGTTAATGCATATTATAAAATATAAAAATACCGAGTTTCAAGTTAATCGAACCGGGCGATATATCTTTCCATACAATTATTTTCCCCCACAAAATTCAACACCCAAAACAACACACAAAAGATTGTTTTCGAAAATGTACCAGTATGTTTATGGTCGTTTTATTTATTAAGAAAATATACGGGTAAATTTTCAAGTTTATTGATCAAAGGAAACATAATTTTAATATAAACTGTGTCCCCCTTTTCACCCCAAAAGGAGTTTATTTTTGTAAAATTGGACTTTATCAAGACGCACAGTAAAATCCTTCCCTAAAACTTAAAAACCCCCTTTTGCCCCGTAAGGATTACATTTGAATAAACCCAAAAACATGTAAGGCTTTATATTTTGTGAGCATTAGATATATATAAAATACTGAGTTTCGAGTAAATCGGACCGCGCGTTAAAATTCTTCCACACAAACTTTAACATCCCCCAATCCCCCTTCAAAAAAACAAAAATATACTAACCTTATAATTTACTTAGGTTAGTATTCGTGCCAAGTTTCAGGTTTATTAACTCAAGGAATAAGATTTTTCATACAAACAAAATCCCCCCTTTCACCCCCTTAAAGGTCGAATTTACAAAAACCTCTACTTAGCGGATGCCTACGTCATAATAAGTATCTATGTGCCAAATTTCAACCCAATCCGTTCAGTGGTTTGAGCTGTGTGTTTCCAGTCAGTCATGGTTTCCTTTTTGACTACCCCTTTTCATCCCATTAGGGGTAGATTTATGAAAAACCCTGATACACGTTTTACGATATTGTTGGTTTTAAGTATAAATACTGAGTTTCGAGTTAATCGGACTGCGCGTTAAAATTCTTCTATACAAACTTTGACATCCCCTAATCCCCCTTCGGAACGGGGAACTTTGAAAAAACTAAAAATGGAAAACTTTATGATCTATTTAGGTCAGTATTCAGTTTCAAGTTTATTAATTCGAGGAATAAGATTTTTCATACAAACAAAATGCCCCCTTTTTACCCCTATAAAGGTCGAATTTCCAAAAACTCTTCCTAAACGGATGCTTACGTCATAATGACTGTCTGTTTGCCAAATTTCAGCCCAATCCGTTGAGCGGTTTGAGCTGTGTGTTGATAGACCAGTCAGTGTGTGGACAGAATATTAATTCAGATTTGTTACAGTTGTAATGACAATCTTGTCATTTGGTTTAAGTAGGTAGGTCTTTTTATTATTATTTTAGTAATATTTTATATAGATTCTTTTTTTAATTTATGAATGTGTGAACGTTGTAGGCTTAAAAGACTGTAGCTTTGTAAACCATCTTCTATTTTGTTAAGTACTTGGTACTTGTTGACGGTCAACTACACTGTCCTCCTATTAACACTGTAACTTGAAAACATTGTAAAAGCCCATTATTTTTAAAAGAGTAACCGTGGAGTTTCTTGCCGGCTCTTCTCCATATTAAACGACGAATTGGAACCCTAGCTTCTGACATTTCATAAGTGCCCATGTAGGTTTATGTGAAATAAAATATTTTGATTTTGAGTCACGGTTTCGTTTTTGACTACCCCTTTTCAACCCGTTAGGGGTAGATATTTGAAAAACCCTGGTACACGTTATTCTATATTTCTGGTTTTAAGTATAAATACTGAGTTTCGAGCTAATCGGACTGCGAGTTACAATTCTTCTATACAAACTTTGACATCCCCCAAACCCATTCGGGGGAACTTTGAAAAAACTAAAAATGGAAAACTTTATGATTTATTTAGGTAAGTATTTGTGCCAAGTTTCAAGTTTATCAACTTTATTGTTTTTACTTGAATACAAAATTTTGCGAATAAACAACTTCAATACAAAACTTTGATCCCCCTTTTCACACCCTTGTGGGTTGAAATTAAAAATAAACAACGATTTACGTTGTATAAGCCAACCATGAGCTGAAATATTAGTGATTTTAACTTAAACTTTAATTAAAAACAAAATTTCATCCCACTTTTCACCCCTTAAGAGTTAAAATTCTAAAAACACCGTTGCTTTAGCTTCCGACCATAAGCCTAGATAATAAATTTAGTAATTTTTACTTTCTAAAATGAAGGACTTTCCATACACAACTTCATCCCCCTTTTTAACCCTTCGTGGGTAGAATTATCAAAAACGCTGAGATACGTAAAAATTAAATTTTAATCTTCAACCTAAACACAAAATTTGAAGATCCTAACTTAAAAACTGACGGACTTTCCACTAAAAACTTCCATCCCCTATTTTACCCCTTTAGGGGTGGAATTCCCAAAAATCCTTTCTTATTCCTTGTCTACATTATAAAGAGAACCTCTGTACAAAATTTCAGCTTTCTAGGTCCAAGGGTTTAGGCTGGGCGTTGATGAGTCAGTCAGTCAGTCAGGACTTGTATTTTTATTTATATAGATAACACTTTTAACCAACTATTTTGACACAAACTACAAAAAAGTACATTTTCTTTAATAACAAAATCGAAGCGAAATTAAAATTGTACATTGAATATTTTTGAACAAATAATTGGTTTGAGGTCTGAGATCGTTCTAATGCCGAAAATATAGTTTTTAGAATTTTTGTCTGTTTTTCTGAATGTATGTTCTAGCATGACTCAAATTCTACTCAGATATATTCAGTTAAAATTTTGCATATATATTCCCTATAAGTCTGGTCAACCAATAGGTTATATATTATCACGCTATTTACTATGGGGCATGAGCAATATTGCATTATGTTTGTATGCCTCTAAAGTTTACAGAAAATTGTAAAAAGACGACCCAAACAGTTACATAATTATTTAACCTTTTAAATGATTACCATCTGCAGGCCCGCGTCTACGGTGGCCGGAAATCGGCTTGCGACTCCCGACGCCCGGGGCGTCTCCTGCGGCGACTAAGGGCGCGAGGGCGCGAACTTTGTCTCACCCTCACGCGTTCCGCCTCCTCCTTCGCTAGCATAACTGCTTCGCAGAAGGAGGTGACGGCCTCCCATGTACTCTCGCTCCGAACCATGGCCTGAACCAGGGCCGGACGCGAGAGATCGCCGCCGCCGATCGCCTCCGTGAGGACACGATGGTGCTCCACCCAAGCTGGGCAGACCTCCACCGTATGCTCCACCGTGTCCTCCGGGCGATCCACACAGTGGTGACACCCGGGCGTTTCCTCCCGCTTAATCCTAAACAGGAACCTCCCGAAACATCCATGTCCGGTGAGGACCTGCGTCAGGCGGAAGGTGAGGACGCCGTGGCGCCTCTCCAGCCACTCCTCAAAGAGGGGACTTATCGCCACAATTGTGGCGTGCCCAAATGATTACCATCACGCCATATCTTTATGGAGCTAAGGAGTCAATTATCATGGCATAGGCAGGGTGGATTTTTAAGATGGGAAGTAAGGATATCTTAACCGTAGTAGCTACACAAATTCGGTCTTAGAAGACTGTCCTAAAAATCTGAGACATTTTGATCTGCATTAACATATTCAAAAAAAAATGTACAGCCAGCAAGAAAATGAGCAAATTTCACTTTTTTATGCCAATAGATCCTAGCTGTTTCTTATGAGTACCCTTAAAGTACCAAAAATAAAAAATGCAGTCGGAGGCAAATTTTAAGGCGTTCGTAACATCCTAGTTGCCTCCGACTGCATTTATTTATTTTTGGTACATAAAGGATACTGGTTTACTTTTCATCTTGTTTCCATCCTTTCAGTTCATATTTTGCAGTCGGGTTTTTGATTTTTTTAATAATTTATTTTATTTTATATATAAAAGCAAAACAATCTTTTTTGTTTTTTAGAATTATCCTTAAGAAAGACATGATTTTCGAATAAAAATTTTATTGGGAGAAAATATTACAACTACGTATAACTGTCTTCAACATGGAAAGAAAAAGATCCAATAAATCATATACGTACTAAAGTTTCATTTTGCTTGTATGTGTGACTGTTTCAGAATATTCATGCAAATTATTTGGCACCATCTTGCGTTTTAATTTTGACTCCATTATCGTCGGCAGTGCCCTTGAAACCCATGAAAACGACACCCATGATAAATAATTTGCAAATTTTCGGTAACGCCATTTTAAATTTTGATTTTGTCTCCATTATTGTTACCAGAGATCTCGAAACCGATAACAACGACACCCATGACGAAAATACATCACAAAATCACGACAACCATCTTTTCACGCAGGTGGGTGCACGCAACTGTCTTTTGCAGAAATGTCATTCGCGCAAGTGAACCGGATCCAATGCATCAAATCTCAGTTGGTCTAACTCTCTCATAAGAAACAGCTAGGATCTATTGGCATAAGAAAGTGAAATTTGCTCATTTTCTTGCTGGCTGTACATTTTTTTTTAAATATGTTAATGCAGATCAAAATGTCTCAGATTCTTAGGACAGTCTTCTAAGACCGAATTTGTGTAGCTACAACGGTTAAGATATCCTTACTTCCCATATTAAAAATCCACCCTTCATATGCCATGATAATTGACTGCTTAGCTCCATAAAGATATGGCGTGATGCTAATCGTTTAAAAGGTTAAATATGTAACTGTTTGGCTCGTCTTTTTACAATTTTCTGTAAACCTTAGAGGCATACAAACATACTGCAATATTGCTTATAGTAAATAGCGTGATAATATATAACCTATTGGTTGACCAGACTTATAGAGAATATATATGCAAAATTTTAACTGAATATATCTGAATAGAATTTGAGTGATGCTAGAACATACATTCAGAAAAACTGACAAAAATTCTAAAAACTATATTTTCGGCATTAGAACGATCTCAGACCTCAAACCAATTATTTTTTCAAAAATATTCAATGTACAATTTTAATTTCGTTTCGATTTTGTTATTAAAGAAAATGTACTTTTTTGTAGTTTGTGTCAAAATAGTTGGTTAAAAGTGTTATAAAATATATATATTTGGAATTGGCTATTTACAAGCTTTTATTTGATACCCATATTAATATAATCACAAAATATATTTTTTTATTCCCCCTCACGTTTCTGATTCGCAGATGCCACATTCAAATTTTATAGCCTATGTCACTCCCACAATTAAAACGAATCTAAGGATACCTCATATATTAAAATCCATCAAGCCGTTTAGCCTACAGAGCGTGCCAAAGAAATAGACATACATACATACACTCGAAAAACATAACCCTCCTTCTGGAGCAGTCGGGTAATTCCTCGTCATGGAAGAAGTCTTTTGGCCGCAGGACGTGGTATTCCGTCACTTCCGCGGACAAGTTCCACAGATCAGCACAATTTAATATAGTGCAAAGTGAAGTGCTACTAACATAGTCTTAAGCGTTTTTATTAACACAAGTTTTGTTTATATTACAATATGTATGTTTAGGTTAAGGTATTTTTCTATGGGCCTGTGTCGCCTGAAATAAACGTTATTATTATTATTATTATTATTAACATAAAAATAGGGAGCCTCCTCGTATCTAACAAGTTATGTAATAAAATAAAAGTCTTATGGGAAGTGCAAGACCGTGGTGACCCGACCATGTTTAGGTGGTTACAAAAAAGCGACCGCGCATATGCTAATTACTATTTTTGACATTACTTTGCTGGGGTTTTTTTTTTTTTTTGGTGGGAAATTATCAAATAACTTCTCCCGCTCTGGGTGGAGCGGGAGGGAGTGTCAGACTTTTACTGACTAAAACCCACCGTGTTCCTTCAGATGCCTGTGTGCCAGGGCCACGATATCCCTTTCGGACAGGCTCGTAACCCTGGCAGGTTGTTGGGGTAACGCACACAAAAACACATGGTTTCTGATGTACCTAGCGCCATCTGTCGCGTTTGACACAAACTATATAATAAAACTTTGCGGCGTTCGCCAACCCGCCTGCCAAGTGGCGTTTATAGCAAATCGCCTCCCATATTATTTTATACTCTTTGAAGCCTTTTCCCTTTGGGAAAAGGCCTATAAGCAGCAGTGGACTTTCGGCTGAAATGATGATGATTTACTAAAACAATTTTATTTTTACTCAACCACGAAAAAGGAAGGGCACTGTTTATTATTAGTACCTACTACTATCTGATGAGTTTGTATTAGGTATGTTCCTTGGTGGGAACGGTACCTATTGTTTGGACAGAAATTCGTGTTTATCAGTCAAACCAAATAATGTATGAATTTTTTTGCAGGTTTCATTGAATTTCTTCGTAACGTGGATTATTTCTTGTAACAGCTTCGATTTCCACTTTAGCATAATTTTGTGTTGATGAATGATCAATCAAGCTTTTGGGGTTTGAGCTTAAAAATATGGTTGGGATCACGTAAATAATAAAAAATAAGCTTTTATAGTTCAAATATTTATTAAACACAATAAAATGGCAATAACAAAACATTTATTCCTATTGGTGTTGTAGTTGAGGAACTATTTAATGCTAATTTGATTTTAAATAATAAATGTAATTCATTTAATATTTTCCATTTCAATGTAAAACTGCCGATAGCCGCAAAGGATATAGAAATTAAAAACATTGCGCCATTATGGTGCAAATACGTACAAACTTATGAAATTCACCTTCACATTGGTTCACCTAAGTGTTATTGTATAGTAAGTTTGTCTTCTTATTAAAAATATAGGTTTCAAGTTGCAGAGCAATATTTTTCACTGTTTGTCATGGCTTTTTATACCTGTATCAAAGCCCCATGTTCAATAAATTTTATCATCCGTTGATAAACCACTATTTAGCTTAACATACTAGGAATATTTTCTATACAGATCAGTCAATGGATTAGAAAATTCATCAACATGGGCCACTGTGTACAGGAGCCATAAAGAATACTTATCAATACATTTCATAAAACAAATACCAACTCTTGGAAGTAATTTGTAACATTATCATATAAAATTTACATTTATTATGTGTGACATTACTAATAATATTTGGTGTACTCAATGCTTATAATATTTATTGCGAGCTAGTAAAAAATAAGACAATAACTGCAATAATTATTCAAATATTTAGAAATATATCTTAATATTTAAATAAAACAGTCATAGAGCCTATAATTATTACTATATTGCTTTTGTCTCACAGGATACAACCTAACATATAACATTAAAAATAAGGAATTGTAACTCAAAACTAATATCCTTTTTATGTGATTAAATATGACTATCTACAGGCATAAATTTTCTATAGGATCTTCTTACATTAATAAATAGATTGTAAAGTACATGTATACATATGATTCCTTTTACTATAGGGCATTCCATATTTATAACTATCTTAGTCCATCTCACATTTTTCACTACAATCCTTCTATTTACAATTCATAGCAACTCATTTAAATGTTGAAAATACTTTAAATAATAAGTTTTTTTTACAATCTTAAATTTGACAATTTATTATATGATGTTAGAAAATATTATGCACATATTTTATTCAACCAATATTTTTGACAAATTCTACTGAATAATGTTATTTACTTGATGATATATACTAGTTATATTTTCACATTATTTTGCTTGTATTAAATTAAGTTAAATTGCCCCCAATATGCAAGACAGAGGTCAAAACTAAAAATGAAATATTTATATCTCTTACGAATGCATGCATAGAATGAATGAGTGATGGATGCAAATAAGAGTTGTCAATTAAGGTTGGTTGGTTGGTTGGTTTGTTTGTTTGTGCAAGAACATCCAGGTCTAGCCTACACCTCAGGGGAGGCATTGAAACATAGAATAGGTAGCTTCTCTTGAAAACTATTATTTTCCTCTCAATTCTGTTTGTAAATGACAGCAGTATTTCCAGCCAAGCCCAGTAGTGCCCTACAGAATTGGCACCAATCAGTTCTTGTGTGGACAATCAGTGTAACCATCTTCTTAAATTAATAACTAATTATATTTGACATTTAGTTTAGTATTTATTCAGACTATTTGTATATTATGTATGTAACTAGCCATTGAAAGCCATTTGTTTATACAAACGTTATAAATAATTTAAGTCATTTTATGCATACAGGCTAAATTAAGACATTTAATTAACAAAGTAAAGGTAATAGTTGTGTCTTAACTTATCCTGCATTCATATTATGTACAGTAAATCTCATAACTTTTAACTAGCTCTAGGTCTAACATATCAAAAAGTTCCTAACACTATGACTGCGTCATTATGCCATTTATGAATAAATGCTAAATAAGGCATATACGATAACATCATAAGATTATTCTTAATATTACAAGCTGCTATTATTGTTCCTAGCATTTTATATATTAATTTATAATTTATGTATCTCTAAATATTATAAGTAAGGGCAGCTATTTCATAACAATATTAATTGAACACTATTATTTTGTGCAATTGTACATTTTTATTTAGTTTCTTGATAATTGAAATGTCACATCCAACATTTGTAAAAGAAGTTTGACTTTGCTGTTAGTGCCATACACCTTTAAAATATAAGGCATAATATTTAAGTAACTATAAATATAAAATTGTTATATTAACTAACTCAACATAGCTATGTTGTACATTCTGTTATCATGTCACTATGACATAATAATAGACGAAATACAATAACTTAACTTTCACAATTATTGCACATGCATTTCAAGTATGTATAAACATTTTCTCATATAAATTTCTGAGTGTAGTGGCCATAAACTTTATACCTAATACCATCACATTGACGTCTTGGGCATTACAATATATTACTCAAGCTTACAACTAAAGTTAGTCACTTCACTTCTTTTTTTATAGTCACAGTCTTATCAGTTTGTTTAGCAGGGGGTTTAACCGTGGATCATTTTTTCTTTCTATCTTGGGTACACTTAGGGCAGTACCATTTACCTTTGGGCTTGATTTTAAGATCAACACACGCAAAGTGAAACCACTCAATTGGACAGTCAGGGTTATCACAACCTATCATCTCTCCATATGACACTTGGTGACACAGGCAGTATGTAGGTTCATTTGGATCTACAGGCATGTCTAGAACGTCACTTGGGTGAGCCATACCCCCTACTGAATCCAAATCTGCATTTTCTTCCTGTTCTTTAGAGGCATTGGCAGTAGCTGTCGCACCTTTGCGGACCGCTTTTTTCTTGGCTGCCGACCTGCCCGACGCGACCGCGTCGTCCTCACTTGACGCCCCAGCACGTTTCTTTTTCCCAGTGGTTGCTGCTGTCTTATCATTCATTTTGCTCTTCTTCCTACCTTTCTTGACAGCGGCTGCGTTTGGTTCCAGGTCGGCGGCGGCTTGCTGTGCGGCACGTGCGCTCATTACTTTCTCCTGTATCTCAGATTCGAACCGCGCGAGGTCAGAGTCAAGGCGACGAATATGCTTGTCAACCAACTCATACGTTTGTATTGCGAGTTGTACTTTGTCGTCTCCGTACTCTTTAGCTTTATTAAAGAGTCCTTGTATGGTATTTACCTTTTCTTTCTTAGTCTCATCGTCCATTTTAGGAATATTTGGTAGCAACTCGTCAGCCATAAGGTCGATTGTCCTCATTAGTCCGTGCGCACGGTCGTCTAGATCACGCATTAATTTAAAGTTTCTCTGCAATTCTATCGGTAGGTGCTGAAGACTATCCAGATAATGCTCTAAATAAAGTGCAGAAGTCATTTTGCAATATTTTGTAACTAAGAGAAAATGAAAGTGCGAAACACTGTGAATAACACTTACTTAAACACTGTTAAATTACCACTAAAACTACTTTTGTTGCTCTCAGAATTAAGTCATACGGTTATTCTAAATGATTTAATTTAATATAACACATAAAAACCAAGGAAAAACTTAAAATTCGTGATAAGCACTTTACAATTTTCGTTCAAGCTCAAACAAGCGAATAACCAGTGTTGCCAACCAAGTAAAAAGTGTTTGAAAACTTATCAACGAATTTCAAATCATTGAAGATGATTTTTTATAATTCGTCATAGTTTTAGTGCATTTATACAATACAAAGCAATGATTGTAAGTTTTGGTCCTAAAGATATATTCAATTATGCTTAAGCATTAAAATCTTAATAGAAAACTGCTAATGAAATGATTTTTTTCTTGGCAGCCCTAGGTAAACACCAGGCGCGTAGTGTGCGCGGTGCGTTTACGTAGTACAACAAGTACATTCCATTCGGTTTCGTTCAGTATTCTATCTAATCAAAATATTTTGCTCAGTAACAATTGATTTTAGTTATTATAAAAAATGAATCGGTTCAAACAAAGATTTTAAAATTTCAATATCTCCGAGTAAGATTTTTTAGGGCCGTCTACTAATTTGACCTCACGCTCACTTCTAGGCTAGAACAGGGACAAGCCTACAGTAATTTCATTGATAAACAGGTAGCCCGTTAACCCGTTTACAGTGGTCCAAGGCAATTTTTTAGAAACCTTTCACCAAGGACTTTCAGAAATACTCCTAGGCATGTTCAAAGAATTTTATTTCAAATAATTTTAGACCAAACGAGCGAATGCGCATTCTACCCCACCTCGACCAAATTCTCCATGTGCAAACAAAGATACTGGTCCATCTAAACTAAAATGTCAAGCATATCAAAAAAAATTATGCTCTTGCATTTATAGTTTTATGTTCGTTTGGTCACCTTGTCATTCATTTCTTTGTTTAAAAAAACATGTTACATTCTGATGCTGCTTGTGCTGATAGCCCCATCTATCGCCTCTACTGTGCAAACTCATGTAGCAGAACTAAATAATGCAATTTACAATCAAGTTTTGTTTTAGCCTCATAAGGAAATACTAATATTTAATAACTAACCGATATTATTGACTGATATCTTGTATTTCTTGCGTCCTATATGCGATTCACGCAATAGCAGACGAACTGGCGATGCATCAGGTAATAAATAAAATAAAACACAACATATTTAACTTATATTGTATTAGCAAATAAACAATTTATAAAATATAATTCTTATTACACAATGACGTTGTAGCCAGGATACGAAGCACTTTAGCCCGTCACCATCATTGGTTACCATGTAACAACAAGCTGCTTTTTTTTAATTGTCATAAAATGTATAAAGTTCCTGAAGATTAATGTCCTGCCACATGGTAACCAATAACCGATGTCGTATTATTGGACTATTCAGCGATTACAACAATTTGCTTTCGATTTTAATATTAAAAATTATAAACATTTAAGAAAAAATGCAAATAAATAATTAGCAATTGCCATTGATGACAACAGAAAAGAGGCTTTCGTATTCTACATAATTATAAAACATGCTTTATCATTTCCTTACAGCTATAATTACATCTCTTACTACTGTACCGTGACCGTTACGTAATTATACTACTATTCTACATGCTGCTCATACTGATTATTACGCAACCAAAGTAGACATTTCCAAGATTCCATATAGCATAGTATAAATTATTTCTGGATTATACAAGATACACCTGAATTCATATCATCGATTACTCATTAAGAAACGATACTTGTTATTTACATAAATGGCGGGTTTAATAACTTACAAAACATTTAAATTATCAGGTTTTTCATTGCGTAGGAATAATTTAGGATGATTTATAATTATAAAATTATGATCCTTAAAGTAGTATTATTTGTGTCAAAAAAAGCAATCGCAAAAATGTTCACCTCCACTATGTAAAAAAAAATCATAAGACAAGGTACATACACAAAATTAATTTGTTAACTTATGTCTAGCTAGGTACAACACTACAATTATTTAGAAAATTTGGTACACATTCGTTGCTCATTTTAACATTAAAACGTATTAAACACAGTCGCGTGGGAACAGTGAGCAACTAAACACTTCGGAATGTATATTTTAGGGAATACAAATAGCTCACACATAATATTATATTGTATAGAGAGTTGAAAGAAAACTTTGAGATTCCTTTCTTACCTACAATTACGATAGAGTACATGAAACAAATTCCAATATAATTTTCCACTATCTGATGATACAAAATGTATAAAATGGAAGTTAATTGTATTACTTTTGACGAAAATATACAATCGATATATGTAATTGGCACTACATACGCAGGTCACATATTATATGAAATTACAAAAACATTTTAATTATACTATACTTTAGACATTGCAATCTTACATGTAGGAATAGGCATCTAATTTATTTCTCCACCTAAGAAACGTGCCTAATCGAAATAATGGTTCATAAGTAATATTATAAGACATTATTATATGAATACTAGACAGAACATTCTCATTAAATCATATTGACGCACCTCATATTGTTTGAATACAAAAATATCGACTAGCAACTTCATAATCCTGTTTTTATTAAAGCGTTTTATAAATTCATAAATAAAATATAAACATCAAGAATCTCAAACGTAATTTCACAACCGTTTATGAAATCGGTTTTGACAAATTTTAAATTTATTAACAAGCTAAGCATATGCAATAAGTTGTGCTAAGGTGGGTCTCTTCTCAGTCCAAATACTGAAGGAGTGAAATAATTTAAAATATTTTACTCAAACAGCTACATAATTGTCAACGTAATAAAACTCGATTCTGACACCATTTGTTTCATAGGGAAGAGTAGATATTTATAATTTTTAATACTACTATCCATTCTCGTCACTACTGTTATAATCAAAATCGCGTATATATTTTTGGTTTTACACATGAAACATATATTTACGTCCATCCGAACTCTCCCTAAGACTAGCAAATAAATCTTTCATCTGATATAGAAACACCACTTTATGCATCATATTAGATGGATCAAAAGGATATTCCATGCAATGCACCATGTTTTACTTATAATATCGACCTGTGACCTAATAGCCTATACTATATACGTAGGATACAGTAAAAATGGAACAAACATAGATATGAAAGATACTTCCCTTGAAGAGAGGGATACATCAATTTAATAAGATATCTCTAAAGGTCAAATACTCCATTACACAATGCCAAATATCACAATAATCATGAAGGGGCCGCGCGGGGTGCGGGGAGGGCGTTAGACGAGTGTTTCGTACTTATCAAGGACATGGGCTTGATTATTTTCATCCCCGTGTGAGCGTGAGCGGGGTCGAGGCGTGGTGTCGGCGTTGGCGCTTTTAGAGCGGGTCTTCTTGTCGTGCCCGCACGTGCACGCCACGGACGACTGGCGCTTGAGCGTGTGCGCGCGCGCGCCGGCCCACTGCGGGTCCAGCGACTCGCTGCGCGCGTACGTCGTGCGCTTGCTGCGGCCCATGGTGGCGTGCACGAACGACGCGCTCTGCCCGCTGTCCGACGACGGCCGCATCGACTCGCTGCGCATGCACACGTTCCCGCCCGCGCGCCTGAACGAGTCCAGAACCCTCTCCTCAATTTCCTCAATATCCTTTTTCTTCACGAGCCAGATCTCCTCGGAGCCTCTGGTGAAGTAGCTCGAACCCTTGCTCACCGAGTACTTGTCCTTCGTTTTCAATTTACAAGTCTTAAAATTATTCTGAGTATTTACATCGTCGATAACCTTGTGAGGCTCCCTGGAGCGGGCAGGGTCGGGCGAAGCGACGTTGCGGAAGGCGGTGCCGTGCGACGGGAACTGGTCGGCGATCTTAGCGCCGAGGCTGGGCGAGCGGATGGTGACGTCGACGGGCGACGGCATCGGCTTGAACTCGGGCTTGATGATCTTCTGCGGCTCGGGGCGCACCTTCTCCCCGTCGGGCTCGCCACGTTGCCAGCGCGCGGGCCCGGCGGCGGCGCTGCGCGACAGCGACTGTTGCCGCTCCAGCACGGAGGGCGCGCGCTCGGCCGGCGCCAGCTCGAAGTGCACGTTGTCCTTAAAGGGCGTGGCGGGCGGCGGCAGCTCTTCGCGGCTGGTGTCGGAGCCGAGCCGCTCCGTGCGCGCGCGGCCCCGCACGGAGCCCGGTCGGGACAGCCGTCCCAATGTTCCACTCGCATCTTCAGCCGCTTTCTCGAATTTCTTTATTTTGTCGCCGACCCCGTTCGACTCTTCAGACTTTGCCGTCTTATCGCTGTCCTTGTCCGCTTCGCTTTCAACTTTTTCGTCTTCGACCTTTGCGACCTCGCCACTTCCCACCGGACGCTCTATTTCTATTGAAGCCAGAGATAGCTTTTCAACCTTCACGGGACCTTCCTTCGCGACCGGAGACTCGCGCCACGCAGTTCGCGGAGCGCTGGTGGTGTCTTCACTCTTCAGGAAGAGCGGCGCTGGCTTGTGTTCAGGTGGCGGCGGTGACATGACGTCTGCTCGCGGTGGAGTGGCCCTCCTCACCGGGGGCGAGGTGACGCTCGCGGGGTGCGGGGCGGGACCTCGCACCGGTGGAGACTTCACCAGCGGGGAGGTGACGGGGGGCGGAGATTTGATCGGCGGAGACTTTACTGCAGGAGGGTCGGCGCGTCGCGGCGGGGAGGGGGGGCGCTCGCGGCTCGACGAACTCGACGTGGACAACTGGCGCGCCACGCCGGGTACGCTGGGCAGCGCGGCGGGCACGCTGAACTGCACGCTGGGCTGCACGCCGGGCACCCCAGGAAGCGCGCGGACAGGCGGAGGGTCCGCACGGGACGCACGCGCCTCGATGTCGCGGCTGAGGAACGAAGAGTTGCGCACGTAGCAGGTCTCGTCAGCGCGCGGGGGCGGCGGCGGAGCGGGGGCGGCGGGGGGCGCGGCGGGCTCGTGCTTCAGCGTGATGGCAACGGGCTCGCCAGCGGGGGCCGCAGGAGGTGCGGCGGGGGGCGCGGGGTCTGGCGGCCGGCGCGGCGGCGCGGGGTCGGGGCGGGGCGAGGCGCGACGTCACGCGCGTGACTCGGTCCACTGGTCCGAGTCGTCAGAGTCGGAGTCGGCTCCGGAGCTGGTGTCGCTGAGCTCGACGGCGACGCGTCGCGCCAGGATGCTCGCCACGTCTAAGAACACGGGAGCGCCCCGCAAAGTGTCGTACCGCCCCGTGTTCTCGTCGCAACGTTTCTCTACTTTGCGGAGTTTTATACCTGAAAGGTGGGATGAATATTATAATATAGCTCACAAAAACTATTTAATATCAATTAAACCGACGAAAAAATGCGAATAACATAAATAAACCTTTTAGTCTAACTAAGCTCCTGACAGTCTGACAACGAGTCTTACTAATGCGTATCGTATTACCCAGTAACTGCGTTGTGGAGGTCAGATAGACAGCCGCCGCTCCATGTAATATACTGGTATTCAGCTGCATCTGGTTAGACTAGAGCCCGATCCCAACATAGTTGGGAAAAGGCTAGGCAGATGTTGAATCTAAGCTTTTAAATCTAAATTAACGTATGTAATTATCTTTGAGCCGCCGCCAACACAACAAACAATCAATTATACTCCATTTGAAATAAGATTAGACATTTAAATAAACCCTTTTTACAGTCCGTTTAACCGATTTTGACTTCTATTGCGTTGGTGGCATGACAAATGGCAGCTGTAACAAACAGTTGGTATTGTGACCACGTTTTTACTTTTAATGCTATCCTTATGCCTACGGAATAGAAGTCAAAACCGGTTGAACGGACTGTAAAAAAGTTTATTTTAAATTTCTAATCTTCTTTCAAGTGGAGTATAATAAAGTAATAATTTCACTTTCTATAACATCGGGTTTAATCATACAGGTATTTATTTATTCAAGTAACCGGATGAGGACAACCATTAAAATGATTCCAGTGCACTGTAGGTCCGTAATGTTTTCAGTTAGATGATCTATACAGACACGTCTCAGTAAGATGACTATACACTACAACTAAAATTGAGTGCTCGACACTAAATTTTCGCAGAAACCCTCACTCAAGACAGAAAACTACTAAATACTCAATTATTTATTGCATTCCACAATGTGTACATAAGTGGATCATTATGGACGTGAAATTATGCACAGCAAAATAGTAGGAGAGGCGACTCTAAAAACTTAACTTATCAGTCTTCTGAACTTACACCGAGTTTGTTCCGGCCTTCCTTCTCAGAGTAGTTAGATAGGAAAAGCTGACGTCATCTAGTTTTAAAAATATGATTGACGTGTAAAAGCGTTAAGGAATCGTTCCAAAATCGAAATAATACATACCATCACGGATAGCCTTCAGCAGATCATTCCTAGGATCAGCCTGAGGCTCGGCCGTGGGGCGCGGTGGCTTGAGTGCAGACGCGCCTCTCAGCAGCGCGCCGGGCGAGGGTGGGCGCGGCCGCTCCTCCGCGGGCGGCGGGGGCGGGGGCGAGGGCGGCGCGGCCGGGGGCGCGGGCGGCGCGGGGGGGCCGCCCGCGCCCTCCGCGCCCCGCGCGCCCGCCGGGCCCAGGCCGTCCGCCTCTTCTGAAGACATCATACCTGCGCGCACACGCCCTACACTCAGTCTCATATGAACTTGTATTATACTAACACGGTTATCACCAGCATTACTCGATAAGCTCCCAATTTAAAGTTTAGAAAGGCGCCTAACACATTTTTGGTAGGTTTGTTTTCAAAGGGCAGAATTTGTAATTGTCTGTTTATTTATGACAATTTGATTACATGGATAAAAGATATCTGACGATGGAAAAATAAACCCTAAATCATATCACAGTCAAAATAAAATTATGGAAACGCTGCTGTTTTCCTGCTAATGGCAGATTTATGTTTTTAATTTTTAAAGCATTGAGCAGAGATAGACAATTAGTCTGCGACGATAGAACGTATACGGAAATCTATGCAATATTGCACACTTACAAATACGACTGCCGGACATTGCTGCCATTTCATTGCGGTCATTTCTGGCTAGCGGACAAATAGTCCATCGTCTGCTCAGCGCTTTAAAAATTCACATAGGATTGGATAAGCTAAGAAAAAGTTAGAAAGCCATCAAGGCGTTGTGTATTACCTATAACGGCGTGCATGTGGTCGAGATGCGCGTCGAGCGCAGTGCGGTGCGGCGGGGACGCGCCGTTCATCATCGGGGGGGAGGCCGAGCCCTCCGGGGGCGGGGGCGGGGGCGGCAGCGCGGACCTGCGGGGATCAAGTTTCTTTAGGCTAAAGTATCTTTTTAAACACTGTCGGTGACATAGTATCTGCGTCAGGGTAAAATTCAAAGAGACTAATAGTATATTCTCTTAACAAACATGGCGCAGGCGCGTGGATGGGCGCGGGGGGCGCGGAGGGGCGCGGCGTGCCGGCGCCGTGGTTACCTCACGTGTGACGTACCTGGTGGGTGTATGTACGGGCGGCGGCGACGTGGCATGCGGCAGGGCGTGGTGCGGCGCGTGGATGGGCGCGGGGGGCGCGGGGGGCGGCACGGAGGGGCGCGCTCGGCGCGGCGTACCGGCGCCGCTGCCGCCGTAGATGGGCTCGCCTCCCACCGAGCCGTACGGACTCTCATCTGCTACCACCACTGGATGTGTAACAAGGGTCATTTGTAGCCACAAATATTCGAAAAAAGAATAAGGCCCTGCTTGTACCACAAAAAATGCGCGCAATTAAATGCGCTTATAATATCTTTAAAAGATCATTCTGTCTCAGTCATTTTCAAACGATTGATTTTTTTAATTAAAAAGATTATAAAAACCAGCCCGATTTTTTAAATACGTTTAGCGGTACAATAAAATCATGTACTTAAAACATTAAATGCACCAAAATGACGCTATCATGATGAAATATTTACATCCCACATCGCTAAAAAAGTATGTTCAAAAACTAACACCCGACTACTGAGAAATCACGCTCTAACAAGTATGAAACAAGAAAATATTCTCATCTGAAATTGCTATGTACATACAAACTATTCAATATTTATCGTCTATTAAATAAACAACTTACACGTAATATATTTTAATGTAGGTATTTAATACATATTCATAGTGATGTTCACAGGATAACCGTGGTCATATTCACTTTGCCCTAAAGCTTATGATCGCTTACTACAGTTATAATGTATTGTTTTGTTAGGGTAGGTGGCATATAACCAGCGGACGACCAAGACACTTCCAACGATACCTCATACCTCAAATTATGAATATTATGATAAGCAGTTTAGAAGTTATGAGGAAACAGATGAACACATACCGGTCTAAATCAAGCCCTCCTTTTTGCTTCGCAGTAGTCGGATAGGTAAGTACATAGCTACAGATTTTTTAAAGTGGCAAATATTCACACAGCCCATAGTCATCTTTGAAGTTCGTCAAACTTGAAACATACTTATAAACAAAATTACACGACCTACGACCGAGCTTGTACTGTGTTTTCGATCGAAACGTCTGGAATAAAAAGACTGTGCCAGAAAATGGTGATGGCAACAGATGAAATTCAGTTTTCTATAATCTTCATTATCTAAATACAATATTACCGTGTCCGTTGCCAGTTATCCTGGTCTGTCTGTTCTGCGAGTTCTCAATCTCGATGGAGTTGGGTCTGGCCGGCTGCACCGACTGAGGACGGTTCTGTGATGCTCTGTAGCCGCCCTCGGATATGTTCGTCGCTGTAGGAAATAGTTTTTGTTGTAATCCTAAAGCTTCGGCCAAACCAGCGCGGGACGTAAAGCGGGAGCTTCCACAACGCGAAACTAAACGTGCACACCTGCTGCGCGACTAAAGCGTGAATAACTTCATTTTGTTTAGTGAATAGTCACCAAATCAATACTAATATTATAAGTTTGTATGTCAGGGGGAACTAGCAGTCGTATTTGATAAATTTATAGGTAATACGGGTGTCCGCATCTCCACGTCAAAATGCGTATTTTGCGTACGGAAAAATAACGATATCGATTCAGATTATTAAGATCTTAGAACTTTTTATTATTGATCATATGAAAAATACCTCCTGGGTAGTATGCTAAAATTAACCTAATTTTTATTTACTGCCAACAGTGATACAATTTTTTGTAGAACTTTTTTATGATGTTTGATATTTTGCAACTTTATTGACAGTCACTGGGCCCTGGGTATGCCTATGATTTTTTTGTATCTATTTAATAAAAATACTAAATTCATTCACTAACAGACAACGCACGTCTGAACGGCTGGGCCTATAAACATGAAATTTTGCACAAGAGTTTCTTATACAGGGTCAAATTTAATTAGCTAACGAAACTCCGCGGACGTGATGGGTGAACACGATAAAAAAAATGATGTTTTTTTTATCAGTTTTTTTGTTATAAACTTTACAGATATAATACTGTAATACAGGTTTTTACCTAGCTCAGAAGTCAGGGTTTTCATAGGATTTTTGTAAAAAGTTTGTGAATAAAATTTATTTTATTTATTTATTTAGATACCAATCAAATCTGCGGAGTTTCGCTAGCTAATTTAATTTGACGCTGTATAACGAAAGTGAACAAAAAGGAAGGATTTTTCAAAGTTCGTCATCATCATCTGCCTAGCTTTTTATTTCGGCTTCCAGTCTAACCGGATGCAGCTAAACACTAGTAATATACATGGAGCGATGGTCTATCTGACCTCCACAACCCAGTTACTGGGTAATAGGATACCCCTTGGTAAGATTGGTTATCAGACTTTCGGGCTTCTGACGACCCGTAACGACTGTCAAAAATCCTCGAATGACAGACGGGACCTACGGCTTAACGTGCTTTCCGATTTTTTAAAGTTCATAAAGGAGATGAAAGTTTGTATGGAAGTTAGTCATTTTTGTCGATGGGAAATCGGGCTTATGGTAATAGAACTCACTCTGATAGACGGGGTCGGGTTTGTAGGGCTCGATGTTATAGTGGCGCAGCTGCGCAGGCGCCATGATGTGTTCGCCGCGCGTCACGGCGGCCTCCTTGAGCCGGTCGCGCGTGGAATGCGGCGGCCGCACGCGGCGCGCGCCCCGCCCCTCGGCGTTGCCGCCGCTGCGTGGCTGGCGTACCTACAGTCCAATGTTGCTGTTAGTTCCTTGCATAATTGATAGAAGAGTGGTTCTGAAAAACACCAGCCCATCCCTTTGGCATGCCCAGCGAATAATAGCCTAGTAAGAAAAATACATACATCATGGATTTTGTATTGTAGAATGGTTGTGAGCTAAAAATACCAAGAATCAAGTATTTTTTTTAAATGAATGAAACTGAATTTAACGTTTTAATTAATATATTTTTTTTTTAATAATTGAGTAAAAAATAAACCCATTGGTTACGTGACATTGAACATGAATCCTAGATACATATTTATGTAAAGAAACAGTAACATACCTTCTTCCCCCGATCATGCTGAATCCTCTCAGTATCCTGCAGCATCTCTCGTCTCCATAACTCAAAGAAGTAATCCGGATCCGTGTAGAACTTCCTGGCATCTCGACCATCATCTCTGAACTCGTTGAGCATCTCGAGCGGCGGCGGCCGGTCGCACTTCGCGTAGGTCGACAGCATGGCCGATGGCATCGAGTTCCGAGAGAACAACTGTTGTTGGAACGATCGCGCTGAGCGGAACGCCTTGCGCATTTGTATGTCTTGTAGGGACACTGGAAGATGAGAGGTTTTTTATTTTTCTTAGAATAGAATAGCTTAAGTATAATTTTGCATAAAACGTTTATTTTGCATTTAACGTAAAATATGGTACCTAAAAGGTCTTAAATATAAATGGTTCCACATATTTTCCTTCCATACTTCAGCAAGTAAAAAATACCTTAAAATTAAATTACAATTATTACTACTAAGAACATATTGTGATAAAAACCCGGCTAAGTGCGAGTCGGACTCGCGCACGAAGGGTTCCGTACCATTATCTATAAAAAAAATGGCAAAAAAATCAAGTTTTGTTGTATGGAAGCTCCCCTTAAATATTTATTTTCTTTTAATTTGATTATTTATTTTTAAAGTAAACAACATATAACATATAACTAAATATTCTGTGAATATTTCAAGCGTCTCTACCTGTTGCCGTTATCAATATCGAGCAAAAACGATCAAAAAAAAAAACACGTTTGTTGTATGGGAGCCCCCTTAAATATTTATTTTATTCTGTTTTTTAGTATTTGTTGTTATAGCGGCAACAGAAATACATCAACAGTGAAAATTTCAACTGTCTAACTATCACGGTTTATGAGATACAGCCTGGTGACAGACGGACAGATAGACAGACGGCGGAGCCTTAGTAATAGGGTTCCCGTTTTACCCTTTGGGTACGGAACCCTAAAAAATCATTATAATTATATTACTAGTGAGACCATGTGTATTAGTGTTAAATTTAAATACCTTTGGTATGATAATTAACTTTTTTACTATGAAGGGGTAGGCAGGGGTATATAGTGCACTCATGCAGTGATTGGTACATTAGTTGATTATATAATTCATAATACGACAGTACTTTAGTTATAGATTATTTTGTATTGGATTTTATTAAATTGTCAGTTGTTATGTCATTAATAAATGGAAGAAGTTTATTGATTGTACAGCGCGCGTAAGTACATGGAGTGATTTATCTGGTAATCTGTGGTTTTGGTGTGAACGTGGGCTTTGGAGATCTATGGAATAAAGGGCAGTAGGGCAGCTGTCATTCCAGTGTTCAGCCCCTTTCTAGCATATTTTATTTGATCCAACCAAAATCATCAAGCAGCAGCTATGCAATAACTCAAGGAATATCTCACCTTCCTCAACCCCAGAATCCAGCTGCGTGACCTTGATAGCCAGCCGGTCTATCCTGGCCTGCAGCACGTTCGTCCGTTCGGCTAAGTTCGTCGCCTCTCGCGTCAGCTCCCCGAACATGTCCTCCGCATGTTTGGATAGGGATGATAACTGCCTGTTGAGAATAGAAAAAGACATTTTAAATTTGCAGTTCTTTTTTTACCATTTTTGAAACAGTTTTGGGGAAAAGGCGTGAGTTTATGTTTGTTTGTATGAAACAGCTTTGGCTACCAGTACCCTAATTGCGTAACGAAGTTTGAATCGGGATCAGAATGATTTTGAAGTATATTGCTAATCCATTGCTTGATATGTTAGAAAAAAATGTCTGCTCAACAACATAAGTAACGCAATGAATGTTGTTGAACTGTCAAATTGAAACCGATTCCTACTGATAGTGTGTTACGCAATTAGCCCTCAGGTATCCTGATATACTTTTCAATGTAAGCATACATGGCGGTGCTTTAAAGTTAACTTCAACAGTACAACAGCCACAGATAAGAATCAAACTTACGACCTCTCGCTTGCCAGGTCGTGCTTTACCGTTTGGGCTACCGCCGCTGCGATTTTTAATTACCTACTTATTATTCTTTGCTCGGGTTATGTTGAACCTCTAAATCGTTCGTCGAGTTAACGCTTTTATGTAATAATACTTAGCATAGACGAAACTAATTAACTTTCTTTTTTCAGGTGAATCCTTTGCGATCATTTTTGAACAATGTAACGAACTTTAAATTACACTTAACAAGAAATATCTTTGAGGTAAGTTAAAAGGAAAATATGTGGCTTATAAATGTCACGTGTGGTCATGAACATCATCCCAGTGATTAGTTATATTAATAATTGTCAAAACATCATTCATTTGTGAATTATAATTAACTAGCTGCGCCCCGCGGTTTCACCCGCATAACAGCCTAGGCACGGAACATACGCTGCAGCAAATATTCGCGCAGTGCGAACGGCGAAGCGTCTGGCGACTAAAACAATTGTATAGAACATGTACTAATCATGCCACGCGTAGCGGCGACCGGCGAATTTTCCCGAGCGAATCGCAAGAGCGTCTGGCGGCGCGGCGGGCGGCAGAAACAAATGTATGGATCTGTACGGCGCACCACGGTATCGCGCAGTAGACGCGGCTAATAGTGCAGGAACCAAACAAGTTTAGTTGTATTCGCCGCGAAATAATGAACACCGAAACTTTTATTGCAAAAATCCTATCTGCATTAACCGTTTTTTCCAGTTCTGGTTGTATATTCATAATAATATAATTCGGGTATAATTGAAAAAAAAATCTGGATATAGTCTGTATTTGTCGTACTTCTTGTGGAATTTTCTATCTATACCCCGATTCTTATTCAAATCATGTACTCTACAATCTCTTCCAAATATTATGTCTTGAACCAAAAAACTACTACCTACTTTCCAAGCAATATCGAGATAACTTTGATAAAGACATTTCGCTCTCGGTGTATACTGGTCGCAGCGGCATACACTTCTGCCCGTGGCGTGCAGCCGCCTGCAAACTGTGCCACATGGATTTCCGTTCCGCCCGCCGCCATTCGCGTCGCCCGTTCCCGTGGCCAGGCCGTAAGTCTCGATCCCGCGGGAATATCGGGATAAAAAGTATCCTTTCCTAACCCAGGTCATTTTATCCAAATCCGTTCACCCGTTTAGCGTGAAAACATAACAAACAAACACACTTTCGCATTTTTATTATGATATATATTACGATTTGCTTTGGAGAAACTAGATGAGGTTGGTGTTTGTTATCGTATTTTCTGAGAATAAACACCGCAAAAAACTATAAAGTCAAGGTCTTGAACTTCAAACTACTTATTTTAAGGTCAGATTATTAGAGAACCATGCCCTGTACTTGTATAAAATGTGCTGACGCATCAAAGTCGAACGATCACATTAATTAAAAGCATAGTCTCAGCTGTTTTTTGAAAACAATGTTGAACAAACACATTGGCTATTATAAAGTGTTATTACTTATTAAATTACTTTAAAAATGCTATTAGTTCAAAATGATGTGTATAAAAAAAAAATTGAACAACATCCCGGTGAGACCTCTTGACCTAAGATGGGAAACCCCATCGTTCAAGGCTAGGAAGCTATTTCGGCAATACCGTCTGAGTTATTCACTAGGTATATGATACATTCACTGACACACTGCGAGCCCATCACCTAATTAAATCAGCTGAGATTATTAGTCATACAGTATGTAAACTTTGGTTGTTCTTTATTCCATCCAAGATTTCAAGCTGGCTTCAAATTACTCAGTTTCTGAGTTCTGATGACTCCAAAATGCACTACTTTAATGAAACGCCATTGATTTCGGATAAGGTTATGATTTTAAGGTGAATCCGCAGCTGTAGCCCGCGAAATTAAAATTTTCTTACGTTTTTTGCAATTTGCAGGGCAGTGTCAGGTTTTATCTTGATTAAAATATGTTTCGCGACTATAACAGATATGTATTAATGATTCTAATTCTGTAAATACATTTCTGATAGTCGCGAATCATGTTTTGATCGAGATACAACCTGACACTGACCTGCAAATTGCAAAAAACCTAATAAAATTAGAATTTCCCGGAATACAGTTGCGGATCCTTCCAGTCTGGCTTAGTTGTTTGACTCAAGTAAGCCCGCGTAAGCTTATCTCGTATAGCTCGACTGTTGAGTCAACTCAAGATGTGTAGAGAGTGATGGATAAAGACAAAATGTGTTCCGATGTTCGGTGACAAAAATACTTCTCCCTTATTACCTGACAGTGTTAGCGAGCGTGCCATTGGTGACGGCCTCAAGCTCCGAGGGCAGGTTCAGCCGTGCGGGCACCGTGTTGCGTGACACGAGCACCGGCTCCACACAGCGCTTCGGCAGCGACATGGCTGCTTTACTTACACATGAGGACAAGAAAAAGGGGTCACAAAAACGCTCTTCCTATGTTACCTGACAGTGTTAGCGAGCGTGCCATTGGTGACAGCCTCAAGCTCCGAGGGCACGTTCAGCCGCTCGGGCACCGTGCCGCGTGACACGTGCACCGGCTCTACACAGCGCTTCGGCAGCGGCATGGCTGCGCAGCGGCACGGCTACGTTATGTACATCACTGGAATTAAAAAGATACTGGGTTAACAATGTTCGACTTACAATATCTGTAAATCAATCAACTCAGCCTGGCGTAGGGATGAAAGATGTGCCAAAAAGTATCGATATATATTGTATCGATATTAAAAAAAAAAAATTGATATCGATTTAAAAAGATCAAAAAAAAAACATCGACGTATCGGAGAAATTTTCTAAAAAGTATTTGTAGTTTATGAAATTATATTGATTGTTTTTTATTCATATAAATACCAAACCAGGGACATCATTTCTGATGTAAAATCTTAAAAATAAGTTTACTTTTTACGGTTCTGAATTCCAGCGGTTTTAATCGGGACAACGGGTGTTGCTATTGGAAATATATCGTATTTGATACATTTTCGATACTTGATATATTTTTATATCGATATAACGATATATCGAAATAATAGATATCGCCAATAATATCGAGATATCGAACAAAAAATGCCGTTGTATCGATATTTAAATAGATCGATATTTTTTCCAAGCCTAGCCTGGCACAGTCCACTGTTGGAGTCTTAGAGACGGCAGCGGCGGGGTAAATACGTAATACACTATCAGTAGCAATGGGTTTCATGTTAAGAGTTCAACAACATTCATTGCATTATAATACGTTGTTGAGCCGACAAATTTTTCAAACATATTATGAAGCAATGGATTAGCAATATCTTTCAAAATCATTCAAATTGTCATTGATAGTGTGTTACGCAATTAGCGTGTTGTTCTAATATAATTCGAAGCGCCAAAAGTGCGTAGAGCGCCGTCATTCATTGGTGTCTTAGTGCGAGTAAATGGTGACAGGCTTAGTTTGTATGGAAAATGTTGACAATGCTCTATAACAACGGTCGCCGAGGCGTCTTCGTGCTCTGTGTAGAGCCCAGGCGCCAAAACACATGATTAATTACAGTCGGAGTCCAGATTACCCCAACCGCCGGTTTCTACTAGATGGATCGACGACATGAAAAGGTTTTTCTGGTTGTCGATCCACGCACAGAAAAGCCTCAGGTGCTCGTGGAAATACATTTTCAGAAATAACACTTTTTAAAACTCCATAGGCTCCTGCAGACGACTGGCGCAATATCGCGGTAGCGACAGGCAGCGCGACACTTTCCATGAAGTTTTCATAGAAACTGGGCTATTAATGTCGCGTCGCGCCTGTCTGCGGGAGCCTAAAAAGTTTTTTTAATTTTAAATCGTTAAATTGAAATGAATAACTGCTGTGACTTTGAACTTTCTCATTGCCTTTTGTAGGAGTGGTTTGGAGTTTTATCTTTATCAGGAGTATGTACCCACATACCATGTTTGATAATTGATAAAAAGATATTGGAACTTATCATTAATGACCTTTTTCACGGAATAGGTAGTTTTTTTTTTAATTTTTATTATTTTCATGATTGCATTTCTTTGAAATTATAAATCTTTTTAATACATAACGATGGTTGGCAGGCTGCCATAGACAAACAACTAGTTCCATACTTAACAGTATAAACAGTCGTTTTCCTGAACAAGAATTGCTGATATAGGTAGTTCGTTAATGAACTCTTAATTGGCCAACCAGTTCGCATTACTCGTATTTTAATTACAATAAAATTACCGAATAGAAATCTGAGGAAACGAGTAAAATTGTAACGAAGTGATTAAAAATAACCTTGAGATCGTAGGGCAAAATAGCTGAGCATAAAATACGATATTCAACTATACAGTACTTGTAGTTTCTCTAAGCAATAACCGACACTTCGAACCAATGCTAGCTATATCGCAAATTACTCGTTTCCTCATTTATTTCTTGCGATTCCCGTTACAAGACGACAGAACGTGATCTCTAATTCCTACCGCGCTTCAAGAATACGGATAATAAACTTGTCACAAAAACGCATACCTCAAGAATAAATTAAAAATCAAGAGCGTGTCGGACCACGCACAATGAAGGGTTCCGTAGTTGGGATGAATTTATCCCAAAACCAAAGTTAACATTGTAGTTGAAAAACATGTTCTCCCATCATCGATATACGCCACAGTAAATTTTCCAACTGCAAATATACGTTTGTAATCACAAAAAAAAAAAAAATTATGTGATAAAACTACAAATTATCGTTTTTCGGACTTTTTCCATTACTTGTGCTGTTAAGATCTTGCTTCTTGTCAAATTTCATGATTCTAAGTCAACGGAAAGTACCATAAAGGTTTCGATTTATTTGAGAGTGTCAAAATATGTCGCATAAATCGCCGTATTTTTGTATTGCGTTGACTTAGAAGCCTGATTATTTAGACCTTACGGGACCATAGACTTTCGTATTTGATATTAATTACAATTTGATAACTCTATGCGTTCCTGAGAAAAAGCGTCTAGACAGACTGACAGACAGACAGACTGACAGACAGACAGACGGACATCGAAATGATCCTATAAGGGTTTCGTTTTTTTCTTTTGAGGAACCCTAAAAATTAA
The DNA here is from genome assembly GCA_963921375.1 of Tiliacea citrago. Lineage (NCBI taxonomy): Eukaryota > Metazoa > Arthropoda > Insecta > Lepidoptera > Noctuidae > Tiliacea > Tiliacea citrago. Next base: position 11,468,528 of record OY992782.1, on the reverse strand, counting down.
CACCTATTATTAATGCAGTAAAAAATCTGTAGCATGGCATACTATGGTCGCACGTGAGGCGATGCTGATGATGTTACAGTAGTGTGCGCATTCCGGCTTTTCGCCACTTTCCGTCATTTGTTCCTAGTAATTAGTCGTTATTAAGTTATCCGCTCGGTTATGCGGCGTGACGGCTGCGCGTGCGGCTATCGTGGAAGTGGGAATTAGGTTTTAGTTCCGTTAATAGTTTCACCAAGAACTTGTACAGTCGCCAGCACATCATCATCGTTTTCATAATTTCAGCCGAAAGATGTCCACTGGAGGGGGGGGGGGGGGTTGCCAGCACATCAGGTTATACCAAACTGTCAAATTACTCCAAATGATTTTAAACCTTAAAATGTTGATGGTTAAGTTCAAAATCGAATGAGGAAATTTGACGTGCTGGCGACTGTACTTTATTAGTTGTTTTTTTAAGTCGAATCCTAGTACTTCATAACATAACAACATCACGCCGAAGAGTTAGGCAGAGGCGTACCTACCTATAGTACACCCACATTTAGCCAGTTATGTTTTAAGTCCCATGTAATAATAAAGGGCGAGCCTATTGCCATCAACCGGCCACAAAATCCAGATTTCGGGCTTGAAAACCCAATAACTCCTTGCCCGACTCGGGAATTGAACCCAAAACCTCATGCTCATGCCTCATGCAGTAGCTGTGGCGACCACTAGGACAATGATGCAGACCATTATAGAGGCAGGGCAGAGATCATAGTACAAGTACGCATATTTTCCTTCAACTTGTTCTTTCGTGTCTGTGTTTTTATTTCTTTGCGTTATGTTTATCGCAAATAAACGTATTTTCTTCTTCTTCTTCTAAGTACTACATAACAGGCTTGATAAAGAAGTGTGGTGTAGCGCGCTAGATATTGTATTAGCTAGGTGGATAACATCCAGTCCAACTCTCTTGGGATGGGACACTGAATTCATCCGAATCTGTTCTCATCAAGATTTTCAATTAGGACAAACATTCCTCGAACATTGCGGGAAAAAAGATCGTTTCTAAACCAGTTTTCATCTCAGAATCTACAATTCTACAGAAATCTACCTCTTGAAAATAAAAACCGGCCAAGTGCGTGTCGGACCACGCACAATGAAGGGTTCCGTAGTTGGGATGAATTTATCCCAAAAACAATCTTAACATTGCAGTTGAAAATCAAGTTCTCCCATGCATCGATATGCGTCACGGTCAATTCTCCAACTGCAAATGTAAATTGGTAGACTATTACTAGTTAACTTGTGAAACCTACTTAGCTGTAATAGTTTTCTTTTTAACTTCGTTATAATTATAATACTACTGCCATTAATTTTTCACATTTCCAAAAACAACCATTTAGCTGGCAGGGGAGGACACTTGACTCTAAAAAAAAAATAGCACTTTAAAGCTTAATATTACGCAAACGGATCCCTGAATAGATAGAACTATGGTTTTTACAGACCAGCAATATTTTTGAACGGTCCATCCAACGATAGCACACCATAAAATAGACGAGAAAAAAAAAATCCCCACTTTACGTTCAAGGGAGGTACCTACCCTACAAACAATCATTAAGATTTTATAAGATTTTATTTAACCACTTGCTCGGCGTAATTAATATGTAGGTATACCCATGCCAAATTACATCTCTCTAGTACTAAGAGCCTCTGAGCTAACCCGCGGACAGACAAACAAACGGACGGAAATGTCGAAACTACGAGTATAAAGGTTCCTTGTTGACTACGGAACCCTAAAAAGGTGTTATACCAAGCCTAATTACAAGTAACGCGCTAATATAACCTTTGAACTACCACGATAATGTTCGTGACAGTAAATTACGATAAGTCGTCTTGGTTCTTCAAATAATAGTTCATCTTTCGTAAAGTTAACACAATGACGACGGCCGATTGTAGATGATCAGAGACCAAGATGAACACAATCGCATTGTACGAGTCACATGACTGATACGCTTATTTAATATCAGGTGATTAATCTATGAAATATGTGTCTATTTTAATTTATATGCTTAAATGCTGTACTAGAATTCTTTCAAACTCTAATTGGCCTTCCCCAAAGAGTAAATCAACCAATCTAGTGAACCATAAATATTACTACGCATATAGATTATTTATTTGCAATATCATGTCATATTTATGTCACAGGTATTTAAACAAGGCTGTCCATCCAACTGGCAAATCCCTTAATCGGCTTTTACGTCACCGACGAAGGGACCACGGATCCGAAAATAGGTATATTAGTCGTATGTGCCTTTTATTCGTACTGTATTTGGGATAGCATGACAAAATGCTATAGAGGGCCAAATTGATGTTGTCACATGTGAATAGCAGAGGTCAACCACCTTATAATGCTTCCTGGGCGCGAATTGGTTCAATATTAAAAACATACTATACAATTGTAACGTTTTGGACCATTTTACCATGTAAAAAAATGTACTGTTAACAATTTACTACATTACGAGTAATTCAGTAGGGCAACCGCGTTATTTGTATGAAATCTTGCCCTATGGTAAAAATCTTTGTCCAGCACTAGACATGTCAGTTTCGAGTTACATAAGATTATATTATTATAATAAATTTGCGTCGGCGTCACTAAATGTCACGCTTCATTAAATAAGTACGTGCTTAGTGAACTTTACATTCCTATCTCGATTCAAGTACGACCTTCGCATTTGATAAAATACTAGAAGAAAATGTGGAAACTGAATAAATGAATGATTCCAGTTTTGTATTCCACATGTACCCTTCCCTACAGTCCTCCCCTTTTACTTTGAGGTAAAAGGGGCTAGAGGAGCGATAGGAAGAATCCTGTCAATGCAATTAAAGTTGGTTCAGTCCGATATTCTCGCACCGTAATGGAATGCTTTTAAAGGTTCTCTACGGAAGGTTCTTGCTATATCTAGACTTTCGTACACTAACACTACTGTCAGGGTTCTTTTAAAGTGGCTTTTACTTGACATGTGTCTTTTCGTTACGGTTGCTTGGACAAAATTCATCATTTCTGCATCTTCCCGCAATGCGCTAACTACTGCTGAGATCTACTAGCCACCTCAAAACCCACGTTTTCGTAGCTGACCTTACATGTATCCTATAGACTAAAAGTAGGTAACGCATTCTAAACCTAATTAGGTACAGCACCGATTATGTCGCCGTAACAAAAGGTTTGCATCAAGAATACTGGCATTAAATGAATGGCGTCGTTTTGAAATGTCAGTGGCGTGAGGCGTGCCGAATCAAAACAAAATAGAACCGAACGGTATGTGGCAATTGGCAATGCAGATTTAAATCATAATGCTAACTGTCAGTGCTTTAACTGTAACAGCATAATAATATCTTGAGTTGTACAGTGCAAAGATTTTCTGCATCCAGTAAATGGAAGAGGAAAATGGTAATGCGAAGACTTTGTTGAAGAAGATCTTACCGATAAATTGTTTTGGGAAAGGAATGGGCCAAACTGTGGATGTTATGTATAAAAGCCAAGCAGTGAAAAAGACTGACAATGCCTTCTAACTTTATAACAGTACTTATAAATTCATAATTATCTGCATTATGTGGATCTTCACAAGCTCAATTTATAAACATATACAAATTAAACTTCGATCGCAGTTTATCTGAAAAGTTCAACAACACCGCTTTGTTTACGTTGTTGGATTAAAGTTCAGTAAAAATCGACTGTAATTAGCATGTGTTCAATGCTCGTGTAATACTAGCTTCCCACGTTTACTATCATACAATGGTCGTAATTAGTCACATTAGCAATTAGATCACAATGCTCGCTACGATTACATATTTTCATACGATTTATGCCGTTATTTCAGCTGAATGAATCACAGGAAAACCGGGGGAGATAACACTTTTTGGGATACCTATCTACATTCAACTTTGGTCTATATCGGGTGTAAAAAGACCCTTTCCGAAGCCGAAAGCTACATATTCTTCCCATTATTTTGATCGTTTTTTTCCACTAGACCATACCTGGGAATCCACTGGTTCTGGCGATATTGAAGGCCAAACTAGCATTTTTTTTTTACTTTTTTATCGAAAACGAATTCCGAGAGTTATTATAAAACTTTTTTCCAAGCAAACATTACCTGAATTTTTTTTAAATTGATTTCGTTCATAGCCTTCGATTCGACAAGTACCTTCGCGTACCGCGTAGAACGAAGGGGTGCGCGGGGCTTTGTGAATTTGTGATGTGACTTTTTACACCCTGTATTTCAACGAACTTACGAACTTTGTGTATCGTTGATAGAATAAAATGTTTATGATAATTACTTTTCGATTCAGTCAGCATTTAATTTTTTTTATGACTTATCGAAACCTTATGGCCTCAAGATGTGAGTTATATTCGGACGTGACCGATATTATTTTGACGTTCGGCCTAACCAGTGAAGGAAAACAAATTATGTTTGTATAATATTGGCGAGCTGTACTAGAAATAATCGATTGAACAATCGGCATGAAAGTCTTTCGATTAACCATGAAGTTAATAGAACGAACTAACGCAATGTCAGCTAAATTGTTTCTCCCCACCGAGTGTGTCTCCACGTTGTCGTCGTGGTGGGGCTTGCGTGTCTCAATGATCTTGGGGGCTTTGCCGGTAGAGTCACTCATGCCGGAAGGCCTCAAGTGAGAGACCTGACTAAGAGAGACATGGGGCGGAGTCAATAACATCTGACTTCCGCGAGGGGCGCGCCGTCTGAGGACTTCAACAGTTGTTGGTGTTCTTGGATGGCGCGCGTTTCTCTCCTCATCGTTTGGAGAGTGGGAAGAGTGGTTCACCTCTAGTACGTGTCTGCTCATCAGACATGACTGAGGTGAAGGAGTGGTCTGGGGACCCCACCCCATAAAAAAAGGCAAAGCTGTGTTCAGCAAAATATGGAAGCGAGTCATAAAAACACACTACCCCAGGAGGGTACCTGCTGCTCCGCAGTAGGAGAATCCCTCACCGAGCAGAGCTCGGTCAGTCCCTCGTATTCTGGGGGGGACAATGAACGCCCAAAATCCAACTCGGATTTTTACCCGTCCTTCGGGGACGCATTGAGCCAGGGTGGCTCACCCTCCGGTGCTGAGGAGTCGCTGGGTTCTATTCCCAGTACATCCACGGTACCGAAACAAAAAGCACAGAGAGTGCCAAAGGCCCGAGCACAATTTGTGCGCCCGGTTGCCGTAGAGGAAGGGAGTGATGCGGGGTCGGAGTCCGACGCTGCATCTGGCGCGAAGGGCTCTTTTAAGAGCCCGGAGCTCGTGGAGGTGGGGGCTGCAAAGTTCATGAAGAAGAAGCGCTCCAAGCCAGGGGACGGCCAGGGGTCGTCCTCTGATGGTGGCCTGAACTCGGGCCGGAGGAAAATTGGCCGGCGGGGCGGGGTCCAAGGACGGGGTGGGGGCAGAGGGCTCACCACCCAGGAGCCCAGCCGAGCTAGCCCAGCCGAGCCGGCCCAGGGAGCCGAGAGGCTCCCAATGGAGGGGCCCTCTGACACCTCAGGTGGTGAGCTGGACGCCGCTGCCGGCTCCAAGGCGGAGCGAGTCGCCAGCAGCTTTGAGCAGGTCGTGGTAGCTGCGATCAAGGGTGTGGCCTTGAAGAGGATACAAGCCTCCAAGGACAAGGTCGTACCCGCTGCCACGGCCTCCATTATGGCGGCAGCGAGGGCCCTTCAGGCCGGCCTAACGTCGGACGAAATGTCCGAGATGCGGGCGGAGGTCGGCCGCCTGACGGCCGCTATGGAGCTTCTCCGAAAGGAGAACGAGGTACTCCGAGCGGACCTGGCCCGGCTCCGAGGAGCTGGCCCTCAGCAGGAGGTACGACAGGGGGTGGAGCAGCAAGGGCAGGGTCTTCCCGTGCCTGCGGAAGACCGGGTTCTGACCCTGGTGCGGCAGGAGCTGGCTGCCTTCCATAATCGGTTTTCCGTTCTGGAGGGCATTGTCCTGCGCCCTCCACTAGCGGCGAGCAAGCCAGCCACCTTTGCCGCCGCCGTGGCTGCCACGGCCCGGCCCACGGCTAAGCCCGCGGCAAATCCCGCGGCCAAACCCGCGGCGGCGAAATTGGTGCCACCCCCACCCAAGGCCAAGAAGGGCGGGACAGCTGCGCAGGCGGCTGTGCAAAGGGCGAGGCCCCCAGCCCTGGCGGCGGGAAGGCTGCCCTCACCCCCACCCCCGCCTTCCAATTCTTCTCCGGCGGATACCGAATGGCAGGTAGCTGGAGAGAACAGGAGGGCGGGTAAGGCCAAAAGGGCGGCCAATAGAAAGGAGAGGCGGCAACGGCGCAAGAAGCGAAGCGCCGCGGCTAGGCTCCGCGCCCCGAAGTCCGCAGCTGTAGTAATTACACTACAGCCGGAAGCGGAGAAGAAGGGCGTGACCTACCGTGAGGTGCTCGCTAAGGCGTGGGCGGCAGTGAACCTGGAGGAGATCGGCGTCGCCGATGGCTTCCGAATGAAGGTCACTGCGACGGGGGCCCGGATGCTGGAGATCCCCGGGGCGGCCAGTGGCCCTACCGCTGACGCCCTTGCCGAAAGGCTCAGGGCGTCCTTAAATGCGGAAGAGGCCCGGGTGTCCAGGCCTACTAAGTGCGCTGACATGCGCATTTTGGGCCTGGACGACTGCGTGACGGCGGAAGAAGTTGTGGCCGCCGTGGCTAGGACTGGAGGGTGCTCTGCCGAGCAGGTGAGGGCGGGCACCATCCGTCCTGATAACACGGGGATGCAAACCGTTACGGTGAGCTGCCCCGTGTCGGCGGCCCAAAAGATAGCCGGGGAGGGCCGAAGGCTCCGGGTGGGCTGGGTATCCGCGCAGGTTAAACTGCTGGAACCCAGACCTCTGAGGTGCTTCCGCTGCCGGGTGGGTAACCACGTGGGAGCATGTTGCACCTCGGAGGTGGACCGCAGCGATCACTGTTTCCGCTGTGGTCAGCCCGGTCACAAGGCTGGCTCTTGTAATGCCACGCCGCACTGTTTTGCATGTGCGGCGGCTGGCAAGCCGGCCGATCACCGGGCTGGGGGCAAGGCCTGCGCTCCCCCCCCCAAACCCAGGGGCAGAGGCAAGCCCTCCGCCACCGCCGTCACCGCCGCAGCCGCCACTATTGCCGCCGCCGTTGCCGCCACCACCGTCGTCGCTGCCGCCGCTAACACCGCGGCAGGGCCTTCACAGGGGGCCCAGGAGGGGGCTGAAATGGAGTGCCAATAAATGCTGCACTGCGCCGCCGCTCAGGATCTCTTGCTCCAGAGCATGGCGCAGTGGTCGATTAACATCGCCATGGTCGCTGAGCCGTACTTTGTCCCGCCCAGGGACGACTGGGTGGAGGACCTGAGCGGCTCAGTGACCATTATTTCGTCGGCCGCCGCCGGTACCCCGTCCCTTGAGGCCGTCAAGAGGGGAGGGGGTTGCGTGGCAGCACGGTTCGGGGAGATTGTCGTGGTGGGAGTATACTTCTCCCCGAACCGAACTCTCGCCGAGTTCCACAACTCCCTTGGGGAGTTAAGAATCGTCGTCGTCGGGTACCATCCCCTCCCAGTGATCGTCCTCGGTGACTTCAATGCCAAGAACGTGGCTTGGGGTTCCCGGTATACGGACACACGGGGCAGGATGGTGGAGGACTGGGCTCTGGAGACAGGCCTGGTCGTCCTAAACCGGGGTTCTGTCCCCACGTGTGTGCGGATGCGGGGTGAATCAGTGGTGGACATCTCGTTCGCCAGCCCCGCTCTGTCACCGCGTGTCATCGACTGGCGCGTCATGGAGGGGGTGGAGACCTATTCCGATCACCGGTACATCCGGTTTGACGTCTCCGCCCAGACCTCGGGCGCGCCGGTCCGACAGACCCCGAGTGGTCCGCGGTGGGCGCTGAAGCAGCTGGACCGGGAGCTCCTCCTGGAAGCCACGATCGTGCAGGCCTGGGTGTCATCACCGGACAGGCCTGCCGACATCAATGACGAGGCGGAGTGGTTCCGGGAGGCCATGTCCGAAATATGTGACGTGGCAATGCCCCGGGTCCAGCCCGGACGTGCCCGGCGCCAGGTGTACTGGTGGTCGCGTGAGCTGACCGCTTTACGCGAGGCGTGCGTTGCTGCGCGCCACCGGTACTCCAGGCACCGCAGGCTCCGTGTCCGCCCTCCGGATACGGAAGCCATTCAGGCGGAGCTATACGAGGGGTACAGAGCAGCGAAGACTGCCCTCCGAGCAGAGATTAAGCGGGCCAGAGGACTGGCCCGCGAGGAGACGCTGGAGACTCTCAACAGAGACCCGTGGGGACGCCCCTACAAATGGGTGCGAGATAAACTCCGCCCATGGGCTCCCCCGCTGACGCAGAGTCTCCGGCCCCAGCTCGTGGAGGACGTGGTGAGCGCTCTGTTCCCTTCGCGAGGGGAACATACTCCCCCGCCCATGGCTCCGCCTCCTGCGGTGTCAGATGCGGACCAGACCGACGACGACGATGCTCCAGAGGTGACCGAGGTAGATCTGAGAGTGGCGGTACGTAGGCTGAATGCCAAGAATACCGCCCCAGGACCCGATGGCTTGCCTGGAAAAGCCTGGGTTCTGGCTTTAGAGGCTCTCGGGCCTCGACTAAGGGGGCTCCTAAGCGCATGCTTGGAGAGGGGCCAGTTTCCACTTCGTTGGAAGACGGGGAAACTGGTCCTCATAAAGAAACCAGGGCGCCCGGCGGACTCTCCGTCCGCTTACCGGCCCATCGTGCTGCTCGACGAGGTGGGCAAGCTCTTTGAAAGAGTAATTGCAGACCGCCTTGTCGGGCGGCTGGTGCGGGTGGGGCCGGATTTGGCGGAGAGCCAGTTTGGTTTCCGTAAGGGGCGCTCTACGGTGGATGCCATCATGCGCGTTCGAGCCCTCACGACGGGGGATGCTGTTGCCCGGGGTGGGGTCGTCTTGGCGGTGTCTCTTGACATCGCCAATGCCTTCAATACCTTGCCCTGGAGTTGCATTAGGGAGGCACTTCGGTATCACCGGATGCCGACCTACCTCTGTCGTGTGGTCGAGGCCTATTTGACGGACAGGGCCGTCATCTACCCCGGTCACCACGGAGAGTGGAACCGGCGAGAGATGTCGTGCGGTGTCCCACAGGGATCGGTCCTGGGGCCGCATCTGTGGGACATCGGGTACGACTGGGTGCTGCGCGCCGACCTCCCTAGTGGCGTCAGCGTAGTCTGCTACGCTGACGACACGCTAGTCCTGGCACAAGGGAGTTCGCATCAGGCGGCGGCCGAACTGGCGGCACGTGGGGTTGCGACAATCGTCGATAGGATCCGGCAATTGGGACTCGAGGTGGCATTGCACAAGTCCGAGGCCATGTGTTTTTATGGTCCTCGGAACGCGCCACTGTCGGGTTCCCAGATAACGGCGGGAGGGGTTCACATCGGCGTCGAGTCGACGATGAAGTACCTGGGACTCGTCCTCGATAGCCGGTGGAACTTCGTGGAGCAATTTCGACGTTTGGCTCCCAGACTGGAGCGGGCCGGGGCTGCTTTGAAGCGGCTCCTGCCCAATCTAGGGGGTCCAAACGCCTCCTGCCGGAGGCTCTACGCGGGGATCATGCGGTCCATGGCCCTTTACGGGGCACCGGTGTGGGCGCGTTCTCTGAGGCTGCGGCCAGCGCAGCGGTTGAACGCGTCCCAAAGGGTCATGGCCATCAGGATGGTACGGGGATACCGCACGGTCTCCCGTGAGGCGGCGAGCCTCCTTGCCGGATTGCCGCCATGGGATCTGGAGGCGAAAGTCCTCGCGCACATTTGGGTGTGGCGCGAAGAGGCGAAACTCCGGGGCATAACTCCGCTGCCGCAAGAAATTGCGGCACAGCGGACGGAGCTCCGGAGGGATCTCATGGCGACATGGAGAGTGCGATTGTCGCAACCCAGCGCTGGGCACGCCACAATTGTGGCGATAAGTCCCCTCTTTGAGGAGTGGCTGGAGAGGCGCCACGGCGTCCTCACCTTCCGCCTGACGCAGGTCCTCACCGGACATGGATGTTTCGGGAGGTTCCTGTTTAGGATTAAGCGGGAGGAAACGCCCGGGTGTCACCACTGTGTGGATCGCCCGGAGGACACGGTGGAGCATACGGTGGAGGTCTGCCCAGCTTGGGCGGAGCACCGCCGTGTCCTCACGGAGGCGATCGGCGGCGGCGATCTCTCGCATCCGGGCCTGGTTCAGGCCATGGTTCGGAGCGAGAGTGCATGGGAGGCCGTCACCTCCTTCTGCGAAGCAGTTATGCTAGCGAAGGAGGAGGCGGAACGCGTGAGGGTGAGACAAGGTTCACGCCCTCATGCCCCTAGTCGCCGCAGGAGACGCCCCGGGCGTCGGGAGTCGCAAGCCGATTTCCGGCCACCGTAGGCGCGGGCCTGCGGACGGTGAGCGATGGGTAGCTCGCCGTCCGATAAGGACCAGGCCCGGGTCGACGGCGCGTTGTGTTCCACGCGCGCCTCAAAGAGATGTCAGCACAAACTGACGGGGTCCGTTAGGACCAATGCCTGCCGGGGTTGCGAGTTTGTCCGAAAGGGATATCGTGGCCCTGGCACACAGGCAACGGAAGGAACACGGGTGGGTTTTAGTCAGTAAAAGTCTGACACGCCCTCCCGCTCCGCCCAGAGCGGGAGAAGTTATTTGATGATTTCCCACCCAAAAAAAAAAAAAAAAAAAAAAAAAAAAAAAAAAAAAAAAAAAAAAAAAGCTAAATTGTTTCTGCAGATACAAGATAAATTCTGAAATTACTACAGACTGAATATCAATTTGGTGAATTTAACGAGTTATAAGAGTTGAATTATGATATTTTAGCTGTTAACAAAATATCACGACTGTATTTCCCCGAAGGGTTAGGCAGAGGTGTACCTATTGTAGTCTGTAGTATTTTAGCTGTTTCTCATTTAGAAATCATAATATTTGATTCAATAAGAATTTTAGACAACTATTGCATACTTCATCTAGCCAGAGATGATTCCATAAAAGCATAATTGTGAGGAATAAGTAAAAAAAACAACTAACTTAAAAAAAAAAACAATACACAGTGAAAAATTACTTTAATATCAGGAGTCGGACTCTTTGGTACTTGTAGTTTTTTGCCACCGACTCCCGAAATTAAAGGTATTTTTAACCGAATTCCAAAAAGGAGGAGGTTATTATGTTCGTCTGTTTTATATTTCTTTTAACATACATTATGTTCACCGATTTCTCGGTATATATTGTGGACGAATTATGATTTTATTTTTGTTTGAAAGGGTATGCTTTCGAGGTGGTCCCAATGTAACCAAGTCAGAAACTGTAGAGGATCGATCGAATTTGAATGAAATTCTCAAATTTTATATTATTTTTGAAGTCGGTTAAAAAGCAAGCAATAATTACGTGATCACATATGATAAGCGTGTCTCGATAAATCACGAAGTTCTATGATATGAATCTATTTAACAATGCTCGCAAGTAGATTATCTATGCATACATCTAAGCTCCTAAATATCAGCATGCAGGAGTTGCATTCACAACTTGCGTTTTCCTATCAAGCTAGGATTGACATCATCGCCTTGTGAAGATCTTACGTCATTAACACAGCACCACGCAATTCTAGACCATATATGCAAACAGAATTACGGTGCTAATTGTTAGACACGTAATCTGATAGTTAAGTATTAAACTGACTTGGCAGTTGATGCTGTTATCAAGCATGTTCTAAATTGGTTAGCAAATATGTTTCGCCCAAAGTGGTGGTAGGTCATGTTAGTGACCTTTATTTAGTTGAGTGTTTATTGTGAGTGTGTATTTTGTTTTGGCAATTTAATGCCAGAAAGATGTATAGGATGTCTCATGGGTACACATGCAAAGCTACTTGTAGAACATTTGTTTTAACAGTTTTATTTGAACTTGATCTTTCAACGGTGGATTTTAATAAAAAAAAAAACACAATTTTTCATAAATAAAAATTAAATTAGTCTAAGATGATTCTTAGACTAATTTAATTTTTTAACTTTTCAAACATCGAAAATGACATAAGACTGTCTCCCAAAAAGTCCGCCTTTCACTAATTCTTTGTGCTTTAGTTAATAATCCGTTATTTAAAAGAAAGCCATTTAAAATAAATTAAAATCCACATTCCCTAATTAGAAACAGCTATTTGCTCACGCACATCGCTTAGTCGAGGAGTTGCATGTAATGTCTACAAAACAAATAGTCTTGAGAAGCAGTTCTACCGGTCCCCTGACTACTTACTACGCATAATTGCCTGCCTTTGAATGAACCCTAGCATCCTACTAATCTTTTTCTTATTACCATTCGTAAATCTTTGGTGTTTAGTTTATTTTAATATTAGTAAGCAAGAAACTTTGTAGAGTTAGAACAGTACAAATTATGAAGTTTTTCTGTTTTTGTCACAGGCACCTTAAATGATGAAGAAGCATGAAATATTGCACAAGAGTTCTTTATACAGCGAAAGTACTAAGGAAGGATTTTTGAAAATTAATCGCCTAAGGGATTAAAAAGGTGATGAAAGTTTATAAGGAAAATTTTGCCTTTTTTTGCCGATGGGAAACCTCTTCAGGCGGTTGCACGACTTGTAAGAATATAATATGCTATGCTGTTAAAGTAGACTTTACAAGTTGCTCTAATAAGGCACAGATTGGCCTTTCTTTTATCTCCTTTTACAGCCCGATTCAAACTTTATGGCGGCTCGGAACATGAGGCGAGTCGCTGCGAGGTTACTTATTCATGAATCAGCAGGGGAGGGGTGCGTTACTGAGCAGCGACTAGCGTACTTTAGAGCCACCATCAAGTTTGAATCGAGCTGTACTAGATACTATATTCATAATTATTTGAAGATCCAATCCTGGTGTGTTCTTCTATTATGTACTCGCTAGGATGATGAATTGATGACGGTATTTTATAATATGTAAACGTGGCTTATCATGTGTTAACTCTAGTATTACTTCATTTAAGAGGAATTTACCTTTAATGATACTTGGAATGTGCATAACCACACCTAAATTAATATATTGCTGCCACTCCAAGACCAATTATGAATTATTATGATATTCAAATATATACGCCGCCAGAAGAAAAAAAAAGTGATGTAGAACAATTTATCAGTTTAAAAAAAACCGGCCAAGTACGTAAGTAAGTTTGTGCGTGGTCCGACACCCACGCACAAAGAAGTGTTCCGTATTTGGGATGAATATATCCGCAAAACAAACATAAAACTGTAGTTGAAAAACATGTCCCATACATCGATATACGCCACGGTCAATTTTCCAACTGCAAATGTAAGTTTGTAATCGCAAAAAAGTATTTTTTATGTGATAAAACTACAAATTAATGATTTTCGGACTTTTTCTTTTACTTGTGCTGTAATACCTTGCTACTTGCCAAATTTCATGATTCTAGGTCAACGGGAAGTACAAGACATATTTTGATACTCGCAAATAAGTCAAAACCTATAGGGTGATTTATTTGCGAGTATCAAAATATTTCGCATAAATCGCCGTATTGTTTATTACGTTGACATAGAAGCTTGATTTTTTTTGAGCACTAAGGGACCGTTGACCTACGTATTTGATATCAATTTCAACTTGATACCTCCACGCGTTCCTGAGAAAAAGGGTCTTGACAGACTGACATACAGACGGACAACGAAGTGATCCTATAAGGGTTCCGTTTTTTTCTTTTGAGGTACGGAACCCTAAACCACAAACAAATATATTACTAACTACTTCACATTTGGTCTAAACGTTACAATTAAATTAGATTATAATAACCTTATAAATATAATATTAATGAATGACAACAAAGATTGTTATTCGATCAACAACAAATTAATTCGAGTAGTCCACATCAGTTATTTTCTGTGCATGACGCGTATGTCCTGCGCATGATTAGATTATCCTGCGTTTTGCGAAACTACACATTACGTCGGTTCGTGGATTTGTATTTTAGGGGCATACTGACAGCAATTTAGCTGCGTTGCAAGGCCATAGGACAAGGAATTGGACCGTTACACTCAAAGATTCCAAGTTTGCAAATTCCCAAATAAAGTAGCTAATCACATATTGAGCAGCTTACCAGTAGCACAATTTGTTTCGATAATGTTGACTTTTCTAAATCCAGATATTCGCAGAAGACATCACGTGATGCTTCAAGATCGTTAAAGTGACTGAGCATGAAATAAATTATAAACGCACTCAGCAGGAATAAATGATACCAGTATTTAGGATGACTCTTTTAGATTTTAACAGCATAACATAATGGCGCAGTGGCCATGTGCTACATTGAAGATTCATTGCGAGGACCAAGACAAAAGTAAAAGTGAGCGGTTTAACTTTAATTAGCACAACGAAAAATGGTACCAATTAATTTTCGCATTGTTCCCAGTCTTGACGTTCATTAGTCTGTCTAGTCATCCATGGCAGATGAGTACGGAACTTGAAATACTAGACAGTTTACAAAAACATCTGAGGACAATATACAATACAAAGTGTCTAAATAGCACATAGTCAACAGGTTACATCATCAAATACTATTAGGCTAATTGAAAACAGTTGTGCAGATACAATGAAGGAGGGAGTCTATTTACGAAAATAAAATTAACAAGACGGCCGTTGAAATTGGCACTATCAAATATGGAGCGTGACATCTGTAGAATACCAGATTTTTGTTGGTGTAGTTTTAGCAAGCTTAAGAACTTACTGAGAAACACAAGCATACTGTCTTTGACGATAGACTTTCTTGTCTTACTTGAACAGTCTCATTTGGTGATAGTTTCCCACGAAGACAAATTAAATGGTAAAAGAATCGTCTAACAGATGACGCATTTATCTGCACGTTGAAGCTACGACTCAATTGAGCGAAATCTATTTCGATGTAATGTTGGTTAAAAGCAAAAGTTAACCAATCCTGCTGTTCAAAACCGACAATATACTAAATCTTCCTAATAATTTAACAAGTTCTACGACCGACAACCCTTTGCTAACCATACAGCAATAATCCAGACGGCATGGCGACATTACACTCGGTGACTCGGCACGAGTGCGGGATCAAATTGACATATCCGCCTTCCTAATGAATTCATGAACGGGATACCCAACACAGGCGGGAATACTTCACACTCACAGACTCACACGTCTGATTACGGTTACTGGTATTGTAATATGGCTCCTTGGTTAAGAAAAGGTCACCTTCCTTGGGTGTCGGGACCATGAAGGTCAAGATCAAGAGTCAAGACTACTGCATACATGGGACGACATTCTATGCCACACTGCAACTGTTTATTTTGCCTTGTTCGTCTAATGCGAGTAATGCGACCTATCTTATAACACTAAGATCGCAAGAACCATCTCTAAGTTGACAGTATAATTTGCTATCACCTTACCATCAGCCAGGGTTACGAGTCTGTCCGAAAGGGATATCGTGGCCCTGGCACACAGGCATCTGAAGGAATACGGGTGGGTTTTAGTCAGTAAAAGTCTGACATCACACTTGAAAATTTCCCACCAAAAAAAAAAAATGCAGTGATCATGGCTTAACTTCTTTGCAGCGATATATCTGAGAGACTTATTCATAACTGTCTCTATAGACATTGAGTGATTACATTAGTCTATCAATTTCTAAATCATTAATAGGATATATCTCGCCTATAAGAGGTTTTATCAATAAGATGAGGGTAATGAAGTGACAACTTCTATTACAAATTAACATCATGTTTAATTTGATCCTAGTGGAGAAATACATGTAAATAATATAAACTGAGTACAAAATATAGGCAAGTATGATGGCTATTAATGAAGGCCAACATTAAAGCTTTGCAATAATACTGTCGGAAATGCGATTGGAATAATAATGTACAAACTACCGGTACGGGACTCCGCTGTATACCTCGTGAAATACAAAGTTACAGCAGGACTTCTAAAACTATAAGGTCCTTCAGCGTTTGGAAACGATTTTCTTTAACAAAGGCGAAGTAAATCTACACAATCTTGAAATTGATGCTGAAGGTGTTACAAAATCCGACAGTAACTACAAGATTTGTGGTGAGAAACTTCGAGAGCTAAACCACCAATACATGAGTTGAACAAGAAGTTTGTATCGACCAGCCATACAGGCGGAATCGGTATGGTAGATAGATGACTGAACTTCATGTATATTTTGGAAAGCACTTTATTACAGGCGGGTGTTTTGGCCGAAATCAACGAATTTTTGTTTTGGAGACCCTGCCTAATTTGATAAGTCGTTTTCGGTGCAAAATAAAAAAGAGTATCAGATAATCATAAAATAAAGATATCTGCAGCTTTTTCTATTGATCAGTTTTTGCAAACAATACTTTAAAAGTGTCTACGACATTCAGTTCCTGTTTCCTAGTAGTTTTCCTTGTCTCTAAGAATCTTATCAATAATATTATAAAGAAAGCCTTCTCTGCTCAATATGTAAGCTTCCCTCTTAAAGTTACTACAGAGTCCTAAAAGGATATTGCGACAATGGCATGCATGCCTATATTAGAAGGCATTCCTTGTAGGTTGCGGAGGTTAGGGGGCAATCCTTTGTGTAAAACCAGAACTAGACACATTATGCGCCATTTCTGAATAGGAAAATGTATCTCCGATCACGATAACAAAACTACTGAATGAAATACAATGACGAAGAAGTGATCTCTCATCACAAACTGCATAAATTTTTCAAAACTGAAAGATTACGTTAAAAAAAACAAGGCAATTAATTTGAAACTGGGCCGTAAAAAACGATTTGCATTATAAAGCGTGAGTTGCATTCAATGGGCTATTAAACGAGTTGCACGATGCATTTTTTATGATCATAGTAACATACTGTAGTTTTCATGCTCAACGAGTGTTCTTTCCGCAAAAGATTTATACGAAACGATTAGGCAAACTGTCATTAACAATTGTAACGTTTTGTCGGCTCTCTTCCTTTCTTGTTTAACAATGTTTAATTCGCACTAAAACGTTTAATTAGTCAAGTCCATTTAATTTTAATAATCTAGACATTATGATGGCAAACGATCGGAGTGTTTTCATCTTGTATCTCTCCGTAAATATCAACTAAAATTTCATTCAATACTTTGGGAAATTACTTTCTGTCTTAGTTTCGCATAACACATTTGATTTGTTATAGCTCGCCACAGTCGCCACGTGTATTTAATCCGACCAATAATATTGTGACTTCTGACAGTTTCACACATTAACCATTCAATTAATCAAATATGCCTGAGACAGTATGTCAGCCGCTTAAGATTTTGAAATAACTAAGTCGAAAGTGGTCTGTCACAGCAGCGGATTTAGCCACGGACGGTGTGCGCACACGCAATCAAATCTTGAGGTGACGTGCAAATCCATTGACGTTGACTAATTGACAAGATCGAATTACTGACCAGTTTTCTCAGAAACGCATTTGGGTGGGGTACTATGTGAATGTGAAGCGAGAAATAAAGAGCTTGACCAGATTCCATATGTCCAAAGCAACTCTTCTCCCTATTTATGATTCGTGGTAGGAATAGGAACAAGTCCCTCTCCTTTGGTTCATAGATTTTTTTTTTTAGGTGGGAAATTATCAAATAACTTCTCTCGCTCCGGGCGGAGCGGGAGAAGAGTCAGATTTTTACTGACTAAAACCCACCCGTTTCCCTTCAGTTGCCTGTGTGCCAGGGCCACGATATCCCTTTCGGACAAACTAGCAACCCTGGCAAGCATTGCCCATACCGGACCCCGTCAGTTGGTGCTGATATGTCTTTGAGGCGC
Organism: Tiliacea citrago; assembly: GCA_963921375.1. Taxonomy (NCBI): domain Eukaryota; kingdom Metazoa; phylum Arthropoda; class Insecta; order Lepidoptera; family Noctuidae; genus Tiliacea; species Tiliacea citrago. The sequence continues at coordinate 11,450,781 of OY992782.1, read as the reverse complement.
GCGTGAAACACAACGCGCCGTCGACCCGGGCCTGGTCCTTATAGGACAGCGAGCTACCCATCGCTCACCGTCCGCAATCCCGCGCCTACGGTGGCCGGGAATCGGCCTGCGACTCCCGACGCCCGGGGCGTCTACCGCGGCGACTAGGGGCGTGGGACGTGGGTTTTCTCTCGATTGACCAATGACCAAGCCTGTCTAACTGTTGATTATAAATCATCTGAATTAGCCTTTGATTTTATATAGCTTTTCTAAGTTATTAAGCCTTTTATATTCTCCGCATTTTCTACACTTTTGGCGAAACTTACAACCATGCGAGAAAATGACATGGCTCTGAATAATGTCTTTGCGTTTATTTTACAAGTGTTTAATAGAAAAGCTATTAAAACTGTTATTTATTTTCCACTAATAACCGTAATGAATATTAGAACTGCAAAGTGCAAATAGTACAAGTACGAGGGCGGCACTGAAAATCTCGGGAATCAAGGAAGTGACACAACATTACTATTTAAAAATGTATTTATTGCTTTTCGAAGTATTCTCCGCGAAATTTGACACATTTTTCCATACGATGGAACCAATCATTGAAGCAACCATTCCATTCGGAAGTTGGGGTCTCCAAAATGGCCGTTTTGTAGGCGTCCACAGCTTCTTCAGGTGATGAAAATCTCTGTCCACGCAATTTATTCTTTATTTTAGGGAAAGTATAGAAATCATTAGGGCTTAGGTCGGGGCTGTACGGCGGATGGTCTAATAATTCTATGTTTTCTTGCTCTAAAAGCTCTTTTGTTCTGTGCGCGGTGTGAGAACTCGCATTGTCGTGATGGAGGATGACGCGGCGGTTGCAGTTCTCTTTGCGGAGTTCAGAAACGACCTGTGGCAAACAAATGCTAGCATACCATTCTGCATTAACCGTTCTTTGTCCCTCAAGAGGAATAGTCGTGGCCGGTTTTGGAGACAAACGTGGCCACCATTTTTTTTGCAACACTCCGTGAACGAACAATTTTTGTTGGCTTTAACTCATTTTCGAACACCCAAACTCGTGACTGATTTTTTGTTTCGGGTTCGTACGCGTATATCCAGGATTCGTCACCTGATACAATGTTGTATACAGCATTTGAGGATCCTGCGTGGAATCTTTCGAGAGTTCTGACGCACCAAGTAACGCGAGCCGCTTTTTGCTCTTCACAGAGCGAATGCGGTATCCATCGGGAAAACAACTTTTTTACACCTAATTGTTCATGCAAGATTATTTGTATTTGACTCATGCAATGTCTAAAGTTGCCTGAATTTCGCGGTATGTCACATGTCGATCTTCCTCCATCAGCTTACGCACAGCATCAACGTTTTCTTGGGTAACTGCAGTTTTTGGACGACCTTGACGGGGATCATCACTGAGCTTGACACGTCCACGTTGAAATTCAGCAAACCAGCGATAAATTGTGGTTTTGGATGGGGCTTCATCACCAAATGCAGAAATCATCCGGTCAACACACTGTTTTTGTGTTAAACCAGTTCGAAAGTCATAATAAATCATCGCTCTTGAATTTTCTCGAGTCAATTCCATTTTCTCAACGACTAAACAAGTTTGACAAAACCTTGTGACAAGACCGAGAATCTTTTTTTAAATAAATAAATGGTATTCGATTTTTAAAACCAAGGAGCTTTCAATTAAAAAGATTTTCATATGACAGGAACAGTGGAAATATTCCATTCCCGATACTTTTAGTGCAGCCCTCGTAGGTACTATCGCGTTGCAATTCCGTTAAGCCAGTCGCTTCCTCTGTAACTCCACACTTAGCGCCATGGCAGTTAGACAAAGCGTTATGGCTATTGTTGGGTTATAAATAAAGGCGATTGTTGCATGTACAAGAGATGTAGATAACATAACCTACTGTGCTATGGCGTGCGTTGATACCGCTCTGATACGTCACTAACTAGAGCAGCCCGTCTCGTACCATTGCACTTTTTAAGTCCTGTACAGAGGAATTAATTAAAAATAAGTTTTTAATTAATACATATTGTCTCGTCTATATTCATGTATATAATGAACAGAACAGATTTAAAGTTCATTACCAATCTATTATCTATAGCGGCTTGAGAACTTGTGTAGTTAAGTCTTTATCAAAGTACTTACATTAATTTCCGTCAATAACCATTTTCATTGACACTCATTGTCACTCATGTAATTTTTTTGGAGTACCAAAAACACAGGAAATCCCGATTATTTTAATCAGTTTGGCACCAGATTAAAACCAAATACAGGTTTATAAAAAAGACCTGCATACCGCGTTAACCTGGATATGCTGGATTTGTTTGCTAATAATAAATTATACCTTTTCCAGTTCCATATTTAGCTTATACACAGGAAAAAATACACTTATTTAGTCATTGATTCATAATATATAATGTATATTCAGAAGTTTCCTTATTCTCCTTGTCTACACAATGCGAAACAAATCAAAGTCTGCCACGCGAATGACACCTACATATTATTATCCTACTAAGAAATGAAAAAGCAAAAAAAAACTTTGGAGTCTTTGGAACATGTTTTTCATAAACAGCTGTAAGGGAAATGGGAACTTAGTCATCACCAAGGCAATTCATATTAGATATTAAAACTCACCAGCAGAGCATGCTAGCATTAACATAATTAATGAATCATTAGGTCCGTAGAGGATGTTGGCCAGCCCGCATTGTTAATTTTGTGGCCGATTCGCATTATTTCCACATTCACTAGATAACATTACCCTGGTAGGTGACCGGTGTATGGTTAAGGAATGCGTGTATAACTTATTTAGGGATGCAATTAGTCGCTTTTCCAGCAATAATTGGATTAGTAGTGCGCTGGGGAGTAGGTACTGATCCTACTTTTGGATACAATTAGCTAATTATGCAGTTTAGTACGCCTAATGCGAACTCACGCGACTGAATGTTCAAAGAAACAAATTATGCTACTCATATTTATAAAAGCGTAGTTAGAAGAAAAAGACATGCTGTGCAGAACCCAAATAAATCGGAATAAAAGCAGGAGAATGATGATGAAATAAAATAATAGTAGAAATAAAACTCCATTAAAAGATAAATAGATGGCCATGGTAAGCCATCTTATGGAAGAAGAATTACCCCTCATAGACCTTTGTGAAAAACTCCTGTGCAGACAGACAAAAAATATGAATGATCATCGAAAGTTCATTGACTACGAAACATGTGTCACAAACGTGTCTAATTTCCTGTCTACGCATCCTAGAATAAAATTTTAAAGTTTCAGAGACACGCTCAATAATTTGGGATTAATCAGACCATTTGGTGCACTGAATAGCATAGTAACAGCCTAAACGAGTCTCAACCGAGACCCAAAGATGGCCGCACCACATACGGACAGCATCAGAAATAATCTCATTAAGATTCAGGCCACAGATAATTTAGCACACGTAGAACAAGAAATGTACAATAGACCAATTAGATAATTGTTTGATAGTGCAATGTTCCACTCATAATGCAATCTTGAATACAAATTCAACGCACTTTTATCCATCAATCGTTCGAGAATGTAATTTAGAGAGGAGATATGGTGCATGGCAATGAAAAACGGTTAAAATTATATATTGACGATTACTGCATGCATTGCATGCCATGTCCAAGTATACATAATCAGTAAAGGAAGTGAGGAAATTCATATTTTGGCGGAATTAATAAGCAGTTGCAGTCGTGGTTTTCAAATGCAGAATTTTGTATGAAAATCTATTATTGCCTGATCTGTCCTCTATCAATTGGATTCAAGGAAAATATAGACATATCCTTAAAGTTCATTAATATTCATTTTATAGTTTTTGTTTGATGCGCAATGATTTTGATTGGGGCGATTGGACTAACTCAACTGACTACCTATTTCGTGAGGAAAGTTTTGATTTGAATGTGGATAGCTAAAATAGGAGTGAACATCGAAGAAGCGATGGCTCGTGTGAAAGATTATATGGCTGGAACAGAGGTGAATCCGAGAATACTGAGATGATGGCTAAGAGAAATCTATAGAAGAGCAGGAGGAACATGGTGGAAAAACTACTGGCACAAACTTTAGTGAATCAGATCTTCTTCATTAATTCCTCAGTAAAAGTTTCAGTCTACAGCCGCATAAAGTCGTCGAGTTACATTACATTCACTCTTGCGGTACATTAATCGGCGTGCAGCATCGTTTACGATTTCACGCGTCGATGGTGAATAATTTGGACAGTAAGTGGCGTGATTCTTCTGTGATACTGTTAAATACCTGGCGGTATGAGGAATGAAGATCAGTGGTGCACAAGATGATCATTAGTTCGTCTAAAGGTGAACGTCCACTGGCTGCAACGTACGTTACGCACGCACGCAATGGATTTTGGTTTGCATTGTACGAAGAAATGAACCGAGCGCTCGATGCGGGCGGTACCGATAGTGGACGCAGTGCTATATGAATTTATACAAAGCAAACCAAAATCCGTTGCATGGCAAGCGTGTGTTGGTCGATTTTAGTTAGTTCAGTGGACGTTCGCCTTTAGTTATTAATATCAGAAAGATTACACTGCCGAAAATGGTCTCTATGGAAAAACCCCATGAAAAGTCGGGAGGAAAATAATTGCAAGGTTGTAAATCAACTAATTAGGTAGCATCGCCTTTTTAGGGTTCCGTACCCAAAGGGTAAAACGGGAACCCTATTAGTAAGGCTCCGCCGTCTGTCTGTCTATCTGTCCGTCTGTCACCAGGCTGTATCTCATGAACCGTGATAGCAAGATAGTTGAAATTTTCACAGATAATGTATTTCACAAAAATACAATATAACAAAAAATACAAAAAACTAGAGTAAAATAAATATTTAAGGGGGCTCCCATACAACAAACGTGATTATTTTGCCATTTTTATAGATAATGGTACGGAACCCTTCGTGCGCGAGTCCGACTCGCACTTGGCCGGTTTTTCATATTATGGATAGGAGATGAAGGTGCAAATACCTACTTACTCCTCTTTACAAAATCCTTTATCTTTTGTCGTCTTTACCGACCCCACAGGATTAGCACCTTATTATTTTCCGGAAACCCTACGACATCGACATGCCATCATCATTACCATCTCGGTTACGACAGCTTATTATAAAGCCCATTGAGCTGCCTCTAAGGCAATTTCTTCGTAAGGTGCAGTCACTTCGTGGGCGTGCCTGCGGAAATCAATAGATCATTGCGGTCGAGTAATGCAGTTTGCACTTTGCAGTCGACGGTTACTTGTCCTGCCGCTGCGGTACTCTCTGTGGGCTTCCGGTAGCGTAGTACCTACTAGTGGTTCATTTGTCGGAAAATGTTTGGTTGGATTTGAAGTTAAGTTGTTAGAGATCTTAGTTTTATAAAACTAATATAGAAGTAAAGTTTTACTTATGCTGTGCTTATGTATAGTGTATATGTTACGGCTAATACCCGAAGTGCGGCTACACCTAGTTTTAGCCGGTTAGAATTATAGGTCCAGACAATCCCTGTTGGATAAAACCAATTTACCAACAATAGAGGGGATCTTGTTAATGGTTACTGTTCTAACCTTTTTTTTTTTTTTTTTTGTTGCCGGGGTGGAAAATCCTCATGGATGTCCTCCGCCTTGGGGTGGGCGGAGGGGTCTGTCAGACTCTTACTGACTAAAAACCACCCCGGTGTTCCCTTCCCACACTTGCACCGGGGATCTTGGGAGCTAGTATTACTTCCGTGATCCCCGGACTGTTCTAACCTAACCTAACCCAAATGATTTTACCCGAAAACAATCGGCTCGTACTAGGTTTAACCAAGAGTAAGTGGCTACACCTAGTTCTAACCGGCTAAAACTAGGTGTAGCCGCACTTCGGGTATTAGCCGTAACATATACGTAAACACGTAAAGTCATTGTATAATCATAAGGAAATTAAATTATCCTCTATGATGTTGTAGAGATCATTTAGTTTCCTTACGATTATACTATTAGTAGTTTTGTTAATTTAAGCTAAAAACATGTCTGTCATTATTACAGGTAGGTAGGTATTTTTTTTTTTTGGGATGGGTTTGTTCTTGATCTTCGTCTAGGTCAGAGGTGACAGAGACAAAGTCGACGATGGAGTGAGCTTACCCAGAAGAAGCCTGTTCACTCTCACTTAACATATCATTTCTTTAACATTGGCACATTTTAACTTGCAATGCTTTTAAAAGAAGATTGTGCTACGCTGAACTCCGCTTAAGAGTTTATGATTTGATATTTTAGCATATTATTAGTATGATGATCTAACTAGCGACATTGTAGGTACAGCGGGAATACCACGACCTTGAAGTACAAGCGGAAACATTGATTTAGTTATCAAAATCAAAACGACAATAGGTAGGTACCTAACTGAAACTACATAGTTGAACATTACGCCGCATTACAGTGATATCTTCTAGAGGATGAGCCGGCGTGCGCTTGCGCATCCCAGCTACTCAACACTTAGCTTCCGTTCAAGCGTCACGTGGCCGCGGGAGGATGTCACTCGCGCATAATGAACACCGTGTGGATATTCCGTTGGACTTATTTACATGGAGTAGTAAATTACATACTTTGTTTTTAATCGGGTTCGTAATAAAATATTAGAGGGGAATAAGTTAAACTTCATGATTAGAAACCATGTTTTAGGCAATTGTGAAAATTCAAAACTTAAAAGCAAATACAGGATTCCAGCTCTTTTTCTCAGAAACGCGTGGAGTTGAAGCTCTCAAAAAATCAAGCTTCTAAGTCAACGCATTAAAAAAATAAGGCCGATTTATGCGACATATTATTATTTTGATACTCGCAAATAAATCAAAACCTAAAGGGTACTTCCCGTTGACCTAGAATCATGAAGTTTGGCAAGAAGCAAGGTTATAACACAAGTAAAGGAAAATGTCCGAAAATTGTTAATTTGTAGTTTTATCACATCAAATTTTTTTTTGAATTAGAAATTATCAGTTGGAAAATTGACCGTGGCGTATACCGATAAATAAAATAAATAAATAATTTATTTGCATGATAATTGCGATGCGATTTGCGATGTATGGTGAACATGTTTATCAACTACAAAGTTAAATTTGGGATAAATTCATCCCAACTACGGAGCCCTTCATTATGCGTGGTCCGACACGCACTTGGCCGGTTCTTTTTATTAAGTATAGTGGCAATAGAAAAACACAATCGGTGCCTGCGCTTGGTGACGGGGACCATCACGGGACACTGCTCACTAAACAAACACTTCCACACTATAGGCATAACGGACAGCCCTCTGTGTAGGGCTTGCACGGAGGCTGATGAAACCGTTGCGCATGTGCTCTTTGACTGCACAGGCGTCAGCCAGATCAGAACAGAAACCCTCGGGTCATCCAGATCTTTTCAAAGATATTCTATGCAGACCAGAGTACCTAATCAGCTTCTGGAGGGAGGTGGGCTGGTTGGAATAAACCAATTGACGGCCGCCATGGGCCACGCACAATGGTCCACATGAAGGACTAAGTGCGGAAACCAAACCCTCTAACATAGAACACAATCGGTGAAAATTTAAACTGTCTACATATTACGGGTCATGAGATACAGCCCGCTGACAGACAGACGGACAGCAGAAGCTTAGTAATAGGGTTCAATTTGGCACCCTTCGGTTACGGAACCTTAAAAACTATGAAAGAAAGCACACTTTTTACAGCAACAAGAGCTTATTAGTTACTTTGACAACCACAGTACAAACAGAACTAAATAACAACAATAGTATATTGACAGCAATAACAACAAACACAGCTGTTGTATACACAAAAATATTTCAAACATTTTTACAATCATTATTATGCAATTACGATTTTCACACATGCATGAAGGTTGCATACCAATTATCGCCTCACAAGGTTGTAGTGAAATTAAAAATGCATTTTAGAACATGCAAGTTAGTTTTGCAGGTGAGAATTTCTTCAACTGGCATTATGCCAGGGTTTCCTTGGTTAAGGAAACTATGACAATTTATGGATGTCTTACACACACCTTACCTACCTACCTTTGAAGAGAATAGTAAGTTTAAAAAAAAAAGAAGCTCTTTTGTTTTCTGTTTACATTATTTACATTGTGATCAATTTTATTGTAATGAATTTAAAGACCTGTAAGAATAAAGCTGTGGCAGCGGAATGGTTGTGAATTTTTTTGTAGTGTTACTATATTAGCTTCACTACATTTTATTATTTCTGCCTAGCTGTAAGTTACCTTTCCCTTTCACCAGTATAGCAAAATGGCAATAAGTAATAGCTTCAATACTATTGTTACTGATATTGCTAATAAGAAATCAATAAGATAATAATATAGATTTATGTAAGGCATTTTGTTATTTTGAGAAAATAAGAGGCCCCCTGTGACTAAATAATATAAACAGTTTTGTGCATGTGTGTAAAGATAGCAGTTTTGTGAATCATATCTAAGAAGTTTAATAAGCTGCATGCATTACAATAGTGGGAATGTGGCTTTTACAGAAAATAGTTGATGAAAGAACTGAGGATACCTACATTATTGTTAATTTTGATTGTTTGATGAATTGATCAGTGGGAAATATAATTCTCTGTAAATGTTACTTTCGCTGTTATAATACGTAAACCTTATTGGCGACATAAACGACTTCATCCTAGTAATTTTGTTTCCACTTTTAAAACCCAAAATTATTTCAAAGAACTTTATAAATTGAACAATGTGATAACAGAAGACGTTGCTAACGAAACCTGACTAAGTAAATAACATCATTATAATGCGCGGTGACGATATTAGTAATGATAAACCTTCACTCTTCATCACAACGCCCATTTTAGCGAACCAATTGCGAATACCAGAAAAGAATAGAGAAACGGCAAATAACTCCAACGATGACAATGAGATAAGTACAGTCAATGTTGTGATAAAGGTGTCGGGGCAGGGAAGATTACTAAGCCGTAAAACCCCGAAATATTGATATAAAGTACCTACTCACCCTCTCCACCCAAAGAAGTCAACAATTATCCGGTGGTATAAACACTGTAATCGCCACTTCTTGATGTTTTACGAGAAAACAAACTCACTACAGTATATTTTCCACACTTTGTAAATAAATAAATGCCAGATAATTGAGCAAATTCACATTTAGACCCCCGCTTTAACCGTGCCACAAAACGAAAATGGCAGCGTTGGATTGAAATGTGTAGTATAATCCCACAAATTCTACAAGTATGCTACCTCCACACCCTCACCTATTCATACTTCAACAACAGTGATTCGCATCAAACCTTTTGACGCGTTTTCCACAGAACATCTATATTTTGTCGGGTAATATTAGTTCCAAACGACGTCGCCAGGATTGAAGTTGCAACCACAAGTTCAGTAACACCAAAGTACCTATTTGATAAAATATTCGACAACTATCACATAGATGAAAAGCATGTAAAATTTATTGTAATGTACCTGAAAACCTAAAATTACAAAAATAAATATCTACAGTGTTTATATCTTGAAAGAAATGTTAAATTGTTGATGCAGTATCGAAACGTAGGTTTGTATTTAGTAAATTAAAATTACATTTTTATCTCACATCAATACTCAAGTAGGTTTTTCATCAACAATAATTGTTGTAAATATTCTTCGTTGATGAGACTATTTAAATTTTGGTACGTTATTCTGTTTGGTTCGTAGCAAGTTCGTAGATGATGCACACATCACATCAATTCTAAACTCCGAACGCATCCGTAACGTAACCACGATTTAACGTCATTCGTCGTCATCGTCTCATGTGTAATCTCGAAATTCAAACCGGACCAATCCGAAACCGGTTGATACTTTCTCGTTTCATCTCACTAGTGGGAAACGAATAAAAACTACTTTTTGACTAACTTCGCCCCCCCCCCCCCCCCCATGAATGTATAGATAAATAGATACGATAGAATACTAGCTTCTTGGCAGTGTTGCCATATTATATAGGGACTTGTCCGTATTTGTATGGATTTTGGAGGTCCAATACGGATAAATTACGCCAAACGGATTTTTATACGGATTTACTTACAGATGTACTCTTCCTCAGGCAGATGCAGTACATAGCATAATCCGATATTTTTTGATGTGAAACATCTATAGGCGCACGTAAAACAGATTGCTAGCGGAGCGACGAATGCCGCATGGCGACGCGTCGCTACTTTAAGTACAGTATAATGGTAATGGTAAAGTGGTAATAAACAGTATAATACACAGTACTACATATTATTTTGTTAAATAATTTCGATGTTTCACATCTACCAGGCGTCCCGTGACGGTTAATTTTTTTTTCGCAGTATACATTTTAATCATATTTTAGTCTATCTGTCGGCACTAGTATTTTCATTTCATGGCAGTACCACTTAGAGAGCCGTAACCACAGAGTACATTCGTATACAGGCCGTAACACAAACATGAGATGTGGGGAAAATATACCCTCTAGATACGGGGTGGCCCATGGCGATACCTACGGAGCAACACAGCTGCGTTCCACGGATTCTAGGGACATTATAGAAGAATTGTGGAAAAAGGTAATGACTGCTAGTAATTCCACCGATGGAAAACTTCTTTATCCGGTTTTGACCACATTCGTCTCAGCTATAATAAAGTTACATGCTCTGTGCTATAATGAGTCTGCCCCACTAGAGTGCGGTGGTAGAGAGAATCTTTTCCGCCATAAATCTAAAATGAAGACGATGCAACGAATAAATTAGGCACAGAGGCAATAATCGGCTTGCTACATAAGTCTGTGCTACATACAAAACAACTTTTAAGGAAATCGTGTGGAAGGAAATGTTTTGATTTAAATGTTAAATCAGACATGTTAAAAATTAAGATTATAGATGTAGCCACAGTACATCACCACAGCACATTACCACGTTTTGATATCTCATATAGACTGCACGGAAGCAAACAGCTCTGAGAAGAACTCACACCACCAAACTGGCTTGATGCCTTTTGATACGGTGTAACCGACTTCGGTTTGTCCAAGGTTGCATTTCGCGGGGCCTACAGTTATACCGTTATCTTCATAACTCTCTAAAACGATGTGAAGGTGTTCTCGGTGGTGAGCTTCGTTTTCTTATGCCAGTAATAAATCGTCGATGAACGGGAAAACAAAATCCAATCCTCGTAGTATTTCATGGATGTACCGTTGGAACGTTTGTCCTGCATTCTTCAAACCAGGGCACATATGTGGGAATTCGAATAATCCCATCGGAGTTATTATAGCTGTCTTCTCGATGTCCTCTTCTCTTACGTTCAGTTGTTGGTATGCACGGTTGAGATCTATTGTTGAGAAGATAGTTTTCCCGGATAGTTGATGAGTGAAGTCTTTGATGCGTGTGACGGGATAGGTATGGTGATAGAATTGAGTCGGCGGTAGTCACCACAAACTCTAGTATCGCCATTCTTCTTAGGAACGATGTGTAGGGGGATGACCATGGGCTTTTGCTAAGTCTGCATAATCCTTGTTCGATCATATTTTCAAATTATCTTTTAACTATTTCGAAACGATGTGGTGGAATCGGTCGAGCTCGACTGTGTATCGGTGGTCCTGTCGATGTCGTTTCGATAAAATGTTGTACGTGGATATCGGAGTTTTGTTACATCGATGTGAATCTTGTTATGCCGGGATACTGGGCTAAGATGTCATGGTATGTTTGCGACATGTCGATGCTGCGTACGGTAGGCACGTTTGATACTCGTACCGGTGACCTTTAAACTCGTAACATCGTCGATTAATCTTCTGTTTTTCAAATCGACGATGAGTTGATGATGCTAGAGGAAATCAGCTCCGAGTATTAGCTTCGAAACGTCAGCTACGATGGCTTTTTAGTATATAAATGGCTACGATGAATGTCCATTTGTAAGGGCGTCGTAGATTGAAGTCCAACGACAATGTTTTCTCGCCATACGTAGATAAAGTAGTGTTTTCGCTGCGTTTAGTTGAAATGGTAACGACGTCCCTGGTAACTTGTCCCTTTCTTTTCGGTAGCATGGATATGTTGGCTCCAGTGTCGACTAAGAATGATAATTTCAAAATATATAGGCGGTGAGATTTTCCTTGAACGCCGCTGACGGTGTCCGCCTCTGCCAACATCCTGTCTAGTTTTCCGCATTTTGTTTCTTAAATGAGCAAGGCGATGTGCAGCGTCTAGCTTCCCCTTTGAAACGCTGGTGATATATAGCAGAATGGTGATGGCGACGCTGATCGTGATGTGTGAAGCGCAGGCCACGCCAGCTAGCGGGCGGGCGGGCGAAGCGAACATCGTTTCACCTCTTTACATACTTCGGTTCACACCGCGAGCTACCCATTTCGCGTAGTTTGTAGTTTCTTCGTTCGCTTCGCCCGCCCGCCCGCCCGCTAGCTGGCGGTGTGGCCTGCGCTTGACGGTGACGAGATGGGTAACGGCTAAGCCGCTGGTTGTCATTTTGCGGCCTTGATTTAAGTTCGACTTTTTCTAGTGATAGTTGTCTTATCTCGTTGATGAGAAACTGCGTATCTGCTTGCGGTGCGGATGGTGTAGGTGGCGCGGGTGATTGGCGGCTGCGACTTCTGGTGGTGCTTTTTTTTTTTTATGTATGGCATCTCGCAGTTGACCTTGAGCGGCCGTGACTGCTTAACCGGTCGGCCCCTGGTGGTGCAGTCTGCTCCATCATTTTATCGGCGAGTAGCGCGAGTTCTGTCTTAAAACACATATCACTGTCTCGTTCTTATGAATGTATTCAGAAAGAGAGAGTCGGCCCACAGTCGTCTTCACTTAGGTATTTAGTGTTGCCCCCACTTTTATCTTTACCATCATGGTGGTGCGTGGTGGTGGTGGTATATATACATTAATAATCTTAATAGTTTCATTTATTTGGAATTCATACGGAATTTTATTCAGATTGGTAATAAGTACGGACTTTTTAAATGAAAACAGAAAATACAGATTTCAAGCCTCCTCCATATGGCAACACTGCTTCTTGGCCTCCCGAGCGAGCCTGTACGTACGTTTGTTGTCTTGCTTGACACTTGACATGACATTTTGTTTTGACATAAGACTTGACAAGACAATGAAAATATGTATTTAGTTATTTTCTTTCTCCAGCAGTGGCGCATGTCTGTCTTCTTACCAATTATCCGCGGAAACGGATTATTTTGAAAAGAAATTATTTAGAAGTTTAACATTATAATCGTGGCTTTTTAACTTGTTGTTAAAATGAGTGAAATTACAACAATCGTAGCTCCTGTTAACATAGCCGTAATTAAATATTGGGGCAAACGAGACGAGGAATTAATTTTACCGTTAAATGATTCCGTTAGTGCTACTTTGGATACAAGTATTATGTGCGCGAAAACATCAGTCTGTGCAAGACCAGAGTTTAAAGAAGATGAAATATGGTTGAATGGAAAGAAGGAATCATTTTATAGCCCGAGACTACAAAATTGTCTCAGGGAAATTAAGTCCAGAGCTGCGGTTGAAAAGAGCGTCAATGATGATTTCTTACAGTGGAAAGTACACGTATGTTCAGAAAATAACTTTCCTACTGCAGCAGGATTAGCGTCTTCCGCTGCAGGATACGCTTGCCTTGTGAGAGCACTGGCGAAACTTTACAAGGTAAAGTCTGATGTGAGTTCTATTGCTAGATTGGGGTCAGGCAGTGCCTGCAGAAGTGTGTATGGTGGTTTCGTTAGATGGCATGCAGGCACAAATCCTGATGGTTCAGATTCTATAGCCACTCAAATTGTAGATCAAGCATATTGGCCTGAAATGCAAGCTTTAATACTAGTTGCTGGAGATACTAAAAAGAAAACTAGCTCAACTTGTGGTATGAGGACAGCTGTACAAACTTCTGAACTATTAAAACATCGAGTTAAGTATTGTGTACCACAGAGAACGGATGAGATTATTCAAGCAATAAAACAGAGAGACTTTCCGAAGTTTGCTGAAATTACCATGAAAGACAGCAATCAATTCCATGCAGTATGTTTAGATTCATACCCACCATGTGTATACATGACTGATGTGTCTCATCTTATCAGTTATGTGATTCACAAGTACAATGAGATCTCTGGAAGCATAAAAGTTGCTTACACATTTGATGCCGGACCAAATGCTTGTCTGTACCTACTTGAGAAGGAAGTACCACAAGTAATTTCTTTGATAAGGCATATCTTCCCATCATCGAATCCTGATAAATTTATTACAGGACTCCAAAGTGAAGAAGACGTTTTGAGTCCAGTATTTGTGGATATTTGTAAGCCTCAAGCACAAGATTTGATCAAATATGTGATACATACTAAAGTTGGTGAGGGGCCAACAGAGATAACGGATGGGTCACATCTCTTGAATGAAGCTGGATTTCCAAAGACTGAGATCAAAGGGCACTGTGAACACTAAACCTTTTATATTTAGAAGCTATTTTAGTCCCAGTATCAATGCTATCCCTGGATCATTTAAGAATGAATAATATTCCAGAGGATAATGTATATCCTGTACATATGCTTATCTTTATGAAAGGAATTCTTCTATTCTTAAGGAAAATATTTAAATAATTATTCATAACAATGACTCTACCTAATCATATTAGTCTTGCGCATTGAGTACTTGACCTAGATGGTTAGGTTTTCTACAGGGATTTCTATGGCAGTAGAGTAGAAAAATTAAAATTTACAGTTACAAATTAATGAATTTGCCATCACCACAAATGTTAGCGGTTTCACCCGCATAAGTCTCGATCTCGTGGGAATAACGGGATAAAAGTATCCAATGACCTAACCGAGGTCATGGTATACCCATGTGCCAAATTTCATCCATTTCCGTTCAGCTGTTTTAGCGTAACAAACTAACATAGTTACAAAAAAACCGTCCAATTGCGTGTCGGCCCACGCACAATGAAGGGTTCCTTATTGGGGATTAATAATTTATCCTAAGAACAAACTTAACATTGTAGTTGAAAAGCATGTTCCATCATACCTTCCAACTGCAAATGTAAGTTTGTATGCACAACATTGAGAGATTTACCTTGTTATTTTATGACCATAGACTTCTTAAAGGTTTTCCTGTAATCTAGAAAACTATTTTCTGCATTTTTTGGTTTCGGAGATAAGAGGGGGGGGGGGGGGTTTAATTATTTTAAAATAAATATATCTGAAATCCTTACAACAAGCCCTTTCATTTGATATGTGGCACGGTACAGTTTACTGTTTTGCCCCCCATATTCAAAATTCATTTATTTACGTTACATTTCCGTGTTTGGGTCACAGAAGTCCGTATGTATACCAAATTTACAAATTTAAGGGGGCTCCCATACTTTGTTGATTTTTTTTGCTCGTTTTTGCACGATACTGATAACGGCAACACGGAGACGCTTGAAATATTCGCTGAATATTTAGTTAATCACTTTAAAAATAAATAATTAAATTAAAATAAAACAAAAATTCAAGGGGGCTCCAGTTTTTTTTATAGATAATGGTACGGAACCCTTCGTGCGGGAGTCCGACTCGCACTTGGCTGGTTTTTTCTCCCTTAGGTAACAGAACTCAAAAAATAAAATCTTTATTGTATTGGAAAAAAGTATTTGTAGGTGGTGAGAATTATGAAATCAGGGTGTGGGGTTTAATTATGTACCAATGTAATGTGTATTGTTATCAATATTGTTACTCGGAATAATTTAAATAATGATTTTTGGAGGAAGAAAAATGTTTCTGTATATTCAATGGTTTTTATTTACATAAATATACATTATTGATACATACGATCTTACATACGTAATCAACTGTTATTGGAATTGCTTATCTAAAATTACTTAACCTAATCTTACAAGGAGATCACAATGAAACTGCTAAAGTAAGTCAAACAATTCCATTTATTTTTATCCATACAGTCAGGCGGGATACATCATAAGTAGCACAAAAATAAATGTAACTAAGTTTCTTCTACTCTTTATCGTGCTGAGACTGACACCTGCCAGACTCGGATGATATTGTCGGAGTAGCCAGCAAAGAGGGTCTGACCATCTGTGGACCAGGCCAGGGACAGGCACTGGGGCGGGTCTGACTTGGAGGTCTGGGTCTGATTGATGATCTCGGGCCTGAGCTCTTCAACCATCTCCTTGCTTTCCAGATCCTGTAAACAAGAAGTAAAATTTACATTTCACATGCATACATAAGACTTAAGATAATAGGTAGGTATTCAAATAATTGACAGGGTGTTGTGGGGCAGCCTGGGAGAGGCCTATGTCCAACAGCGGACTGCAATAGGCCAAGTTGATGATTCAAATAATTAAATTGACAACTTTCAAATTAAAAACTTCTTAAAGAATTTTACATACCCAGATCTTGATGGAAGGTCCAAAGGCAGCACACAGCCAATATCTGTTGGGTGAGAAGCACAATGATGTGATGATGTCATTGTGGTCGAGGGTATGCAGATGCTTGCCATCATTCAGGTCCCAGAGCATGGCTTTCATGTCCTTGCCACCGGAAGCACACAGAGAACCATCAGGAGAGACAGTGACTGTGTTCAGGTAACCGGCGTGTCCAAGGTGGTTGATCTTGAGCTTACAGTTGGTAAGATGCCAGACCTGTGCAGGAGAATGGATAGTTATTTACATTTCTACATTTGATGACAAATAAGATGTATTGTTTGTTTACATATATTAATTGAGCATAAATAAACTACAAACCTTAACGGTGCGGTCCCAACCAGCAGACACAATGATGGGGTTGGCATGATTGGGTGAGAAGCGGACGCAGGACACCCAGTCACTGTGGCCATCATCTTGGATGGTGTACTTGCACTCGGCGAGTGTGTTCCACAGCTTGATGGTCTTGTCCCGAGAGCCAGACACAATCTGACGGTTGTCAACTGAGAATGCCACGGAGAGTACATCCTGTATAGCATACAATATGTTATAATTTGCTATCTAGTTCTGCTTGTTATTAAAATAAATTATTGACCACAAGGTAATAACTACACATGTGCACCAATGGCTACTACAGTTACTAACTACAGAATTGTTATCTAAATTAGCTGTTTTAACATTGCTATGTGCAGTGCTATTTAGTGTTAGTTTCGTATGGTGGGAAATGTGACTGACCACACTCTTACCTCAAACAAAGTCTTAGTCGGATCTCAACAATGCTAGCAGCATTTGAATTCTTCTGCCTCGCAAAGGCGCAAATACACTGTTTCTTCTGCCGCGCATCGGCACTTATACTACAACCCTACCAAAATGTTAAGTTCTGTCACACCTTAGTATGGTCTTCGAAACGCCTGGTGGTCTTTCCAGCAGCAAGATCCCACAGACGCAGGGTCTTGTCCCATGAGCCAGAGAGAGCGTAGTTGCCGTCACTGGATAGCACAACGTCGGAGATGAAGTGAGAGTGACCGTACAGACGCTTCTGCGGTACACCGTAGTTGGTTTCGTCTCTGGTCAACTTCCATACGATGAGGGTTTTGTCTGAAAAGCCATTCGGTACACGTTAGATACGTTCAAATAATGAGACGTGGTAATAATGTACGGGTTGTCATCAGCCCCATATCCGCTGCCGCTCAGGACTCGCGTGGCAAAGGTTTGTGTCATCACGTAAATAAATAGAAATTATTGAAATATAACCACTATAAGACATTTTGTTAAGAAATTTATGAAGTATTTTATAAGCCAAAGACCTGATGAATATGGATTTAGATAGAAGCGTAAAATATAACCTTACCTCGAGACGACGACAAAATCATGTCAGGGTATTTGGGATTGGTTGCAATTTGCGTAACCCAGCCATTGTGGCCACAGAGGGTTCCTCTAAGCTGCAGAGTTTCAGTCATCTTTACGAAAACTTGCTGAGCGGCTAAGCACCAACACACTAGCCTGCTACTCAAAAGTAAAAAGACCGGAATTTGGGTTTGGCACTTGGCAAAAAGAAAGATGTCAGTTTTTTTTATGAGCTTCGATGTTGCGGATACGAGTCATTTCGCACAAAATGTTACTCTATGGTTAAAAAGTGGCCCACTATTTTTAAGCCGGCTACACATGCTTGGCACTTGATGCAAATTACAAACCTACACTACAAAACGAAGGAAAAAATGTGGTGGATGCTTTGGGTGGATGCCATCATGTATTCGCGCAAACGCGAGACTTTAGAGAAAATATTTGGAATGAATAATCCCAAATTCCTAATAAAAAAATACAAAATCTTGTTTTTCAGTGTTTTTCAAACTAAAGTTGTGTTGTTTTCTACAAAAATCACAAACGTATCTGTATCGGACAACACTATTAACTTTTTTTTTTTCGCCCAAAGGGAAGACCCTTTGGGCGAAAAAAAAAAAGTTAATATTGTGTTCGACCATATCGCCTGGTCTTCCGTGACATTTGTAATAATGATGAAATTAATTTTAAAAAATGCATGATAGATGATATCCCCACCCGCCCGCTCCCCTTGAGTTTCATTAAAGACATGGCACTTTACTGAGACCTCACGCGGACTTCTTGAGAGAACTTGAAGTGATATGTTGCACTGTTTTGTTTCATTTGCCTACACTGATGCACGTTCACGAACACTTTATGGTTAATAATCCACCATTGTTACACATTATTATTCGGCTAAACACAGATTTTAGAAAATAAAACAAAACTGCTAATCATGACGCTTCGCTGTCCCGCCAAGAAGTCCCACCCCACAACGGCCACAACACTAATAAATTGTTGAACGATTGAAAATGTTTGAAAAACGAAAGTGACAATCTGACAAGTCATGTCAAATTTTCAACAAAATTCAAAAGAAAATTGTGAAGTTGAAATACTCTAATTTCTTGACTTTTTAAACTGAAAGCGGATTGAGACTTTAAAATTTTGCCATTTATTTGCTTATTTGTAAGCTATTTCAGGAATTATCTACCATTTAATATATTTTAACCTCAATGGATTTTATTGTTGAAGCACCGCAAACAATGGCAAAAGCAAAAATTGTATCATCAGGCTCCATAAAAGTACGTTCAGTAATTATAATTTTTCATCGCAGAATAGTTTTTCTTTGCAAAACGTTATTTCAAAAATAATAATTATTGCCCACACCAAGCCACCACTCAATATTTTTCTGAACGCATCCAATAGTGGCATCATCATCTAGTTCCCACAAAAGCCGCTTGGTGGATTGATGGATTCCTTTTCTGAAAATTGACGTCACGCAAACGCCATTTTGTAAAGTGTCCGCCGTAGTCAGTTTTCTGGGCAGTGTAAAATACGTATTTCGCATGGTTTTGTGTACATTTAAAACATAAAGACAATCAAAATCACAGTTAACGTCTCGTACGTTAATCTCACAGACACAAAGTATGGAGGACAAGGCGTCGTTAAAAGAACTTGATCAGTGGATAGAACAACTAAACGAATGCAAGCAATTGACAGAAAATCAAGTAAAAACGTTATGCGACAAGGTAATGTACCTTTGAATTCACTATTAGATATTGTGGTTAGTATATTTGTGACCCGTTCCATACGTTTTGTATACGTTTTCATCGGTCGGTAGCTATATGTTGTATGATTCATATACCTACATAGCGAGTTACAAGAACGCGATTCTACATCGTTATAGGTTGTGGTAGAGGCTGTTCGCCGTTGGAACGCTAATCGTTCCGGGATGTCGGGGGATGGAGAGAGTTCTGTGATCGGACTAGTTCATTTTCTGTTTACCACATCCAGCTACCAATATTCCAGGTTGATATTAGCCTAATTGGTTAGAAGATATTTTTAGACGCGGCGCGGAAAGTCTGATAATCAATTAACACTAGTTTTATAACCGAAGTCATATACTTGTTGGTTTGTACATGTTTATCATGGATGTTTTCATTGATTTTTTTCTTCAAGGGAGTTTGCTTCCGGCGGCGGCGGTACTAATTATTACTCTCTTTTTAAGTGATTTTGTAGCAAAACACATAATAATCGATTTATCTAATGATTATTTTGAAGTATTTTACAATAAAATTTGCAATTACAGTCAAATTAAGTCATACAAACAAACATTTGATGGATTTTACCAGCAGGGTGTAGGTATCTCTTTCTCAATGATTAAAGAAACCTAATCAAATCACACATTCCTTGATATTATTATTGGATTATCCAAATACAATAAAAAACTTACAATTTTAATGTTTTAGCCCCAAGTTCACATACCTTCATGATCAATCATTTCTATTGGGGATAAAAGTATTTATTGTGTAGAAATGAAGGTATTATTTTATTTTAATGTTTCAGAATCAAAATACAACATACATTTACATTTTCTATAGTTTTTAATTAGATCTGAGCCAAGTAAACAATTCCATTCAATTAGCTGTACTCAAATTATTGATTTTTTCACAAAAATTGCAAGTTTTACATTACTTTTTAAAATATCTTTTGAAATATGCTCAAGAGCATGATTTTTAACAATGTTTGTTATGAAAATATGACTAAATAATGTTTGTTTTTCAAATGAAAAACAACATTACAATGTCTGACTTGTAAGAGTTATCAATGTGAACATTGCATAATTATCTTGATGATCTATGAACTTTAATCCTAACAATAGCAGTTTATTTTTCCTAGAAATTCATTCATCTACATTTTCATAATGTTAATGAGTGTGGTAGATTACTGTGAATGACTCTTGAAGGGCATTCATGATTAACTTAATTTATGCAAAAAAGTAAATGCAAGGACGAAATAAAATTAAACCTGCTGCCTTGCACTATTAAAATTTGCATGCCCTATATAGCTACCTGAACTGAATCGGTTATCTATCATTGTTACATTTAGTATGAAATGTATCAAATTTAATTAGGTTTGAAGTACTTAAAATCTAGATATTGTTATATATGTGTGTCACGTCACACTCATACATAAATAATGTATTTAGCACACCTAATTAATAGCAATCCATAATTGAATCCTCTTTGATAGTAATGTAAAGATTTTGACGTGTTTCCTCTATGATAGATACAACTACGTAGTATTGTGACACTACAGTGACAATTATCTGAAAGGATGTTATGTTGCCAGTTGTTAATTAGTAGAGATACCATCCGTCACACATTTCTATTAATTTAGGTTATGTTTTTGTTATTATTTGTGTTTCATATGCCAATTATGAGACAGCCTCTTCAAAGTTGTGACAAGCCTTGTTTCTTCAATTTATTCCAATCATCTCCATTAAGGCTGTATTTTTGCTGTCAGTTCTTATCTTCAAAGCAATTAACTCTATAAGAGGCTGCTTTTTAGGGTTCCGTACTTCAAAAGGGAAAAACAGAACCCTATTAGGATCACTTGTGTGTCTGTCTGTCTGTTCGTCTGTCACAGCCAATTAGCTCCGAATCTACTGGACTGATTAAGTTGAAACTTGGCACACATATGAATTTCTGTGACCTAAACATGGACGTGTATCGTAAATAAATTAATTTTGAATATTTTCTAATTAAATTAATTTCACTTTTGGAGGGTAAATTAGAAAAAAAAAAAATGTTTGTTGCAAATGGTACTATGTGACATATCAAATGAATTAAGGCGTGTTGTAATTAGGGCTTGCTGAAAGTGTTTATTTAAAAAAAAATATATCTGATATTTTTTTAAAACAATTTCAGTAATTTAAGAAATTCAATGAAAAATTACCATTCCCCCCTTATCTCCGAAACTACTGAGCCTAAAATTAAAAAATAATACAGATAATAGTTCTTTACTTATAGATTACAGGAAAACCTAAAAGAAGTACCTTGGTCTTAAAGTAACATAATAAATCACTCAATATTGTGCATACAAACTTACATTTGCAGTTGGAATGTGTGACGGAACATGTCTTACAAATACAAACTACGGAACCCATCATTGTACGTGGGCCGACACGCACTTGGTCGGTTTTTGTTATAGCGGCAACAGCAATACATCATCTGTGAAAATTTCAACTGTCTAACTATCACGGTTCATGAGATACAGCCTGATGACAGACGGACAGACAGACAGACGGGTATCCTTTTGGGTACGGAACCCTAAAAACTAAAAAATAATATTTTTAAAAATATATTTTTAAGGCTCCCATACAACAAACGTGACTTTTTGCCGCTTTTATAGATCATGGTACGGAACCCTACGTGCGCGAGTCCGACTCGCGCTTGGCCGGTTTTTCTAACAGATAAATACACATTGAGATTAGGGACAACAGCTGTCAAATCGTGTTGTCATTCACTCTTAGTTCGGGCCCTGAACTAATCCTCTGTCCGTAGTAAGTGAAACTGAGTAGAAAACGCCCAAAACTTCGGCCGAAAATACGGATTTCGTGATTAGGGAGTAGACCCTTAGTTACGACGCGACGCAAACAAGCAGCTAGTTAACAGAACCAATAGACATTGAAAAATATGCATACAATGCTAATTATCTCATATTATTCTATTGCTAAACTGCACGTGCTCTATACATTATTTATATTATTTCCCTCGCCCACACGTGTGCTGTCGACTGCACTATTGCTTCGCATTGAGCCACATTGAGCATTTGAGCCTCCCCACAGACAAATTGGCGATACTGACGATTTAATTTAATTCATTTGTTCAGGCGAATTGGCGATACTGAAGATTTAATTTAATTCATTTGTTCAGGCGAATTGGCGATACTGAAGATTTAATTAAATTTATTTGTTTCTTGTTAAAAATCACGCACGTTTATTTAGTTCGGTGAATCATCAATTACTTAACTACGTCTTATGACGCTCTTTAACTATCATGAGTAGACAATGAGATTTTTTTTTTTGATATAAGACAGGTTGCCAACTTTTCATTTTCAAATACGGGATCCTCTCCCAAAGCTATCTATCGCATAGTGATTCCTGCCAATTCTTCTAATTCAATATGAATCTGGCAAGCTACATTAATGGTGACGGTCATTGGTGGTGTGTGTGGTGTAATAACTGACGCGTGATAAGAAACAGCTGATAATTTCTATGTTTATATTTTACTACAAAACGGTAAGAAAAACCGTACGAATTAATGTTACCGATCTCAGACGCATTGTCTTTTCAAAATAATGCACTATGTTGTCTGTTGTCCTACTTTTGTTATCAATTTCGTCAAGGTCTAGGAAAGACTAGCAACAAATATGACCTTTTTGCGGTTACTATATTCATAAATAAATGTTAATGGACGCTCACTAAGTCGTTAGACTACTTGAACAATTTAAAATACATTTCTTCATATTATCCTATTCCTATGTTAGTCCATGTATTGTATACGTGGCTAAAAGAACAATAGCGTTGTATCGATAAGAATTTGGCACCTTTCGAACACCATGATGCAAAAACCAGCACGTTCTCATGCAAGTGTTGCATGCTACAATGTACCTACTGATGTACAACGATATACCTAGTGATCTCATAAACTAAATTAATACTTATTAGATGACAACAAAAAATCTAACCCACGAGTGATCGAGTATCGAACAGCAAAAATTTCTAACACGAAGAGTTCCATCGTTCATCAGTATCGGGAAATTATGTGAGCCTAATTTGCAATTTTGTCATCTTTGACACAACACGAGCGTTGTCTACGCTAAGAATATATTTTTGTAACGTTATTGAAAAAAAACAAAAAAAAAACTGGATCTTCGAATCTTTCACCTTTACCATAGACTTTCATAGGGCACACAGCATGACAGAGAGCAACGCGGTAGCAAAAACAAGCAATGATTTCGATAAAACGATCTTTCATTGTGCAGGTTGTAAACGTAAAACATCCTTGAAATATCTAATTTTGACCTTTGATCGCGTATCAATCTTAACTTTATTAAAATAATAATATATGTTTAATAATGTGTTTCCATCAGACTCGTCGGGAATTTATTGATTACTTTGTCGTTTCGTTTACTTACCATTACGTACCTACATCTCTTAAATGTTGTTTCGTTATTTCGATGCTACGTAGTCAAGGCTAATTTCGGAATACAGATAACGTATTAGCTCGTAAAAAAATAAGTCTAACAGTCTATTTGTGTTCGTGAATAGAAATTGAATAGCAATACGAATGAATAGAGCTTCTGCCCATGTTATGTTAACAATTGTGATTAATTTCAATCAGATCGAATACTACGGAAACCTGCCTACCTGCCTTTTGTGGATACGTATTCAAGATAATTTATGCTTGTCTACTATGGCGCCACTTTATTTTTGTTTCAGACCAAATATTTTCGGACACATAAGGACACGGGGCACACCAAATGAATAATTAATTAGCTTATTCGAAATAAAATGTTTTTTTTAAACCGTCAAATTCGTAGAAACATTTTACATTCTATGATTTTCTAGTAAATAAACGTGAACCTCCTACTTAGACGTTCAGCATAATAACTAGTTCGCTTACATAACCAGTTACCTAACTAACGTAGCACACAGTTCTCTACTTACATATTATTTCAGTGACCATCAACCATCAATCTTGGCGATCTTGTAGCCAATACTGTCGTTATTTTGCAGCGGGAGCTTCCGCCCTTTGATTACACGACCGTGATGATGTGACCTGCCGCGTCAACCTAAATACCAGCTATTTAAGTTATGACCTGTGTTCGGTTCCGCCCAAGTATTCAGTTTTCCGGGTTTTGAAACGGACCGTCTGGACATTCAGGATATTATTTTTTCTCCTGTAACTTTTTTAGGGTTCCGTACCCAAAGGGTAAACGGGAACCCTATTATTAAGGTTCCACCGTCTGTCTATTTGTTTGTCTGTCCGTCTGTCATTAGGCTATATCTCATGAACCGTGGTAGTTAGACAGTTGAAATTTTTACAGATGATGTATTTCTGTTGCCGCTATAACAACAAATACTAAAAAATATAATAAAATAAACATTTAAGGTGGCTCCCATACAACAAACGTGATTTTTTTGCTAGTTTTTACTCGATATTGATAACGGCAACAGGTACCTAGACGCTTGAAATATTCACAGAATGTTTAGTTATATATTCACTTTAAAAATAAAATAAAACAAATATTTAAGGGGGGCTCCCATACAACAAACGTGATTTTTTTACCGTTTTTACAGATAATTGTAAGGAACCCTTCGTGCGCGAGTCTGACTCGCACTTGGCCGTTTTTTTTTTTTTACTACGTGGTTTAGACGTTATTGTTCATTTATCTTAAGATTCTCTGTATTATCCATATTTATGAATACAGCGTGAACCTGTATTCCCCGAAGGAGTAAGCAGAGCAGAGGTGTATATTTCACTCACATATTGCCGGTTTGTGTCCCATGTGCAGGTAATATAGGGTTGGCCTATTGCCATTAACCGTGCAGTAATTCTGCTGCTACTTAGAAATTAACCGAGAGTCAAATCTGGGGGTCTACTCCGAAGCGCTAAACCGAAGTATCGCCCGAATGTTCGGCCTTTTTATAACTTCCATAGTTTCTTTTTTTGGCTTTGAGTCCAAAATCAAAATCAAAAAATCAAAAGTCATTTATTCAAACTAGGCTGAGGATCAGCACTTTTCGAACGTCAAAAATTACATAAGACAGTCCCCCAAAAACGCCCACCCTTCACCACTTCCTAGTGCTTTAGCTGGGAAGAAGAAGTGGCGCAACAAACTCCCCAGCAGCACAGCTGTCTGTTCAGATATAAAACTTGAATCTATACAATAAAATGTAAAAGAATTTGCATTACGCAACACAACATTAAATTATTTGCCTTATGTTAGCTAGCACACGCCACCATACCAAAACAAAAAACATAAAAGTCGTCGAAAACTATACTCAAGCAGAAATAACGTAAACAGAACGTACCTAAATAAAAGCCTCCAGGCATTAATAACAATAATAAAACCATGGTCAGCAAGACGACCAGTCACCACAAGCAGCACCCGTTCACGAGCATAACGCAAAGATCAGCCATCACGCCCCTCGCCATATTTGAGGGAAGGAGGCAACCCGACCCCCGACGCTATTGCAAGCAGTGACATCTAAGGGAGCATGACGAACTTGCTGCCGGTTGCTCAGGCAAGAATAATATAATCAATTGTCTAGGTCGCTAGCTAACCACTTATTGCAATACAACTCATAAAAAAAACATTTTCATGAGTATATTATGTCACTAATAAATAAAAATAAATTGACTTAGACAGTCAAATAAAAATAAACAATTATATGAACTCATATAACCTGTCAGTAGGTACGCTAATTCTGGAGAAAGAACATGAACATTGTCTTGAGTTATTCACAGCGACCAACTATT
Source organism: Tiliacea citrago (assembly GCA_963921375.1). NCBI lineage: Eukaryota > Metazoa > Arthropoda > Insecta > Lepidoptera > Noctuidae > Tiliacea > Tiliacea citrago. The sequence continues at coordinate 11,424,547 of OY992782.1, read as the reverse complement.
CTTATCGTTTAAGTAGTCATTGATAGAATAGTATGCCTTTGAACAAAGATTGGATTTAACTTTAACTTTAAACGCATTAAAAGACAAATCTAACAAAGAAGAGGGTAGCTTGTTATAAAAAGTTATACCAAGTCCAACAAATGAGTTATGAACCTTATGAAGCCGGTGAAAAGGAGCACGTAATTTATCCTTATTTCTAATGTTAATATTGTGAATATCACTGTTTTTAGTGTATAAGTGTATATTTTGCCTAACATATAAGATGTTGGCGAAGATGAATTGTGATGCCACCGTGAGTATACCAATATCCTTAAAAAAATCTCTTAGAGAAACTCAGGCACCCAGCTGGTAAATTGCTCGAACAGCTCGTTTTTGGAGTACAAATATATTTTGAATGTCAGCTGCTTTACCCCACAGCAGAATACAGTAGGACATAACGCTATGAAAATAACTAAAATAGACTAATCGGGCTGTATCAGCGTCAGTGTATTGTCTTACTTTCCTGACGGCGTATGCGGCCGAACTGAGCCTTCCCGCTAGGCTTGATATATGAGGTCCCCACTGAAGTTTGGCATATACTGTTATACCCGGAAACACTGCCGAGTCTACAGTTTCAAGCACCTCTTTATCTAAAACGATGTTGGGACCTAAATTTCTAACATTCGGTAAGGCAAACTTTATACATTTCGTTTTCTTGGCATTGAGAACTAAATTATTTGTCGTAAACCAATCCGTAACCATTGAGAGTGCAATGTTTACGTCGTCAAAATCTTGTCTATTCCGGTTTACTTTAAAAATAAGAGAGGTATCATCTGCAAACAGTACAACGTCACAGACACCCTTTATATAGAATGGTAAATCGTTAATATACACTAAGAATAAGAATGGGCCTAGAATTGAGCCTTGAGGTACACCTAACTGAACTGGTAGCTCGGAAGATTTCACACCATCAACATCTACACATTGGAACCTATTATACAAATAAGAATTTATTACTTTAAGAGCTTCATTTTGGACGCCGTAATGATGTAGTTTACGCAAAAGCGTGTCATGGTGCACGCAATCAAAGGCTTTGGAGAGATCACAGAAAACTCCAATAGCATTTTGCGAGTTCTCCCATGCGTTAAATATGTGTTTCAGCAGTGCAACACCCGCATCTGTAGTCGAACGACCTTTTGTAAAGCCATATTGTTCATTGTGGAGGAGGCTGTTTATATTAAAATGTCTTAGCAACTGCTTGAGTATTAACTTTTCAAATATTTTGCTAAATGCAGGTAAGATAGAAATAGGCCTGAAATTGCCAACGTCATTTTTATTACCTGATTTAAATAAAGGTATGACTTTACTACTCTTCATAACGTCAGGAAAAGTACCTAAATCAACACATTTATTAAAAGTAACAGCTAGATAGGGGGCTACGATGTCTATTATATTACTTAATAGTTTAATGGAGATGCCCCAGTAATCACCAGTGTTTTTAGATTTAATTGTGATAAACATAAAAACATAAAACATTAACTACATCATGAGGTGTTACATGTTCGAAGCTAAATAAACGACTACATTCAGGCACACTACTATGCAAAAGATTTTCAGCTTTAGACAGGGATGAATTTAAGGAGCAATTCGTAGTTATAGGTATGTTGGCAAAAAACTCATTGAATGCTTCAGCTACGTCAGCTGCATTATTAACTAATTTGTTTTCGACCATAATTTCTAGTTGTTTTTCTTGTTTAACAGACTTACCAGTTTCATTGTTAATAATTTTCCAAGTGGTTTTTACTTTATTATTAGATTTATTAATTGTATCGCTTAAAAATTTAGATTTAGCAAAAACACAAATCTTTTTAAATAATTTTGAATAATCCTTACCCGACTTCAAGTCACAGTTTTGACTTTGGCTTATCTCTTCGACTGACTTTTTTATTTATTTTTTCGCCGTAGTCAGCAATAGTTACACGTAGTTAAGAAAAGACCGAACATTCGGCCGATACTTCAGATTTATGTTCGGAGTAGCCCCTCAGGCCATCGAAACTGGCATTTAACATGTTTAAAATAAAGGGAACAGAATATAATTATTGTCATAATAATTAAGTAGTTCTTTCATATTTACGGGCGTAAATAAGAAATCCCACGTTTACGCTCAACGTAGTCTGTCCTTTGTACCATAATCAAATTTCATTAGTACTCGTGGTAATTTTCATTGTACTCGTTCTTTGTCAGTAGGGTTGTCTCGTTCTTTATGTACTATGTAAGTACCATATTTTTTTTATTTATGCAAATAAAAGAACACTGATACACATGTGTACTGTACTGATTCATTATGAAATCTGTATCTTAGAATTTTTATATAAATTAGCGAAGTGAGGCTAATAAAAAGGTTAGCAAGTACGATAAAATAAATTCGAAACATTATAGGTACAGGATGTAAAAAAATCGGCCAATTGCGAGTTGGACTCGCGCACGAAGGGTTCCGTACCATTATCTATAAAAATGGCAAAAAAATCACGTTTGTTGTATGGGAGCCCCCTTGAATATTATATAATATTTTTTGTTATAGCGGCAACAGAAATACATCATCTGTGACAATTTCAACTGTCTAACTATCACGGTTCATGAGATACAGCCTGGTGACAGACGGACAGACAGACAGACGGCGGCGGCGGAGCCTTAGTAATAGGGTTCCCGTTTTACCCTTTGGGTACGGAACCCTAAAAACCAGCCTCACTCCCAAACGGTGGTCAAAAAATGTCTAAACCACATCAAATTGTTTTCCGTCTCTCAAAACAAATCTGTGTTATCAATGTTTTAGATGCTGACGTAGTGAAATAAAAACAAATCGTATCAGTTGCTTATTGCAAATTAATCTATGTTATGTGTACTCGTCTATTTAGAGGAAAGGTTATCTCTGAACACATCGCGTTAATCACGGATAGGCATAATCTTTCTCATGGCCCTTGTATCATCTGCCTAGCCTTTATCACCACTATGTTGGGGTCAGCTTCCAGTCTAACCGGATGCAGCTGAATACGAGTATTTTACATGGAGCGACTGCCTATCTGACCTCCACAACCTAGTTACTGGGTAATACGATACCCCTTGGTAAGACTGGTTGTCAGACTTTCGGGATTCTGACGACCCGTAACGACTGATCCACGAATGACAGCCGGGACTAACGGCTTAACGTGCTTTCCGCGGCACGGACGGGTATTGGTATGTAAAGATGGTAACCCATCCACGGACCAACCTTGTATACTGACCATAATTATAGCCATATCAATGTCCATTGACTTTTATGGAGAAAACTGGGGGACTTTTTCTGTTTTGTTTTAAAGAAACAAAGGAAATAGTGCAGAGAATCTACAGCAGTCATTACGCAATTAAAATCTTGATATTACAGAAGTACGCACTCAAAGAAAGATGATTGCTAAAGGCTTTGAAGTATTCCACGTATCTACGTTTATATATCGCTTTGTTTAAAAACAAGCGAGTGACCACTACAATACGCCCTTCAGGAATAGAAGTGCAAACAATACGATATATAATAGCTTTATTCAACTGTGCCCGCTATTCAGAATGTCCAAACCAAATACGAGTGAATGTGTTTAAAATGGACATAAAGCCCATTTCGGATAAATGGACTATTGTTGGCAAGCCTTGCCATTGTTCTAATTCGGAATAATTTTAGAAAACTAAAATGGTGGACGAAACAAATGAAAACGAATCAATCATGGACTTATCTAAAAAGTTTTGTAATGAATGATTCATATCAACTGCTTGTGTAGCTGATATATTTTTTATCGTCCTTTACACAACTTTCAAAATAAAACATAGTAAAGAAAACCGGCCAAGTGTGTGTCGGACCACGCACAATGAAGGGTTCCGTAGTTGGGATGAATTTATCCTAAGAACAAATTTAACATTGTCCCATACATTCCAACTGCAAAAGTAAGTTTGTCGACTATTACTTCTTAAATTGTGAAGCCTACTTAGCTGTGATAGTTTTCCTTTAAACTTCGTTTTATATGCTATTGCCGTGAATTTTTTCACATATATGTATATCCAAAACAACCATTTAGCTGTCAGGGGTTACAGACACTTTCAGGAGTCGCAGGCCGATTCCCGGCCACCGTAGGCGCGGGATGGGGATGGTGAGCGATGGGTAGCTCACCGTCCGATAAGGACCGGGGCGTCTACTCCGTAATCACGAAATTCGTAGTTTCGGCCGAAGTTTTTTGCGTTTCTTACTCCGTATCACTTACGGATATAAGATTAGTTCAGGGCCCGAATTAAAAATTAATGACAACGTGATTTAATAGTGTTCCCTAATCCCGATGTGTATTTACCAATTAGATAAATTGAATTTTTCACTTGTTTTGACGGATCAACTACTTTCGGACGGGCCCGTATATTCGTTGACGGACTTAGAGAGTAGACCCCCAGGCCCGGGCCTCGACCCCCGCCGACGGCGCGTTGTGTTCCACGCGCACTTCAAAGAGATGTCAGCACCAATTGAGAGGGTCCGAAAGGGCCAATGTCTGCCAGGGTTGCGAGTTTGTCCGAAAGGGATATCGTGGCCCTGGCGCACAGGCATCTGAAGGAACACGAGTGGGTTATAAGTTATTTGATAATTTCCGACAAAAAAAAAGGGGGACAGACTAACTAAAAATAGCACTTTAAAGCTTAATATTTCGCAAACGGATCCCTGAATCTTTTCACACACTCGCAATATTTTTGAACGACGACGTTTCCAACGAAGGGATAGACGACGAAAAAAATGTATTTTAAGATTTTATTTTACCAATTTGTCCGCGTGATTAATATGTATACCCATGCCAAATTACACCTTTCTAGTACTACGAGTCTCTGAGCTAAGCCGCGGTCAAACATACAGGCGAAAACGACGAAACAGGCGAAACTAAAGTGTTCCTTGTTGACTAAGGAACCCTAGGAAAAGAAAAAACAGTCGCATCCTGTGTTTTTCCTTTTTCTTTCCTGTCTTGAGCTACAAAAAGGCTATCCTGAAAGGATGCTGAGGAATAAATCAGGCTCAATAATCTTAAGCTAAAGTTTACTAACAGGCTCGTATTCTAATTTACCAATCCAATGCCGGTAAGACGGGTAGTAACACCCACAATAAAAGATTCATATTGAGATTAATCGTCGTGTAATTTTTAGCAATTTTGTCTCCTGGATTGTTTATTGTATCTCTGTATGGGGTTTTTTGATTCAAATGATTGATTCAAAGCTGAAATTTTACGACTTTCGGCTAAAGGCTCGAGCAGACTGGCGCCATATCGCAGGTGCGACGCGACACTTGTAGCACAATTTCTATGTCGCTGCCTGTCGCACCCGCGATATCGCTCGAGTCTGTACGAGCCTTCAGATGATTGGACAGTCTTCAGGATTGGGTCAAGTATTTGATACGTAAATAATGAAATATTTGCATTTGTATTTTTTGTTAGTGATCTTTGAAATGCCTTCATGATTTCTGTATGAATAAGAAGACAAACGTATGTTTGGTATCTTTGGACTCTCCTATTGTACTATGATGGTTATTGTATTGTGTTATTAACGTTTGTCCTCTATTTTAGCGTTAAACAATTCCAAGGATAATCTCGTTCAGATTTTATGATAATCAGCTGTATTATTCAAAAGATGGTTTCTAAAATGTTAATCACTGCAAAACTGTTCAGTGTCATTTGCAAAATTGAATTTCGAATAGCCCGCTTACGTTTCTTTCTTTTTTTACAGGCAAAGGAGATCCTCACGAAGGAGTCTAATGTCCAGGAAGTGAAATGCCCGGTGACCGTCTGCGGGGATGTCCACGGACAGTTCCACGATCTGATGGAGCTGTTCCGTATCGGCGGTCGTTCCCCTGACACTAACTATCTATTCATGGGCGACTATGTCGACCGCGGATACTACAGTGTCGAGACCGTCACATTGCTCGTCGCGCTAAAGGTAAGCATCAGCATCATTATCCTCTAGCACTTATCCCAATTTATTTTCGGCCAGGGGTGCATGACGTAGTAGAATCTTCCATCATCTCTATAAGCCGTTTTTAGTCATCATCTTTCACACAATCCATCCATTGTTTCTTTAGTCTTCCCCCACTCTTATAGCCATATACGTTCTTAAGGTAAGATAAATATTGTGAACAGAACAATCAATTTATGACGTAAACGATTATTCAGCGAAACTGTGATACGGTCGTTCGACGTAAGTGATATGACTAGCTGCACTGCCTGGTGACGAAATCAGGGTTATGACTGATGTGATGACTCGTGACGAGTGACGACATGGGATTATTACTGGATAAGTTCTGTCTGACACCTCTGATATCATTGGTTGTAAGAGTTTTGGTCAACCAATCACAGCAATTTCCAAGAGATTTGAATTGATTAAGATCTTAGAAACTGAAGGACATTAAACAAAGCGCCGACACCAGTCATGTGTGCATACAAACACTTTTATTTTGTTTGGCTAACGTATCCAATTCGCTTACAGTTCACCATATTTCCATAGACCGGAAACCTTATTCTATAAATAACTTTTATATTCCTTTGCTTCAACGCGGGGTGTTCGGAACATTATCTGATTTTGTTACAGTCTGAGCGAGTTATTGTGACAATAAAAAAACTTGCTACAATCAGTCAACGTACTTTCCGAATTGGAAATAACAGTATACTACACAGACTCACATAGACATCGGATACACATGACGTGTGCTGCCAATGCGCTGACGACCTGAGAGATTTTTCTATTACTCTTTTGTAGCTACCTGTGTCGAAATAATACGGGTATATTGAAAGTCACCTTCAGTAAACCACGTCGTGCATTTTTCGGTCGTGAATTTTCACGAAAAAATTAATTAGCATATTTGTTCAAAACTACGTGACTCGTAAAACTATCGTGTAATTTGCTTTGATAAACGCAATAGAAAAGTATTAAGAAATAAAAATACAACTGTACCCCGCCTCACGCCTGTATCAACACAACTCTAATTGGATCAGACATTTAGAAAAATCTGTGCTAAATCGATTTAACATCGATAAAAACATGTAGGTAGGTTCCCGATTCACTTTTGTAGTCTGTGGCCTACATGCGAGCGTTACAGTCGTCGCATATTATGATGTGTAACATCTAACATCTCAACTTGGTAATATGCAACTGGGCAGCGACAGAAATGGCCCCTCTACTTCCAATCTATATAGTACTTACTAATTCCATGCTGTTATAAAGTACTTATTATATAGTACGTATTCTGTGTGGTGCGGAAGAATAGCACCATCCTATTTCTTCCCGTGGGTGTCGTAAAAGGCGACTAAGGGACTTACTAGAGAATGGGCAGCAGCGTTCTCTAAGCATTTTAACACCATACTGTGATCGCCAACCCGCCTGCCAAGCGTGGGAATTATGGAAACCCCCTTGGGGGCCTATGTCCAGCAGCGGATGTCTTTCGGCTGAAATGATGATAAAATGTACTTACTAATTCCATGCTATTAAAAAGTACTTACTTATTCCATACTCAAGCTGTCACTTCCTGTTACACACTTCCATCTCTTTTCACGAAATCACTCCCACAGAAAGCCAGAGGAAATATGTGACTCGTCGAAAAAAAAAAATATTCATCCTCTCCTTATCCCAATTTTTTTGGGGTTGGCGCAACATGCCCCTTTCTGCCATACTTCTCTAGTCTTCTTCTAGTCGTCATCTCGGAGGTCAACCCCTATTGGTCTACTACCAAACGGTGCAGCTAATGTCAAACGAACACTTTGCAAGAATTGATGTCATATTCCGTGGTTAGAAAGCCATATCATCTTTCACACAGTCCATCCATCGTTTCTTTGGTCTTCCTTCCCTACTCTTATAGCCATCGACATTCATACTCCAAACTTTCCTCACGACATTTTCCTCATTCCTCGGCATCACAGACATGCCCATACCATGACAACCGATTTCCGCACAATTTTTCAGTCCAGTTCCACTTTCAGACTTCCTCTTGTATGTACTTTTTATTTTATTTCTTATTCTATCCATTCGTGTCACACCACAATCATCCCTCTTAGCATTCTCATCTCAGCTACATGCAATCGCTTTTCATTTATCCCTTTTGTGCCCCAACATTGTGAAAGGTAATATCGTAAACAATTTCTTTGTTTGTCAGTCACGAGAGAGGAAGGGTTGTTATCAGCGTGGTTATCAGCGGGTATCTTTGATAAAGTTTGGTCACTGTTTACATAGCCTTATCAGGAGACTCATTAAATTATATACTGCAATAAGAGTCGAAATTCTGCGTAAATGGGAAAGTAAAGAAAGACACCATAGAGAAATAAAACATACCTAAATTCTTGATCTTATTTGTATTAGAATATCCAACGGAAGTTCCTGAAATAACACGTACGAATAACTAAGGTTTTCGTTATCATAGATAGATGTTTAAATTTTTTTTTTTGCCTGAAATAGGGATTTTTTTATTGCGTGTTTTCTGGCAAATCTGAATGTGAACGAATTACTACCCACTTTCCAATTAATAATTATTGTGGTGTCAATTACGCAGAACACAATAGCGATAATTGTCATGTAGGTAGTGTTTTGTTTATTTATTTAATTATTCTTTTGTTACGTTTGGTAGTTTCCTAATTATTATTGCGTTTGCAACATAATTATGCGACTAACGTATTCATAAGTTTCAGTTCCAAAAGTATGTTTTTAAAATACTTAGCGTGAGTCCGGTCATCTTTAGAATGTTTAATAGTGTTACTGTAGTTGACCTTTGCTTATTACCGAACGGTGCAGCAATGTCAAACGAACTCTTTGAAGAATTGATGTCATATCCGTCATAAATGTACTTTTTTTTAAGCACGTTTTTGGTATTGCCTTGGCAACATGTAAAATTAAGTACTTAATACATTGCCATTCAGAAATACTGAAACAAGTTTTCAGTAGCTCCGTTCAAAACGACACACTCGTTTACAAAATTAATCGCCTTTCGTGACTACAAGGGCAAAACTATTTTGACCGAGGTTGTAATCATATGAAACCATTTTACTTTCAAAAAAACGAAACTGTTCAACTATACTTACAGACTTCGAAAAATGTGTTGCTTGAATTCTTTATGTTAACTCGCGTGTTATGGCTAAGCAATTCTACTGAACGTTTGTTCAGCTTAATTCTTGTACAGTACCCGCCCCTACCCCTATGGCGCACAAGTTCTAGAAAACAAAGAGACGTTTGATTTTGTCACTCATACCTGTGTGACAGCTTGACAAGTCATATCAACGCCCTGGAACTGTACTCTTCTATCTCTGCACAAATACCCTTTACTCAGCTAAAACCATAAACAATTTCCAGGTTCGGTACCGCGAGAGAATAACAATCCTCCGCGGTAACCACGAGTCGAGACAGATCACTCAGGTATACGGCTTCTACGACGAATGTCTCCGTAAATACGGCAATGCCTCTGTGTGGAAGCACTTCACCGACTTGTTCGACTTCCTGCCCCTGACTGCGCTGGTCGATGGCCAGATCTTCTGCCTGCACGGAGGACTCAGCCCTTCCATTGATACCCTGGACCACATCCGAGCCCTCGACCGCCTGCAAGAGGTTCCTCATGAAGGACCCATGTGTGATTTGCTCTGGAGTGACCCTGATGATAGGTGAGTTTTTTTTTAGTATTAGTAACTAGCGTCTCGCCTCTGCTTCGCACGGACTTGCCAAAACATAGATATTTCTATATTATACGTAAGTATGAATGTTTTGTACACATAAACCGAATTTGATCAAATCTCACCTCTATTTTTCTCTCACCCTAATTGCGTAACACAGTTTGAATCTGAAATATATTGCTAATCCATTGCTTCATTTGTTAGAAAAATTGTGTCTGTTCAACAACGTAAATAACACATTGAATGTTGTTGAACTGTCAAATTGAAACCTATTCCTACTGCTAGTGCCCGCTGGATAATCCGAACTATCGGGCGAATTTTCGACCGTTTCTTGACTTCCAAAGTTTCTTTTTTTTTACTTTGAGTCCTTACCCGACTTCCAAGTCACATTTTTGACGTTGACTGTCGTTTTTTTTTTTCTTTCGCCGTTTTCAGGAAACGGCTGAACATTCGGCCGATACTTCGGAATTATCTTTAGACCCCCCAGATTTTAAGCGATGATGTGGGCGACGATGGAAGTTTGCAAGAACGTGTAGATGACATTGAGGAAAATGACGCTTGTATACCTATAGCATAAAAATATCTCATCTAAATCGAATAATCGTGTTCATGTAAATGGAAATTGCTGATTTTCAAAAAGAGACTGTGCATTAGATTCATCAAAATCAAAAGTATTTATTCAAAGTAGGCTGAGAATCAGCACCTTTCGAACGTCGAAATTACATAAGACAGTCCCCCAAAAACGCCCGCCCTTCACCACTTCCTAGTGCTTCAGCTGGGAAGAAGTGACGCAACAAACTCTTCTATACAATAGTACGTAAAATAATTTACATTACGCAACACAAAACATTAAGCATTATAATAACATAAACAGCGAGTTAGATAAAAAGGTTATAGAGATGTTTGTTTGGTCTGACTTGCGGTTCTATACATAAAGAGTAGTTTTAGCTGTTCAAAAGACTGAGTAGAGTCAATATTATACGGACTATAAATATTTTCGCCTTAGTCACTAAAACGAAGTAAACCTTTATAATAATTAATTGCCTGACGTAATACTGTAAATATTTGTATACACCACAAATTGTGTAACATAGCAAGGATGCGTAACTGGAATTCGTCATGAAACCTTATAACAAGTGGTACTTACGTGTCGCACCGTGGCTATATGCCACAAAATATATAAGTTCATTGCGTTTATGTAATTTAGGCGCATAAGCACTAACACATACTTCACTCGATTCAATGTAAATTTTTTGTTATGTACCACGTTTACACAACACCGAAAAAATAGTATAGAAATGAACGTTCATCTCCTCATTTCATTAATTTTTTCGGCCATTCGGAGCACGAGTGAAAGATGCAGAATGCCGAAATCCAACATCATTGGATTGGTTCACTAATTAATTAATTTCTCACTTTTGATTCATTTTGTGTTCCGAAGATTCAGTTTGATTGAGTGATGCCGAATGAAAGACATAAATGAACACAAAGTGAACGTCTGATATCAGCTTTAGAACCTTTACCCAGAACATGCGTGCGGTATTCGCGTGCATTCGATAACAAAAATAAAGTCTTTGTACGACAATAAACACCTCTGGGAGTCAAGGACGTGCATCGTATCATCCGCGAACTAATTATAGCCGCGTTGATGACACGACTTGCGTCCTAATCGTTATCTCCTGAAGTTGACTTTAACTAGGTTATTTTATTGATTTTCTGATATCGACCACGTGTTCTACACGTTTTCTCGAAGATTTTTCGGTTGTTGTTTGTTTTTGACTGCCCCGTGGGGTCGCAAACTCGCAACCTCGACTGCTGCAAATGAGTTCGATTCTCATGTTATTGAAATGCTCAGTGTTATTGAATTTTTCTATCCGGAGTTTCTCAGTAGCAGCTCTGAGTTTACATTTGTGTCCGCTTAAAGGCAAAAGGCTCTCCTCATACGTCATAGGAATTTAAACATAAGTTCTGGCGAAATGTGGGTGCACCATACACATCTGCCTACCTCTTTGTGGAATACAGGCGTGATGTTATGTGTTCTTAATATTCCTAGTATTTTTTTTTTTCTTCATAAAAATGTTACTTTGGTGTTTATCCTTCGCATGGCGAGATTCGTCAATGATTAACGTGGTACTGTTGTTTCACGCAATTAATGAGTAATCAGTTGACCGTTCGGTCGGTATTGTGGTATAGTAATTTTATTCTAGGTGCATCGTCTTCACATGTATGTTAAAATATATATATATTTTTTAAAAAAAAACGTTGCCCCACTGGGAATTTCTCCTGTATCGTGGGTGCGTTTACAAACATTTAAACTCACATACACAAACAGCCAGACCCGGAAAAACTACTTGTAGGTCATACAAATATTTGTTCCGTGCGGGAATCAAACCCGCGACACGCAGCGCAGCAGTCAAATTAATGTACCTATACAAAATATATATTGTTGAACATTTTAAAAGAGTAACGGTGGAGTTTCTTGCCCATTCTTCTCCATACGAAACTACCTTTTGGAAGGGGCGAATAGAATCAATTCTTTTTAGGGTTCCGTACCCAAAGGGTAAAACGGAAACACTATTACTAAGGCTCCTCCGTCTGTCTGTCCGTCTGTCACCAGGCTGTATCTCATGAACCGTGATAGACAGTTGAAATTTTCACAGATGATGTATTTCTGTTGCCGCTATAACAACAAATACTAAAAAAACAGAATAAAATAAATATTTAAGGGGGCTCCCATACAACAAAAGTGTTTTATTTTTTGCTCGATATTGATAACGGCAATAGGTAGACGCTTGAAATATTCACTTTAAAAATAAATAATTAAATTAAAATAAATATTTAAGGGGGGCTCCCATACAACAAACGTGATTTTTTTGCCATTTTTATATATAATGGTACGGAACCCTTCGTGCGCGAGTCCGACTCGCACTTGGCTATTTTTATAGATAATGGTACGGATCCCTTCGTGCGTGAGTCCGACTCGCAATTGGCCGGTTTTTTGTAACTTGTGACGTTCAAAAGTGCCTTCTAAGTGCCTATTTGAAATAAATAATTTGACTGACCGCCGCCGCCGCCCGCTCAGGTTCCGGAAATAAATAATATATTGACCGGATGTAGTTATCGACTCAGTTTATTCAGGTAAACAACTTCGATCGTTGTTGTTGTTTGTGATGGCGCTGGTATATCTTGTTAAATTGAATTGAGTGATAAGAGTGATAACATAAGTCGACAACTTGTTTTCCGACTTTTAGTTAAATTTCAATTTGACTGTTGGTCGTCGGATAGTTTTCAATCAGCGTAGTACAGTAAGCATATAATGAATGAAGAGACTGGCTATGAGCTTGATAAAGTCAGGTTGAGTTTAAATAATTATGGGCAGTAAGAAAAATAAAGAAGTGATTTTAAAGATAGTATGTGACGTGCATATTTCCTATTGAAAAGTATTCTTGTAGCTGAACAAGGCTGACAACCGGTCTTACCAAGGGGTATCGTGTTACCCAGTGTGGAGGTCAGATAGGCAGTCGCTCCATGTAAAATACTGGTATACAGCTGCATCCGGTTAGACTGGAAGCCGACCCCAACATAGTTGGGAAAAGCCTAAGCAGATGATGAGTTAAACAAATATTTTATAAAAGGTAATTAAAAATATGCCTTATTTAGCCGCTTAGGACCTGCGTCCATGATGTTGTAAAGTCGTAAAGTATTTAAGCCGATTTACAAGAAAATCTAGTCATTTAGCTCATTACAAGGCTGTGGAGGATTGCTATTGAAGTGTTAATTTATTTAATTTACTATTGCGTCATCTGTACCTTACTTGACATTCAGATTCATAGAATTGCACTCCTATTGAAAAAGTGAAACCACAAAATTATGAGCCTTAATTCGATGGTCGACGGTCTTTACCTAAAACCCGGTTTACATCAATGGAGAGAAGAGATTGTATCGTAAACAAACAATAGTTTATTGTATCGCGTTGTACCTCAGTAGAGAGATGTCAAAGAAACGCAAACCTATTGTTGGTTGTACGAGACACCCCTCTTTTATCTGCTATGGAGAAAATGTGAAGAAAAGACAACCTATATCTCTGCATAGGTAAATCTTCCATTTTTAGGGTTCCGTACCCAAAGGGTAAAACGGGAACCGGAAACCTTAATACTAAGGCTCCGCCATCTGTCTGTCTGTCCGTCTGTCACCAGGCTGTATCTCATGAACCCTGATAGTTAGACAGTTGAAATGTTCACAGATGATGTATTTCTGTTGCCGCTATAACAACAAATACTAAAATCAAAATAAAATAAATATTTAAGGGGGCTCCCATACAACAAATGTGATTTTTTTTGCTCGTTTTTGCTCGATATTGATAACGGTGACAGGTAGACGCTTGAAATATTCACAGAATATTTAGTTATATTCACTTTAAAAATAAATAATCAAATTGTAATAAAACAAATATTTAAGAGGGCCTCCCATACAACAAACGTGTTTTTTTTTTCCGTTTTTATAGATAATGGTACGGAACCGTTCGTGCGCGAGTCCGACTCGCACTTGGCCGGTTTTTTAAACCTGTTTCAAATACGAACATATTTTGTCTTAGAATAAATTCCATACATCCCTAATTGCGTCAAAAGGGAGTAAAAACTTATACAAATGAAAATTGCAGTTAAAAACACCTTGTTTTAACAATTAATTATTTACTAATGACTTTCCTCGTTCCCACAGAGGCGGATGGGGCATATCGCCGCGTGGTGCCGGTTACACGTTCGGCCAGGACATCTCGGAGACGTTCAACCACAGCAACGGGTTGACGCTGGTCTCCAGGGCCCATCAGCTCGTCATGGAGGGCTACAACTGGTGCCACGATAGAAATGTCGTCACTATATTCTCAGCACCCAATTACTGCTATAGGTAACTTTCAATACTTCACTAAGGGTGCAACATCCATTTCGCCCCGCATTCCGTGTCACTTGGACACGTGAGTGAGGATCTAATATCTGCGTTAGCGAACGGTGTTAACGTTGCTGAGAAGAGATAAACTACGATCACATGGAGCGCCACTCCAAACTACTGTTTTAATGTGTGTAGTCACGGTGATGCTTTGTATATACTTTCAAACGTTTTGAATTTTGGAGGGGCGCGCTCCTGGGCCAAAAAAAAACCATTTCTCGAACGATATTTGCTATCAACACACTAAGAAGAAGACAAAGGGTCCAAACAGCTTGCGGTCGATTAACGCCATCGAGGCATAACCGACGAGAGATGACCTACGTTGACGTCGACTGACCGATGTTTGGATGCACCATAATACACCTTCTTCTTTCGTATCAGCGCAAACTGTAATGAGAATCCTAACTTAATATTATAAATACGAAAGTGAGTTTGTTTGTTACGGTTTCACGCTAAAATAGCTGAACGAATTTGGATGGAATTTGGCACATGGGTATACCATGACCGGGATTAGGACATAGGTTACTTTTTCGCGGTAGTACAGTCGGTGACCAGCATTACCTGACCCCTTGTCCCTTCCATTATTCCTCTTTGTACATTCCCGTGATAATTTTCTTCCCAAGGAAAGCCGAAGCCACATTGAGTATTGCCAGTCCTTGAGGCTATTTTAATGCTGAAGGTTTTGTTTTCTGATTTCGAACGTGATGACGATAGAATCTTCGAAAGGACGTCGATTTCGCTAAAATGCAAGTTGTCAATATCAAATGTGAAGCAAAACGATCGACAAAGAGTTATTGTAAGTTTCTGAATCAGTGGGATGGTGACAAATGCAGGTTTTTGTGAGTCATCTCTATGGTGGTGACTGAGCTATATGATAGTACTACTTACACCGAAAATAATCCTAACTAATATTATAAATGCTAGTGAGTTCGTTTGTTTGTTTGTTACGCTTACTTTCACGCTAAAATGGCTGAACTATGACATGACCTGGAGAAAGACATAGGTTACTTTTTATCCTGGATCGCAGACGGAAGTCGCAGGCAACAGCTACTAAGAAATAAAACGATAAAACAAATAAAACTTAAAGAAAAGAAAGAAAAAATTCTGCACAAACAAGACACACTTTACAAAAATTTAATTAAAAAATTGACAAAAACACTAATACAAAGTAGCCAATTACAATCCTTTTTTAAGACTATGATGTAAACAGAGATGACATGGAATCTAGTAGAATTTATCCAACGATTTATACTGGTGAGACAGCTCCGACACAAGTACTTTTGTAACTTACTGGGGCTGCTAATTTATATATGACACAATGTTTAAGTTGAAATAAATATAATATATTTGTAATTGTATACTGTTTTCTGTCTAGGCCTTATAAATATCTGAATGACCATATAACAAACCATGGTAAACAAAATGGTTGGGTCTTTCATTATTTGAGAGAAACTTGGTTGTATATTAAGGAAAAACCAGTCAATGCTATGTCATTGCAATTTTACTTTTCCTTAACAATTGTATGCGCAGACAACACTGCTTTCGAAGCTAATTATATCGTGCATGCACTTATAATTATTCAGTAGAAATCAAATACTTTCATTGTCATGAACTACGATCTAGGCAACAACGAAAGAAGTTAGGATAAAAGTTATCTGAATGAGCAAATAAAGTTATCTGAATCTAAAAAAAAAAACAAACCAACTTACGATTTTGTACAACACTACAAATGACCTTCTCATAACTTCTAGAGAACGGTACACCAACATGATACGCCAAATGAGGTCGACCGAAGCTTAACAATTAATAAAATTGACTATTTTGCATAAGTCCTCCAATACAAAGTGAAGTGTGAAATATTCTTCAAAACAACTAGACTCACATTAGTTATATGGTCATATTTATGTCCACCTGTATAAAAATGTCCATTCCATTACTATCCAAATCAATCAATCTGCCTTGCCTTTTCCTATGTTGGGGTTGGCTTCCAGTCTAACCAGATACAGCTGAATATCAGTGGTCAGATAGGTGGGCGGGCGCGACCGCCTATCTGACCTCTACAACCCAGCTACTGGGTAACACGATACCCTTGGTAAGACTGGTTGTCAGTTTGGGCTTCTAACGACCCGTAACGACTGTCAAAGATCCACGAATCACATGCAGGACCAACGTCTTAACGTGCTTTCCGAGGCACGGAGGAGTCTCGATATCTAAAGATGGTCACCCATCCACGGAGCAACCCCGGCAAGCGTAGCTTAACCTGATTGATCAAACCGTGCGGCTGTTATTACTTAGCCACAAGCTCCTCCGTTACTATCCAAATATCGATTAATCGATTCCTTTATAACCGTGTTATTTTTCTGATAAGGATTGCTTTTGGTTGTAAAATGATTTTAATAGAACACTTCCGCGTTTATCGCAATTATCATCTTCCTGCCCTCTGCCCCATGTTACTTGGGGTCGGCTCAACATGATTTCTCATTTCATTCTCCCCTGTCAGCCTTCACGCTATCATTCGCTCCCTTCTGTTTCATATAATTCCTCACACAATCCATCTTTTCTTGGCCATTCTCTCCCTCTCCATCCATTAACATTTATATTCATTTCTCTTTAAGTCACATGCGTTTCCTCCCTCCTCATCACAATTGCCCATACCAAGCCAAACAATTTCCTTTCAACTTTTCTGTCAAACTTCCTCTTATATACAATTTTTTTCAGTATCCATTTTCGTCACTCCACACATCCATCTTAACATTCTCATCTACGTTGCATCTTGCAAGCAATCTTATTTCATTCGTCTTCTTCATGGCCCAGCATTCCTATCCATACAGTACATACACAGGCCTTATCATGGACTTGTCACTTATACATTGAAATCAACTCCAAAGAGTGCTCATGGGTCCTTTTGATCCATTCTCGTTGGTAGAAATAATTCTTGAATGTTTGATTACTGATCTGATCATAGAATATTGTTGTTAGTAGGTAACCTAACTTCATAAGATTTTGGGTAATGCGTAGCTTACATCCAAAGGTGCTTCAGGGTAGGCTCCTCTACTAATATACATTGCATTGCAACCTTAGTAAATTAGGAGTTTTGGTTCTCCTGATCATCCGTACTATTGGTAGTTAGCCGACTACCAACCTGCTGACTGGCTGTTTGCCGCGGCTTGAACTTTTACTATGTATCTCCAACACGATTGAAGATAAAACATTTCTAATTATTACTCAAATAAATAATATTCTTAATTTTCACAATTAAAGTAATATCTTCAAGACATGCGATAGTCATCTTACAACAATAACAAGAGAAAGTCACCTCCTGGACTTACCTAATCTTAACACAGCGATATAATTCGATTAGATAAATTAGATAAAGTTTACCTAAGCGTCGTGTCGAACAATATGCTTTTACGCAACTAGCTTTAATGTAAACATGATTGTTTCAGATGCGGTAACCAAGCCGCCATTATGGAATTGGATGATGCGCTTAAGTACTCATTGTAAGTATTGCTTATGTCTTTATTATTTAGCTCGACACCTTTCTATGAGCTACCTAGTCAACATGTATCTTGTCTCATAGAAGTTAGATTATTCTGGGAAATAATGTGTAATTTATGAAGCTTGACATGCAAATTGACGATTTCGTACTTGCCAAATCTGTAGTCAAGTACTAGTGAAGTGCAGGCTTCTCCACCTGATCAAAAGTTGACGTCTACTGTAACTAGGAGCATTGAACTCACGACAGATTCTTAGGATCGGTATTTAAGTTTTTAAATCATCATCATCATGCTGGTAAAGCACATCATTAATGAAAATCATATTGTGTTGACATTTCTAGATCAGTATTATTATATTAGTTTACAATCTATCGTAGAGGCTGTAAGTATACGTTTAGCCTATGTTGTAGGGCTTCCCTACTTCAAGGTGCTGTGATTGTCAAGAGTAGGAACTTGACCTTCACAATCATGAGGGGCCAGAGTGATAGAAAGTAGTTGTTGCTAATCATACCACGACGGTTTTCTGTTGGGGGGATTTTAGTGGAGGGAACCAGTAGTAATATCAACATTGCTTGGATAAATAAAACAATCTTGCTTTACTAGTTTATATTCAACTGTGTGGTTCAAATGTGTGGTGGATAGTTTATGCATTCTGTTCTGTTTGTAATATTTGACCATCTATAAATAATTATCTGCTAAGTATTTAGGTTCTGGAATGATTATAAGCGCAAAGTGATGACTAAAATTTGATATTCAACATCAAATAAAAACTCGACTAAGTCGATTCCTAACCATGGATATTGGAAAATATGACCTAATATTATTACACGGTCATTATGGAAGTTTGTCCTAGAATGTGATACTAATGCATTTGTTATGTTTTTAGCCTTCAGTTTGACCCGGCCCCGCGACGCGGCGAGCCGCACGTCACGCGACGAACGCCAGATTATTTCATGTAGGCTGCACGTAAGTAAAAACTTTTTTTTTGTACCATATTATAATTATAAAAAGTTTCAATGGCTGTTGTTTGGCGATCCCACAGTGATTAATTGGATTGTTGGTTTTGGTTGTTGGACTCAGGCTTGGCAAGCGGTCGTTAGAACGATTAGACAGCCAGAGATCAGGTACAGAGAGCACGGGGTAGACGACTATTGTCTATTGTAACACTGCAGCCCGACCGGGAGCCAACAAAAGGACGTCATTGGTCAGGGGCAAGATGTACTATCTAGTGTTCAAGATAGTAGTGGTACATAAGACATATTTGTTGCAGAGGAGGCGCATATCAAGCGGGCGGAGAGTGTGTGGGGCGAAGCGAGTGCGGCTGGGGGCGCGTGCGTGCGGCGCGCGCGGCGTGGGCTGGCGGCGCGCGCGGGCGCCGGCCTGGCCGCGCGACGCACGCACCGCGCGCGGCGCGAGAGCCTCGTGCGGGTGGCGCACTGGCTCGCGCACGTGTGACTGTGAGCACGGTCCGTCCGCGCGCGTGCAGCACACGGCTGCAGGCCCGGCCGCGCCCGGCCCGGCGCAGGCCCGGCACGGCGACCGGTCCGGCGCCGGCCCGGCACGGCGGCCGGCGGCGCCAGGCGCGCTTTAAATTGTAAGTGGTTGTCACCAGTCGCAAAGTTAGGTTCTTGCCGTTCACTGTGCATTCGCTCCGCGCTAGTTATGCTGGTATGTTCATGCCCCGCGGCCGGACGGAACGCGACGTCCCTCACGTTATGATTCTTTACAATTATAATATGTATCGAATGGACCTCATTAAACACGTACATTTACTAAAACGGTAGTTTTATTTCGCATTCGTCTCGTGTCACAATGGATCGACAGGCGAGCAATGGACATACCATCATAATGTAATCTTCGGTGACTAAATGTGCGCCCTATTGGATTCCCATAAAGCTTATGATCTTACATCTAATGTGCAGTAATGGAACTTATAATTAGTGAAAACAACATGATTATTGTCAATCTAGCAAATTTAATGATGTTTTTCGAGTTAAGTTACTGTAGATCAAAATCTGTTACGAGTCGCATCTTTGTATTTTTAGTTGCTTTACGAATGAAATATTAAAAGATTTTTTTTTACAATTTGATATTTATATTACACAATACCACACAGACTGCGGGGGTATTGATCGAGGTCTACAAAGCAATAGCAAGCATTTAATTTTATGACAGAATGGCATTATGTAATTATTTTTATTATATAACTATTACTTATACATATATAATATCTTTAGTTCGACTGTAAGTCTGCGTAAAAGTATTAGGAACCCTTACTGTTTATACCCCAGTGCAATCATTCTGCCATAAAAAGTGTTGAGAGAACGAGTTTTGCATTTTGAGATTTATTCAAAATTCTCCTTTTCTTGTGCCACAGTACCTGTATGACATGGAATAGTGTTTCACAAGAGTGGAGCTTTAAGTTCTTTTTTTTAAATTCTATATTTGATTATTAAATAATTTTAGATAACTTTGTAAATACCTAAAGATCAAGGCGCCCGATAGGTTGTTATTGTTTAAACTAAGTGTCGAATACTTTCCCATTATTGTACTCATTTCATAAAGGAGGTAAGTAACTAAATATATTATTAACAATTTTATAAGAGATCACTGCGAACTGGGAAATTGTTTTATAACATCTTAGGATAGAAATTTATAACAGGGGTTATATTGAAAGTGTTAAAGCATGTTTTTTAAGATTACATACTCACTGTTAAACCCTGGTTTCCTTTACAAAGCATTTTTTCTATTTATAGAATAACTGACAAAAGCAATTTTATATTCCATTTCCATGTAGAAAGCGTGTACTTATTTTAGAATCTGAACAGTGGACAGTTTCTTTTGTCAGTGCCATCTTTCAATTAAAATAAAATTTCAGATTTATAAAATAATTGTAATATTTGTTTTTATTTCCTAAATTAAACGCGTGCGTACTAATTATACAAAGACCTTACCCACCAATGACACCTGAAGCCACACGTTTCGTTGATCTAAGTATTAAGTATGTAAGTTATAGATAAAAAAATAAAATATAATATCCTTAAAAAAAAAAATTACAAAAAAAAATGAGAATGTATGGCGAGCCTCGTTCGCGTGAAATAAAACAAACAATAACTGTAGCACAAGTTTGATTTCTCTGCTTTTGGCGTTATTTCACCCAATCGAAGCTCGTGTAAATTTTAAATTAAGGCTTTCCTGGCAAACTGCATAGGCGATCGACATTTAAAATATTGAGAAAATCTCGATCTTTTGTATGCATAGTTGTGTTCATGTAAGTGGGACTCGATACTGTTGATGATGCGCCGACTACAGACAAATAGGTATACATACTTCCATCTGGATTCGCTACACAATGGCAATAATTTAAAATGTAAACAGTACGGTAAAATAATTATTCTTGCAACGTGTACTATGCCTGTTGATAGGAATTAGATATAATAAATAAAATTAATTATAAAAAAACAAGGGGTTTTTTTTTTCACCATTCCGAAGTAGAAATAAATCAACATTACTTACATGAAAATAATTTATTATTATAGATACGTTGTTTTTTGCAGTCCGTTTATGCACTTTATACAATAGACCGATATATACAGATATAATTATCTTCAGAGTTCTGTCGAGTAGACAAATTACATGTATTTATTAATATTTATTTTATTATACTGTTCAAGTTTTACCTGTATCTTTGGTGCTACAACATAATAGTGTGTAACAAACAATACATAATAGAAAATATTGAATTTTAGAAAAAAAAATATAAAACGAAGTGTGTAAAGTGTCCAATAGTAAAATGTCAACAGTGCTTTGGAAACACGAGAAAATACTACTCGATTGTTCTTCTAACTGTATTATGTCACATTAAATGTGCGTAAAGAGTTTAATCTTACGTATATAATATAGTTTTGGAAACCTATAAGACGCGTCCACATCCGTGGAATGAATCATCTTAAAATCTATCCTTGTCACCCTGTTTTTAAACACAACGCCAACTTTTTAAAGCTATTTCGTAGTTGACATTATTACTACTATGCGGATGTTTCCAACCCAAATAGGTAGTCGACGTATTTAAACACTCTTGAAATTGACACACGAACACCCGGTGTTTAGTCTGTTCCGAAAGTATCGGATAAAAAATAAACATCCTGTTCTTGTTGATTGAATTCTTACGGAATCACTAACCACTTTCCAACAAAAAAAAATCATAGACGAAAATTGAGGGTATAGAATTAACCTTATACACCGTGGCATTTTAGTCGTCTAAGAGCTCGGCACGGCTCGGAGACGGCAGCCGTCGACATTTCAACTTCGATGATCAGCGGCAGCCGTCGTCTGCTCTCTTAGTATAGGTCAGTTGTAAAGTTGCCGACGCGCGTCGACGGCTGCAGTTACCTCTGCCGCACACTGGTCCCGAATGATAAAAAAGTGGACATTAAGAAATTTTTGACAGAAGGTCAACGGATTCGGCTGATTTTTTTTTTGTAGACAGCTGATGCAATTACAAATCACTTTTATAGATTGAGTTTTTGCCAAATAAGCCGTATTTTCAGAGAAAAAAAATATTGAAATATTTTTTGTATGAAAGAAATCCTAATTTTGTCTTTATCTTCCAAGATTCAAACGTATTCAAAATAAAACTTAGCGCAGCTTGTAGAGGTGCTAATTGCTCACCACTTTGTCATAGACACTCTTCTGCGATTTTGTGCTCCTTTTGAGTTACAGGCACTTTAAATATTTTTTGTATAAAAAAAATCTAATTTTGTCTTTATCTTCCAAGATTCTAGGCTAATTAAGCAATGACTCATTACCAAAAAATGCTTATAATCTGAATATGAGTCACACAATAAATTACCTGTACCTGAACATGTCTGTACACGTTTTGAGATATCCAAGTTGTTTATTTGATATATTTAAAATAAGACTTTTTTTAATAGAAAGACATTTATAAGAGTTACTTATTAATGAAGAAAATGTTATTACATCTTAGTCTATCTTTAACAAGATTATTTCTAATCCGCCTGAATTAATTTTTTAACTCTGAAAATACGGCTTATTTAACAAAAAATACATCTTTAAAAGTTACTTGTAATTGTATCAGCTGTCTACAAAAAACTAGTAAAGCTCATCCGACAACGAAAAATTTAAAGTGCCTGTAACTGAAAAGGAGCACAAAATCGCAATTGAGTGTCTATGGCAAAGTGATGAACAATTAACCCCTCTACAAGCTGCGCTAAGTTTTATTTTGAATACGTTTGAATCTTGGAAGATAAAGACAAAATTAGGATTTTTTCATACAAAAAATATTTAAAGTGCATGTAACTCAAAAGGAGCACAAAATCGCAGAAGAGTGTCTATGACAAAGTGGTGAGCAATTAGCCCTTCTACAAGCTGCGCTAAGTTTTATTTTGAATACGTTTGAATCTTGGAAGATAAAGACAAAATTAGGATTTTTTCATACAAAAAATATTTAAAGTGCATGTAACTCAAAAGGAGCACAAAATCGCAGAAGAGTGTCTATGACAAAGTGGTGAGCAATTAGCCCTTCTACAAGCTGCGCTAAGTTTTATTTTGAATACGTTTGAATCTTGGAAGATAAAGACAAAATTAGGATTTTTTCATACAAAAAATATTTAAAGTGCATGTAACTCAAAAGGAGCACAAAATCGCAGAAGAGTGTCTATGACAAAGTGGTGAGCAATTAGCCCTTCTACAAGCTGCGCTAAGTTTTATTTTGAATACGTTTGAATCTTGGAAGATAAAGACAAAATTAGGATTTTTTCATACAAAAAATATTTAAAGTGCATGTAACTCAAAAGGAGCACAAAATCGCAGAAGAGTGTCTATGACAAAGTGGTGAGCAATTAGCCCTTCTACAAGCTGCGCTAAGTTTTTTTTTGAATACGTTTGAATCTTGGAAGATAAAGACAAAATTAGGATTTTTTCATACAATAAATATTTAAAGTGCATGTAACTCAAAAGGAGCACAAAATCGCAGAAGAGTGTCTATGACAAAGTGGTGAGCAATTAGCCCTTCTACAAGCTGCGCTAAGTTTTATTTTGAATACGTTTGAATCTTGGAAGATAAAGACAAAATTAGGATTTCTTTCATACAAAAAATATTTCAATATTTTTTTTCTCTGAAAATACGGCTTATTTGGCAAAAACTCAATCTATAAAAGTGATTTGTAATTTCATCAGCTGTCTACAAAAAAAAAATCAGCCGAATCCGTTGACCTTCTGTCAAAAATTTCTTAATGTCCACTTTTTTATCATTCGGGACCAGTGTGTGCCGGTGGGAACATGCTGCTCGTGTGTAAGAGCTCTTACAACGGCAGCCCACTGCATGTATCCTTTGTTTTTTTTTTTAATATTGTTAATTATGACTTATGAGGCATGATGTACTTTGAAACACCCTGTTATGAGCGCGGTGCGAGCTTTGCGCTCCATTCATCGCCGCTCTTGGAACGCTCGGCTCACACCGCGCTCGTAACAGTGTGTTTCAAACTACGTCATGAGTCATAAGAATATTTTTATTATTTTTTTATTACATAATCTGGACACAGGCCTCCTCTTTCTGTGAGAGGGAGTGGGCCGTAATCCACCACGCGGGCCCAGTGCGGGTTGGTGGATGTCACATGTCTTCGAATTTTTAGTTCTAGGACATGCCGGTTTCCTCACGATGTTTTCCTTCACCGATTTGAGAGCAGTGGTGATGAAATAATTTACACAAAGTAAAGCGCCTGCCTGGGTTCGAACCTACTACTCGTAAGTCGATGCCGTTAACCACTGGGCCACCACTGCTCTATTTTTTTATTACTCAAATGTTAATAAATATTTTTTTTACTTTCATGATTGATTAGTAGTCATTGAATACATGAAGTAGGCTGCCGTTGTAAGACGATTAAAATGCCACGGTGTATAATGAATGAATAATAAAAATAATATAATTAATGAACCTTGTCAAAAGGAAAACATTTTTAAGGTAATTTAAAAAGGTTAATTTGTAAGTGGCACTACACATTGGCATCCACAGGTTTTTCTTTCAGATAATTTTGGAACAGACTATGATAGTCATAGATCTTTTTTGTTACCGTTTTCTATCTCAACACTCTCAAGTGTTTGTTTGGTTCAAAATAGATATTACCGGTATATCCAATGGAATCCATGTTAGTCATGAATATTTAAATAGTCGAAGCAGGCTAACCAGTTCTATGAACTTAGTAATGGCTTCTGCGTAGTACTGGCATTGCTAAGTCTATTCAAATCATTAGCAGTTGATTGACTTTAATACAAGAATCTCTTTTGATGCTGGATGTGATGTGCCAACAGGCAGGAAAGGCACGAAATTTATGTTTATTCCTTTATTAAACCTAAATATTGTCTAATATGAATACTTTTTGACGGGTATACGCGTGACAGATTCGGAGAAAGTCTTCCAAAACGTATGTGTTTGGAAAATTGTCTCCGAACTTGACACGCGTATTTCGCCATTTATTTGATTATTTTGATCATTGCTAACCGCTCGCCCTGCAACTTTGTTTAAAAGGGTGATCGCACATCTGACGGAAGATGCGTAAAGCCAGAACGGACAAGTAGATAATAAAACATTCAACCTTACACACCCAACCGGTGATGCGTTAGTGCGTCGAGCTTTCTAACGAAGTTACGCCCGACGCATCTTCCGTCAGATGAGCGACCACCCTTAATGCTGGGGCTATTATCCCAGCATTAAGGGCTCTACTCTGGCTAATGCAAGAATCAGTGGGTCACCCATCCAGGCCATGCAGTATCTCGTGAGGTGTGGTGGGTACACATAAAGCCGCTTATTCGATCAAGGGTTGCGTGGAATTATATTATGCTGCGACTAAAGCCTGTTTTACACGGTGCGACATACCATAAGATTGTGTGCCACAGGCAAGAAACTTGCATCGTGTAAATGGGGCTTTACGAATATACATATATTTACTAAATATAACAAAATAGAGCGTACTATAATATATTTATGTACTTATGTTATAAATAGAAGTTATAGTGAGCATTACAAGATTCAAATACTGATTTTATTTAAGTACTGAAGAAAAATGGTGTGCGCAATGTACTTACTTCCCCATTCATTTACATTAAACAAGAATAAGTATTAGGTACAAGAGTAAAATAGTCATGGGTAAACACTTTGTAGTGTTCGGCCACTAATACACCATAAAAAAGTATTCACCTAAGCTGAAGCCTAGTATTAGTGTAGTTTACCTAAATAATGCACTAAAAAGTTTTTTTGAGGCTTTCAACACAAAATGATCAGACGTTTAAATTCAGCATATACAATATTAGTTTTAGTAATTATGCGAAACCCGAAACACGTGTCTAGTATTTTTATGATAAGAATCTATGTACAAAATTCCAAAACTGTATCATGAAAAGTCACAAAGTTATAAGGTTGTTATGTGCTAACGGCGCCCCCGCGCCTCCAGGGTCGTCTTGCGCTCATTGATAATAATTTGGCAGTAGGTAGGTACCTAACCGCACGGCGATTGTATTGTAATTAAATGGTGATAAAATTTTCCATCACACTTAAATATTTTTGGGACAAATTATAACATGGTGTAAAAATGATTGAAATCGATTCAGTTCCTTATTCTGAACAAACTATTCAGGTTTCGCATATACTAAAAATAATGTTGTGTAACCTAAGATTGCTATATTCAAAAAATATACTTAAGCTATTTTCAAAAGAGTATTCAGAAAGCCTAATCATTTTGCGCAAAAGTCCCAACTTCATATAACAGCGCAAAGCAGAAATCGCCGAAAAAGCGGCCATTTTGTTGTCATTACGAAACTTTCATTCCTGTGTCTAGTTGCAGCAGCTGCTTCATGAGTTCGTACGTCGAGAAGGAGGTTGCGACCATTGGTATCGCTCTTATGTAGTTGATGCTCATGCCGCGATACAAACCCTTCATTATCCCGTTCTCACGGTATATGAGGGTTAAGGTCTTGACCATGCCAGTGCTGTGAAATGGTAGAGAGTTGATTAGTGGGGGGTATTTTTGTCTGTGTATAGTAAGTAGACAATCGCCATATTCAGCAAGTTCTCCTAGGGTTGATTTATCCTAGCATAGAGTCGA
The DNA here is from genome assembly GCA_963921375.1 of Tiliacea citrago. Taxonomy (NCBI): domain Eukaryota; kingdom Metazoa; phylum Arthropoda; class Insecta; order Lepidoptera; family Noctuidae; genus Tiliacea; species Tiliacea citrago. The sequence goes on along the minus strand of OY992782.1, from coordinate 11,397,316 downwards.
AGCGTCAAATGCTATCTATGATCGACCTGCACATCAATCAGCGCTGGTCGCTCGCAGACGCGCGTATTCCGTAGAATAATTCGCGCGTCTTCTTTTTGATATCGATAAAAATATGTGCATTACGCTGTAGAGATAAGGGTGAATTTTCTGTTATGTTTTAGATTGACGATTCGCTGCCCTTCGACTCTGCGCTAGTATGAATCGACCCTTAGTGTCAAGGTGCATCGCTAGCACAATTCAGACATTTTTCGAGCATTTAAGAAGAAAATGTGAATCCCAGCGTCTCTTAAAATTATGAGAAGTAGACTTCAATGTTTGTCCGATTTTTTCCAGCTCGTCTCGCTATCGTCTGTGTGGTCTAGCAAGCCTTCTGGCTGTGTTAGGGCTCCACATTCCACATAGTGGTTCATAACTAAAATTCCTGTGACCAGAATAGCCGGTGCTTGATCTACTAATCGGACGAACGATTAAAGTAAGTTTTACGAATTAAGATTTAAAGTAAGTACGGTACTAAACACTTATGTTAGTAGATATGAGTAAGGTACGTTTTAAAATACAAATTACAGTATGGAGTCCAAAGCAAGTTATTACTTTTTAAAAGGGAATACCAGGTTAAAATAATGGAAAATAAATCTTATAAATAAAATATACAAAAATATGATTAACCAACCTCCTGCAAGTGTTGCCAACACCACGTGTAAATAACATGCAATCAGAAATGTCGCTGCATTAGTTAGGAATAGAATTGTAAACATTAGAATACAGAGAGAAAGGTGCACGGTGCAGGTAGGTACACACATATATAATTATGGCAAAAATGCACGGTTCATGTAACTAGATTCACTTTGGTGAATTTTGCATTGAAATTAATTGAAATTGTATATAGGATAGTTCTACACCTCAAATTAAAAAAATAAGCTAGATGAAGTCGTTATTTCTTATCTGACTGAAGAAATGGCGAAACAAACGCAGTGGTCGCAGCCGATCATTTAAATTCCAGACATAATCTTGGTCAGATCATGTGAGGACCATGTAGATCCGTGTTGGAAATGGTCTTTTGAAGAAAGAACCATACAAATTTGAGTGGACCGGTGCAGTCAGTGCAAGCATTTGTCAGTAATCGTGTAGCTCAACTCGCGACTTAAATTTTAGTTTTAACTGGCGCAGAAATTAAAATTACAGTCCTTTCCCAGTTATTTTACCTCTGACAGCAGCCACCCAACAGCAACCTTATTATAACAAGAATAAGGATTATTGTGATTTTGACAGACTTGTCAGTGGCAGGAACCCAACAGTAACCCTATTTCTATGTTACTATAGATCACTGTGATTTTGACAGTGATGCAATGTCAGGGGTAAAATAACTATGAACGGATTGTATGGTCGATATTGAATCGGGTCTATTCAATTTGATGGTTTGATTCAAATTCGAAGCAAAGGTGAACCGTGTATTTTTGTCATTAGGTATGCATTAATAACATGGTGCTTATATGTACATTGTAGGATAGCATTATTTTGTTGATATAGTTAGGTACAAAGTAGTTAGTCCATTCCATATTTTGTGTGATCCTGAAGTTATGGCATTTATTAAAAGGTATTTCTACTAATTTGACAGGTGCAAATGTCAAACTCCACATTGAAAAAACGAACAACAATATTTTGAAATGTCAAATTAGTCTGGGATTAAGAAACGAACTTCTAGTGATTTTTTAATATCTCAGCTATGGGGCCATTCAAGTACTACGTAAGCACCAAAGGGGGTGGAGGGTATTTGCTTTGCTTATTTTTGATGACATGGGGGACGGGAGTGATTACGTCAGCAATATTTACTTTCAGATATTTTTGCAAAATTTAGTAGATTCTGATTTAAACAAATATGGCAACCCTAGTCACCTATGCTCGAAAGCGAAAAGCATGTGTTCAGGGATTCCCCAAAATAATTGATATTGCTTACTCACTCTTACGCGGTTTTTTATGGTTATAAGAACCGAAGTAGGATAAATACCGGGCGCATTATTAAAAAAAAGTATATAGGAGGGGGGCGGGGGGGAGTAAGTGGTTTGCTTACTTTTGCTGACAAGGGCGATGGGTTAAAAATGATTAAAATTCTGCTTACGTAATACTTGACCGGCTATCTACAAAAATATCGGAATACGGACTAAGTAGTTTAAGATTCGAAGAAGGTTTGCCAAAAATAATGGCCGCTCTAAGCACGTGTTTATCCATATGCAGTTTGAAATATTTGAAACGTGCGTTAAGGGGAATAAGAGGGCGATACAGTGGCATACCTGTGCTGCTTAAACAATTGCCAAATCAAAGTCTTAGTCAACATATAGGATGTGTACATGCCTTTATAGTACATGGTTCATTTAGCGCGTGGCGAAGAAGTGAACTAACACCGCCATATTGATTTTTCAATACAATGTTCCCTGGCAATGTTATGCAAGAGCCAAAAGATCCCTGTAACGACCTCTGACAACTTTACCTCGGGTTTTTGAAAGCCTGATCAATACTGATCGGTACACCTAAATACTATCAAATCTCATGTTACTTGATGGCACCAACAGTCCATAAGGTCTAATGAGGGTTTTCTGGCCAGAACTGAGACGTCAGGTCAAGACCTGTCAAAAGTGTCAAAGCTCCTGTATTTTCTTAAGTCGTGACTAAATGATGAACGTCATTATACATTCATTGTCGATTTGGAAGACCTCTAGTCAAAGTGGCACCAACTGGTGGCGTGAATTTTCATGAAAACCCTCATTGAGTAATTTATTAGTTACAACCCGTGTGGCCCCTGATAGGATTTCCCATCGGCAAAAATTACAACTTCCATACAAATTTCGTCCCCTATTTACCCCTTTAGGAGATGAATTTTCAAAAATATTTCAAGTCCCCTTTAGTTATTTAAGGAACACTTGTGATAAATTCCCAGCGGTTTACGTTGTGCGTTGACTGACAGTGAATGAATGAGTTCAAGATTTTTTGATGTGTAACATATTCTTTCTGTGGGAGTGATGTCGTGAAAAGGGACTGAAGTGTGTAACAGGAAGTGACAGCTTGAGCATGGAAGTAAGTATTTTTTAATAGCATGGAATTAGTAAGTACTTTATAATAGCATGGAATTAGTACGTACTATATAGATTGTAAGTAGAGGGGTCTAATTTCAACCAGTAATACTAGACTACTAGTGATGAATAATTATTCGAATAAATATTTCAATTTTATACTTAGCTTTTTTTTTATTTTGGGGTTAATGTCTGTCGCTGCTCAGTTGCTTATTACCAAGGTGAGATGATGTTACATATCCTACGCGACTACTGTAAGGCGCCGAGCCTTTGCAAGTTTCGAGCGGCCATTATTTTTATTACTACGTAATCGGGTATAGAAGTAGCACTATTAACATGCCGACATACCCAAACCTCGCCGTCTGCGCGTCCATGCAAGCCAGCTGCATGCGACGTCTGGTCACATCCAGCGGGTAGGAGATCGACTGCGCCACCGCGCCCGCCAGACCGCCGCAGAACAACTTGCCTGGCACTGTTAATACTAGACCACCTGGAAATATGAAGTTATGCGTTAGGTATAAAAAAAACAGGCAGTCATGGGGACAGCTGACAGAAGTGAAAACTTATCGTTCAACACGCCTAAAGACTTGTTTTCACGTCAATAAAATAATGATTATCTAAAACACAATTTACAGTATACACAAATTATACTTTTCACGTGGTCAATTTAACTTCACTTACTGCTTCTACAGCATGTCGGCGTGGGCATGTCGGTGACGCGAACTCGTAATATTTTTTAAATCGCTTAACGTGCATAAAGAAGTTTTCACTTAAAAAATATAAGTTTTTAGGTAAACTTCTTAACACAAAAACTGATTTTAAACCCGAGTCTAAGTTGTCAACTTTGTATTAAGAACTTTATCTCAGACGGATTCAGGTTTGAAATTCAAAAATGGTCTAAAGATAAACCTTGTTTCGTAATAAAACAACCGAACAAGTCTAAGACGCACAAGCATGGAAGAGGATCGAGCACGCGGTTAAAGTTTACTACATTTTATTTTCGACTTTATTTTAACGTGCCCAAAGTTGATAATATCTTTATGGCATCAAAAAACGCGTTGTATTCGCTTCAACAGGTGTGTACCGACCTTAAGTGATTACCTACTCCTATTCACCTCTAAATGCAGTTGTAATTACAACTAACATGTTGCTTGCATAATAATTTGCATCGAAACGGAACGAATCCGGAATTTTTCATTTTGAACGCGAAGATGCATAATAAGGCATGAACATCGTTGTTTTAACTATTTAAGTATACAATGTGGAGATGAAGATACGAAAATAATTTAAACTTAGTGTAGCTAAAGACGTTCCTAGTCTGCATACAAAAATTTATTATAATTTATCCAACAGTTTTTTTTGATAGGCAAAGCCCATGGTCAGCCCATCACTACTGTTTATACCCCATTTGAAATAAGATTAGAAATTTAAATAAACCTTTTTTACAGTCCGTTCAACCGATTTTGCGTTGCGTTGGTGGCATGACAAATGGCAGCTGTAATAAACAGTTTGTATTGTAACCACGTTTTTGCTTTTAATGCCATCCTTGTGCCTACGGAATAGAAGTCAAAATCGGTTGAACGGACTGTAAAAAAGTTTATTTAAATTTCTAATCTTATTTCAAATTAAGTATAGCTTGTTTGATAAAATAATTTTGCAAATCATTTGATAGTTCCAAATTACTATGTACTAGTTTTGCCAGTATTTTCATTTATTGTCGTACAGTCGTTGACCAGCATTACTGAACCCCTCTTACAAAGAAGAATAATGAAAGAGGGGTCAGGTATTACTGGTCACTGACTGTACTAGCTGCGCCTGCGGTTTTACGCACATCTTCATAAGCCTCGATCCCATGGACCCGCGGGAATATCGGGATAAAAAGTATCCTATGTCCTAACCCAGGGTATGGACTACGCATATGACAAATTTCATCCAAATCCGTTCAGCCGTTTTAGCGTGAATGCGTAATAAACAAACTCACTTTCGCATTGTATAAAATGTTAGATTCGTATGCAGTTCATGTTTTAGTTCTAAACTTCCTAATGTCACCTTTATATTAATGATTGATGTTTTTAGAATTCTATTGAAGTAACACAGTTAGTGTTCTTCCCACTTCCTGTGATGTACTGGTTTATCGGTAGTAGATGCGTATTTGTTTAACAAAGTAGAAAACTATTTAGATTTCCGATGCATTGAAATGCAAGAGCTCTATTTATCTATGTTGGTATGTTGTTTCTGGCTCGGTTACATTAGCGGTCAACCCAATACAGTTGCCAAAGTTTTAATATATACTAGGCAAAAAATAATGATATTGGTGGGATTTTATTAAGACGATTTATGATAAATGAAGATGTTCATGTAATTACAGCTATACGGCTATGTGTGGTAGTATCCAAGATTACTGAGAGCGTGTGTTCAGTAAGTTGGCAACATCACCAATAGCTGTCAAATGATCAAATACTAGCTTCAGCCCGCGACTTCGTCCGCGTGAAATTTCTTGTTCCCCCAACCCACCTCGCATCACATCGCCTGCCCGCGCTATTACCTACTCCGTTATCGCTTATAGCGTTCTTTCTTACTTTTTTTCTTTTTGCTTGGCTCCTAAGGGACCTAGCTAGCGCGATGTTAAATAGCATATAACTTTTCACATGACATGGGCTATTAAATGTAAAAATATTGTTTCAAATCCTAATGGCAGTTCTACAGATTAGCGCGTTCAAACAAACAAACAAACTATTCATCTTAATTATAATAATAATTAAGTATTATTATATTATTGTATAGATTTCGTTCGCTGTATTTACTAATTTTGCAATATTACTGAGCGATATTTCATAACATTTAGGTAGCATATTGACAATTTAATAAAAACAGCAAAATATTTGACAGCTATTATTTGCGACGTTACCATGTTTCTGAATACACTCTGCTACTACCAAGAGTTCCGTGTTCCGTGTGGTGCCGGACATAAAGATTAGCACCACCCTATTTCTTCCCGTGGGTGTCGTAAAAGGCGACTAAGGGACTTACTAGAGAATGGGCAGCAGCGTTTTCTATGCATTTTAACAACATACTGCGCTCGCCAAAGCTCCTGCCATGCGTGGTGATTATGGCAATTCCCCCCAAATATTGGGGGAGGCCTATGTCCAGCAGTGGACGTCTTTCGGCTCATGACTACCAAGAGTTACTGTTGATAACATTACACGTACCGGTATTTCTATCACACTTTTTGCAGAGCTGGGTGGGCATGTACTTCATACAGAAGAACTTGAGTGACTCGAAGCAGTAGAAGCTGAAGCCGGCGTACGGCACCATGCCGCATAACGTGGGCACGAAACCGCGATATAAGGCGCGGATACCGCCCTCCTAAAAATTACAAAAGAATATATTTAATTTAGTGTGTAGCAATCTTTTGAAAAGAAGGCAAGCGACTGAAGTTACTTTGTGGTTTTACTCAGCGGCTCGTCTCTCGGTATAGGCTGGAGATTTTAATTCCGGATATTGTCTTTCTAGCAAAAACTGGGTCTCATATTATTTTGTCATGTGTATGAGGTAAACTAAAAAGCCATACAACTAGAGACATACTCCGGCTTTCAGAGTCTGTAGCATTATTCTTGGGAACACTTCTTTGATTTGAGGGTTTACATCAAAATTTTAAGCTTAGGATTTAAATTATCACGTCAAAGGAAAGGACTGTGCCATGCTTTACTTGTTTGGTCAGAGGCATATTTCACTGGATACATTACAGATCGAATAATTTCGTGTTTCTATTTTTCCTGATGATTCCTATAACAAAAGACGTTAATACCAATCAACATACCGTCCGGAACATAGTGGTAGCCGCATGCGCGATGCCTTTGTACCTATGTTCCCCCGTGATCTGGAACGCGAGGCGCGCGCGGATGGTGTCGAGTGGGTACGTCAAAGTGACAGCTGTCACTCCGGCCCCCGCGCCTGCGATGAACTTGTCGCCGTGTTGCACTATCGGCAGGTTGATGCGGCTTAGGTACTGAAAAATTAAAGAGTTTCTTGAAGGTATATAAAGGCTTCTGTTTATCTGAGGGGCTCGTGGCAAAAAAATAGTAGCCGAACGGTTCGATCGAGGGTTAAGATCTTTGACAGAAGCCCGAGTCTGACAATCAGTCTTACCTTAACAACATAAATGTAACCGGTACAATACCCCTTTTATTGGTACCGGTTACCTATTATGTTGTTAAATGAAAATGAGCCATAAATTGCACTCTAGTAAGATGTGGATTGCAAGAGATATGGTACCTATTTAGACAGCATTCCATATTTACATACATATTTTTCACAAACTTTGAATCTAATTTGGCTAATGCGAGGCGTACTAGGTGTTGTACGCTTCTGATAATAATGCGAGATTATTATCAGAACACTTCAACCGACATCGTCCGATGACATCAGATTAATAGGTGATCGCACTAACTTTCTTTTAAATATTATTACATATTTGTTTGGTTTGATCGGCCCGAAAAAAGAAAAAGTATTTATTGGAACTCTCACAGTAGATCACAAATTAAAATAAAACACTCATAGAAACAAAAAAAAACAAAGTCCTGTACGATGCCAAAAGGCTCCTATCTCATCATGATGCTGCTGCACTTAAAAATAAGAGTCGCAGCGCTGGTATTCTGATAGGCCGCTGTGATGTCATGGATATATACAGAAATAAATAAAATAAAGAAGAATAGATGAGTGAAATAACATAATGATTATAAAAATAAAATAGTTATTTAATAAAATTATTGTATTTGTAAACGTCAACCGCGTATCAGAACCTGAATACTGCAGGGCTAACATGACACACGCGACAGTTACTCACTCTCGCGCGAGTAATTCTTGTTCTATTTCTGTAACCTATCTCGTTTTCTGACAGCGCTCCCATACAAAACACTCGACTCGTTCTGTCAAACTTGATGTTTTCTCGACAAACACTAACATGGCACGTATTTTATCTCGAATTTTGACATTTCAACACGAGATATCTCTGATTTTTCTGTCATTTACTCGTCCTCGATTTTGACGACGAGAAGAGTAGACAAAATTATGATACAAAAAAAAGGCATAACTGGCGACAGACGTGAAAAATTAAAACTTTGGAATGACATAATAAATACGTACACATGTACACAGGCCGCTGTGGGACGGCAGTCTGCAGCAACACGTCACATGAGCATTTCGGTAACGCGACTAACATGTTGGCGAATCGGTAAGCATGTCGGTAAAGCAGTTAGCATGTTGGTGACGCGGTTAGTCAGTCAGTCTCGATTAGCATGTCGGTGACGCAGTTAGCATGTTGGTGACGTGGTTAGTCAGTCAGGCTCGGTTAGCATGTAGGCAGATAGCACGTTGGTGACGCAGTTAGCATGTCGGCACGTTTTAATATGTCGGTGACGCGGTTGGAACGTCGTGCATTATTTTACGTGTCGGGGACGCTGATAGCATGTCGGCGACGCTACTGACATGTCGGTGACGCTACTGACATGTCGGCGACGCTACTGACATGTCGTTGACAAAGTTAGCAAGTCAGACTTGGTTAGGATGTCAGTGACGCAGTTAGCAAGTCAGACTTGGTTAGCATGTCGGTGACGCAGGTAGTATGACGGGAACGCAGTTAGCATATCGGCACTTTTTTAACATGTCGGGATGCTATTAGCATGTCGGTGGCGCAGGTAGTATGACGGGGACGGTTTTAGCATGTCGATGACGTGGTTGGCAAGTCGTGAATTTGTTTACATGTCGCGGACACTGATAGCATGTCGGTGACGCTGTTGACATGTCAGTGACGCGTTTCGCATGTTGATGACTGGGCTGCTACAGTCAAGACCCATAAATATGGGTAATTGATTGACAGCAAATAGTTAATATCGGCACCTACTCCATATATTTTACATGATTACGGTCTGGAGCTCTACAGCATTTATGATCAGTGATGTTTATAATGCAATGGCCTGTTGGTCCCAGTCAAGACTCCAGACAATAAGTAAGTCCAGTAAGTCTTCAATAAGTTATTATCTAATCTCTCTAAGTTGCCTAGTGACCTTCTAATGTCACAGTTTTACCCATTACTTTTGTACGGGTGATTGGGACATCAATGCTTCACAAGCATTATCTCAAGATAATGAAAAAAAAAAAAAAAAAAAAATGGTATCTTGAGTTAAGTATCTCAAGACGGTGCCTTGAGCTAAGTATCTCAAGACGGTGTCTTGAGCTAAGTATCTCAAGACGGTGTCTTGAGCTAAGTAACTCAAGACAGTGTCTTGAGCTAAGTAACTCAAGACGGTGTCTTGAGCTAAGTATCTCAAGACGGTGTCTTGAGCTAAGTATCTCAAGACGGTGTCTTGAGCTAAGTATCTCAAGACGGTGTCTTGAGCTAAGTAACTCAAGACGGTGTCTTGAGCTAAGTATCTCAAGACCCATAAATATGGGTAATTGATTGACAGCAAATAGTTAATATCGGCACCTACTCCATATATTTTACATGATTATGGTCTGGAGCTCTACAGCATTTATGATCAGTGATGTTTATAATACAATGACCTGTTGGTCCCAGTTAAGACTCCAGACAATAAGTAAGTCCAGTAAGTCTTCAATAAGTTATTATCTCTCTTAGTTGCCTAGTGACCTAATGTCACAGTTTTACCCATTACCTTTGTACGGTTCGGTCTCTCGTTCCGAGATAAAGAACTGTCAAAGTGCCTTTTTCGAGATATCTCGAGCTTAGCGGTCATGTTAGTGTTTAGAATGGCGTCAGAATCGTCGACAAATTTCGACAAATCGAGAACGAGAGCGTTCTCGCGCATGTCATGTTAGCCCTGCTGGTATTCAGCTTCATCCGGTTAGGAAGCCGAACCCAATACAGGGTGGCCTAAAAGTCGTGGATCAAACGCAACTAGTGGTTAGATGGGGTCATCAGCTGCAAAAAGTTGTTCTACGGGAGGTCCTTAAGATCAACCCCTGCAGAGTTATAATTTATTTTGTGTTTTCTCTTTCTCTATCTACATCCTGTATCTTTTTTATAATTTTCACTAGATTGGTACTGATGAGTCCTTGCGTTAGGCATGCTATTTATGGTTGTTTATTGGGTGTGTTGAAGATAATATTAAGTTTTACGATTTTTTTTTCTCTCAAATCATAACTTTTTATTTACTTCGGACCCCACTGTGAAAACAAAATACTCTACCGAAAAGTGACCCTGTATTACAAGTTTTGGCGTATTTAATAGGGATTCTGAAAAGGTATTACACATGGCTATGCGTGGCTTTGATATCTTTCAAGGACGATTATTCGTAGCAAGGCCAAAGTGAACCCAACCATAAAACTCGGTTAGGCTTATTTAAAAATAAACTGGAACTAATAAAATTAATGACAAAGACTCTCTGCCTCTCTTATACACTAACCATTTAATCCTTTGTCAATAAAAGGCCGGTTGGCCCGTCAGTTCAGGTAGCGATATCTCTTCTAGGAAACAAAAGGCCGGGCCGGCCGGGACGGGGGCCGGAGGATGCGCGTGAGCATGTTTCTTTAGAATGTTTAGTGTTCTTTAGTGACTCGCTTCCTGCCTGTGAGTACGCACGTGTTCTTTTTCTCGGTTTTACGACGACTTGTGATCAGTTTCTGTCCTTTGACCTACGCTTTGTTTTTCGGACTTGTGATAGATTGCCTACCTGTGACCAGTGCTGTGTGAATCGGACTAGATTCGGAATCGGACGGATTGGCTACAAAAGTGGACAGATGGCTGCTGCGAGGAGAGAATACACCCAACGGGAGTATGCAGAAATGCATTACCTGTATGGCTTTTGCGACGGTAATGCCTGGGCTGCTGCCAGGGAATATCGTCAACGCTACCCTAACCGTGATCGTTTTCCGGACTACAGGGTCTTTATGCGCGTACATAATTCGTACATGGAGGGAGTCTTACCCGGTCAGCATGCTCCGAGAGCAGGCAGATCAGTGGTGCACTTTGAAAATGAAGATGAAGTGCTGAGAGAATTAAGATTGGATCCTAGTATAAGTCAACGCCAAATATCCCGTAATCTCGGGATTCCAAGATCGACGGTGCAACGTGTCATTAACAGAAACAAATATCACGCCTACCACGTGCAAAGGGTGCAAGCTTTGCTGCCCGGTGACTATGAACCTAGAGTGCGGTTTTGCAGAGAGATGCTAAGATACCACAGAGAGGATTCGCAGTTCTTCAACAAGGTTTTATGGACGGATGAGTCAACTTTTAGAAGAATGGGAGTATTCAATATCCACAATCTACATTTTTACTCCAGAGTGAACCCCCATATCATAAGAAATGATCGATTCCAGCATCTGTTTGGTATTAACATGTGGGCTGGTATAATTGGCCAGCAGTTGGTGCTGCATGAAATGCCACCAAGGCTGAATAGTGCTCAGTATTTAAATTTTTTGCAAAATAATTTAAACCATATTCTTAACGAAGCTGACGTTCCAGAAGAAAGAATAGCAGAAATGTGGCTACAACATGATGGCGCCCCGCCTCACTACGCTCGAGCAGTTAAGAGATCATTTGAACGAGCGCTTCCCCAACCGGTGGATTGGTCGAGGCGGACATATTGCGTGGCCACCCCGGTCGTCCGATTTAAATCCATTAGATTTTTTTCTTTGGGGCTATTTTAAAGAAATAGTTTACCAAGGAGAGAAAAATAGCGAACAAGAACTACGACAAAAGCTCGAATTTGCTAGGGTGCAAGTTACTAACAACAGATGTGCATTCCGTAGGTTACGTAGGAATTTTATTAGACGGTGCAGATTATGTATTATATTATAGTCAGTGGCAGGAATTTTGAGCATTTATTGTAAAATGTTTTGCTTAATAAAACAATTATTTCACAATCGTTGTTTTGTTTTTTCGTCCTAGAAAGATATTAGAGCCACTCATGGCCATGTGTAATACCTTTTCAGAATCCCTATTAAATGCGCCAAAACTTGTAATACAGGGTCAGTTTTCGGTAGAGTATTTTTTTTCACAGTGGGGTCCGAAGTAAATAAAAAGTTATGATTTGAGAAAAAAAAAAATCGTAAAACTTAATATTATCTTCAACACACCCAATAAACAACCATAAATAGCATGTCTAACGCAAGGACTCATCAGTACCAATTTAGTGAAAATTATAAAAAGATACAGGATGTAGATTTTTTCGAATTTTAATAAGAATTAGTTAAAAAAAGTAAATTTTCTCATAAAAACACAAAACAAATTATAACTCTGCAGGGGTTGACCTTAAGGACCTCCCGTAGAACAACTTTTTGCAGCTGATGACCCCATCTAACCCCTAGTTGCGTTTGATCCACGACTTTTGGGCCACCCTGTTCATTTGAGGCAATAATTAACTTAAAAAAAAAAAAATAGTTGCGGAAAGGCTAGGCATCTTGATGATAACGGTTTGTTCGGCCGACGACGTACGAGGCACAGTTCGACCGATGATTTTTGATGACGGTGTATCCGAGCATTATAGTTGTCAAAAAATAATAGGCCCGTTTTGACATTTAAGGGGGATGCGCTAAGGTAGCCCGCGAAATTCAAATTTTATTACGTTTTTTGCAATTTGCAGGTCATTAACAGGTTGTATGTTGATCTAAATATGATTCACGGCCGTAACAAATATGGCTTTACAGAATTATAATCATTAGAATCAGCATTACAACTCTCTAAGTTCATAAAATCCTACTGAATGATTATTTCAGAAATAGTCATTCAATAGGATTTTACGAATAGAGTTAATTGTATTGCCGATTCTAATGATTATAATTCTGTAAAGCCATATTTGTTACGGCCGCGAATCATATTTAGATCAACATACAACCTGTTACTTACCTGCAAATTGCAAAAAACGTAATAAAATTTGAATTTCGCGGGCTACTTTTTTTTTATTTTTAGGTATGGCATCTCGCAGTTGACCTTGAGAGGCTGTGACTGCTTAACCGGTCTTTCCTGTGGCTGCCCTAAGGTATTAGCTTAAAGCCTCCAGCCAGGAGCGTAAATATAAGTATTATAAACTAAACGACAGCACTCTAAGGGCACCCCCTGTGGGGTACGAACCTCGGCTTAGGGCGTCGTTGGGGAAAAACAGCAAGTTGGGGACGGGCTGGATCGAAAGTTTAAATTCATGATTATTAACGGGGATTACTATTAAATGCTACGGCTCACTCAGCCTCGGGGCTGGCGGTTCGACGTGCAAGGGACGGGGGGAACAATTAATTCTTGAACTTCGCGTGGTACCTCGGCGGCGAGGACGGAATGACGGTTTGTATTTGTGCACTGTACTTGTGGCCCTATTGCTTTCCTGAAGGAGAGTAATGGGGTCATCCGGGTCTGAGAGAGTATGCCTAGGTCGGCGAGTCTGACTAATTTGAGAAGGCCTATAGCTAGCTGCCTGCACAACCAAGGGGTTGCGATGTCTATCTGCGGATTCGAAGAACCGCTTTGTCGCGCGTTTCATAAACTGCTTGATGGTGGGGATTCTAAGATCTACATGAAGGGTTTCGTTCCGAACGAACCATGGAGCGTCCGTAATTTTACGAAGAAATCGGTTTTGAAGTGCCTGCATTCTGTGAATGAGATGGGGACGGGCGTGTGCAAAAGCGGCACACGCGTACGTCATAATCGGCCGGATGCAGGCTGTGTAAATACGCAATTTTCCCTTAAGGGACAACTTGCTGCGTGAGTTAAGAACGCAATGAAGCCTACCGAGAGCGAAAGCGGCGCGCGAACGCACTTACTTTATGTGCTCAGTGAACGAAATGTGATGATCTAAGATCACACCGAGATATTTGGCTCGCTTCTCCCAAGGGATAGGCTTGCCGAACATTTTGATCTGTCGGGGTAGGTCCGGCCTAGAAAAGAGGACCGCTTGGCTCTTATCAGGATTGACCTCGATCCTCCACTTCCTGAACCAGTCACCGAGTCTGTTGACTTCGGTCTGTAGGATGCGGGAGATCTGGTCTTGACTGCGGCCGGTGTAGTAGATGGCCGTGTCGTCTGCGAACAGAGCTAACTGCGCCTTTCTACATTTCGGGATGTCACTGGTGAACAGCGTAAAAATGAGCGGAGCCAGCACAGACCCCTGAGGGACGCCTGCGCGGATCGGATGAGGGGAAGAGAGCGCACCCTCGATGCGATAGCGGAAGGTGCGGTCCAACAAAAAGACCCGTAAGATGAGCACGAGACGATCTGGCACACCGAATTTGTATAGCTTATACAATAAGCCGTTGTGCCAGACTTTGTCGAACGCTTTCGCGATATCGAAGAACACAGCACCCGTCATGAACCCGCGCTGGAAACCGGCGCTTATGTGTTCTATGATACGGTGGACCTGTTGTACGCGAGAATGTTGGGTTCTAAAACCGAACTGTTCGTTGGGGATGAGGCCCTTCGTCTCGGCGTAGTCTCTGAGACGCTTATAAATAAGCCTCTCATAGACCTTGCCGAAAACGTCGAGCAAACTGATGGGACGGTAACTGGAAGGCTCGGTCTTAGGCATGCCGGCTTCGGGATACCGATGACGGTGGCATCACGGGCTACCTTAGCGCATCCCCCTTAACTTGAAGCGATGGTCAATCGCGACGTAACTAGTGAAGTAACCATACGACTCGGTACTCGATACTCACGATAAATCGATTCAAGTTAAATGTCAACACGGGCCTATTATTTTTTAACAAGTTATACGGCTACTTACTGTCCCCAAGAAATTCACATGGGTTTGTTTAAAAAGGAAAGAAGATTTTAAAAGGCTTTGAAACACCCACGTTGTGGTAGCACTAGACGACGTTGTAATTTTGCAAACACGGGAACTACGATCTACTCGGCAACATAATGGAGGACTCTTAACTCAAATCGTGAGCACGCGTTTACCGCGTTGACGCCAAAATATTTACTTTATTATTACCTATTTCGTTTTGACAACAACATAACGATAAGTCAACACGCGTTCCAATAATGTGTGAATCAATACGTATATAGTCGTAAATATTTTAGTAACGTAATCTGTTTGGGGGCTTGGCTCTGATGAAAATAACTCTCTTGTATAATGGCCTGGTTAAGAGGCGCGCGGGTGCTATACTTATTCGTTATTAACGTAAGGAATATTTAAATCATTTGCGGCCAAAGCGACAATTTCGATGTCCAAGCAAACAACATGGTTCGATAACCTTTCGAGTGTTTGTAGGTATTACGATTTGTAGTAGTAATTGCTATTTTGATAAATATGGCGATGGATACGCTTTTGTTAGTCCTTAGTAGCTTTTAAATAGAGAAGTGGAAAGATAGCAGGGAGACCTTTGCCCCAGGCTTTTAATAATAATAATTTTGTTAAAGTGTATTTGCTCATACGCTTCTCTGGGAAGACGTCATAAGAGTCTGTTTGCACATCAGCATTCCATGAAAGTCGTAAATACTACTGACGTTCGGTTCCCATCAACTACATATTTGCGGAAACTATGTTAAATTAAGATGGGCAATGGTCTGTCAAATATCAGTTCTTAAAAATCCACTACATATAGCGAAGGCTGAGGAGCTTCTATCAAGTCCTATCTCCAAAACCATGCAGTGATTGACTGGTTGTCCACAAGGAGTTTCCGGGATCTCAGATAAAATATACTAGTGTCCTTGCTCTGCTCCCTATGCATGGCATAATGCCAAGGCACTTCCTGAGAACCCATGCAGGAGAGACATAACATACTCTTTTCTCCCAAATACATTGGCTTCCTACAAACAGCTACAAATAATACAATTTTCCCTAATCATCATCAACCTTTACATTCCATCTATCTACCATTCATCATTAGGGTTTTACGTGACAAGTTTTATTAATATCTAACTTCCGTGTAGGTATGTCATAGTCGTTGGTGGGTCGCACCGTGTTATAATGTCATCACCACAGGCCTCGCCTCGCGCAATCTCTCTTTCATAAGGTCACTGGAATTTCATTTTCGTTCATGCTTTATAGTTTATAGCAATCATTATTAACGTTTTAATGATGTGATTAGTTGATTGTTGTACAATTCAAGTTTATTCACAAAACGTAATGGACTGAGAATAAAGAAGACTTTTGGAACGTCAAAAATTTCCAAGAAATAGTCCCTCGAATATGGTCACCGGTTACTAGTGTTTTCTGCAAAGAGAAAATGGTGCAACAAAACGACCTAGACTACAACATTATACTGTCGTTGACTGCTTACATTTACCGTAGGACCCTCACAAAGATTTATATACCCTGCCTATTTTTAGGTCGTTAATTCACAAGTAAGCGAGTTTCTGACCCCAACATATTTTGCACATGGGTCGCGCTTTACCTTCTGTACAAAAGTTTATGTGGAATCTTTTAATAATGACCCTGTATTTGGATTGGACTAATGACTAATGGACCTCTCTACGCTCGATGGTCTCTCGGGGCAGGTAAATGTCTGAGTTATTGCTCTGAGAAGTCATAAAACCGTTATTCTAATATCAAGTTTTTGAAAGGGTGCATTAGTAGTGGTATGAATCATACGATAATGACGCACGTGACCATAAGCCGGTTTTGTACGAATTCTCTTTATTCACATTAAGTTTGCTTGAAAGGGAAAGAGGTCGCAAAAACCGCATGATGTATGATTACTTTGAGAAAATGACGTCGGTACAGGGAAAATGTACATGTTTTCCGTATAAAAAGGTACGTGACGTAGGTAGCGTTAATGGCTATTAATACGAACGGTGATGAAATACAAAAGCCATAAATACTTATGTAAGTACCGTACCTGAAATGTTGGAAATCCAGTAATAAAAAATCAATAACTCAGAACGGCCCATAACCATCAAAACTGAAATTGTCTCTGCTGTCTCCGTTATCTTCGGTAGATTATGCCATAATCAGAATAGCTGACAATCTGTGATTACTGATTACAGAATGATCTAATCAGTGAACAGCGAATATTGAAGTAAAATTACCACGATTAGCCTTATTTTACCCATACGTAAACTAAGGTTGATCGTGGTAATTTTAGGGCAGGCCCCAGAATAAGTCTTTAAAATGTAATCAATTCTTCATGGCTTTTGGTCAGTTTGGTCAGATGAAAAGTTAAAAACAAACGAAGGACCAGTTAAATACAAGTTTGTAGAGGAGAGAGCTGTACGTACTGTTATTTAACAAAACGGTGTCACTATGAACTCGTAACTAAAGGTTATTGGTGGTAAAGTTGTCTGGCAAAACCAGACAAAATTATTTACGATGAAACCACATTTAGTGGTGAGTCTTGGCTATACCGTGATTGGAGTAGCAACTGTAGCAAGTAGCAAATATATGCTATTTGCTATGCTTACTAGTTCCAAACCAACTAAAGGACAGACTGAGCAAAGATTAAAAATAGATACCATCTTTACCAAAAGAGAAAAATCATCATTCATTCATCATTTCAGCCAAAAGACGTCCACTGCTGGACATAGGCCTCCCCCTAAGGCCTATGTCTTTTGCCATAAACGCCACGCTTGGCAGGCGGGTTGGCGATCGCAGTATGGTGTTAAAATGCATAGAGAACGCTGCTGCCCATTCTCTAGTAAGTCCCTTAGTCGCCTTTTACGACACCTACGGGAAGAAATGGGTGGTGCTATTCTTTACGTCCGGCACCACACGGAAAAATATAAAGCCAAAATAACACGAAGATGGCTACAATACTACTAGACAGCTGATGCTAACAGTTATACGCCAGCAAAAAGGTCATGAACTCTATAACAATTCCATCAAAAACCAATCCATTCATAAGACACTAAACTTCTAATACAAGGTCAAGTACCAAAGCACTTGTCGGTAGAATCTGTCAGTGTCATAGCAACCGGTGTGTGCGCAGTGTGCCAGTTAACGGTCGGCGGCCCCACCGGGACCGAACACCGGTTCTTTTGAAAGTGAAGCTGGAACTATATGTGGGGTGTTTGAGGAAGGCGATGAATGCTGTGTTTGGTACAATTTTTTTTTGGTAGCATCCTCTTCTGCCAATCTTTGTATAAGTTGAGAAGGATACGAGTAAGGAAGGAAAGTTTGTCTTTCTATGTCTGCATCACTGACACTCACACCTCACCCACACACACACATCTCACCATCCATCCATCTCATCTGTCTTTGACATCTCTGGTGACTGGTAGAAAATGCCACATGCATTAAGTCCGCCTTGGTACATTTATTTATTTAATACTTCAAGTATTAAATAAATAAATAATATTGGCAAGAAAAACTTGCCCCAATCCAGACCAAGGTTCTTTGACTATTCCTTGACCTTAGCTTCTATGATTAGTAAATTAATTAGTTGTCATTCAAGCCTTTTATCATCGCAATCTATATCTAAGCGTCATAGGAACATTGGCACTGAATCAGGTTTGATAGCTGTGAGAAGATTTGATCAATGAAAGATAAACAATGACTACATCCGGCCAGACATCACCAGTTATCTTTGTTATCTCAATAATAATATTGTGAGGAATCGTAAGAAGTAAGAACAGTCCTAGATTCATGTTTTATGAAGGGAAAACCAATAAAATTACTATTCTTAGGCTTGATTTCAGAGTTTCTCAGGCAAAAAACTTAATGACCTAAACAACATGGTTTTGGGGAAAGAAACAATCTTAGTTTTCGCAGCTGCGTTTACGGTATGGCTAGAAAGAGGGTGACTACTGAGATGACGACAAATATAGTACTAAGGCAGAAGAAGACATGTTGCGCCGAGCCGAGAGATTGATGTTTAGCAATTATGTGCAAACCAATGACTGGAAAGCGAAAAGTGACTCCCTATATGAACACAACTATAAAGATCGAAAAATAAAACAAAATACTGAAACGCAGTGACATAATCAATTAAATACCTATACATCCTCAGATCTATATAACCTTGAACTTGAACAGTCTTTCGGCAACGCAACAAAAATAGTAGCTAGACATCCGCAGAGATACAACCTTGAACTTGAAATCGTCTTTAGGCAATGCAACAAAAATAGTGGTTTATTTTTAAATACATATTCTGAATTAGAGACCAGTCTAGTTGGCACTGAGCGCATCATGACGACACAGCCAGACGCGATAAGAGTAATAATCGTGATTATATGATGTACAATTGTGTTGAATCCAGATACAGGTAATGTTTAGTCTGCTACTTCGGAAATACATTATAGAATTATGAATCTCTGTTCGTCTATCAGCGTAACTGTGATTTTGATAGTAGATGAAATCTTGTCATAATACTCTTGCCTTTTTTTATTAGCCATTATTGTCTCACTCCTGGGCAAAGGCCACATCATGGCCATAGAATAGGCTGGGTTTATATCTGTAACTTTTATGGTGTACATAATAAAGAGTATTCTATTCAAAGGCCTCCCTACTCACCTTCCACGTTCCACCTTTTGCCATTATTTCAATTCATTTGCGGTTCTTCTTCTTACATCTCTATCAGCCTTCATCTCAGTGATCACCCCCTTTCTGGCATTATCATCTTTCTCACAATCTTTGTTTGATTTAGCGTTGTTTTAGTCTGATAAAATCTATCAAAAATTAATCAAATTAAAATATGTACTTATATTATTTATTAAATTATTTAAACTTGATGAAAAATGTTGGAAAGCTTAAAAGATGAAGTTATTTTGATGAATGTACAGAATTATAAGGAGTCTGCCTCGTGTATAAGGAGTCAAACACTAAAATCATGTTCCTGCTATGCAACATTCTTGATATAGTTTCTATGAATTCAATGGCCCAGTCATTGCGGAATGTTAAATAGCTTCACTAGTACAAACCACCACTACCAATACTGTTTGGAGCGCAAATACGAATATTGATGAGCATGTTTTGCATACTGAAAACTATATCAGACTAAAGATATAATCATAAAATATATAGAGGGCTGTTATTGAAGTATGGTGTAAGCCGTTTAGGAATGAATAACTGGCTATAGTATTATTGATTGATGACCTACAGGAGATCGCGAGGAAGACCAGAATAAGACTCGCACAGACCAGGGACCAGGGAAAATTATGATTAGACATAGGTACATGTCAT
Organism: Tiliacea citrago; assembly: GCA_963921375.1. Lineage (NCBI taxonomy): Eukaryota > Metazoa > Arthropoda > Insecta > Lepidoptera > Noctuidae > Tiliacea > Tiliacea citrago. The sequence goes on along the minus strand of OY992782.1, from coordinate 11,377,185 downwards.
TATGTAACATGCTTAAAAACTACTAATCTCTGCCCACGACTTCGCCGGTTTGAAATTTCGGCCCCCGATCCACCGCGTCGCATCGCATCGACTGCCCGCGCTAATATTTAGTTTTGGATTAACGTTCTTTCCGACTTTGTTTGTTTTGCTCGGCTTATATGGGTCTTTACGTGATGTTAAATGCCTATAACCTTCTTCAAGAATTGGGCTATCAAATGCAAAGAAAAAATAAACGTATCCGACTGGTAGTTCCAGAGTAGCGCGTTCTAACAAACACTTCAGATTTATTATTAGTATAGATTTGCACAAAAAGAAGTGCAATATGTATACGGATCAATATAACAGTGTAGCCATGAACAAATTCTAGTGGCACAGTATTAAACTTACAAAGAGGATATTATAATAGGTGAAACAGAATAGAAAACCTCATACTGTATAAAATTATAGCTAGATACACTGCAAAACGGTAATAGGGCTAAAGGAAATAGCTTTGTAACAGTGCAAGGCCGAGATCTACATATGTTACTTAGCAGCACGTACTTTGGCTAAAGCTACGGATTCTCGGAGTATGCAATGTACCGGCGAATGACGTCACTATAACGTTATTTATGAAAGTCAGTTGGTGTGTTTTCCTAGAGAGCGTTTTTGACACCATATAGTCAACCACCGCTGCCCAAAGATTTAAATCACTAGATTTGCCCTCACCGTAGGTACTTAACCACGTCACACAGTGTCCATACTGAGAAGAGTGAGCTCAGATTAAATAGCGTTTCCATGACAATCAAGTCACTGTGTCATTGTGTGTCAGGGGAGCCAAAACGAAACAGAAACGAGACTATCTTTTGACGCGGTATAATCGCGGCGAATCTGGGCCATTATTTTCATGACAGCCGTTAGTAGCGGCCAACGCTCTTCTAGGCTACCGTAACTGTGTTATTCCAGTCAATGTCGCACCACTGTGAAACTACAAGTGCAAGATACACACAGGAACATGTCAAAGCACATGCTAAGTAACGTTTATAGATCTCGGTAATAATCTGTCTGTGTTTGTCTGTTATTTGAGCAAATTCATTGGATTTGGAAGTTGTTACAAAACGGCGAATTTTATTTATTGGAGAATTGGCCCTGCTAAGGTTGTCAAAAAATAATAGGCCCGTTTTGACATTTAACTTGAATCGATTTATCGTAAGTATCGAGTACCGAGTCGTATGGTTACTTCACTAGTTACGTCGCGATTGATAGTTGTACGGAGTAATGGTATTGACTAAAATTAAGCCCCTGTCGTTTCGCGTCATGAAGCCAGCCAGCCAGTCGGTGAGTTTTTTTCGAGTCATCATCATAATCCCAAGCCTAACTTCTGCTCAACTCACTGCTGAAGAGAGAACGAGAGCCCTATACGCCTCTCTTTTCTTGTGCCAATCCGCTCCTGTGCCAGGCTCATCCAGGATCTACCCGCGATTGTAACCACGTCGTCCGTCCATCTCGCCGCCGGACGACCGACACTTCGTCTTCCATTCCTTGGACGCCTCTCGGTCACTGCTTTACTCCACCGGTCATCACTACGCCTTGGCAGACGCTCGGCCCAAGTCCATTTGACCGAATGACCGAGTGCGGTGGACGAATTTCTACAATGTTACTTGCGAGTCGTGGAGGCTCTTTTAATGCACACTAGATATCGAAATTAGGTACCTACTTTCCTATCACCGTAGACCAACTCAGTCGGCAGACTGGAGCAACACGTCATATCAGCATGTCAGTCAGTGATCCCATAACTTTGCCCCTACCAAAAATCGCTCAACGCGGCTAAAGAAATGTTCACTTCAAAATTATGCAAATTATACATAAATCCACTATTCTTTCTTTCAAGGGCGAATAAAGACAACATTAATAATATCGATTACAAATTACAATACAATAATGGTGAGGTGCTGTGCTGAAGTGGGAAAATTGTAATCTCTATACTTAGTAGAAAGTTGGTAACGACAGCGTGGGTATATTTTAGGATAAGCAAACATAATCAGACTATAACGTTCCCACTGCTGGGACACACGTCTCCTTTCCGTGAGAGGGAGTCGGCCATGATCCAGCACGCGGGCCCAGTGCAGATTGGTGGATAACACATGTTTTAGAATTTTTGATTCTAGGACATGCCGGTGGCCTCATAATGTTTTCCGTCACCGTTTCGAGAGCAGTAGTAATTAAATAAATTATATTTTGGGATAGTGTACTATAACAAAATCTTTTGAATGGTCGTTGGTCCAGCAACTTTAACTGCAGGCAGTTCAAGAGTACCACTGTCCGTACGTAGGTCCCTACGACTGAATTGATTTAACTAGTAGCGTTTCGCGATACCCAAAACTAGAGATGAATCAATGATAAAACCTTATTACGAAATAATCAATCCATCTAATCGCTCTCGGATTTCCAATATAATATTGATAAGTTTTTTTGGTTAGTTCTCTGGCTGAAGATTGAATAATTTTATTCGTAGAATCAAGGATACTTAGTTTTTAATACTTAACCAAAAAAAAAAATGCAATTAGCAACCATTGCATCTATCTATCTACCAATATATCATAGAATATATAGAAAACCAGGCAGCAACACAGACCAGTCGAATTTCATATTGAATAGAAAATATTAGTACCGCTTGGGAAAAGGACACGTACATGAGGAACACAAATTGACCTATGAACGACCCCAAAACACAATAGGTTACTATAATAATATCTACCGATTAATAGAATATCTTATTACGGAAACAAGAGAGGAAGCAGAGCCAGACTTTAACTATAACTATTTTGATAAGAAAAACAGTTAGCTCCACATTCTTTTCAAAAGTATCTCAAAAGCGGTTTCTAGAAAGTGCCATAACATTTTGCAAATTCTAAAATCCAGTATTTGAGCTCGCTTTTGCATTGACGTAGCACATCTGGGAGAAATTAAGCAAATAAATCTTCCAGTGTCTGTGTAACACCGGAATGCGGATTGACGAAGGGATAATTTTAAACAGTATCTGTTAACAGATCGGTTAATTATTGTTTTATATGTATATTGCAAAAACCGTGGCTTTGTTTTAAATCAATAATGTTTTTTGGAATATTGATTCGACCAATCAACACCTCTAAAAATATTTTTTCCTCGTAGATTTCTCCATATTTCTCTTTTGTTCGATTGTCATTTTACCTTATGATAGATAAGATGACTGTAGGCGATCCCCAGTCTTTTAGAGTGCATAAGAGATGAAAATATATAACAAAATCGACATTACAATTTCTAGCGCATATAGATTGCCATAATGTTTAGAACTAGGTAAGAAACTGAGCTGTTTTGGCATTATAAGCATTTTTATCTTTCTGTTTTCATAGTTTACGATGCCAAGAAACGCATTTTTCATCATTTTTTTCCGCAGTAAATAAATGAAAATCTTACCGTTTTATAAATTTCAAAGCTAGTGAACTGCGTGGCCGCGTACGGGAATATCCTGACCATCTGAGCACCATTGCCCTTATACAGAGCTATTAGGGACTCTTTCTTGACTATGGCGGTTAGCCCACCGATGACTCCGTGGTTCTTATAGTGTGATGACTGCGCTTGGAGCAAGATCTTCATTCGATCTAATGGGGCCACTGTGGTTTTGGCGCACATGCCTGCCACACCTAGAAAGAGAAAATATAGTATGTAACTATGTAAACGTCATTAGTATTTTCTTTCTTTTTCAACCCAGTCCAGTGCCGAGTTCTCGACCTCAAGTCAGTCCAGTTGACTAACCTACCCGTCTATTTTCGGGCCCAGTAGCTTCGCTCGCCATGCGATTGACTTACTGCCGACCTCATCTACATGAACCCACTGACCGGGTCCGAAATTCCGAGTCACTGGGTCCAGCCACTGCCATCGTATAAACCAGGCATTAGAGCTTACTGCTGGGTGACCAGTAACTGAGTTGTGTTGTGTAGGTCAGATAGGCAGTCGCTCCGTGTATAATACGAGTGTTCAGCTGCATCCGGTTAGACATTGTTGGGGAAATGCTAAGCAGATGAAAGCTTACAGCTGGGTGCGGTAACATTACAACATTTGTTTTAAGCAAGATTGAGGGCGATGGCGACTAGTTAACTGACTATAAAAAACCGGCCAAGTGCGAGTCGGACTCGCGCACGAAGGGTTCCGTACCATTATCTATAAAAATGGCAAAAAAATCACGTTTATTGTATGGGAGCCCTTAAATATTTGTTTTATTTTAATTTAATTTTTTATTTTTAAAGTGAATATATAACTAAATATTCTGTGAATATTTCAAGCGTCTACCGGTTGCCGCTATCAATATTGAGCAAAAACGAGCGAAAAAATCACGTTTGTTGTATGGGAGCCCCCTTAAATATTTATTTTATTCTGTTTTTTAGTATTTGTTGTTATAGCGGCAACAGAAATACATCATCTGTGAAAATTTCAACTGTCTAACTATCACGGTTCATGAGATACAGCCTGGTGACAGACGGACAGACAGACGGCGCGCCGTCTGTCTGCGGAGCCTTAGTAATAGGGTTCCCGTTTTACCCGTTGGGTACGGAACCCTAAAAAGGTTCTATAGGTAGGTACAATAACTTTGTCGCTTTTAATTTGATTGAATGTTAATTGTGATTAAAATTACTTAATTAAAAAAAAAAAATGTGTGGACAGATTACAACGGCTTTGAGATATTTTATAATAGACGGTCTTATCGCAGTTATTGTTATCGTAGCTCGCTGATTTGAATTTCGCTCGTACCCAACGATATTTTACACGAGATTATGATAAAATCTAGTAAGTCCCTTAGTCGCCGTTTACGACACCCACGGTAAGAAATAGGATGCTGCTATTCTTTACGTCCGGCACCACACCTACACGCTTATTGGCTGGTATTACAGAGCACGGAATCACCATAAATCAGCAAAGCGCCACTGACGCGCGCCGTGCACGCACTGAATGACACGGCTGACAGGATCGATTTATTTTCCTGCTCTCTGAATGAATTCACAAAAATAATATTGTATGTGTTATGTTATTTAAGTTAGTTATTCAAGATAATTAAGGACCACGCTACCGCATTAGGATTTTTTCCTGTAATGATAGCAGTGTTTGTGATAAATAAATAAAAATAAATAAATTAAAGTCGTAGCGCCGAAATTGCGTCGACCGCCTTAAAAGCCGTCAGTTTCTATACGTCATTCGTGTCGTAGTACGAGTAAACGGTGACACGCTCGGATTTCATGGAAAGTGTTGACAATGCTGCCTCTAACAGTGCGCAGCGGTCGCTTAGGCATCTCCGTTGTCTGTGTAAGCGGTAGTTACATCAGCATTTCCCTAGAGATGGTTGTGTAAAAGATGACAAAGGTGTTACGGCAAGAGGATGGGCATTGGGCACGCGTCTTCCTGTGTGCTGTAGTTTTACAAGAATGAAACATCAGATACATTTTCTGATACTTAGAAATCGTGAAACATACATGCGACTTGAGCTTTAGTATTGATAAGGTTTTTGTTTTGATATCTAATGCATAATTTTTGAGTTAAAATTTAGACGCGTTGAGCGATTTTTGGTAGGGGGAAAACTTATGGTTTCGCGTCACCGACATGCCCGCGCCGACATGGTGTAGTAGCAGTAAGTGAAGTAAAATTTTATTGAGAACGTGAAAAGTTTAATTTGTGTATATTGTGCATTATTTAAATTGTGTTTTAGATACCTAATCATTATTTTATTGAAGTAAAAACTTAAGGCGCGTTGAGCGATAAGTTTTCACGTATGTCGGCAGTCCCCCCTCACTGCCTATGTATTTTATTCACGTTTGTAGGTACAAGAAGTTGGGAAGTCCTTCTTCAAAAGTAAGTACTTAGTAGATATTTATGATGAATCACTATACCTATAGGTACAACGGACTTATATTTTTTATTCCGAACACTCTTGCCAATGTCATTTCCATTAAGGTAGGCCCTGCCTGAGTAGCATAATTATATTAGATCAGGAACACAATAAAATGCTTTGATCAAATATTTTAGTTTATATTATTTACATAATATAAACTAATTATTATTTACATATTTTATACATACTCATCGCTGTCATTCCAAAAAGTCATTAAAAAAAACAGACACTTTCAGGAAACACAAAAAACTACTCAAATAGTTTAAAAAATATATATGTGAAAAGGTATATTTTTATTGTGTCTATCCAAATGTAATATTCCTGTAAACAAAATGAAACTAGAACATATAATTATTTGTAACAATACGTCCTTTTGTAATTTTTTTTTAGAATAACAATTAACATACGACTTTTTGAAATGACAGCGACGCTATATGAATTTTATGTGGAACATTTGAGTGTTTTTACTGTTAAATATGTGATAAGGATAACACTGCCGGTTCTATTTCTCTGGCCTCAACTGATAACATTGCCTGGAAGAAACTCCAGATTCTGATAACACCGCCCAATGTATGTTTTTAATAGACAGATTTAAAGGTTTCTTTGTGTACCTTGGCTCACGCCTTATTACCCGACTGCTCCAGAAGGAGGGTTATGTTTTTCGAGTGTATGTATGTCTATTTCTTTGGCACGCTCTGTAGGCTAAACGGCTGGATGGATTTTAACATATGAGGTATCCTTAAATTCGTTTTAATGGTGGAAGTGACATAGGCTATAAAATTTTAATGTGGCATCTGCGAATCAAAAACGAGAGGGGGATAAAGAAAAATAATATTTTGTGATTATATTAATATGGGTATCAAATAAAAGCTAGTAAATAGCCAATTCCAAATATATATATTTTATAACACTTTTAACCTACTTTTTTGACAAAAACTACAAAAAAAGTACATTTTCTTTAATAACAAAATCGAAGCGAAGTTAAAATTGTACATTGAATATTTTTGAAAAATTAATTGGTTTGAGGTTTGAGATCGTTCTAATGCCAAAAATACAGTTTTTAGAATTTGTGTCTGTTTGTCTGAATGTATGTTCTAGCATCACGCAAATTCTATTCGGATACATTCTATTCAAATTTTGCTTATACGAGTATATTCCCTATAAGTCTGGTCAACCAATAGGTTATATATTATCACGCTTTTTACTGTGGGGATGAGCAATATTGCATTATGTTTATGTGCCTCTAAGGTTTACAGAAAATTGTAAAAAGACGAGCCAAACAGTTACAGGTTAAACCTTTTAAATGATTACCATTACGCTATATCTTTATGGAGCTAAGCAGTCAATCATCATGGCATATGCAGGGTGGATTTTTAAGATGGGAAGTAAACTAAATTAAAATAAATTAAACCGTTGTAGCTACACAAATTCGGTCTTAGAAGACTGATCTAAAGATCTGAGAGATTTTGATCTGCATTCATAGCCAGCATGAAAATGAGCAATTTTCACTTTTTTATGCCAATAGATCCTAGCTGTGAGAGAGTTAGACCAACTGAGATTTGATGCATTGGATCTAGTTCACTTGCGCGAATGACATTTCTGCTAAAGAGACTTGCGCGAACCCACCTGCGCGAAAAGATGGTTGTCGTGATTTTGTGATGATTTTTCATCATGGGTGGCGTTGTTATCGTTTTCGAGATCTCTGGTAACAATAATGGAGACAAAAACAAAATTTGAAATGGCGTGCAAATTTCTTATCATGGGTGTCGTTTTCATGGTTTTCTTGGGTGCTGGTGCTGGCGACGATAATGGAATCAAAATCAAAACGCAAGATGGTGCCAAATAAAAAAACGGAGCCCTTTAAGGATCACTTCATTGTCTGTCCGTCCGTCCGTCTGTCCCTGTCTGCCAGTTAAGACCATTTTTTTCAGGAACGCGTAGAGGTATTAAGTTGAAATTAATATCAAATACGAAGGTCTACGGTCCCTTAGAGCTCTAAAAAAATCAAGCTTCAAGTCAACGCAATAAAAAAATACGGCCATTCATGCGACATATTTTGATGGGAATAATTCATCCTAACTACGTAACCCTTCATTGTGCGTTTTCTGACACGCAATTGACCAGTTTTTGATATAATGAACAGATTGGCCATTACAAAAGTTAGAAATAGCAAAAAAAAATCCCATCAAAATCGTTTATTTGCATTAATGTCGTGGGTACAAAAGATGTATAAAATTCTGTGCAAATATATAATATATATTCCACCATGCACTGATGGCATGCCAATATTTAATGGAAGTTAGTCAGTTAAACCGTAACATACAATTATAGACAAACTCGTAAAAGAAATAGGTATTAAATTGGAGTTTTAACGTTAAGAATTCTTTGAAAGAAAGGAGCCAATAAACCTATCCTATCTTGCTAACCTTACTATGTCGTATAGCTTATTAACTTACCAATACTCAACTTAACAATTTGTTCATTAATAACACTAAAAATCTTAAAATAAAACAAATCATCTTGTTTCCATCCTTTCAGTTCATTTTTTGCAGTCGGGTTTTTTTTTTTTTTAATAATTTGTTTTATTTTATTATATAGGATTTGAATGTAACTGGTGAAAAATTGGTGTTATTCCCAGCTCTGCTAATGGTAGGTAGTCTACCCCTTTGTGGAAGGAATACAGCCGTGGTGTTATGGGCACGCCACAATTGTGGCATTAGTCACATTATTGAGGAGTGCCTAGAGAGGCGTCCCGGCGTCCTCACCTTCCGTCTGTTGCAGGTCCTCACCGGACACGGTTGTTTCGGGAGGTACCTGTTCAGGATTAAGCCGGAGGAACCGCCCGGGTGTTACCATTGTGTGGATCGCCCGGAGGACACGGTCGAGCATACGGTGGAGGTCTGCCCGGCTTGGGCCGAGCACCGCCCGGGGAGGCGATCGCCGGAGGCGATCGCCGGCGGCGATCTCTCGCGTCCGGCCCTAGTTCAGGCCATGGTTCGGAGCGAGAGTGCATGGGAGGTCTCCTCCTTCTGCGAAACAGTAATGCTCGCAAAGGAGGAGGCGGAACGCGTGAGGGAGAGCCAAAATTTGCGCCCTCACGCCCCTAGTCGCCGCGGTAGACACCCCGGGCGTCGGGAGTCGCAGGCCGATTCCCAGCCACCGTAGGCGCGGGCTTGCGGACGGTGAGCGATGGGTGCTCGTTGTCCGATAAGGACCAGGCCCGAGTCGATGGCGTGTTGTGTTCCACGCGCGCCTCAAAGAGATGTCAGCACCAACTGACGGGGTCTGGTAGGGACAATGCCTGACGGGGTCTGGTAGGGCCAATGCCTGCCAGGGTTGCGTGTTTGTCCGAAAGGGATATCGTGGCCCTGGCACACAGGTAACTGAAGGAACACGGGTGGGTTGTAGTCAGTAAAAGTCTGACACGCTTATTTGATAATTCGAAGTTATTTGATAATTTCCCACCAAAAAATAAAATTTAAAAAAGTTGTGGTGTTATGTTAAAAAGGTTTTACTTAACCAGCAGTGGTCTACAAATTCTGCAATAAGATTTTGACAGAAATACACCAATTATAATCGATAATATAATTTTATGGCCTAAAAAATATGTGGTAAGTAAGTACTTATTGTTATTGCTGTATTATTTTTCAGTGTCAAGATTTGAAGACAACAATAAGGAAATATTATTGTAGAGTACCAGACAGTTAGAAGATTACATAATCTGATTTGAGTTTAAAAATAGCAGTATTTTTGTGCATTATCATTTTTATTGATTATACCTACTTTGATTTAAGTTATATTAAAGAATATTTATGGGTAAAATTGGGTTGCATTTTCATTGTATTTAATTTATTCAAATTTATTTAATTTACTATTATGTGTTGGAAGTCAATTCCTAGGCTGCAAGGTTGTGTCCATGTAAGTCCTGCATCTTATGAACCACTAACTCCCAAAATACAAAGCTTGTTTGGGAGTTAGTAGATCATTTATTGTGTGCTGCCATACAAGGTACAACTATCAAACATCTTAATAAATTATTTTTCTTCATAGATTAAGGTTTTGTTGTAAGTGAGAGCATGATTTGAACACTTTGAGAGCATGTATTTGTGAATATTTTAATTAAATATAAAATTGTGTTTAGATTTTCATCTGAACTAAAGCATCAGTGTGTAAAACAGCTAATAATATAGAAACTACAGAAACAATAGGAAAAACAAAATGCCAGGAACATGCCAGTTAATTATCATATTTTAATCAGTAGGAGGTAAAACCATTATTAATTTTAGCCAGTGCTAATTCTGGGCTTTCAAATACCTATCGAGATAATTCTGTAGTTTCTGCCTATGAAAGCATGAGTTTAAGTGTGTATTTAAGTAAGTACCATATTTTGGTGACCATTAAACAAATAAAATTGAATACCTACCTAATGCTTAATTCCATTGAGAATTAATTATGATTCTACTTAAAAATATTTGGAGTCAGTGGTTATTTTTTTAACTTATTAAAAATATGATTTACTTTACTCATGCATTAAAAAGAACTAAACACTCTTCGTACAAGGTTTAAAATAATTTGACCCCTTTACCTACTTATTGAACTTTCCTTGCCTTAGTGTCTCTTTACAACTTTTAAATGTCAAGAACTTATAATAAAATTGATAAATGCTTACCTCCAGCCAACAAGTTCTTGAGTATAAAATCAAGATCATTTTTCTGCTCCACAGTTAAAGCCATTTTAACTTCAATTCACAAAAATATATTTACAGAAACAAAGTAGAATAATCAATGTTTTCATTGACCCCTCACATTTGTACGCAAATATTCGATAGAAAATCATCAGTTAACACCATGACACGCTTTAGAAATTGCCTGATTAATTTATTCAAAGTACGAGCGGGCAGTGGACATTTCTTGACGATTGTTCACGCTACATCTACGCCAACTTTCACCACCGATTATTAGCACAACTAAAACTTTATATACGCACATTAGCCGCTTGCCGAGTCAGCGGCCGAGTGAGCGAGCGCCACACTTGACGGGACAAACCTGACTCCAATTTGAATGTTCAAAACTCGTCCATATTTATCATTATTGCTTGTCGGCTGAATGTGTGTCTGGCCGTCAGCTGTTGATGATGCGCTCTTTCAGACACCAGTAATGTTTGTTTTCCATAGAATGTAGCTACTACGGAATATATTTGTATGAAGTTTCATTCATAAATGCAGATGAAAGTATGGAAAAGCGGCTGACTTGCTTAGGAAATCGACAATATTTTCATTACTTCGGTTCCACAACCTTGAAAAATGGAAAGCACAATTTCTCCGCATCTCCGCAATGAAAAATTGACAAGTGTTACTGTCAATGTCACAATGACAGTTTGCTACTCGTTTAGGAATAGTTCTTTCGAAGATTAATTTTGTTTTTACAAAATGGAAAGAAAATATGGAAAATTCATTACATTGAAATCATTATATAAAACTATAGATTTTCTAAGCGTTCGAAGCGTCAGTTAAACACGGTACCTCAAAATCGACCAGTGAGGAAGATAAAATGTATAACATTTCCGTACAATGAGAGGTCAGCTGGTCACTGGAAATGTATAGCTTGATACGTAGCCGTCTGAACAACCCACACAGCACAAAACTATTAATGCATTGCCATTGTGTGTTAAATAATTAGGTATAAATGTATAAACTCACCTATTCCCAATGGAGGTGCCTACCTTCCTCCAGAGAGATCTATTGTTATCCAACTATATAAATAATTATCTAAATAGTTCTTGTTATCGACTTCGATAACGGCGACCGGGCGACCCTTTGAAATTAATATTCCCTATCCTAGCGTGTTCGTTTCTTAAACAAAATTCGGTCTGGCGGGTTTGTTTTAAATACCAGGTCATTTATTATTTATCCAACTATGAAGGAAAATAAATGCATTAATTGTTAATTTATTTATCTAAACGGTACGGGAAGGCCACAGACTAAGTAGTACGGGAAGGCGGAAGCTGCATTTTCGAGCGGACGAGAGAGACCCCTAGACATAGAGAATGGACTGAGCGTTCAGTTCAGCGTTCGGTATTCAGTTCATCAGTTGTGCAGTGAATACAGACCGAAAAGTACGAGAGAGACAAAGCGAAAGTGCGGCCAGTAGTTGTCTCTTTCTAAAATTCTGATTGGTCCACGTTACTGGTGGTCAGGAGTGTATCGTTCTGCGCTGCATGTACAATTGTACAACACAGAACACTATACTCAGGAGATGTACAACTGGAAGCCCATTAGCCCTAGTGCTATGCATCGTGTTGTAAAGAGCGTCTACTGATTGCTATATTATATGTATTTCTTAATTGAATTACAGTATGTACTTACTACATTACTTTATTTAACAGGTAGAGACCCTTTTCTTGTAAACATTTTTTTTTTGATTTTTAAAATATTTTTCCGACGATAAAATTAAGCTTAGTTTACCTCATTTCGATGTGTGCACATTATCAAAACTCCCACTGTATATAATATATGTGTATACATATACACAAGCGGTTGGGCGTCGCCAACTCGCCAGTCTGCCGCAACACGTCACTCACGTGACGCGTTTAGCATGTCTGTGATGCGAACCCATAAGTTTTGCCTTTCCAAAAATCAATCAACACGGATAGAGAAGTTATCACTTCAAACATCGTCAAAAATGCGTCTTTGTTAATAAAAGGGTCCCCGAAAAGATCAATAGCAGCAGTAGATTGTGTGATTGATACATTTTGATGCGCAAATTGATCGTCTACAAATCTACAAAATGCAATTGAAGCGATTGATACTAAAAACACAAAACATTGACACTTAGCAATTGATCGCTTCGTCCCCCTTTACAGGCTTGCAGAAAAGAGACAGGTATTGGTCACACGCTCGCTTTATCTCTTTCTAAAGTGGTTACTTTTGAGAGGCTAACGAAGTCTATTCTCTATGTGTTACGGAGTGACCAATGATAACGAGTACTGAGGACTGAGGAGTACTGTGATGAGCCGATTTTGTAGTCCTGAACCAGCACCTTAATTGCGTAACACACTATCAATCATAATCTGAATGATTTTGAACTAAATTGCTAATCCAATTTATTGCTTCATATGTTCGAAAAATTTGTCTGCTCAACAACCTAAATAACGCAATGAATGTTGTTGAACTGTCAAAATGAAACCCATTGCTACTGATAGTGAGTTACGCAATCACCCCGCTGATTTGAGATTATGGAATTGACGCAATCACCCCGCTGATTTGAGATTTTAATGGAATAGGTAATAGGTAATACGGGCTGGTGTCCGCAACTCCACGTCAATGCGCGTATTTTGCGTACGGGTGGGAAAATCAATTATTCGATCCACCCCAGCTCCTTGGTGTTACTGACAATCTCACGTAGGATACCTGGGTTACCGAAGTACTTTGCCCTGTATGTAGCGATCACAGGGCAGTTTAACAGCACATGAGCTGCTGTCTCGTCGTCCTCCATGCAGGCCCTGCACAGCGGACTGTCTGTGACTCCTATGACAAAAAGGTGTTTATTAAATGACCCGTGGCCAGTTATAGCGGCTGTAACTGTACTCAGCTGTTGCTTAGTTGGTTGTAGAACCCGTTTCGTGAGGCGGCCGTCGATAGTAGGGAGTGCCTCCTTCGCCTGCCTGCACTCACTTTGGTCCAACCATAGTTTGTGATGTTGGTCCCTGGTTCGTTTCCTTACCAGAGTGCGTAGATAACCGAAGGGGAGTGGCGCGATGGGTTCAGGCCACTGGCGCCATACTAGACCCCCTTCTTGCGAGTTCGTCGGCTGCATCGTTACCTAGCGAACCGCTGTGTCCTTTGATCCATTGAATGGTTATATTATTGAGGCAACCCACCTGGTTGAGGCGCTGGTGGCACTCGTATATCAGCCCAAGGTCAACTGTATGACTATTTAGCGCTTGCAAAACAGCCACGCTGTCTGAGAGTATGCGTATCGAGTGGTCCTTAACTTTCCTGGCCATGATCGCTGAAGCGGCAAGAGAAATGCCCATGCATTCGGCCTGGAACCAGCACCTTAATTGCGTAACACACTATCAATCATAATCTGAATGATTTTGAACTAAATTGCTAATCCGATTGCTTCATATGTTCGAAAAATTTGTCTGCTCAACAACCTAAATAAAGCAATGAATGTTGTTGAACTGTCAAAATGAAACCCATTGCTACTGATAGTGAGTTACGCAATCACCCCGCTGATTTGAGATTATGGAATTGACGCAATCACCCCGCTGATTTGAGATTTTAATGGAATAAGAGTGGCGAGACTCTTTTGACATTTCAAATGATTGTTGTTTGTTTTTTCGTAGGTTTTTACAATTTGGAGTTTGACATTTGCACCTGTCAAATTACATACATACACACACATAAACTCACGCCTTCTTCCCATGGGGGTAGGCAGAAACTATAGAATGCCACCTGCTACGCTCCTGTCAAATTAGTATCTGAGATTATCATTGGCAGAATCATCGGTAAAACGATGGAGCCATTAATATAAAATTGGAATTGGAAAGAACGAACCCAAATAAAACCTTTTTCGTGATTTCGTCCCACTACAGCAGGGCACAAACCTTCTCCCTTTTTTTACTCTTTTTTTATTCATAATTTCAGCTGCAAGACTGCTGGACATTTTTTCTTGTTTTGTGGTAATTTTGTATAGTATTTTGTTTTTTCTGTTACAGCGCCTGCCTAACACATGCTAGCATTCTTTGGTTCTTGTGTTTTCAATTTATAAGGCACACGCATGGTAAACTGTACCGTGCACGTGGCTGAGCTTGATTCATGTATCATTCTTTCATCTCAGTCTCAGGAGCTATGTATTACAGCTAATCGAATTGTTGGAACAGATGAAATAGAGAGAACTTGCAAGCCAGAGCCCCAGTGGTTTTAGAGCAATATACTCAAAGCCAGTGGAACATACTTCTCTAGAAATCAGAAAATGTCCGTGTGAAAACATTTGCACCAATTATCCAAGATCAAAAACTTTTTATAATTATATAAATAGGTAAGACAAATAAACTTATATTTAGTCATTATAATTTAGTTCCAAGGGACAATCATTTTAAGTAAGTTCTTGCGGGACAGATACAAAATTATTAAAAACTTTTTCCTACATCTAACTCCATAATTTTCTTTCTTCTTTATTATTTTTAGGGTTCCGTACCCAAAGGGTAAAACGGGAACCCTATTACTAAGGCTCTGCCGTCTGTCTGTCTGTCCGTCTGTCACCAGGCTGTATCTCATGAACCGTGAAAAAAACCGATGAGCCGTGAGTTGAAATTTTTGCAGATGATGTATTTCTGTTGCCGCTATAACAACAAATACAAAAAAACAGAATAAAATAAATATTTAAGGGGGCTCCCATACAACAAACGTGATTTTTTTGCTCGTTTTTGCTCGATATTGATAGCGGCAACAGGTAGACGCTTGAAATATTTAGTTATATATTCACTTTAAAAATAAATAATTAAATTAAAATAAAACAAATATTTAAGGGGGGCTCCCATGCAACAAACATGTTTTTTTTTGTCGTTTATATAGATAATGGTACGGAACCCTTCGTGCGCGGGTCCGACTCGCACTTGCCCGGTTTTTTTTATATAAATGGAGACAGGCCTGGCCTAGCCTAGTGCGGGAAGTCTAGAAATTGCTCATTTGTTAAATATTAAGAAAACTAAAATGCTATAATATATACCTTGCTAATATTCTGTAACCCTAATTTTTCTTTTAATAAAATATATATAGGTATTTTATTTCTTATTCTTGGATTCTTGGTGCACGTACGCCACTATCCAGAAGAAATATCTGCCTACCTACTATAAATTCGGCTTTATATTTACGTAAGTAGTCAATGTATTTTGAATAACCTGTCAGGAATTATTGATAATGTACTTACTATCTAACAAAATGAAGTGACCTAAGTAACTTATCCTTAGTAAATTAATTAGGTACAACAAAATAACACATTTATTACGTTATCGCTTGATGCAATGTTCCTGTAAACTATGACTCGGTTTGCAACTTATCTTGAGATAAAAGAGATTTAAGATTTCATGTATTTGCTTGGGTTTTTTCTCATTTTTATCACTCAGTGCGTCGTTTACAAACCTACCTTGTACCTATTTACCTAAACAAGCCACCAAGGTTTCAAACTGACTTTTAAGAAGGTGTTTTTATAATCCTCTTTTTTCTATAATTTTGAGTTATAATCTAACAAACAACTGCGCACCACTGCGCACTACCCTTGAATTTCATCTAGAAAAGCTTTTCTAATCGATTTCGGCTTGAAGGTCACCTTGAAGCTCGTGGCGGGAAAGTTCAAACTCAAACAGGAGGCGTGTGACGCGACGACGCGCGGCGCCCCAAAACGTTTGGTACCTATATGACGCTTAGCACGTTCCTCCTCATACATAAAGTAAACGTTGCACCAGCATTACTGATCATTTCGCCATGATACGAACATGTTGCGTAGAGGACGCGCAGTGGTTTGCTGGACAGTAACATAAGCGCGCGTTGTTTTGAGTGTATCGTTTATTTTGACGGAGTTTCCCGTTCCCGCGTGTTTAGTGTAAAATATAAATGAAATTAATTTTAATTTGATAATAGTTTGTTGGTAAAATAAGACTGAAATAATTATGGAGGTTCCAGTAAAAGAAAGTGTTTTGTGGCGTAAGTAGTTTTTTATATAATTTTGTAGGCGCGTAAAGTTATAAAAATACATTTTTGCTGGAATACTTAAATGAATTTTATGAATTAAAATATAAAACGATTCGAATAAAGTTTAGTCTTAATTACTTAAGGAATTTATCAACTGTAATTTAATCACCTATTTGTTTACTGTGCATAAAAATGGTGATTACAGTTGATTAAATACGGTAGTATATTATACCTAAGCAGCATTAACTGAACAGAAGTGGTTCTATGGAAAAAAAAAAAAACATATTAAGTTTATCAACCCTAAATTCCAAACTGTTTATTTTGGAAGCGTCGCGCTCGCTCCCGTCCTTGAAATCGGAAGGTCACAGGATGACGCCTGCACGCCTGCGTCTGTGATTTTGGTGGGGTCACTAACCTCGTTACGAGTATCTCCATCCCTAAGATGCTTTCACAAATCATTCCATGCCATCCCAGCACACATTTTTTACTTTTAAAATAATTTAAAAATAAATCAACTGCTTGTGGGAGAAACCAGTGAGTCTTTCGATTTATGAAAAGTGTCGGATATAATATTTTAAATGGATATTTTTTTACTATAATTAAGCTTATACTACTATAATAAGCTTAGTTCTAAAATTGGTAAAATTCGCCCTAACTACTAGTAAGTAGGTACAGTCGCCATCATATCAACTTACCACAAACTGTCAATTTTTTTCATTCCATCTTGAACTTAACTGCAAACATTTTAAGGTTTAAAATCATTTGGAGAAATTTGACAGTTTTGTATAATATAAGCTTATGTGCTGGCGACTGTACTACTTAGTTGAAGTCTAGTTCCAATGACGTCTTAGCTGTCATGCGCCTAATTGTTTTGGTCACGTAGTACATAGAGTACTCCTTTTGCCTCGTAACACTAAGATACTTAATTTTTCTTTTCAAATAATTAGTAAACATTGACAGGCTATCACTTTGCCAATATTAATACAAGTAAGTAGCTATAGCGTAGTGAAAATATATTAGTTAGCGATAGCGAGCGGCATATTTATGTATATTAAACATACACCTACCCCAAGTAACACATTCGCGTCTAAAAACGGACTATTAGACATCTAATAGAATTTAATTTTGTAAACATAAACATAGTAAAAATAATCGGTAATGGCGAATACTTCGGTTTAGCGGTTCGGAGTAGACCCTCAGTATTCGCCATTACCGATTATTTTTATTTCAATCGTTCTTGGACTCTGCAGCTATGTTCTCGGATCCTTTGGTAGGGCATCAGGTTGAAAATTATTTATTATTTGAAATAAGTCCTTTAAGGCTATGTGAGTTATAGCATGAGTTGCTGACCACTGGCGCAGATCCCTTTTGAGGCAATTGGATCGACTTTCGTCGTCGTCATTGTATTGTTTTCATCCGAATCGGACTGCTCACTAACATAATTTTGTGATGTAGGGGACACTGCAAATTCAGTTGTATCTTCTGTCGTAGAACAATTTCACGCGTTTTGGAGGAAGTTACTAGAAAGTTGCGATTCTGAATCTGAATTATTTTGCAACTATTCTTCATTTTCTTCCTTTTTATATATTTGCCGATTTTTCGCCCTTTTAATTCCCACCAGACCTTTTAATTTTTGTTTACTGTCTCCATTGCATAAAATCATCCAGTTCAAATATTTAATACAAATGTACTTAATTAAGCTATTTTTAAGAAAAAAACCACTAAAAACACGTTTTCACTATAATTTTTTTAGACAAACTGTAAAATATCTAATAGAGTATTTTATCGAGACTTAAGTCTCTTTATAGACAAAGATAAGAGTACCCATAGCTAAAACAGAATGTTTTATCTCATCTTATCTATAAAATTACTTCAAGTTTTATTTTAGGCTTTATTAACTATTTGTAGAGCATTTTATCTTAAAACATTCAATATACCTATAAACGTACTTAAAATAAGTGTGTTATAGAACAAATGCTCTAAAAATAATCGAGCTTGAGAAAAAAAACTCTATAAGAATACATTTTCTTTATTGAAGCCATCTTTAGAAAGCCCCGATCTAAAGATTAACCATGAATAGACTGTCAATAGACAGATTTGTTTTAAACCTCTAAAGACTGTGTTACTTGGGACATGTCGTTTATCTAGAAACCGCAAAAGTACTGGGCCTCAAGTCTGCTATTACAATAGTGTCAGAATGGTCGATCATTGATTTCATAATTGTTGATTTTAACAAGTTTGGTAATCTACTATTATAATGGCGTCATTATGACTTTCCAATGGTCGGCCACTGACACTACATTGAAAGAAATTGCATATATTGGTAATCTCGTACATAATGGCAAATGAATGACATTTCTACTAATGGGTTTTATAATAATGGCAATACGACAATGCCATTATAATAACACAATTATATTACGAGAACATTGACCGACCTTTGGCCCCCAAAGGACTTTGGACTTGGGCCCCTGATTACTAAAAAAAAACAAAATGCACAATGCAAATGCAAAATGACAATGGGATCGTGTTGGAATGACTGAATTTATAAAAATAGCAGACTTGGGCCCCTGATCTGATGATGACCTGAAGCCGCAGCCGCCTGCCGCCCCTATAACTGTGCCGCCCGGGGCCATGGCCGCCTCTGCCCCACGCTATGCTATAGATTCTATCTATACACCCACTTCACAGTCCAGTTCAGTGTACTAAATAATAGACGTTTATAAACAGTTCCATTTTCCTCATATCGAACATGAAAGGTTATTTGTATTTGTTGCACTTGTATAATTATATAGTTTGACAGAGGATTCTCCGATTCTAAAAATACATTCAATGCTCACAACATGATTAAAGAAATGACAATTGCATTGTTTCATTTTGCTATATTATGTTTAACTATTGGTATTTACATAGGTATTACCTACTTATTTTTACTAACATAACATCACGCCTGTATGCCCCGAAGGGTTAGGCAGAGGTGTACCTAAAATACATCCACATTTAGCCAGATATGTTTAAGTCCCACGTGACATAACATCCAACTTATTTTTTTTAAGATTTTTTAAATTATATACGCGATTCCAAGATTATTAACAAACCAATATGAAACAGAAAATTCAACGGCGGTAGTGAATCCTTTCACTACAGCATAATAGGTATAATAAGTACAAGCCGAGAGGCCATAACAATATGATATTTAGTCGTTATAATATTCAGTCATTTCTTACTACATAAATTCAAAGGCTATGGAGCCTTTGACTTTTGGGTGTTGCTGCACAGTCGGTGATACGTAAAAAAATAATCATAGCGAACTGGGCTAAGAAAGTGACAGCGTGAATTACTTCCAGAGCTTCCACATGCGAAAAAAGAGACCGCAACAATGCGCTGGAACCAAAATAAAACAACGTAAGAGCGCCAAACCAAATAAAAATTGTTTAAAAATAAATTAAGACATGTATCAAAAATATTTTCAGCCAGAGTTTTCAATGAAATTACTTATGAATTTAGGAAAATTAAAAAGTAGAGGTCTTTTCGGAATTAAATTCTATCGAGGGATTAAGTTTTCCTTCATTCAGAGTATTAGTCAATAAACGTAATTACGAGTATATATCAAAAAATTAAATCTTTAATTGCTGTTACAATAAATAGTAGCAAAATAATATTTGAAATAAATGGTTACGAAAACGCCCCCAATTTATTTTGGTATCGCGGGATTACACTACAATTTATTCCGGACTGGAATTCATGGTTTGCAAAAATATACGCTACTGTAATAAATAAATAAATATTTTGGTCTGCGGTCATTATGACATACCTAATTAACGTCACGTCATTAAGATAACGTTCGTAAATCAGGTCAATGATCACATAATTTGGGTTTACTCGCTTTCCTCAATAGATATATAGGTACTTGGTAGCAATTTTTTTACCAACTCCTATCCACAACACCATCCCTTTTGCGGGCAGTGCAAAAGTTCTCCTTTTTCCCCACCATAGATCACTGTTCACCAATTTGTTTAGCAAAATCAAAAATCGTTTGTCCAAAGTAGACTGATAATCAGCACTTTTCAAACGTCTAAACTACATACGACACGATTGTCCCCCAAAACGCCCGCCCATCCGCCCGCCCTTCACCAATTCCTAGTGCTTTAGCTGGGAAGAAGAAGTGGCGTAACAAACTCCCCAGCAGCACAGCTGACTGTTCAGTTAGAAAAACTTAATTCTATTATGTCAGCTTTCAGCTAGCACTCGACAATATACCCACAACTGCATAATAACATCAAATAAATTATGTATTCTCCGAAGTGGAAGGCAGACATACCTGTATGGCGGTATGAGGAACAGGATGTAAAGTTCACTCATCCTCTATAGAAAAGGGAGGATCCTCCGACCAGACGGGTGATGTTGTGTCTGGTGGGCAACTGCCCGACGGTTGATGTCGGGACGTTGTATAATTATGCTAGTTGCGCGGTAAACTTCTGTTTTGCGCGATGTGATAGTATTTCTAGCGGAATCTTCCCTGAGAAATTAAAAACGTCAATAATTGTACCATTGCACAAAAAAAATGATAGACAAACTATGTCAAATTATAGGCCTGTTGCATTAATACCCGTATTTTCTAAAATATTTGAGAAAGTCATTTATAAGTCCTTGTACAGCTACCTTGAGAAATCTAACATATTGGTTAACGAACAAAAGGGATTTCGTAAGCAGAAGACGATCAATATGGCTATACATGACTTGCTTCTCCCTATTGTGTCAAATATAGATAACAGAAATCCTGTATGTGCGATATATATGGATCTAACTAAAGCTTTTGATTATGTGGATTATCCTATACTATTACATAAACTTGAAAAATATGGTATCAGGGGAAATATACTTGACCTCATTCGATCTTACTTAACAGACAGAAAACAATTTGTAGAAATCACACAAATATCCTTAAATAGTAGTTACGAGAAAAAATATCGTTCCGAAAGCGAGAAAATTAAATACGGCGTTCCTCAAGGTAGCGTGCTGGGACCCCCCCTTTTCCTACTCTACATAAATGACCTTCCGAGGCAAATAAAACACCCTATGGTACTATTCGCCGATGATAGCACCGTAATCATAAAATGTGATGATCCCAATACTTATGAAAATGAAATAAACATGACATTGAATAGAATTATAATATGGTTTGACAACAATAATCTAATTATAAACTTAGAAAAGACTAAAATTATGCATTTTTATCAGAGAATACCAAATACAATCCATGACATTAGCTATTTAGGCACAAAAATAGAATCAACTACTGCTACTAAATTTCTTGGAATTAATATAGACAACAATTTGACTTGGAGACCCCAGACAGACGAAATATGTAAAAAACTTAATAAATTTACCTATGCTCTCTATAAATTATCGAAAATAGTGAGCCTAGAATCCGTACTAACAGCCTATCACGGCTATGTTGCATCAACACTCAGATATGGCGTAATATACTGGGGCAATTCAGTTGATAGAGAACGCTTATTTAGAGCCCAAAAAAGATGTGTCAGAGCTATGTGTGGCCTTAAAAGCACAGACAGTTGCCAATCGTACTTTATACGCCTAAAAATACTTACCTTGCCATCGCTGTACATATACGAAACTAATGTGTTCGTCAAATCTAACATTTCACTATATAAAATAGCTACTAAAAGTTACTACAGAAAGTTGCGCGATAGAAATAAGTTGGAACTCGAAGTGACTTATGGCAAGACTGCACTAATGAATAAAAGTACCTTCTGTATGGCCAAAAAAATATTTAACAAACTACCTGAACAAATAAAAACGTTAAATCTGGACAATTTCAAAACACAATTATTAAGAATATTGATAAATAAATGCTATTACTCACTACAAGAATATTTGGACGATAATTCTATAATTTCTGCTTCAGAAAATTGTACATCACCTCACCTATTTTGAATCTTATTGACATTAGCATTAATATTAAGACATGTAACCTAATATATTTGACATTTATTGAAATCGATTTTATTCTCTATTTATACTGATTAATCTATTTGACATTTTTATTGAAATTGATTATATTCTTTATTTATTTATATTGACATGCATGTACCTATCTATTAATTGATTTTATTACCAATGTGAAAGTCTACATAATTTTATATTATTCTACCACTTCATGATAATTATTTTAAAAGCTAAATTGTTGCTAGAAGTAAAGACAATGTAATTAAATATATTTGTACGCCTCTGGGCAAAACATAGAGGACCTGCCTATCTGTAACACCATTATTGTAATCCTATGTTTACAAATAAAGCATTCTGATTCTGATTCTGATTCTGATTCTGATGCAGGATTTTGCTTGACGTCAGTGTGACGCGTAGTAGTTCGCATGTGGCAATGTTGATGCTGCCACACCATTTCATGTCCCATGTAATTGGGGGAGAGTCTCACATAAATCCAGGCTGCTACTGAGAAATGGAGCTGTTGTGGCCCAGTGGTAATGGCCCCAACTTACGAGTACAAGTCTTAGGTTTGAACCCAGACAGGCTTTACTTTGGCAGCGGCGATCTCTCATGGTTCGGAGCGAGAGTGCAAGGGAGGCCGACACTTCCTTCTGCGGAGCATTAATGCTCGCGAATGAGGAGGCGGAACGCGTGAGGGAGAGGCAAAAATCGCGCCCTTAGTCACCGCGAGAGACGCTCCGGGCGTCGGGAGAGAGACGTCCCGGCCACCGTAGGCGCGGGCCTGCGGACGGTGAGCGACGGGCAGCTCGCCGTCCGATAAGGGCCAGGCCCGGGTCGACGGTGCGTTGTTTTCCACGCGCGCCCCATAGAGATGTCAGCACGAACTGACGGGGTCCGTTAGGGCAAATGTCAGGGTTGCGAGTTTGTCCGAAAGGGATATCGTGGCCCTGGCACACAGGCAACTGAAGGAACACGGGTGGGGTTTAGTCAGTAAAAGTCTGACACGCCCTCTCGGAAGTTATGTGATAATTTCCCATAAAAAAAAGACATGGTCTATTTTGTATCATTTAATTCATCACCACTGGTTTCAAATCCATTCTTATGCCTACTTTATTTGGACTAGTTTGTACAATTATAGGTTTGGATGGATTCTGTTGATCAAATAATGTTCTTTGCGTCTCCACTGAGCCTCCCGTCTTGAAAAGAGTACATATTAATCGCGGTGAAGGAAAATATCTTGAGGAAACCGACATGCATGTCCTAGAACCGAACTTTCGAAGACTTGTGACATCCGCCAAGCCCCAACAGGACCGCGTGATGGTCTAAGGCCCGCATCATCTCATAGAGAGGATGCCTGTGCAGTGGGAATGTTATAGGCTGAATTATGAATATGCTGAAAAATTCCCGATTAGCGGCAGCTTGAGTCGGCGTGGTGATAACTGCAAGTACAATGACCAGTTGACCACTATGATCTTCTGAAACGAAACAACACAATATATTCATGGCCAGAACTAGAAGCATAGCTAATTAAGAGCAGGCAGTGTAAATCAAATTTCGAAAGCAAGCTCCGCCCCTCGCTCCCCGCCACTCCGTTATGTGTTAATCGCTAATATTATAAATCAGTACCTAATAAAGTTGAATATCGCGTGCGCTCTTTGATCGTGTTCGAGCACGAAAGTAAATAGCGTAAGTCTCAATTCTTATTTCGTTTCTAACTAAAGAAATAATTGATCTAGAGAAAAAATATCTTCTGTCGGGATAATAAACTATATTTTCTTGCTGTGAATATTTATTTTAGACATAAAAGCTAAACAATCTTGTTTGTTTTTTATAATTATCCTTAAAAAAGACATGATTTTCATATAAAAAAATTATTGAGAGAAAATATTACAATTACCTAAACTGTCTTCAACATGGAAATAAAAAGATCCAATAAATCATATACTAAAGTTTCATTTTGCTTGTATGTGTGGTGACTGTTTCAGAATATTCATGCAAATAAACATAAAAATATCCCGAGCCTTCTCTTAAATGAGTCAGAGTTTACCGACTTTTTGCGATAAACATCGGAGTTACCGACGAAACTATGTTTAATTGTCGACTCATTATTTGCACCATAAAAATACTGTTATAATAACATTCTATGGATTTTGCGCTCGTCTTTAATTTTATTTGAGTACACAATTTTAATGCTATCTGTCTTCCTTGGTCTATTTTTAACCATCCAAAATCCTAGTTTGGAACTTGGGAGAGGCAGTAGTAGTACCTAACCTATAGTGCCGAATTGCCGATACTGCAGTAGGTGGACCTCACTGAACCATTTAACTAACCGAGCCATGTGTCAGTGAACTGACGGGCTGTTAATGATCAAAATACTTTATTTGGAATTTTGGATACAATGTGGTAGGCACAACACACATCAAGCTATACATTTCCAGTATAAGCTGATCTCGCATTGTGTAGGATTTCCGCACAATGAGAGGTCAGTGTATACTGGAAATGTATAGCGATATGTGTACAAGAGATATTACCCCCCTGCACACCCTGACACCTTCTGCCATTTAGTGACGGCATTAGTAGGTAAAGTAGGTTTGTTAGCTATTTAAAGTTTTAAACAGTAACACACAATTTCACACAACTATAGACAAACAAGTAACAATTTTTAGGTATTCAATTCTAGTTATAGTGGGTTAACAATGATCTGCGAGATAGAGCAATAACCGGCTAGAAATTCGAATTTTGATAAAGCTATTCTTCTCGTTTTGACAACCAATTATTGAAATATCGATCAATAACCGAGTTATATTTTATTAGTCGATCCAGAGATGCGATGTGACTATAGTCACGTCTGCACTGCAGACGTGACTATAGTCACATCGACTGGGAACCGGCCGGCAAGCGACAGCAATAATTAAAGTGTGCCACTAACGTATATTGAAGACTGGTTTAAATACTAATTAATATTGTGGTATTTATATGATATTTATTTTATTAGACTTTAAAATATGAGTTTTCGAAAACAAGCAAAAAATTAAGCCACGGTAAAAAAAAAATGTTTTAATATCTCAAAAAATGCCAAAGGTAGCATACGCTCAGTCTATTGTAGACAGAGACGACCTGACGTCACAACATAGGAACACCATAGTAACTTCGCGCCATTCAGTACAATGATCGTTTTGCGTCACAATAGGATAGTAGAATAATTTAAAAAGAGTACAACTTCTCCATTTTTCCATCGATTTAAAAAAAAAATCACAGATCGTCTTTTTAGGGTTCCGTACCCAAAGGGTAAAACGGGAGCCCTATTACTAAGGCTCCGCCGCCGTCTGTCTGTCTGTCCGTCTGTCACCAGGCTGTATCTCATGAAGTCATGAACCGTGATATTTAGACAGTTGAAATTTTCACAGATGATGTATAATATTTCTGTTGCCGCTGTAGCAACAAATACTAAAAACCAGAATAACATAAATATTTAAGGGGGCTCCCATACAACAAATGTGAATTTTTTGCCGTTTTTATAGATAATGGCCCGGAACCCTTCGTGCGCGAGTCTGACTCGCACTTGGCCGATTTATTAGTAACACCTTTAAAAATAAAATTCATGTATATTTTTGATAGCAGCAGCAGTCAAATACCTTTTTAGGTAGGCATCTACATATTCTCTTCTACATAATATTTCTACAGCCTCCTGAAAGTTATTGCTGATGGGCCTGACGAAAGCCCCATAAATAATGAGGCATCTGATAAGCACGACGCTGTCGGTATTCTAACATAGCAAATAAGTTAAAATAATTACTAACATCTTGAATTGTAAGGTATTTTGTTTTAATTGGATCTTGTACTCTGATAAATAAATCAATTATTACCTATTAATTATTATATATTCTGATCTAAGTAAAGTTCAACTTGTTTTTGCCAATAAAACAACAGATTAAATACATAGACAATACTCTAGGTAAACACAATGTATATTGTCTTTGGTTCCTGGCCCTGATATCAACCAATCGCAACCAATGGCTATGATTGTCAAAATGTTTAGAGAATTGGATACGAGGTTTTTGGCTACTTGGTATGTGTATTATAAATTAAGATTATTTGTTGAAATGTGCGTTTTGTTTGTGCAGAATAAACAATTTTTCTTTCTTCTTTTTTTCTTTCTAAGTCAAAGCCATTGGTCAAAGCGACGATAAAAGTGCACCACGGACGTGAATTGACGACTGGTTTACATATCAAATATTATTTTTGCTAATTTAACCGTTAAAGTTAAAGGAGATGGATAACGATCCCATACAAGCTTGGCCCAGAAATGAACACAAATAAAACAAAATGTATTATGAAGCTATAATCGTGTTTCATAGCCCTGTATATTTGTGTTCGTCGTAAAACTTTGTGAAGGGACCTTCTCAAATCTGATGACTTCATAAAATAAATTCAAACCTGCCGACCGCGGAGTAATCCACTGTCTTCCAGCAGATTGAATTTTACTCAAATCTACCGACTGTATCCCAAATGATTCATTACCTATGCCCCAATTTATAGAACATTGGATCTCCGTTGGAAACCAGTCAAAATCAGAGTGGTCCGAGATGTGAGTTATGTATTGTTATTGTAGCCCAGGTAAACTGTAATGTGAAAATCCATAGTCCAAGAATGGCGAAATCACTCAGAAACGCAAAGACAATAACCAGAAACACAGTCAATATACAATATTTTTGAACAAATCACAACAAAAGACTCATGATGCTGTCACACGCAGCACCACAGAGTTATAAATAAAATAGAAATCGTTAAAGACAGACCCGACTTCGGTTACCTATGTTTTAGGCGCATGTATTTCTATGGTACATAGTTATGCCCTATGTATGTAGAATTCTTTATTTTCTCGTAGCATCCAGATATCTGGATGCTACGAGAATTTTATGATTTACATGTCGTTAGGTTTGTGGTAACCGCCCAGCGTAACGCACTTCACTTTCAATCGAAATCGGAAGGAAAAAGGAAATTCCTAATCCAATAAGTGAAAGCTGACGTTTCACAAAAATCAACATTGTGGACTTTAGAATTCTCTAAGTAAAATTGTTAAGTCGTAAAAAGTTATTAGTACGTTAAAATACAGGGCTTTAGGAGACGATTCCAAAAATATCTAATTTATGGTTATGATAATGGTGTTTAATTGCTGCAGCAAAAACAGCAGCATCTAGGTACTAAACTGCGGGGTAGTAGCGTAACACACTATCAGTAACAGTTGACAGTTCAACCACATTCATTGCGTTAATTACGTTGTTGAGCAGACAAATTTTTCTGACTTATGAAACAATGGATTAGCAATATCCTTGTGTTACGCAATTATATATGGTGCTGTTTCTCTTCGAGGATTATTTTTCGCACCAACGTGACTTCGATCACTTTTGACAATATTGGCTGAAGGTGAGCCAACATCCATCGCAATCACTTAGAAGATAGATTCTTGGAAACTTATTGTTTGTATTGATCAAGTAAAGAAGTTGAGGAAAGGCGCGGCCTGTGTGTTGTTGATAAATTGTATTAATTGATTACAAATGAATAATGAACATACGATTCCCAGATATTTAGACGATCCGGTCCACATTTCACTAATGTCAATTTTCCCTCGAGAGTTCGAGACGGTGTGATGAATGTACAAGTTTTGTAGTTTGAGAGTTTGAGTAGTTAGGAATCCGACATTGCATTCCTCTGTCATGGGCTAGGTAGGTAGGTAGGTCCTGTCAGCGCTGGAGGAGCGCTGACGGTACCGCAATATAATTATTATTAAACTAGGATAATTATTTGGATCTTTGAATATTTTTATCTTATGACGACAAGCGCTTGTCAGCTCTGTGAGCCGACTCGCTGAACACTATTACTCCTAGCGGAGAGCCGACTCCTTGTTCTTTTCTTTTATCTATATAAATTAAATGTTTGTCCCGTATTCATGCCATCAATTTCAACTCAAGGGCGGAGGTTGCATGCTAAAACCGAATAGGTTACAGCCTCTACAGTACTAACAAAGAACTATCACAACCTACAAAGAATGACTGCAAGAACTTTTTTCAACATCTTTGCAAAAGTCGTACCGAAAAACTCAATGTTTTTCTAATTTGTTTTTGCTCTTTTCAGGTTTCGTTCCTGCGCGGTACGTCCTAGCCGTCCTCGGCTCTATAGGCTTCGCGATAGTCTATGGTCTGAAGGTGAATCTCTCCGTGGCTATGGTAGGGATGCTGAACCATAGTGCGATCAAAGCGGCCCAAGACGCTGAAGATGGACTCCTTAGTAAGAATGCGAGTTTGTTGGCGTCTGGTGATGAAGTGTGTGACGGAGGGCCCGAAAATTCTACTGTAAGTAACGATTTTGCTGCAGATAAGCGTAGGTCACTTTAAGCGCCAGATTCACAGATCGCATTTAGATTTTTCTAAGTAAAGTTACTTACTAGAAAATGGGCAGCAGCGTTCTCAATGTAGGTATTTAACACCATACTCCAACCCGCCAAGCGTGGCGATTATGCCACCCCCCCACTTTTTGGGGGCCTATGTCCAGCAGTGGACGTCTTTCGGCTGAAATTATGAAGTAAAGTTACCATTGCAAACTAATATGAACCTTATTTCAACAGTTTAAGGTTTACATTCGCATGACCTAACGCTTGGTCACATTCGCTTATACGAATATAATTATGATCATTATTTGATAAAAATAGGGTTCATATTCGTATGTAACCGTAACTTGGCAAAGTAATGTCAAAGAGCTATCTGTAAATCTTGCCCTGGTACCTAGGTTCTTATTTATTACTGGTGGCCAAAGATATAAATATGTCTAGTTACGACAGTAAAAGACGTGAACTTGTCGAAAAAAATTGCGTCCAACTTATGGCCGCAAAATGCTCAGACGTGATCTCGTCGAAAAAAATTGCGTCCAACTTATGGCCGCAAAATGCACGCACACTATCTAGATTAACACAAAGACGTGACGCGAGTGTAAAGTGTAGATGTCACGCATACCAAGCCTAACAAAGTTGGCCTGTTTGTTTTAGTTCTTTTGCAGCGCGACAGTTTATCTAGAGTTCTAGACATATAAAATAATCAACGACGATGGGATATAAGGGATAGTGATTGCAGAGAGACCTGTGGACGGATCTTCGTAAACAATTTATTAACGAAAACAACAAACACAGTCTACCAAGAAAGAAAGTAGGTACCTACCTACCTATCTTCTCATAATTTCATTAGTTACCTGCCTTGAAATGTGTTTGTCCTACCTCCTACGGGGCATAATAATAGCTTTATGGAATACCATTTGATTATGTTATTAACGCGGGAGTCAGGTGATGTAGGCGGGGGTGATGATGTTCCCTTGACGAGGGAATTTAATTGAAACCACTTTCAGCACTTTTTAAAACGTTATATTTGCTATTTACACACACAATAGTTTAACACGAATTTAAATCACATACGTAAGGTTAGTTAATTGTACACAACACGGAAATACAGTCAAATAAGCATAAAGGATCATTAAAGAGTACACGGAAATACACAATAATAGAGAAGTAAAATAATCCTAAGCTATGATAACTTGACTGCCCTGAGCTATTTATAGAAAATTCGCGACTTGTAAAGCTAACAGTTATGAGGAGCTGTTACTTCACCGGAGACTTGTCGAAGACTGCACTTGCTGACACAATAAGAACTTTTAGAACTGTAAGAACTTTTTAAGCGTTTAGAACTTAATTTAATTTGAATTTCTTCTGTATATATGGCTTTGGTCATTAGCTCAAGTAGCGTGTGGGCCCTGAAGGGTTTTAACTTTTCTTCCATACAATGCTACGGGTTACCAAAGCGTGGCTGGGTTTGGCCTTGAGTTAGGTCGCCACCTCAGAATCGTGTTGCAACTTGATTAATCTTACGCAATT
The DNA here is from genome assembly GCA_963921375.1 of Tiliacea citrago. NCBI lineage: Eukaryota > Metazoa > Arthropoda > Insecta > Lepidoptera > Noctuidae > Tiliacea > Tiliacea citrago. Next base: position 11,346,705 of record OY992782.1, on the reverse strand, counting down.
GACAATATTATTGCGTAAGATTGATCATGCATGTTTCAACCCGAGTTTTTACCTTGCATTATTACGATCATTATCCAAATGATGATGTTATCAAAATACATGTTATGTTACAATGTTGTTATCATGTAAAGTGATACGTAACACAATCTGTTACAGCATATCTGACTATGGCATGCTATAAGTAAATAAAACATAGTTACAACTCATGTTGTTGTATTATCAAATCATGGTGCTTCGCCTACATTCCACCCCCTGTAACAGGGTTCAACCGTATTACATTTCTTGGTCTGTGGGAAGCACGATGATCTTAGCTACAGGCCGACGCAGGACCCCGTTTGTAGTTTTAATGTCTACTACACGGATGATGCCGTCACTCCCGTGGTACACTGTTTTTATAACTCCTTTAGTCCACGCACTACGTTGTTTGTTATTGTCGGCACATTATCTGCCCCCTTTTTGCGACGTTGCAGCGTTGGGAGATATTCCCGCAGCCAGCGCCGCCAGAACATGTCGGCGAGCGCGTTTACACGCCGCCATTGCCGGCGCGAGTCGACGTCGTCGACGTCGCCTGGTGCCATTGGAGTACTCCCGGACGCCATGCCCAGGAGCAATATGGTTCGCTGTCAGGACCACGGGCTGGTTGTGGTCGTCGTGCACGTAGCTCAGCTGTCGACTGCTCACGATCAGCTTGGCCTCTGTGAGGAGGGTGTAAAGGACCTCCTCACGAGGCGGTCGCTCCTTGAGCGTACTTCGGAGCACGTTGAGGCGGGTGAGTACACGCGCCATAGCGCGTTGTATGCGCGCCTTGGCGCATTGTATGCACACCACGGCGCGTCGCGTGCGCACCTTAGCGCGTTGTATGAGCGCCTTAGTGCGTTGTAAGCGCCCCATAGCGCATTGTATGCGCGCCACAGCTTGTCGCATGCGCACCATAGCACGTTGTATGCGCGCCATAGCGCGTTGTAAGCGCACCTTAGCGCGTTGTATGCGCGCCATAGCTCGCCGTGTGTGCGCCTTAGCGCGTTGTATGCGCGCCATAGCGCATCGTATGCGTGCCACAGCTCGTTGCATGCGCACCATAGCACGTTGTATGCGCGCCATAGCGCGTTGTAAGCGCACCTTAGCGCGTTGTATGCGCGCCACAGCTCGACGCATGCGCACCACAGCGCGTTGTATGCGCGCCATAGCTCGCTGAATGCGTGCCTTAGAGCGTTGCATGCATGCCACAGCGCGTTGTATGCGCACCATAGCGTGTTGTACGCGCGCCCACGATGAATAGCGCTTGTAGTTCAGGGGTGGCGCCACAGGCGCTGTCGTTGCACAGACTGGCTGGCTGCACTCGGGGTCTGCGTTCATCGCCTTGGACTCGCGACACGCCAGCTGCTGCTCCTGTGGACCACGTGGAAAAGAGGGGCCCGAGAGCCAACCTGCATGGCTATCGGGCCAACACAACCTGGTCGCTCGGACAGCTGGGTCGTTCCCCCAGGGTACCCAGCGCCAGTTGCCTCTAGGCGGTGCTACTCGCGCTTTCCCTAGCTTCATGACAATCTCCCTCTGTCTTACGGAGTTATTGCCTACTGGGTGTATGAGCGCAGGGTAACCTAACTTCTTATTGGTCAGTGACCTTATCGAACCTAGGGTCGCCTCTATTGTGCCTATTCCCTGTTTAAGGGCCACTATGTTAGGCACGTTAATTGCTGTGCTAGGTGATGAGGCTGCACCTAGTTTTACGGAACTTGTTTTATATTTATATGGTTCCCTGTGGGGCTTCGCGCCTCGCCACAAAAATAATCGAGCACCTTGACCTTTTGCCCTAATTCGTACCTTTAGGGACTTGTCAGCGATGCCGCCTGAAAAGGCTATAGGGCCTATTCTAGATTTTATTAAAATACTAGATTTTGTTAATAAGTCAGGTCCGGTCGGCAGGTTGTAATTGAGGCACGTTCTATCGGTACCGTACAACCTCTGCCGGGCCTGATTGTAATTGTTAGGTAATTGTGTGTCATTTTGTTTCCACAATATACCTACTTCACATTGCGACTTATCTGTGGTGTGATGGCTAGTGCTGTCCGACACTTGTACCGCCTTTTCAACATCCCTACGTTTGCGCTTATTTTCTGAAATACCTATTGACTCTAGCTCAAACTGTGACCTAACTGAGTTATGTAAGTCAGGGAGGGAGACTGTCATGCAATTGACTACTGCATTAGTACTAGAATTATTAAATGGTCCATGTATGACCCAACCTAATCTAGTAAGAGAGGCAACTGGCTTACCGGATCGTCCCTGCCGGATGTACCGGCCGTGGAGTAGCTCCCAGTTGTCCTGCCCGAGGAGCAGCAGCGGCTTCGCGCCCCTCATCTCCACGCAACCCAAGTCGCTGAGATGGGCATTGTCGCCTATCACTGAGGCGGATACTGTCTGCGTTGGTAGGTTTATGTCTACCATTGTGTGACACTTTATTTTGTGGCACTGACCATTGGGCCCCTTTACGCGCACTTGTACCATTCGCGAGGTTAGGTCCGTCACTCCGTGGCCGCCCGCGGTGTTCAGCGAAAGAGGTACACACGGACCCTCTAGGTCGGTAGCGAGAGAACTGTCTATCAACGATACCGTCGCACCATCGTCTAATAATGCGTAACATTGTTTATTGTCGCTGATTGATACCGGCACTATTTTTAATAACGCGGTTGCTCGCCACTCTCCTATGTTCGTGATGCTTTCTGTTTTCTCGGTTTTCGGCTGTTTATCCTCCTTCGGCTGCTTGTCCGCGTGCAACAACAGGTGATGCCCGTAGCCGCACTTTTCGCATCTACTTGCGCGGCAAAACCTCTTAGGGTGTTTTCTCACCAGGCACTTGAAACACGTGTTTTTATCTTTGATTGTGTCCCAACGCTGTTGCACAGTCAGCTTTTTAAACTGTTCACACTCTTCAATGGTGTGTTTCTTCTGGCATATTATGCACTCTTTAGGTGCGAGGGATTCGTCACTTTGCGTGTTCACCTTTTGAACCCACGGTGGCCTGCTGGCAGCGGGGCGTGCATTGGTCACTGGTCGGGTTTGACCGGCGCCATGCTTTTGTTGCTTCGCAAGTTGTTTGGGTGGACTCGACTCGAACATGTTAGCTTGCGCGTAGTATGATGCCGAGCGTGTTAGGTGTGTCAGGAATTCCGAGAACATTTCTAAGTTCGGTGACACTCTTAAATCCACCCCCTGCGCGTTATCTAGGCCCATCGCAAAGTCACCGTACTGCGTACGTTGTACCGGTGTTAACTTGCTCAGCAGGTCACTCACTAATTGTGGGTTATTTATGTAGCCCTCTGCGTGTATGTTTTTTAATAATGATACACAATTTCTTACTGTAGAAGAGAATTTACCTAGCTCCCGGCAACTCTCCGTCACTCTAGGTAAATCTCGTACTTTCTTCAGTACGCACTGTAGCACTAAGGTCGGGTGACCAAACTCGTCCTCTAACGCACGCATTATATCAGTGGGATCCGTCGACGTCCTTAATAAATCCTCCACTGATATCTTTGCCTCGCCTTGTAATGAGGTTTTTAACCGTGCTAAGTTTTCATGCGCTTTAAATTCGTATTGCCGGGTCGTATCCCAATACATATTTCTATAAGATATCCAGTCGGATGGGTCCCCATTAAAATATGGCAATTCGTAAGCTTGTCTTGGTACCGGCCGTGGTCGTGCCATGCTTGAGATTGCCTCTGCCAGTCTGTCGATTTTGCTGTCTCTGTCTCCCGACGATTCTCGCCGTCTCTCTCTTTCACCCGCTCCGTACTGCGTCTGCCGCCGTGTATCCGACTCAAGTGTTGATACTTGAGGTACACTTGCGACCGGAGTGGTAAAGACGGGATAATATTCGGGTAGACGAAATCTCACACCTTCTGTTGACACTGGCACGTATGATGGCGTACTCGGTACCGTTATGTTACGTAACGGTACTGGCTCAGATGCCCTTGTTATACGCGACACATTTTCATTAGGCACTGACGACGCACGGTATGTATTCGGTACGCGATTCACTCTACTTACAGTTTCAGATGGTTCACGGGGCGCAGCCATTTCAGTGGTCGCGCCTGACACAGCCGGTGTGCGCAATACTTCGTTCAATTGCGGCACCTGGGGCGTTGTATTCACCCACTCTTCCACGCGCTGTGTCGTACTCACATCTGAGTGAGAGTCATCGCTGTCAGCAGCCGCCTCTATTTCGGCGATGTCAGCTTCTAGTCTCTTTTTGACTAAGTTCTCCTTCATTTGCACCAACTCGCGCTCAGCTTCGTATTCGACTCTTTTCCTTAAGTAATCGACTCGGCTATGTTTAGACGAGCCTTTGCTTCGCGGCGATCTATGTCGGTCTTTAGTGGCTGTCTGTCCTCCCTGTGGTCCCTCTGGCGTACTCCTACTGAAGTCGACTACTCGACCACCCGTCAGTGGGATATTGAGGGCAGACGTGGATGCCATCGTTGGTGCAACAGACGGTGACTCTGGTGCCCTTTCGGTGGTCACACCTGAGTCAGAGACCATCTCTTGATGTCTACGAACACTCATTTCCTCCGTTAGCTTACGTAGTTTACTGCGTGTGGTTATTTCGCTCCTTAAACTCATTATTATGTGGTTTTTTAATTAATTTATTATTTATTATTATTTATTAATTCCCTCTAGTTGAACCTGATCCGGCTCGACAGGACCAAAATGTTATTAACGCGGGAGTCAGGTGATGTAGGCGGGGGTGATGATGTTCCCTTGACGAGGGAATTTAATTGAAACCACTTTCAGCACTTTTTAAAACGTTATATTTGCTATTTACACACACAATAGTTTAACACGAATTTAAATCACATACGTAAGGTTAGTTAATTGTACACAACACGGAAATACAGTCAAATAAGCATAAAGGATCATTAAAGAGTACACGGAAATACACAATAATAGAGAAGTAAAATAATCCTAAGCTATGATAACTTGACTGCCCTGAGCTATTTATAGAAAATTCGCGACTTGTAAAGCTAACAGTTATGAGGAGCTGTTACTTCACCGGAGACTTGTCGAAGACTGCACTTGCTGACACAATAAGAACTTTTAGAACTGTAAGAACTTTTTAAGCGTTTAGAACTTAATTTAATTTGAATTTCTTCTGTATATATGGCTTTGGTCATTAGCTCAAGTAGCGTGTGGGCCCTGAAGGGTTTTAACTTTTCTTCCATACAATGCTACGGGTTACCAAAGCGTGGCTGGGTTTGGCCTTGAGTTAGGTCGCCACCTCAGAATCGTGTTGCAACTTGATTAATCTTACGCAATTGACAATATTATTGCGTAAGATTGATCATGCATGTTTCAACCCGAGTTTTTACCTTGCATTATTACGATCATTATCCAAATGATGATGTTATCAAAATACATGTTATGTTACAATGTTGTTATCATGTAAAGTGATACGTAACACAATCTGTTACAGCATATCTGACTATGGCATGCTATAAGTAAATAAAACATAGTTACAACTCATGTTGTTGTATTATCAAATCATGGTGCTTCGCCTACAGATTAGGTTATTTATAAGGTTGCCTATAATATACCATAAAGATATTAGCCAACGAATACGGCTTTTAATAAACAATGTGGATATACTTATGGAGCCATGCCCCTTTTATAGTTCATCTACTTTCACACAACGTTGCATTTGTGACCCCAAATATTACAAAAAAAAAACCGGCCAAGTGCGAGTCGGACTCGCGCACGAAGGGTTCCGTACCATTATCTATAAAAACGGCAAAAAAATCACGTTTGTTGTATGGGAGCCCCCTTAAATATTTATGTTATTCTGGTTTTTAGTATTTGTTGCTATAGCGGCAACAGAAATACATCATCTGTAAAAACTTCAACTGTCTAGCTATCACGGATCATGAGATACAGCCTGGTGACAGACGGACAGACAGACAGACGGCGGAGCCTTAGTAATAGGGTTCCCGTTTTACCCTTTGGGTACGGAACCCTAAAAACCAGCCAAGTGCGTGTCGGACCACGCACAATGAAGGGTTTTGTAGTTGGGATGAATTTATCCCAAGAACAAACTTAACTTGGTAGTTAAAAAAAATCTCCCATACATCGATCTATGTAACGGTCTTATCTCCAACTGCAAATGTTAGTTTGTAATCGCAAAAACTACTTTTTTTTGTGAGATAAAACTAAAAATTGACGAGTTTCGGCTTTTTCCTTTACTCGCGCTGTGATGCTCCAAGGGACTGTAGACCGTATTTGATATTAATTTTGCCTATTGAGGTTCGGAACCGTCTTTATCTCAGCCTTATCTCTAGTAGGTACTCAGTAGGTTACTGTTGGACATGTGACCCAATTTGAAAGAGGATATCTCAGAAATTTCCCTGATCACATCACTTTGGGTCTTCTCCGCTACAAGGAAAATCACTGTCTTGATAAAAATGTTCCTTCAAAGTCATAAGTTCATAACGAATTGACCTGAATTTCATCGACTGGCAAATAAAATGCGTTGTTTTTAAACAGCAATTGGGGGCGATCGTAAACTGTGTTAAACGAAATATGCATTTCATTGGCTGTATCAATGTTTCACTTTTATATCATCTCTTAAGAAGATGTTTGCGACATCATAAATTACGAATTCCAGCACGTGTGTTACGCAATTAGGGAATAATTGTGTAACACACAATCAATGACAATCAGAATGATTTTGAAGTATATTGCTTCTTGTTAGAAACAATTGTCTGCTCAACAACGTAAATGACGCAATGAATGTTGTTGAACTGTCAAAATGAAACCCCCCTCCCTCCCTGACTACTGATAGTGTGTTACACAATCACCCCGCAGGATATACAGCTTTCGCGCTAAAGATAATGATGTACCTACCTACATATTTATTGTGACACTGTTTTAATTTTGTATGAGGAAAATACTGTAGTTTTTTGGGCACAACAGTGCATTGACGAACGAAGCTTGGAGCTGCTGTGCTTATAAAGTTAATTCCTCATAGGTGATAAATACTGGGGCTTGTGGCTAGATGAATGGGTGAACATCCATTACATATTGAGACCCCTCTGAGCTTCGGTAAGCACGTTAAGCCGTTGGACCTGGCAGTCATTCGTAGATTTTTGACAGTCGATAAATATCTACGAAGTCGGGCAGTCAGAAGATAAAAAGTCTAGACAACTAGTCTTAGCAAGGGGTATCGTGTTACCCAGTAACTAGGTGGTGGCGGTCAGATAGGCAGTTGCTCCATATAAAATACTGGTATTCAAATGCGTCCGATTAGACTGGGAGCCGACCCTAACATACTTGGGAAATTACTAGGCAGATTGATTGAGGTGATAGATACTTAGATCAACTTCCAAAACCGGGTTCAAACTTATGGTCTAAAACTAAAAAAAGTCGACCTTGATGTATCATATACCCAACCAATCATAAATCCGTTGATTTCATTTTTGGATCAATGCCAAACGGGCCGAATGATTCTGGAGAAAGAATTTGCAACAAAAACAATGTCTTTTGATCCTGCGTAACAACTGTTTAAACAAGATTTTTAATTTATTTTGCGAAGGTTTCAGTAAGTTTTATGAGTATGTTCGTTATGTTGAAGTTATTTACGAAGTTTCCTTGCCCTTTTCAAGGGTTGGAGCCCTTTGCAACCCCTGACGGACAGGCAGAGAACGAACGGGCATCGCTCCTCATAAAATCCTGGTTTTATAGGTCGCATCGTATAATTTTCTCCTTTCTGAATGTTTTATTTAACGACGGAATAGTTCGAATTGGTTTCTTATCGAGTAGGTATCAAAACTGACTGCCGAATACTCAAACCTAATTCAATTTTAGTCTCAAGCTGTCTCAACCACCGTTTGAGTGCGTATTCGGATAAGTGTTTAATATTTCATGATGTTTTCTGTTTTTAGGAATCAGATGGACCGTTCGCGTGGCCTTCAGAAGTTCAAGGCATCGTCCTCAGTTGTTATTTCTGGGGTTATTTCATCTCACAACTACCTGGTAAGTCCTAAGCCTAGAACATAGCTTAACATCGCCCTAAATATTTTTATTCCCGCATTCGTTTCCCATAATATAATACTATGATGACCTATTGATGACACTTCTTATAAATAGCAGCAAAGCCGCTGCTGTCGACTCATAGATCTGATCCAGCCTGTCCCTTGCTGCCCTCCCCCAGCAACGCTCTAAGCCGAGGTCCGTACCACACAGAGGGTGCCCTTATAGTGTAGTCACTTAGTTTATAAGTTTTTACCTGGCTGGAAACCTTATTCATAAGGCATCCACAGGATAGCCCGGTTAAGCAGCTAACAACTTCCTAGCTAGGTTCAACTGCAAGATGCTATACAAGAAAAAAAATGCCGTGGACGCAGTAGCAGTGTTAAATGTTACAACAAAATACCTTGTGATGTATTGAAATTAAATGAGAGAAAATTTAAAACACATATTAAAAGTACACTTTGTAAACAAGCATATTACAAGTTAGAGGATTATATCCAGGACAGGAATGCTTGGAAACATGCTGGTCCAGCTCCATAGGACAATCTAGAGTCTAGACAAAATCAAACTGGTTGCTATTTTTATGGTAAAATCTGTTATTTTTATGATATTCATTTTACATTCTGTGATAACCTATACTCACACACTGACTTATTTTTTTATAAAAACATACTTGTATGATGTTTGTAAATATGTGAACACCACGTATCTATCTAATAATTAAGTTATTTTTCATTGCTTAGTTTTTAATTCGTTTTACCTATTATGGTATAGTAATTTTATTCTAGGTGCATCGTCTTCACATATAATCATATAATTAATGTAATCAAACAAAATATTGTAAAACATTTTTAAAAGAGTACCGGTGGAGTTTCTTGCCCATTCTTCTCCATACGAAACTACCTTTTGGAAGGGGCAACTAGAATCAATTCTATTTTTTTTGTAAATTTTGACGTTCAAAAGTGCCTCTTATGTGCCTATTTGAAATAAATGGTTTGACTTTGACTTTGACTTTGACAGCGATGAACGGTGTCGGTATTGTGCCCGGTGTAAATCCCAGTTGGTACCTAAGGTCGCTCGACGCTTGGCTTCCTTATGTGAATAATAAATTGACGAAATGTGAATACCTACTGGACACTAGAGGCGTAATTACATTCATTTAATATGCTTTGTCCTCTAGCTGCCCGTATCGCAGAGCTGTACTCAGCGAAATGGGTGATGTTCTTCAGCGTGTTTATCAACGTGGTGTGCACCCTGCTGACCCCGGTCATGTGTGAGCTGCACTACTCTGCGGTTGTGCTCATGAGGATCGGCGAAGGCATTGGAGGGGTAAGCTGTGTTAACAAATCTAAAGTCCATAAAAACTTTTGGGACATTAATGCACCTCCTTGTACAACTTTTCGAGCGAACTTTATAAGTTTTTAGCACTTTTTGATGACCCATGGCCCATTGCCTATTTCCAACGTTGAAATTCATCCTTGCCTTGCCAATGTAGCCTACTAACACCATTTCCCAGGAGGACTTCATGGGGGCTTTAAAAAGGCATCGAAATCTTCATTATTACAGATCAATAGTCACAAATTTACTCGCTAAGGAGGAGAACGGATAAAGCGGGCATGTAATTATAATTATGTATGTTGTAGGCAGTACCTAAGTGTTTTGATCTCTTTATTATCACATGGAAATACTTACCTGTTTTCATGATAATAGTAGTAGTTTACATATTATAATGAAGATAAGTACATAAAATACGTGCTTCTACAGAATAGAATCATGCGGTATTACCCGTGCATTCATCAAATCAAGTTATTATTCCTCTTTACGTTGGGATCATTGTCCGAAACGACGTCAACTCTATTTATTGATTTCAATGTGTAGGCATCTACGTTGGCACCACATAGGTTAGGTACAATAGGTACGTACCTACTATAGGTAGTATCATTTTATGTGTTTACCGTACGGTAGATGTTATGTTTATGAAAACAAAACATTAATGGAGAATGGAGACCGTTACCCTGCAGAAATTATTATAGAGACCAGTGACGAAAGCACCTTATAGAACGATTTCTACCGGCTTCCCTACGAAGGGTTCGCATCAGCAACTCTACCGCTATTAAAAACTCATTGATATTTAAATAACCCGGGTTTTTTATAATGATTCAACTGTATTGTATTCGATTTTTTATATTACTATAATAATTTTGGAATACCTAATTTAGTTGAGTTTATTTCTGTAAAATGAAAGTTTTGTTTGCGTAGTTCGTCTTTTTAGTTCTGCTACTTGACGATAGATGGTGATAAATTCAGTAAAGCAAAGACTTTTATTTTAAGTTATTAATTATTTTTTGCTTTATTTGTATGTACGTTAAAAGTTACGTTAATAGCTTCGACTTACAAAAATTGACATTTGACATCATTGGATGGTAAAGCATTTTTTTCTTTAGTTTTTTTCCTGCATTTCTTGGAATTAGATTTTTAATAAAAATTTACTGTAAACTGTTCTGTGAACAAAAAGTTGGTGCGCCACCACGCCGCTTTCGTTTTTTATTGAAAACATACTGAACTTAAAAAATAAAGGTAAAAGGGACCATATAACCCCCTCTAAAGCATATATATTCTTTTATCCAGGGAGTGACATTCCCCGCCATGCATACACTGCTGTCGAAATGGGCGCCACCTTCGGAACGGAGCTTCATGGCTGCACTGACTTACGCGGGAACCTCTCTGGGGACCGTCATCTCTATGCTGATGGCGGGCGTGCTCACTGCCAATATCGGTAAGACCATGAAAACTACATTATTTTGTTCATGCAAAGCTTCCTTGTACCTGCATGGCGGAATGGAACTCGTCGGGTCAGATATTAGACTGGTCTAATTATCTGCTAGGGCAAAACTTATGTATAAAAACCAAAATAACTTATTTGGTTTTTGTTGGTGTAGTTAATGACTATACACAGACAACACAAACTCACAAATATTTTAAAAGGGCATCCATGAATTATTTGGCAGTTCTTATTGAGACCAACTTGTAGGAACTGCACCCTAATTGCGTCACACACTTGGAATCACAATCCGAGAATTTTGAAGGATATTGCTAATCCATTACTTCATAGGTTTGAAAAATTATCTTCGCAACAACGTAAATAACGCAATAGACGCGGGTAAACTGTCAAAATAAAACCTATTGCCATCAATTGTCATTTTATGTGTGTTACGTAACACCCCGCCGTTCACGTATAGAATCGTATATAGTAAAAATGTTTTATAATTAGGTGTAATGAACGGATATCTTGCATGCAACAGTTGGAGCAATCTGAGATAAAACATATCGCACCTTCGGTAGAACAAGGGCACAATTGTCAAAAATTGCAAAAATGAGTTAAGTATACAGAAATGCCTTAAAAATGCTATTTGAACTGGAGGAACAAAGACAGTCATTTAATTCCATTTAATTACAAAATAATATACATTTTGGTAGAACAAGGGCACAAATGTATCCCTTCCTTAAAATTAAAATTAATTGAAAAAAAACTAAAAGTTCTTAATTCTTGTTAACTATACGCCTAAAAAGGATATAGTATATAGTTTATATCATGCAAAGAAGAAAAACTTTCGAGCAATATTAACAGAGCAAGACCTCACTGAATGCAATAAATATCTTAAAATAGCTCTCCTGTAAAATAGCAAAAACTGCAATTATGCCCTTGTTCTACCGAAGGTGCGATATGTAGAACTGCCAAATGTTGAACTTCGTCAACCTACAAACTACTACTATAAAAAAATTATCCTCCATTTCTCCCCTCCCCCCCACAGGTTGGGAGAGTGTATTTTACGTAATGGGTGGCCTGTCCCTAATATGGTGTATCCTGTGGGTGGTGCTGGTGCAGGACTCGCCGCAACAGCAGCCGTTCATGACGGCCGAAGAGAGAGAAATGGTTGTTACCGCGCTGGGCAACCAAGGGCAGCAAGCTAATAAGGTAAGACTGTAATTGATTGTAACTTAACGCAATGCATTGCGCATGCATGCATTATAAATGACACCAAATACAATTTGTCGTACGTAAATATTATCATGTGTCTACCTTATTTCCGTTCAGTGGTTGACTGGACGAGAGTATTAAACTAAGCGCCCATTATAGCCGCGGCGGGCCGCATTGCGCTGCATTTCAAAAATGCGACAGTCATTAGGAGCCACGGTGGGTGCACAGCAACGCAGTAATTGTTTCAGACAGATTCAAATCTTGAATTTGAATCGTTTCCACTCTAGTGCAATGAAGCTCGCACACTACAGGCGGGCCGCATCGCAACGCAAAACAGTAGCCGCAAACATACGCCTGGCGAGAGATCCGCTAGTTCGTTGCGCTGTCCGGCCCGCTTGTAGAGTGCGATGGTTCTTACAAATTGTACTAAAGTGATGCAGGAGGATTTTTGCAATGCGTTGCGTTGCGAATGCGATGTATATTGTATTGTATGAAACAACGTAGAACAGTAATACGAATAGGAACATGTCGCTAATGATTCTCATATTTGAGTAGTTCCAAATACTCTCTTCAGATTTGTTACAGTTGTATTTTTTTTTACTATATGCATATGAAAATTTAAACGGCACTAATAATGAATAAATCAATTTTAAAAATTATGTCTGTCCGTCTGTTTGTTCCGGCTAATCTCCGAAGTGGCTGAACCGAATTTGACGGGGCTTACACTAGCAGATAGCTGATGTTATAACGAGTAACTAATGCTTCTTTTATTTTATAAAAAGCCACGCTGGCGTAGCGGCACCCAGCAGCTAGTAAATAAATAAATATCTTGTTTACAGCACAACCACCCCGTACCGTGGCGAGCCGTGTTCACATCTCCAGCTTTCCTAGCTATCCTGGTAGCTCACACTTGCTCCAACTTCGGCTGGTACATGGTGCTTATAGAACTGCCCTTCTATATGAAGCAAGTGCTCAAGTTTAATATGACTGAGGTAAGTGATAAGTGGTTATGTATGAGAGAAAGTTGTTACGTTAGGGTTTCCAAACTGCCGGCGAATTGTTGAACTCGTGGTTGAACCAACCCTTTCGAGTTTCAAGACACCTCTAAAGGCGTTGGCTGGTCAACAAAGAGTTTTATACGACGAATTTAATTTGTATAATATTAACAAACTTCGGCCTGCTACTTCGTCCGCGTGCTTGTTCCCCGAATCACAGCGTCCATCTTCGTCACATCGTCCGTCCGCACCATTACTTAATTTTCGCTTAGCGTTCGTTCCGATTTTTTTCTTTTTGCTCAGCTCCTAAGGGTCGTAGCCTGTTGTTAATAGCATTTAATACTTAATAGTCTTCAAGAATTGGGCTATCAAATGCAAAAATAATTTTTCAAATCCGACTGGTACTTAGTTCCAGAAATTAGCGCGTTCAATCAAAAAACAAACTTCAGCTTTATTATTTGAATTAGTAGTTCAATAATCAGACTTTCTAGATTATTGGTATTTAATTATTTACATAGTTTACATTTTATATTTTATTTTAAATATATTTAGTTAGTTATCAATCAGTATCAGTCGGTTATCAAGAATGCGGTACGAGTTAGCGAAGCCACTTCCTAAGTACCTTACCACTTAGAAAGTGGCTTTAATACTCGTCAAGCAACGATGAAAGTATGAGACCTTGCGTTGCAACTGACAGCGACGGCACCCAATAATATTTGTATGGCTGGACCAGTTCAGCGATCCTATGCATTATGGAAATATAGTAGGCACCTACTTGTTGACAGCTGCTGCCATTTTGTTACAGAACGCATTGGCAGTCTCTATGCCGTTCCTGTCCCTATGGTTCTTCAGCATGATCCTGAGCCGCACCTTGGACTGGCTGCGCGGCAAGTCAAAAATCACAACAACCACAGCGAGGAAGATTGGCACGATATTTGGTAAGATTATTTCTCCTCAGAAACAGTTTAATCAGAAATTTAATCACAACATTTACTCTAAGCAGAAATCAGATCCTGCTCTCAGAAGGATAAGGCACATAGTGCTGGCCGTGATTTTTTGTAAGAGAGAAGCTGAAGCGAAGGCGATTTTACATACTTACATAGCAATAAAGTGAAAATTTATTAATTAACTTAAAAATAAGTCTTTTCTTTACTGAATTTAACACAATAACAAAAACTAAAATAACTCGGCGCCAAAACGTCATAATTGGAGACTAAAAATTCATACAATAGCGATCCCGTCACGAACTTACTTGACATGAACGAGAGCAAGCCGATGTGCAACGAATTACGTTACAGTTATAGAAAAAATTCGTCAGCGAGAACGAGATGGAGGAATATTGCACATTTTATTTAGTTTTCAGCGGTTCAACTGTATTGTATTAGATTCTTTGTATTCCTATTATAAATTTAGAATGATAGTACCTAATTTTGTTGAGTTTATTTCTGTAAAACATTAAACATTTAAAACATTTTATGTAGTATAGCGTCTTTTTGGTTCTGTTATTTGACGATAGATGGCGTTAAATTATAAAAGGAAAGGAAGGGCTTTAATTTTTTGTGTTATCTAGAGTTTATGAGAACTAGTTAAATTTTTTCGGCTTCTCTCTAATATAAATTGTAGTCGCAAGTGCTTCGCAAAGAACTGAATCTCTCGTTACGAACGCGTTCAAAATCGCTCAATCAGTCTACAGTTTAAAAGCCTATGAGACGATATTTTAAAAGCGTCTTTTTTCTATTTATACAGGAACCGATGTATTTTGAAAACACTTTTACCAAGCATGAGTCTTTCGTGTGCTGTAAATTAGTCTAGCAACATTCCACTTGTCCCCCAGCGTCGCTGGTGCCGGGCGCGTGCCTGCTGGCCATCTGCTACATCGGCTGCGCGCGCACGGCGGCGGTGGCCCTGATGGCGCTGGCCGTCACGTCCATCGGCGGCATGTTCTGCGGGTTCCTCTCCAACCACATCGATATCTCGCCTAACTTTGCTGGTAAGTTATTTAAACTTATACAGCGTGTATCAGAAAGGCGTGGTTATATTGAGAGGGTGGTGCAGACCATCAAACTTGACAACTTTCTCATGGGACCAACATCGTAATAGCGAAAAAATGATTAGCCATCTCACATTTGGGTCGAGTAGGTATTGAATCAAATTAAAAGTCATTTATTCCAACTAGGCTGAGAATCAGCACTTCTCAAACGTCAAAATTACATAAGACAGCCCCCCAAAGACGGCGCCCTTCACCACATCCTACTGCTTTAGCTGGGAAGAAGTGGCGCAACCAACTCTCTAGCGGCACAGCTGTCTGTTTAGTTAGAAAAACTTGATTCTATACAATAGTATGCAAAGTAATTTATATTACGCAACACTAAACATTAAATTATAATATGATTGGCCTTATCTCAGCTAGCACACGCCAATATACCAACAAACATCGAAAACTATACTCATGCAGAAATATAAAATAAAAACGTAAACATAAATTAATACCTAAATAAAAGCCTCCAGGCATAAAGGGCGTGCCCGCTTACATTTAGCTATAGGTGTAAGTTACGAAATAAATGATAAACTAGCACCATGAAGTAAAATAGTTAATTACTAATAACAATAACAAAACCATGGTCACCACAAGTAGCACCGATCATGAGCATAACGCAAAGATTAGCCATCACCCCCGTCGCCATATTTGAGGGAAGGAGGCAACCCGAACCCAGATGATACCGCAAGCAGTGACATCTAAGGGAGCATAACGAACTTACTCCCGGTTGCTCAGGCAAGAATAATGATCAATTGTCGAGGTCGCTAGCTAACCACTTATTGCAATACAAGAATACAACTCATAAAAAAAACATTGTAATGAGTAGATTATGTTACTAATATATGGATATTAGATTAAAATAAATTGACACATACAGTAAAATAAAAAAAAACAACTTATACAGTATGTAACAGAAACCCTGTTGTTCCTTTTAGGGACGTATACATTTACCTAAAAGCACATTGGTGGAATTATAATTGAAGAAAAATAAGTATTGGCTAGTCGAGAAGTCAAAATCAAAGAATTAAAGAGGTTAGAAAACAGTTAAACATTAAAAATATTAATAATTAAATATTTATTTTAATTATTTTTGTTGAACAGTTTTTATAAATGACTTGCTTTATTACTTACGCATGTATACCCATTCATAAAACGTAGGTAGAAGGAACAACAGGGTTTTTGTTACATATTGTATAAGAAGTCATATATCCCTATCAGTAGGTAAGCTAATTCTGGAAAAAGAACAAACATTGTCTTGAGTTTAATAATAGCGACGAACTATTCTTATCGTCGATAGAATAGTATACCTTTGAACAGAAGTTGGATTAAACTTTAGCTTTAAACATTAAAAGGCAAATCTAGCAAAGAAGAGGGTAGCTTGTTATATATACCAAGCCCAAAAAATGATTTATGAACCTTATGAAGCCGGTGAAATGGAGCACGTAATTTGTCCTTATTTCTGGTGTTAATATTGTCAATAATATCATTGTTTTTATTGTAGGTATTAGTGTATATGTTGCCTAATATATAAGATGTTGGCGACGATGAATTGTGATGCCACCGTGAGAAAACCAATATCTTTAAAAAAATCTCTCAGAGAAACTCTGGCAACAAACTGGTTCGAACAGCTCGTTACCTATTGAAGAACTAATATATTTGTATGTCAGAGGCTTTGCCCAACAGCAGAATACCGTAGGACTCTGGGGCAAGTCATTTTCTATTTTCATCGAAATCGATTAAAAAGTAATGCAAACTATTGCATAGATACCTAGTAATTTACATAATAAAATAGGTCAAAAATTTGAAAAGGGAGTTATTCATGCACATATATTATGTATATTCATCCACATTATGAATTTATTAAATCTGAATTTAAAAGTTTCTGCTTGTGTATCTATTTCTGAAACGTATTAAACCCAGTAACTGTAGATTCAACCACAGGATCTTTATAAATAAACTGTTGCGGTTATTCCTAGGTATTTAATAACGATTGTGTGTAATTCCCAGGTACGTTGATGGCTATTACCAACACGGTGGCAACTATTCCTGGCATTGTGGTACCTATCTTTGTTGGCTACGTCACTAATAGAAATGTAAGTATTTCATTTATTTATTATTGCTTGCATTACATATTGTGATAGTGCAGTAGTTAAGGCTTCGCCTCTCATGAACGAGGTTGTGGGTTTTGATTCATAATACTCGTTTGTACTTTCTAAGTTTATAACATTATCTTTAAGTGTGAGAATGACGTTCACGCCTCAAGCTTTTAAGAAAATATTAAAGCTTTTTAAATAATTTAAGGGTTGTTTTAAAAATACTTTTTTTTAGCTATATTTTATTTTATACTTTTTAGGATTAGAGTTTGTTTAAATATCTGTTTCAATCAACTTCACTTGTAAGGTAGTTGTCAAGATGAATCTAAATGACCAAAACACAACAGGGGCTATCTTGTTTAGTTGAGGAATGCCCGTGACCACCTTCAGGCGGCACCATCAGACCCTGGATTTCATTTAGGACCAGAGCCACGAGCCCCTTATATGAAAGAAAGGAAAATGGTTTATTCTGCACAAACAAAGTAGCCAAAAGCCTCGTATTCAAACAATAAAAGTTTGACAATTTTGTCCATTGCTTGATGTCAGGACCAGGGACCAAACACAATTTACATTGCGAAATTATTACTCTGTGTTACGACACTATACATTACAAAACAATTTTTTTTCCAGCAAACAATATCAGCATGGCGCAAGATATTCTTCACCACCATAGGGCTGTACGTTGTAGAGCTAGTTACCTATACTATCTTCGGTTCAGGCGAGGAACAGCCATGGAATAAGGTGGAGACAGATGAAGAAAAGAAAGAGAGCCACAAGCCTCTTAATAAGGAATAATGAGACTCGTCTATACATATTATAAAATAAATTAGTCGCTTTTCACCATCATTTATATAATTTATTTCGGATGGTTTGTGTACATTAATATTAAACTTGCATAGAGCATATAATACTGAAGTCTCGAAGTTGTCTATGGTACTTAAAACCATGCGAATTAGCGGCGGATCCGTGGTTAATAAATAAATTAGAAGGATGATTGAAGGCTCGTGCAGACGCAATATCGCAGGTGCGACACTTTCCATGAAGTTTTCATAGAAATTGTGCTACTAGTGTTGCGTCGCGCCTGTCTGCGGGTACTTTAATGCAATGTGCATTATTTATCCGTCTATTTTAGAGCGTTAAGATATTTTTTTACAATTTATTTTTTGACCCAATTTTAGTATTATGGTCTGTTGCACAATGTTCGGAGAAGGAACAGGGTCAAATTAAATTAACTTGCGAAACTCCAAAGAGGTGAGTGACTGTGAAGTTCTGCCAGTTAATTTAATTTCACCCTGTAGATATAGGTAAAAATATGGAACGGAATAATGTATGAAAATAAATAAAAATATAATAATATGTTTACCGGAATTTATCAGCAAGTTGTGAAAGAGGTAGTGAGTATTTTAAAATTGTATGAATTTGATTGTCCACAATCTAATTTGTACAATTTTCCTACACAAGTTTTGCTCTATCCTAGGGCAAAACTTGTGATTGTAGGAAAAAATCTTGATTTATTATTATTATGCCTCAAATCGCGACAGGACAAAAAAGGTTGGTAATCTCGTAGTATAGTAAGAATGTGTTAAAATTACAACAATTTACTGGAGAGGTTTGGTAGTTCAAAATTAGAATTTTAAATGTTTAAAATTATGCTATAAATGTAATTATAGGAAACTTGTAAAACTGTAGACTTATAGGTTATTAAATATTAAACCGATTTAACGTTTCAATAAATGAATAATGAAAGGAAAATCTATTATGGTTAAATCAGTGATAATTGTATTTTTGTAGAACAATAATACTATTATATTTTTTAAGTCTCTATTTGCCTGACCACAATGTGCCATAGTATTTTATGGTTTATTAATTATATAGCATTTTTATACATAATCATTAGATCTTGGAAATAATGTAATATTTTTACTTTTTAGGACATGTTGTTTAGACTTTTGATTATTTAAACAATATTTTGATAATAAGAATAAATTGAAATGAGTACTTAGAATGTACTTATAAGCCCTTTTAATGTTTTTATGCTAAAAATGGCCACAAAATGCTAGATTTAAGTAAAACTTTTCTACTTACTTACAATTTTTCAAATATTTTATTATACATAAATATTTGAAGTTCTCTTAAATATTCCATTAATTGCAAGAGGTTTCATATCATAATTAGGAAGTTTGACTGACAAATAATATTTTTTATAATAACTATCAGTAATATACAATTTTAAGTTTTGATATTTTCTATGTAAAATTATATGCATTTTACAATATGAGACTTTATACGTAAGTAGTATGTTTATTTATAATTACCTACTTACCAAACTAAATGTAAACGCTTTGTATTTGAATTTTACTGTTAACCGTAAGTTCGCTTACCAAAGACAATTTGTGTATGTTGAGACCACTCCTCTCAACATCAGCGCGTGCAGTGAACGAGTGAGGCGGGGACAGCGGCGAGTCAGGCGGGCCGGCCGCGGCCGCGCGGGCAGTCAGCTCCACGCCGTGCTGCGCTTGCGCATCTGTTTTATCCGACATCGTTGTAAATTCATATTTTTCTTGAAATCATTATTATACATGATATACAGTCCACTCACCTTTCATTTTGCTCCATTACGAACTATCGTCGAGATCATTGATCCGGCTCGAAGGACTGGCGCGGCGATGTTGAGAGGGGGGCGGTCTCAACCGTGTAAAAGGTTTTAAAGTTTTTAATAAATAAACGTTTTATTAATTACATTTCGTTTTATTATATAAAAGCTCTTATTTACAGTATTTACAAAGTTCCTCTTTTTAACATGAAGCGATACATTAGCCATTTTACATAGAGGCACATAAACGATTGCAGTTACGCTACGGGCTATGCGCCCAGCATGGCTCACACACATTTATTCTCATTCATTCACAATTATTCTACAAGTTTCTGTATCGAAAATGATACATTTTCGGTTACCTGATTAGCTGTCTGAATAATAGCGGTCGTCTATTTGATTTAACATGTCAACATTTTCGAGTTTCGGATTTTTGAACAGCGTTTAGAGGACTCTTCTATAACTAACATTTGATTGGTGTTCGAATCGGCATGGAAACGTATCGAATGGTTGCAGGTTAGCAGCTTTTCCAATGACTGCGATAGACTTTTTGAATAACCGTTATTATTAGCCGACCAAGTTAATTACAAAACTGTCGGACGTGACGTCAAGTGACATGACGCGACAAACGCGAGTTCTAAGGCAGTAAGTGGGGAGTTTGAGCCGTATTCCATCTAGTTGTCTGATTATCTTGGTCAGCTAGTAATTCTTTTCCAGTTTCTAACAAAAATGAATATTTACCAACTAAGTTTCTCTTCTGTTTCCTACCGAACGCGAACAAGTTTGGAGATATAGGAAGGCCCGAAGTTGGCCCCGACAGAGGGCGTGACGAGCTGTCCGTACTTAGGCGCCGCGGAACCGGTACCCAATACCAGCGTGCTTGTCAGACCGGACATCGAGGATGACATGTCCCTAAAATGTATAGTGTGACATTTGAGACCAATTCAAACATATAGAGATGATGATGAGAATGATTTCAATGATTATAATTCTGTAAATACATATTTTTTATGGTCGCTGCTCATATTTTGATCAAGATACAACCTTACGCTGACCTGCAAATTGCAAAAAAAACTAATCAGCTCTATTTTTAAGCGACTTCTAAAAAAGGACGAGGTTCTCAATTCGGATATTTGTATTTTTTATTTTTTTTGTTTGTTCGCGCATAACTCCGTCGCTTGCCAACCGATTTGAAAAAAACTTAACTTTTTTTGTTGTAAAGGGTATACTTCCCAAATGATTCCATGAAAATTTTATCGAAATCGGACAAGCGGTTTTTGAAAAATCAACAAACATATAAAAAATTATCTACATTGTCCACATTAACGATTTTTTCGTTTACTCTGCATTGCGTTATTTGTTCGCGCATAACTCCGTCATTTACGAACCGATTTGGAAAATTCTATTTCGGCACTAAAAAGTGACAAATAAAATACTTTTTACAAAAAAACAATAACCGACTTCTAAAAAAACACTACAAAGTGAAAAATAACTTTAATTTCGGAAGTCGGTGGCATAAAACTAAAATACAGATCCTAAGACACCGACTTCCGATATTAAAGTTATTTTTCACTTTGTAGTGTTTTTTTGGAAGTCGGTTATTTTTTTTGTAAAAAGGTTTGTATATCTTGAAGCAACGAGAGCCTGACTTATCTAAAGGTTAAACTAACGTTAGCTACGCGTTACTGAATTCTTTATTTTCTCAAACATAAGGGTTTGCGAAAGAATGGCATTCTTTGTCAATTTAATATGTTTTCAAATGTCACGTGAAGATTTAAGATTGGTCGATGCAATTTTGATCAGCCAACATTAGGTTTAAACAGAACTTACTGTTTCGTCACAGACTTGATCAAGATTTGAGAAATAATAATGGTAGGATACCGATATTCAGTAGCGGATGTTCTTACTTGATAGTGGCGACCAGGCTGTGAGCCTCGAAGGCTTGTTTGAGGGCCATATGGACTACGCCGTCATTCTGCACGGGACTTAGCGAACACGTTGAGTATATCACTGTGCCTCCCACTTTCACCAGTCTTAAAGCGTTACTGAAATTTAAAGAAATGGTTGATTAGTACCTATATTAACAAAAAACAGATCTGCAAGAAAAAAAAACCCGGCCGATTGCGTGTCGGACCACGCACACTGAAGGGTCCCGTAGTTGGGATGAATTTATCCCAAGAACAAAAGCTAACTTTATGGTTTAAAAAATGTTCACCCATAATTGATATATGTCACCGTGTCACGGTTAATTCTCCAACTGCAAATGTAAGTTTATAATTTATTTCAACATGATTCCTCCACGTGTTCCTGAGAAAAAGGGTCCAGAAAGACAGACGGACAACGAAGTGATCCTATAAAGGTTCTGTTTTTTTGTTTGTTTAGTTAAGACCACCTAAAAATGAATTTGATATAATACTAGCTGCGCCCCGCGGTTTCACCCGCGTAAGTCTCGATCCCGTGAGAATATCGGGATAAAAAAGTAGCCTATGTCTTAATCCAGGGTGTCAGCTACCTCCATACAAAATTTTATCAAAATTGGTCCAGCCGTTTGAGCGTGAAGAAGTAACAAACATAAACACACACACACACACTCACAAACTTTCGCCTTTATAATATTAGTGTGATATAAAATTCATTTTAGATCAAAGATTTCTCGAATTTTCGATAGCAGAAGATTATAAAAATACATGAATCGTGAGGAAAACGACATGCCCAGAAATTCGAAGAATTGTGGCATCCAACGAACCGCGCTGTATACTGCGTGGTGGCCTACTCTCGCAAAGAGTAGGCCTGTGTCCCAGCAGTGGGAACATTATAGGCCGATTATGTTATGTTAAAGAACATGGACGTTATAAATTTACTTTACATTTAATGCTAAATATTATTTAAAGCATCACTCTCTGTCATGTTCAAACGATTGTCAGATACAACGATGTTTTAAATTAATTTAGCGATAAATGTTTTTAGCCAATTGTGGTGCTAGAAGCAGCATAAAATGCAGCGTAAAATGTATTAAATAAAGTTTTGTCGGAAAAAAGATCTGATACTTTATATAAATTGAACATTTTAAAGCTATTATTGTTCCATTAAAAAAAAGGTTTGGTGTATAGCCCTATCTCTTGCACTCGAACAATGATAGATTAAGGGCCCGTTCACACGTACCAGTGGTACGTGTGAACACCACACCACGACGACAACTAGTGGTCGGGCGCAAATTTGAAGAAAAATTAATAGTTTATTCACACGGACCACATTTTGCCGGGCAAAATCAACAGTGTGGTCGATACCGACCATGTCGCAGCCACAACGCAACCACCAGCGAGACCACGCACCAGCAGCCGATCATATTGCAAACACAACGATCTGTCTGTCTGCAAACACTAGCGACAACGCAACTGCAATAAGTTGCGGCGATACTGTTCACAAGTAACCACTGCTTACCCACATTTTGTCGCTGCGATATGGTGTGGTTGTGGTACGTTGTGAAAGACCCTTCATCATTTCAGCCGAAAGACGTCCACTGCTGGACATAGACCTCCCCCAACATTTGGGGAGTTGCCATAATCGCCACGCTTGGCAGGCAGGTTGGCAATCGCAGTAGGGTGTTAAAATGCATAGAGAACGCTGCTGCCCATTCTCCGTTGGTTTAGGTAGTTAAATAAAGGTAAACAAAAAAAACCACGTGACGAGAGAGCTGTCAAGTAACCGACTAAATGTAATACCTGTTACTTCAGTTGTCATGCTACGTCACAGTTGTACTCTTCAATTTAGCAACGTTTTATTTCGTTGACGTTTAGGGAACCTGTCCTTTTGGGCTCTTTACAATAGACAGATTACAAAATATTCAAGCATCATATAAATCTAACAAAAAAATTGTGCTCAAGTAGTTACATCTATGAAGAGTAGTTTAAGAATAAATGATATAAGTTTATCATACAGTAATAAAAGAGGAAACTATCGTAAAAACCAAAAAATGTTTTTCATTTGGGTAGAAGTTACAACGTATTTTAAACAAGAAAGTGTCACCTATAAAAACCTTTTTTATGATTTGTTTACCTTTATTACTACTAAACCAACTGAGTAAAGTCCCTTAGTCGCCTTTTACGACACCCACGGGAAGACATAGGATGGTGCTATTCATTACGTCCGACACCACACGGAAGGAGCCCATAGACCAATCATAATACGGCGCCTGTACTTACACTAACAACTGTGACTGCATTTCAGGTATCCTGAGACGTTCTTTGATCCTATCTGGTCTGAATATGTTGTTCTCATCCTCATTCATGGAGTGACGGTCTGTGGTGCATGGCACGTCCACTAACACCTGCATAAATATAGATATAAATGTGATAACGCTACACTCCTATCATCATTTCTGCCGAAAGACGTCCACTGCTGGACATAGGCCACCCCCAAACGGTTTGCCATAATTGCCATACTTGGCAGGCGGGTTGTCGATCGCAGTATGGTGTTAAAATGCATAGAGAACGCTGCTGCCCATTCTCTAGTACAGTGGTTCTCAAACTTTTTTGGACACGGAACCCTTTTCGAAAACGAAATATTTGACGGAGCCCTAAAGTAATCAAAAATGGTTTTATGTGTATTCTTCATTAATAATCATATTACTTGACATTAAAATTTACATATTTTTTTACTTTTGTTGAAATATTTAGATTGATATTATGTTACTCAGGTATCAGAGTAAAATAAAATATAGTAGGTAGACACTCCTTTAGTATTATTTTTTTATTCTGACCAGTATTTTTGCGGAACCCCCACAGAGGCTTTGCGGAACCCTAGGGTTCCGCGGAACACACTTTGAGTATGGCTGCTCTAGTAAGTCCCTTAATCACCTTTTGCGACACCCACGGGCAGAAATAGGGTGGTGCTTTTCTTTACGACCGGCACCACCCGGACAAGTCTATTTATTATAAACAATTTCCAAGCATTCTAAGCAACTGGACTCAGAACAGATTCATCGATACATTGTAGTGAAATTACTCCAGATCTCCAGGTAGCAGTTATGTAAGACATCCGTTGCTAACTTGTGAATTTAGAACTTTCTATGACCAGACTTCTATAAGGTGGAGTCCACTCGTAATTTCCAGTCTTCAAATTCAACTGTCTAACAATTAGTGTAACCCGTGGTGCAACTATGTCTAACCCGTGGGTGTCGTAAAAGGCGACTAAGGGACTTACTAGAGAATGGGCAGCAGCGTTCTCTATGCATTTTAACACCATACTGCGATCGCCAACCCGCCTACCAAGCGTGGCGATTATGGCAAACCCCCGTTTGGGGAAGGCCTATGTCCAGAAGTGGACGTCTTTCGGTTGAAATGACGACGAATGATGCACTAAGCGATATAATATACCTAATCTGCGTTCACAATTTAGTTTCCAAACACAGCGTCTGTGCTATAATCTTGATAACCCTAGGAGTAAGACACTCTGCAGTAGATGTATACCTTGTCAAATCCTTGGTCGTCAGTATACAATCGGCCGTCCACTCTCTTGAAGATGACTCGTTCCCGCCATTTGTTGCTGGTCTCGAAATCAAAGAGGTAATCGCGAAATGATCGCTGTATTCTGAAAATATGGAGACGAAGAATGTGACACACAGTCCTACAATAAACGGTCTGGTTTTGATGATGGTTGATAATATTAAAATATCATTCTTAAAAGACTTGTGTGTGAAGTTTGACTTTTTCCCCCTTGATCCGGTGCGTTTATAAACCCAATCACCCAGATCCAAACAAAGGAGCTCGTGGCTAAGTAATAACAGCCACTCGGGTCGATCCATCAGGTTGCCGGGGTTGGTCCGTGGATGGGTGACCATCTTTACAATACCAAGACCCCTCCGTGCCTCGGAAAGCACGTTAAGCCGTTGGTCCCAGCTGTCATTCATGGATCTTTGACAGTCGTTACGGTTCGTCAGAAGCCCGAAAGTCTGACTACCAGTCTTACCAAGGGTTATCGTATTACCCAGTTACTGCGTTGTGGAGGTCAGATAGGCAGTCGCTCCATGTAAAATACTTTAATCAGCTGCATCCTGTTAAACTTGAAGCCAATCCCAACTTAGTTGGAAAAAGGCTGGGCAGATTGATTGACCCAGATCCGAACAATGTATTATCCCCTAATAGATAATTGAACCCCGAAAGTGAAGCGTAGCAGACAATCACCAGACGTGAGAAAAAATATTAATACAAATACATATTTGTACAGTTACAGGTTTTACAAAAACTTACCTATTCAACCTGGCCAGGGAAACATCGTTGCATACAATGACGTCTGGCAGTAACGTCTGTAACATGACCAGGGCTTTTCCCCCCGGTGCTGAACACAGGTCGAGCACTCTGTCACCAGGGTGGAGCCCTAGCGCTAATACTGCTAACACACTTCCACAGTCCATTGGATAGTAGTTGAAAACTCCTGAAAAATAATGAAATATTGAGTTATTTTTTTGATATTTTATTGAAGCATTGTTATTATTATTTTTCAAAATCCCTCGCAATTTTCGACACATCCATACCTCCATACATTTTTTTAAATATTATGAATGCCAATGGAAGTCTGTCTGTCTGTTACCTTTTAACGCCCAAACCACTGAATCGATCGTTATGAAATTTGACAAACAGGTAGCCTGACACCTGGAGAAGGATGGGCTACCTTCATACTAGAGATTTGTATTAATAAATTATGAAATACAAATTACAGGCAGACGAAGTCACGGGCAACAGCTTGTAAGTCGGAAAGTTAAGGCGAAAGCGTCAAGGTAGCCCGCGAAATTCAATTTTATTTACGTTTTTTGCAATTTGCAGGTCAGTAACAGGTTGTATATTGATTAAAATATGATTCTGGCTTTACCTAATTATAATCATTAGAATCAGTCATTCAATAGGATTCTATGAACTTAGAGAGTTGTATTGCTGATTCTAATGATTATATATTCAATAGGAACCTGTTACGGACCTGGAAATTGCAAAAAACTTAAGAAATTTTTTATTTCGCGGGCTACCTTAGCGCACCCCCTTAAATTCAGCTCGATTCAAATTTGATGGCGGCTCTGAAGTGACCTACTCGCTGCACATAGAGTTGGGTAGCACACTCTTATAAAATGAGGATCGTGCGCAGCACTCTTTTTACAAAATGTGCTAGCACACTGTGCTACGACGAATGAGGCGAGGCTGCGGTGGCCTATGAGCACGTACGTGCTTTTTTTTTTTTTGGGTGGGAAATTATCAAATAACTTCTCCCGCTCTGGGCGGAGCGGGAGGGCGTGTCAGACTTTTACTGACTAAAACCCACCCGTGTTCCTTCATTTGCCTGTGTGCCAGGGCCACGATATCCCTTTCGGATAAACTCGCAACCCTGGCAGGCATTGGCCCTAATGGACCCCGTCAATTCGTGCTGACGTCTCTTTGAGGCGCGCGTGGAACACAACGCGCCGTCGACCCGGGCCTGGTCCATATCGGACTGCGGCGACGTACGTGCTGTGAGTGTGTCCGTGAGTCGCGTGGCTCGCCGTTCGAGTCGCGTTATCGTCACTACACAATTACACACCACACTCACGAGTCGCGAGTGTGTTGTGTATTGACGACAACGCGACACGGCACACATACTCAGTCGAGTAGGCACACAAGCTCACACGAGTGATGATGAGTGAAAGAGGAATGAGAATGGTTACAAATGTTCTGTTTAGCTAATCTGTACATCAAAATAAAATGAGTGAATGACTCTTTTTATCCAAGTGAGTAGCTACAACTGTGCGAGCACATGCGCTGAGTTACCCAACACTAGCTGCACAGTACCGGATCCCTCACTCCCGCTGGCACGTGAATTTGTTACTGCGCAGCGACTCGCCTCATGTCCCGAGCCGCCATAAAGTTTGAATCGGCCTGTACGAGGGCGGCACTAAAAATTTCAGGAATCAAGGAAGTGACACAACATTACTATTTAAAAATGTATTTATTGCTTTTCGAAGTATTCTCCGCGAAACTTGACACATTTTTCCATACGATGGAACCAATCATTGAAGCAACCATTCCATTCGGAAGTTGGAGTCTCCAAAATGGCCGTTTTGTAGGCGTCCACAGCTTCTTCAGGTGATGAAAATCTCTGTCCACGCAATTTATTCTTTATTTTAGGGAAAGTATAGAAATCATTAGGGCTTAGGTCGGGGCTGTACGGCGGATGGTCTAATAATTCTATGTTTTCTTGCTCTAAAAACTCTTTTGTTCTGTGCGCGGTGTGAGAACTCGCATTGTCGTGATGGAGGATGATGCGGCGGTTGCAGTTCTCTTTACGGAGTTCAGAAACGACCTGTGGCATACAAATGCTAGCATACCATTCTGCATTAACCGTTCTTTGTCCCTCAAGAGGAATAGTCGTAACATGGCCGGTTTTGGAGACAAACGTGGCCACCATTTTTTTTGCAACACTCCGTGAACGAACAATTTTTGTTGGCTTTAACTCATTTTCGAACACCCAAACTCGTGACTGGTTTTTTGTTTCGGGTTCGTACGCGTATATCCAGGATTCGTCACCTGATACAATGTTGTATACAGCATTTGAGGATCCTGCGTGGAATCTTTCGAGAGTTCTGACGCACCAAGTAACGCGAGCCGCTTTTTGCTCTTCACAGAGCGAATGCGGTATCCATCGGGAAAACAACTTTTTTACACCTAATTGTTCATGCAAGATTATTTGTATTTGACTCATGCCAATGTCTAAAGTTGCCTGAATTTCGCGGTATGTCACATGTCGATCTTCCTCAATCAGCTTACGCACAGCATCAACGTTTTCTTGGGTGACTGCAGTTTTTGGACGACCTTGACGGGGATCATCACTGAGCTTGACACGTCCACGTTGAAATTCAGCAAACCAGCGATAAATTGTGGTTTTGGATGGGGCTTCATCACCAAATGCAGAAATCATCCGGTCAACACACTGTTTTTGTGTTAAACCACTTCGAAAGTCATAATAAATCATCGCTCTTGAATTTTCTCGAGTCAATTCCATTTTCTCAACGACTAAACAAGTTTGACAAAACCTTGTGACAAGACCGAGAATCTTTTTTTAAATAAATAAATGGTATTCGATTTTTAAAACCAAGGAGTTTAAAAAGATTTTAATATGACAGGAACAGTGGAAATATTCCATTCCCGATACTTTTAGTGCAGCCCTCGTATGTGTGAGGTATCCAACATTGCAATAATAGGAATCGGAAAGATGAATAGCACAAATTCGAGAAATGAATCGTATTTATTTTTTGAAAGCATATTAATGAAGACTATATTACCTGTTTGACATCTTTTGGGTTCAGGAAAAGTGGTTGCTTCACTGTCCATTTCGTAAGTGAAAACTTTCAAATGTTCTGGATAGTTCAGTGGGCCTTCTGGTTCTATAACTAAAGGGAAGTCTTTGGACCCTGAAAATATACAGAAAGTGGTGGAAAATAGGTAAATTGAGTTTTAGACACAAACATAGCTCTGATGGGAAAGTATAGTCCTGTGATATTTTGTAAGGGTCGCGGCAGACTGCGTAGTCGGCGCCGGAGTGCAAAATCGTGGAACAGAAGTATGAATGGGGAGACACCTTCATCTGGGAGTGGGATAATACAGGCTTAAAACAATGGCCCAGTAACACAAACCAAACCAAGATTAATAGGTTTCTATACATACATACATAAATTCACGCCTTCTTCCCATGGAGGTAGGCAGAAACTATAGAACGCCACCTGCTACGCTGCTTACATACTACTTTTGCTTCGCCTACTTTCATACATCTGGTCATACACGCACGCCGGTTGCAAGTACTACGCACCTGACCTTTCTGAAGAACATTACCAATTAGGTCACTATATGTCCTCCTAGGGCGTTTCCCCCTCCCGGCGTTTCCACTCACCTCTGCTTTATAAATACCTTTTTGTTAGTCGCCTTTCACTCATCCTCTCAAAATGACCAAACCATCTAAGCACTCTTTTCAATTTTATTTTATTTTTCTATACATATTATAAATTAAAGTCGCATTTCGTGTCTGCCTGACTGCATTGTTCTTACTACGCAAAGATTTTGATTCAGTTTTCACCGTCATTTACAGAATTTCTTACGAAAGGTTCACAATCAGCATGTTGGAAATAAAATGCTGTTGAAAATGTAAAAATAACTAGTTTAATAAATTAGTAATTAGAGCACAATGTACTCATAGCAAGGAAAAACTTGAACAGCAAAAAAAAACAAGAAAAACTCATTTAAGCCACAGACTAATTATAACCAGGAATAATCAAATAATTATATGTTCATGTAGGTAGTCCATACATATTTATATACATTCAAATAATATGTACCTATGATATATTATTATTAAACTGACATATTTATAATGAGAAAAACGAAACGCCGGGAGGGGACGCCCTAGGAGGACATATAGTGACCAAATTGGTGATGTTCTTCAGAAAGGTCAGGTGCGTAATACTCGCAATCGGCGTGCGTGTATGACCAGATGTATGAACGTAGGCGAAGCAAAAGGAGTATGTAAGGAGCGTAGCAGGTGGCGGTCTATAGTTTCTGCCTACCCCCATGGGAAGAAGGCGTGAGTTTATGTATGTATGTATGTATTTATAATAAGAAAATCTCTATTTTTTGTCAAGTCGTAAAACCAAGCGAAGCAGGGCAATGTTGTTTCAGATCTTCATAAACCATTCAGAAGGAAATCTTGACTTACTTACACTCCATAGCATAGAAGTATATCAAACACTTCAATCCTATTATAAACCAATAATAAAATATGTTAGAACTTACCAGATAAATAAGAGTAATGCACTGACTCTGACACCCATTCATCCATTCCTTTAAGCTTAGTGGCTGGAAGGAATTGATACAGGGATTCTGATGTCATTCCTAGAGAAGGGTCTATTATCCTGGATTCATCTATCTTTGCTTCAGCTAGAGATTGTTCTAGAGTTCTGTTTGGGTAGGTTCTGGAAGATAGTTTTCAAAGTTAAGTATTAACATTCAGCAGGTATGGCAGTATCAGTAATGCTGCTCACATAAGTCATTTCAATATTACAGTTTGTAAGTACTTTTATTTCATTTAGATTATTTTAGATGATATCACTATAAAAGCTATTAGTTTTACTTTTAACATCACTTATTGAAGTGGTAATGCTTGTTGAGGGGTTTATTATGTCTATTTTTTCTTTATGCTTATGGCCAGTTGCAATACCTACAGATAAGGGGTCTACTCTGAACATAAATCCGAAGTATCGGCCGATTGTTCGGTCGTTTCTTTACTACGGCTAACTATCGCTGACTACGGCGAAAAAAAACAAAGAAGATAGTCAAAGAGATAAGCCAATGTCAAACCTGTGACTTGAAGTCGGGTAAGGACTCAAAGTAAAAAAAGGAAACTGTGGAAGTTATAAAACGGCCGAACGTTCGGCCGATACTTCGGTTTAGCGCTTTGGAGTAGACCCCAAGGTCTGACTTATTTATTATGTGAATAGTGCCTATCCAGACAGTGTAACACAGGTGAGTCAGGTAACAGTGTTAGTCCTAATTAGGTAGGAATAAAATAATAGTCCTCCAGACCGAATTTCGGCCATGGCGACCAATCTCAGCGGAGACCAGCCGTCGGCGCGAGAGTTCGATGCACAAGTGTGTGCATAGACACAGATGCACTCTCTCTTCCCTCACTCTCATAGTTCAATGGGACAGTAATCCGACATGACCGGAGAGATCGGACTCCGGGCTCACGCCTTACCGTGCTTTCCGAAGCACGGGGGTATCACTCCGCCAACTTCCATACTCCGGACTGTTACTAAGAAACTCCTAATGGAAAAACCTAATAACGCTTTGTCTGACCTGGGAATCGAACCCAGGACCTCTCAGCAGTCGCGCTTGCGACCACAAGACCAACAAGGCAGTCAAATAATCAGTAATTAGGTAGGAAACTATACTACTGGCAACCTTGTATCACTCATTTTCTTTTTTAATTCCACTTGAAAACTTACACTTCTTCCTTGACTTTCTTCACCTCAATTTCCTCATCATCTCTCATATCTAACTTCTCAGGTATATTATCAGTCTTAGGGTAAATACTGGATATTTCATCTATTTTTTGTTTTTCTATGTACTCTGCTATTCTATCTGACTGCTTGTCTGTATCTGCGGGAACTTGGGTTGGAGCGGGTGTTATATTGTACTCTTTGTGAAACGCTTGCTGTATTGATATTAAGTTCTTAAGGCAGTGGGCACCTGGAAACAGTATGTATGAGAAATAAGTTGTGAGTATTGAATAATGATGTTTTAAATTAAGGAAATTGTTTTTGTTTGACTGCTTTGAGAAGTACTTGGTAGATGTATATCCAAACTGTTACAACTTATAAGGATTATATCCAAAACATTTGAGGTAAAGCTTGACACGTAAAAAAATATTTGAAGTTAGAAGTTTTGTTGGATGTTCTGTTCTCTATAAATATGTACTTAAACATGAAGCAAGAAAATGAGGGCTACATTAATTTTAAGAGCAAATACAAATATATTTAGATTCAGTAAGTACCCCTGTTCGTAAGCTCTTCTATTGTCTTCTCGGCATCTCCATAATTATTTACAACTGCTACATACTTTGACCGGCGTAGCATCGCCTCGCGCATTGGCTCCCATTTATTACCAAACACAGACCCGTAGAACTCATCGAAATTATTCAATGCCTTATATTTAGGGCCTGTCTTTTTCTTCAATTTGGACTGTAAAACAAATAAATTTCGTGATATACTTTACAAACACAGGAAAGCAGGTTAGATGTTATGTATTTTAGCCATAATATTTACCCAATGTATCTTCGTTTTGTATCGAGCTTGTAGCACTAAATAAGAAGTAACACATGTGTTTTTGTAAACACTTGAAATATTAAACATTTTTCAATTAACTTCAAGGTTTATTTTGGTTTCAAACTTAATTTGAGGTTATTTTGAGCAATTGACTCCTTATGATTTTGACATAAGAGTTCTGTTTGACGTTTGTTTGTTGCGTTTCGCAACAAACGTCTCTAGTGATTTAGGCAACTGAACGCAGGTCAACTGGTAAACGCACCAAGGAACTAATTTATTTTTAAATGACTATTCTATTATAAAAATAATAAATTACAACAAAGAATATACCCGAGTGACATAACAAATGAAAGGGCTTGTTGTAAGGGTCTGAAATATTATGTATTTTTTATAAAAATATATTTTTTTTAGAAAATAGACGCCAAAGTACACGTCCGCATCGCTGTCATCCGGAAACGTGCCCAGAAGACTGGCAGAATTGCCACGTTGAATGGCAATGCTAATTCTTTGGCCAAAGAACGAGCCAGCCCACTGGTCACGTGAAGTGTCGATCAGGCGGCGAGTTTCCTTAAAAAGGAGACGCGCACTCGGGCCCCATGACCCGAGCGTTTCGACCCCAAACGGATCAAAACTGTAGTTACCCATAAGATTACAGTATTTGCACCACTTGAGGGTCTCAGCAGCCGCAGCAGCGGAGCCAGCACAGCCAGCCATGCTTGGAACATGAGATAGCGCAAGGGTGTCGACACAGGTTGCGTCCCACACCAGAGGCCTACCCACCTTCCAAGGCAATAACGTCATGCCATCTGGTCTCTTACCATCGTTACGTATCAATCCGTTTGGTTCTAATACCACCGGTACGCCACCGCCGCGCGCCGGTGACAAGGGCTCGACGAAAAAATATAAATTAATTTTAGATACATTCACTGTAAAGAGTAACTTTATTAATTATTGTATTTTTTTTTAATTACCTAGTTACCAAGTTTTTAGATACGTACGAACGCAGCTCTTATTCTGTCAAATTGACACTGACTGAAATAGAAATGTCATTCTTATCTACTCGCACTTGCGCCCGCGAACACCAAATCGGAGTATTGATTTGTTTACAAGTAGCAGCGCACGGATAATCGGAGATTTCTCGAGTATCTTGCACTATAGCTATAACCTACAGCCTTGTCAGAGCGATTGGGAGATAGTATCCCGCTTAATTACTGCCTTCCGTGTCAGACTTTATCAGTGGTTGGTGCCAGCTGTGAGCCTCGCCGCGAGTTCCGACGGCTTGAAAGCTAATTACAACAGTTTGGGGCGAGTTGTTTTATCGATTGCTCGCCCTTCCGTGCCCCGCTTCAGTGGTGTTCCCCGAGCCGCTGCGAGACTCGATAAAGATCTGAGAATGTGCGACGAAATGATGTATGTCAATGGTTTTATTCACGAATTGGGTCATCGATGAGTTTCTCTCGGATTCTCGCGAACGCGGCGTATTCGCGCGGAACACCCGATAATGGTTGTTTATTTATTCAAGCTGTAGCTACGTCTCCCAGGCAATGGATAGTGCAGTGATTGTGTTTTGAGGGGTATTAGAAAACAGTAGTCATGTATGGGATGTTGTATGTTGGCTCACTGGCGGGTAACAAGGTGGAATGGATAGCGGCAGGCTGGAGGCGGCCCCTTCCGGGGCTGTACACTTGGACACAGTGAGGGCCTTGCACCAAACTGTAGTGTCACTTAGGACTGCACTGGAGATATCCAAGAATGAACTCAAACAGTTAAAGGAAAAGTATGAGCAGCACTCCCATTGCTTAGAATATGCAGATGTTATAGAAAAATTGACTTTAGAGAATCATATTCTGAGGCGTAGAATAATAGATACAGATTATGAAGAAAAGGACCCTAATGCACAGAATATAAAGTTGGAAGTTACTTACAGCCCTCACACACATAATATTGAAGAATACACCAGCAGTGAAGTAGTGATAGCAACTGCTACAGACAGAAACAGCACTATAGATGAACTAGAACCCATTCCACAGGAATCAGAAGAGAATAGTAACTTTTGTTCTGAAGAAAAGTTGAATGAAATCCCAGAGGATTTAGGAGAATTTTCTGATGCTCCTGAATTTAATGAATCTGGTGAATACAGTCCTGCTGATGAAGCAAATAACAATACTGAAGTAGAAATCTCCCAGATCTCAAGTTTACCCAAACAAACTGAGGAATCTGAAGGAGTACATCTACCAAGTTTTAAAACAAAGCTGGAACTTTTATCAAAGTTTGATGTGAGAATAAAAGTTCGGACTTTAAAAGAAGGTACAATTATTTCTAGTACCACATCAGACAGTGATTCATCTGAAGAAAGAAAACCTTTCGAAAAAGAATCAACAGCATTCAGGACAGGTCAACATTTTCAAGAAAAAGAAGAACAGTTTGATAATAATAAGACAGTGAATATAAAATCGTATTCAACAGACAACGTCAGGATGGCTGTGCCAAATGAAGCGGACGCCAAGAGTAAAACAGACAAGTTTGATGTCCAAGTGAGGATCACATCTGAGGAGAATCTTATTGTAAAGGAGAATGTAGAGAAGAGCAAAAGAAAGGATACCCTCAACTTGGATGTGGATGATCTGAGTCTCAGGTGAGTTTTTATTTAACCTTTTTCTTTTACAGTTTTTCTGGTGATGCTTGGAGGAGTCCTGTGTACAGCAGTGAACATATTTCTGGTGATGATGGTCATGCTCTTCCTCTTGTTTTTGAGATCTTCATCATTCATTTTGCTGTCTGTAAACTGCATAGATTTTTAAGCTATTTCAAAAGCTTTTCCAAGGAAGTTACAATTTTTACAATAACGATTTTTAAATTGAGGAAACAATAAACTAAATGCCGAAAAGTTGTGTCAATAATCCTCATTCACACATGCATTTACGGGTTTTTCTCAAAGATATAATATATCTAGATAGACAGCCAAAGCTACGAAATTGTCCAAAAAAAAATCGTCCAACCGTTGGCCGCAAAATGCGCACACTAGAATAACGCAATGGCAGCACAATGACGTTACAAGAGTGTAAGACGTAGCTGTCATGCACACAAGCATAACAAAGTATGTTTGTTTTAGTTTTTTTGCAGCCCTTACACTCTATCTAGACATATAGATAATCAAAGATTTTTCTTTCCCACAAACGCTTCAACAGTTTTCTCATTTTTTGCTGAGCGAGACGTGATTTTGATTCGTGACGTTGATTTGCGGGTTAAACCTATAAATCTCCCACATTTCCCAATGTTCTTCTGTCATATCGGCACGAGAAATTAGCTCATGATGCGTTAATCCTAGGCTGACTGCCCAAGCAGTGCGGTTCGCCGGACGCACTTTTA
The DNA here is from genome assembly GCA_963921375.1 of Tiliacea citrago. Classification (NCBI taxonomy): domain Eukaryota; kingdom Metazoa; phylum Arthropoda; class Insecta; order Lepidoptera; family Noctuidae; genus Tiliacea; species Tiliacea citrago. Next base: position 11,310,787 of record OY992782.1, on the reverse strand, counting down.
GGTATCTTCATTCGTTGTGGATATTTTATTTGGATTTCCGTAAATCACCGTGACTCATCATCATTTTCCTGCCCTTATCCCAATTTATTTGTCGGCGCGACATGTCCGTTTCTTCCCTACTACTTATTAGTGGTCATCTCGGTAGTCACCCCCTTTCTAGCTATATCATCTTTCGCACAGTCCATCCATCGTTTCTTTGGTCTTCCCCTACTCTTATAGCCATCGACATGCATACTCTAAACTTTCCTCACGACATATCCTCATTCCTTCGCATCATTTGCCCATACCATAACAACCGATTTCCGCACAACTTTTCAGTCACCGGTGCTACTTTAAGACTTCCTCTTATGTACTCATTTTTTATTCTATCCATTCGTGTCACACCGCACATCCCTCTTAGCAGTCTCATCTCAGCTGCATGCAATTGCCTTTCATTCATCCCTTTTAGGGCCCAACATTCTGATACAAGCAATCTCTGCAATTATTGGTAGAACAACCGCCATTGATTGCCAAGACGTCCAGATGGGTCAGTTTCAGTCCACTTAGTTCCTAATCTATTACTCGCCTCTTGGGAAATTGGCTGCCTGTAGTAGACTGTAGTGAACAAGATTAATTTAGCGAGCTTGACGTGAACCAAACTTTCATGATTCTCGTGGGGACACAACGCCGGCCGTTGGTATCTGAGCAATAGATCACGGGAGGTAGATAATCTGTAGAACACTACAGGCTATGCTCATACTTTATGTCGATGATTGCAAAAGATTTCCAATATCTACGAAACGAAAGCCCTGCTCTAATCCTAAAGTTATCAACGCAATTTCAGATTCAATCTTTTCTGAACAAATCTTATCATCCTTTTGAGCTTCCTTAATTAAGAGTAAGTCACCTACGCCTTAGGGAGCAGACGACGAAAGAAAATTCAATCAAGAAGCTATCGCGTCCTCGCTGTTTACTGAATGAATCCCTGATTTTATGGCGATTACAATCAGAAAATTACTTTTCTTCAAATATTTGGACATGTTATCGCAACGTAACTCGATTTACGTAATAAAAAGATAAATTGTGCACATAATTGAACCCATTCACTGGAAAAGACACGGAATCAACCTTCACGACATCGCGTTTCTGTCTGACGTCTCAAATTTCAGCGCTATCATCCACATTTCTGACTAACCTCCTTATTTATGACGCGCGGTATGGCAAAGGAACACGATATCGTGTTGATGCCAACTCTGGGTATATGTGTAGATAGGGATACGCCATTTATAATCCAACTTTGAACGGTAGAAAACTTCTCCATGGAAACTCGTTAGTTTCCCCTTTTAGTCGCGATTTTACGGAAAGCGTGGGACTTTATTATAATTTTTGTACGAATCCCTATACATAGCTCCACAAACTTCTTTGTAATTCGTTAAGGTGTAGATTGTAGGTACTTACCCACTGAACAGACGCATCCACTGTTAAATTGCAGCATTATAGGGTTTCAGCATACGGATACTGAATTATAGTAAATTGTTATTTCATCCCTTGTGACCTAGTTCCAGTCATGAGCTATTTATAAGTAAATGAGGTTATTCTACAACCAGGCTACGCAGACGCACAAGCACCACTTCAATAGTTATTTATTTAATAATGCACTCATTACTGAGCCTATAATTTTTCCACTGCTGGGACACAGGCCTCCTCTCTGTGAGAGGGAGTAGGCCGTAATCAACCACGCGGGCCCAGTGCGGGTTGCTAGATGTCAGAAGTCTTAGAATTTTTAGATCTTTTAGGACATGCCTGTTTCCTCACGATGTTTTCCTTCACCGTTTTGAGAGCAGCGGTGATGAAATAATTTACACAAAGTAAAGCGCCTGTCAGGGTTCGATTCTACGACCTACAACTCGTAAGTCACGGTCGTTATCCACTGGGCCACCACTGCTATTATAATGCACGGTACTGCACACGTGCTATGGTACAAAAGTGGACCCAATGCCTTGTGGCGCTCTCTAATAATCAAACTTTATCTCGTTTAATTTTATATCATTTATCAAAAGGACCACAGTGCCTTCATTCAACTGTCAACTTCCACTTAAAAATAGTTCCAAAGTGTTGCAGTGTTCCAGAGTTAAAATTAATATTTTTAGAATGTCTTCATCAACATTTATTATCATGGTTTTTAAAACTCTATGCTTTATTCACGACGCCGACGTTTCTAAAATAAACATGGTGCAAGAGTAAACTAACCTCGCATGGAGGGCAGCATGCAAACTTAAACTGGTACACAGAAGCGGCGCGTTTGTAGTGTAAGTTTTAGTTTCACGAAGAATTGTGGTACAATATGATACTATCCATTTTGCCGAGGTGAAAATATTACAAAAGGACAGTTGTGAATGTTAGCGAAAGGCAGCGTAGCCTGTGAATCTACTCGATGCAATAGTTAACGCATTTTTAGGGTTCCGTACTCAAAGGGTAAAACGGGAACCCTATTACTAAGGCTCCGCCGTCTGTCTGTCCGTCTGTCGCCAGGCTGTATCTCATGAACCGTGATAGTTAGACAGTTGAAATTTTCACAGATGATGTATTTCTGTTGCCGCTACAGCAACAAATACTAAAAACTATAATAACGTAAATATTTAAGGGCAAAAAAAATCACGTTTGTTGTATGGGAGCCCCCATACAACAAACGTGATTTTTTTTGCTCGTTTTTGCTCGATATTGATAACGGCAACAGGTAGATGCTTTAAATATTCACAGAATATTTAGTTTATTCACTTTAAAAATAAATAATTTGTTTGCCATTTTTATAGATAATGGTACGGAACCCTTCGTGAGCGAGTCCGACTCGCACTTGACCGGTTTTTCCTGGAAAGTACGCAAGCATCTGAAAAGTACGCAATTTCAAAAAGCTTTCGAATAGCTTGCCTGCTGCTTTAGAAAATAAAAAAGGTACCCTTTTAATTTCCTAAACTTTTAATTTCCTAAAGCAGCAGACGAGCTTTAAAATACGAACTTTGTGTCAATGTGTATAATTATAGTTACGCGCTAGATTCTAATCAAATGAATTTGGTATTCGCAGAGAAAATTGACAGGATAAATTGACTGAGAGGAAATTGAATTATGAACAATGAGATTCCTAGAATAGCTACAAAGCTAGCCGACCTAGTTACTTCATGTTCATTACGTTATCATTTTCAATAGAACCCCTGTTTAAAAATAGACCGACAAAGTACAAAGATCGTTTCGACGAAACGGCTTTTCCATCTAAAACATACTGTTTCTATCGAGACGCTATAATTTTCAAATAAAATTGTGTGCTTCGTAACAAGACTTCGTGAATTCTAGAGTTTATTTGGCGGGTGTACTGTTTAAAAAAACATTTTTAACTGGGTTTCACTACGGAGCAGACGAACGTAGATACTCGTTTAAATTTGGCACGCAAACATAAAGTTGGGTCCTTCGACTGCTATGTTTCGTATGAGTTACTTTATGCATGGCTAGCGTGAATATAACAACACACAATGTTTGCAACAGAAGGTTTGTATAGGAATAAGTTGAGAGAATTTGCCGCAGCATCTTAAATTCCCTAAAATCACACTAATATTATAAAAGCCAAAGTTTGAAAGTGTGTTTGTTACTTCTTCACGCTCAAACAGTCGGAACAATTTTGATAAAATTTTGTATGGAGGTAGCTGACACCCTGGATAACCATAAAGGCTAGGTTTTATCCCGACATTGCCACGGGATCGAGACTTACGCTGGTGAAACCGCGGGGCGTAGCTACAGCAACAATTCCTAGTGATATGCTCATTTTCAGCATTGAACATGAAGAGGATTACTTATTTTATGGCGTTAAGTGAACTTGTACTTACAATAATTTATTACACTTCACAATGTGTACCTACTTAGAGGGTAACATAAAATATAATGAGATGATTATGGCCCCTGTCGGGACCACCAAAATAGTAGAAGAGAGGAAGCTAAACTTAACAATTAACTTACTAACATCAGTGATAGCCTAATGGTGTGACTGACGGACTGCCAAGTCAGTCATAGGCAGGGCCGGATTTAGGGGAGGGCAACCGGGGCGAAAGCCCCGGGGCCTCCACAAACGGGGGGCCCCCACAATAGAGACTTCGGAAAAAAAATCTTTTAAATTCCATGTAGTACCTAAACACTAGTAAACATCTTTTCTTTTGATATTTTTTTTTGCTCTTTTACCATTACCTACAGTACTTTGTACATACATGGTTATTTGATTATATTAATCTTAAATATTAACAGAAATCATTGATCTATATTTATTCACTCCAATTAGGCAATCAGTGAAATATCAAAATCTCAAATGGCCGTGATAAGCACTTGCAATTTACTACCCATCTTGAGGGAGTACCCAATGGCTCAATGGCTGAGTGGGGTGGTACTTGCCAAAGATTGCTAAGGATTGCATGCCTATGAAGCTGTACGTTCGAGATTTGGATTTCTGAATCACATCGAGAAGATGGATGCTAAAAATATCGCCGGAACTATTTTACTACCAAATTCTCGAAGATCATAATTTCAGAGCTACATTCCCAAACCTCGAAATTGCATTGAGAATGTATTTGGTTTTGATGGTATCAAATTGCACTGGAGAGCGCTCATTTTCAAAAATTAAAAAATTATAAAAAATAGGCTTCGAACCACGATGGGACAAAACCGTCTATCAAAGCTTTCTCTCCTGAGCATTGAAAGCGATTTACTCCGAGAACTGGATTTCAGCGAAATCATCAACGATTTTTCGGCGAAATATCTCGGAAAAGTTCCGTTTGTTAACACTAAAATTTAATTTCAGATAATTCTTGTTTCCGATTATAACATATTTATATGTGTTTGTTAAATACTAAGAGAATCTACTTGGTTTCACAATAAATTATTTATTGAAAAACTCGACTGAAAAAAATTGTTCATTTTATTTGGAAAATAATTTGGGGCGAGGGGGCCTCTCGAGTTCGAACCCCATGCATGAACCTCTGCCTTCTAATTTACGTATTGTATAAGTAATTTGTCACTTGCTTAAATAACGGTGAAGGAAAATATCATGAGGAAACCTATGCCTTTTTTTTTTTTTTTTTTGGTGGGAAATTATCAAATAACTTCTCCCGCTCTGGGTGGAGCGGGAGGGAGTGTCAGACTTTTACTGACTAAAACCCACCGTGTTCCTTCAGATGCCTGTGTGCCAGGGCCACGATATCCCTTTCGGACAGGCTCGTAACCCTGGCAGGCATTGGCCCTTTCGGACCCCGTCAATTGGTGCTGACGTCTCTTTGAGGCGCGCGTGGAACACAACGCGCCGTCGACCCGGGCTTGGTCCTTATCGGACGGTGAGCTACCCATCGCTCACCGTCCGCAAGCCCGCGCCTACGGTGGCCGGGAATCGGCCTGCGATTCCCGACGCCCGGGGCGTCTCCTGCGGCGACTAAGGGCGCGAGGGCGTTGACTTTGCCTTACCCTCACGCGTTCCGCCTCCTCCTTCGCAAGCATCACTGTTTCGCAGAAGGAGGTGACGGCCTCCCATGCACTCTCGCTCCGAACCATGGCCTGAACCAGGGCCGGACGCGAGAGATCGCCGCCGCCGATCGCTGCCGTGAGGACACGGCGGTGCTCCGCCCAAGCAGGGCAGACCTCCACCGTATGCTCCACCGTGTCCTCCGGGCGATCCACACAGTGGTGACACCCGGGCGTTTCCTCCCGCTTAATCCTAAACAGGAACCTCCCGAAACATCCATGTCCGGTGAGGACCTGCGTCAGGCGGAAGGTGAGGACGCCGTGGCGCCTCTCTAGCCACTCCTCAAAGAGGGGACTTATCGCCACAATTGTGGCGTGCCCAAGGAAACCTATGCCTGAGAGATATTTCTCGACGGCATGAGAACCTAAGTCAGGGGCCCATGGGCGGCAAAAAACTCTGACACCAGGTCAGTCACACACCACACGAAAAAGAAAGGGTCTACTTACTCCTACCTACTGCCCATGTCTCTTGAAAATTTAGGTTCTTGAGCCCGCGATCTTTCGCCCTGAAAGCTGATTTTACCCTATTTATCAAAATAAATACAATCTGATAAGATCTGTCTTTGCCGACCGATTAAACTAAAATGCTTAACTATGTAGAAAATATTAACTGTCGCCCTCGAATTGTAGACTAATTTAATGACTGGCTTAGCTTATACAAAGAGTTTAACTTCATTTCAGTCAGGCTAACATAGTCATGCAAAAGTTTGCGCACAAACAGAGCGGGCCAAGTCTATTTGTATGACTTTGTTTAGGAAGGTTTCAGGGAAATCGCTCGTTTCCCGCGATTTAGTGTGGATCGCGAATTCATTTTGTTGATTTGTTGTAAGTTGGTTGGGAGTTTATTGTTTACTCAGCAAAGACCAAAGACGAGCTTCGAATACAATCAAATCTTATTTCGAGTCAATTTCAAAGCAGCTTTCAGCTTGCGTTGGCTATTTTTAAACTGTTTTATGTACAGAAGATCAGTTGTCGTTTTTATAGAGCAATTTTGCTTCGGGAAATATACAAACTGTGGGGAACTAGGTATAATGGTATTTTTTTTTTATTGGGATTACGGTTATTACTCTTCATTGTTTACTAACATTATTAGCTATGTCAGATTCGGAATTATAATTGAAAATATCTTATAAATAAACAGGCAATGTTCAGCCTTATCGGGCCCTATCAGAATACCAGCGCTGTGGTATTTATTTTTTTAAATATCGCAGCATTATGCTGAGATAGGAGACTTTTTGGCATCGCACAAGTCTTGATTGTTTTTGTTTTGTGTATATTCTTAGTTATGCTATTTTGTATTTCTTGTGCGTGTCCCAAATAAAATTTTTTTCTTCTTTCTTTCTATCGACATTTTTACAACGACAACGACGATTTTTACAGACAACCTTTTTAGGGTTCCGTAGTCAACATAGTAAACAACCCTTATAGTTTCGCCATGTCCGTCTGTCTGTCTGTCCGTCCGTCCGTCCGTCTGTCCCCAGCTTAGCTCAGAGACTCTTAGTACTAGAAAGCTGTAATTTGGCATGGGTATAGATAGATATTATTAATCACGCCGACAAAGTCGTAAAAGAAAACCTTGAAAAAAAACTTTTTTTAGAGTACCTCCCTTGCACGTAAAGTGGGGATGATATTTTTTTCTCGTCTATCCCATAGTATGTGGTATCGTTGGATAGGCCGTTTAAAAATATTGTGAGCCTGTGACAACCATTTTGTAATTCAAGGATCCGTTTGCGTAATATTAAGCTTTAAGGTGCTATTTTTTGTTAGGGTGAAGTGTGCCCCCCCCTGCCGGCTAAATAGTTGGTTTTGGATATGTGAAAAAAATCATGGCAGTAGTATATATAACGAAATTAAAAGGAAAACTATCACAGCAAAATAGGCTTTACAAGTTAACGAGTAATAGTCGACCAACTTAAATTTGCAGTTGGAGAATTGATCGTAACGTATATCGATGTTAAGTTTGTTTTTGGGATAAATACGGAACCCTTCATTGTGCGTGGTCCGGCACCCACTTGGCCAGTTTTTTATATTCTGGAGTGTTGGAAAATAGCTTCGCATTATCACGTTTCTTAAAAAAAATACTCCAATAAAAGTAAACATCTTACTACATAATGTTTGGGGCTTATTTTCAGGCACGTATCTCTAGTAAGGCTTTCAATAATCTTGATTACGGCGGATCTAAACATAATCGGGAAGTGAATCCACTTACAGAGCTATTAAGCCCCCGACAAGCTAATTGGCCTTGAGTAATGTTATCGTAAAAACATTTAATGCTTTCATTAACATATTATTTCCATTATTCATGACAAAACTTCTTATTTAATGTCGATTCTGCTCTCTAGAATGGATTGAATGGAATAGTTAATGAATTCTAAGTAGATACGATACGGTATTCATCTCCAGACTTTCGTTTATGGGATAAATTGAGAACCGAGGCAACGTATTCATAATATCTTGGAATTTCTAGATGATAATATTTTCTATGACGAGCTATTTCCGGGGAAGCAAACGTGACCTATTTCTGCTGAAGTCGGAAGCGATGAGAAAATAAAGTGGTATTACTAAGAAACTGGATGCGATATTGATGTTAAGGGATCAAAGCGTTGCTTCGACGTATACGTATAATAAGTAGTAGTGAGGAGATATGAGAACGTGAAGCTCATGGCTGACAAAAAATTGTCCTCTAATCAGTAACAAGTTACTCCCAAGCCAAACAATGCCAATCCAAAGGCTGGTTTTATTGTTACGCGTTTCGGCAGCGCTGTTGGTGCGCGCGCGTTCGGAGATTTACTCGCATCCGATTCGAGTAGCGGAACATGACGCGAACCAGTACAATTGAACTATTGCGGTTTCGCTGCTATGGTTTCGCGGCGGAGATGTGCTATCAGCGTTATGGGGTAGTAGTTGCGTTTCAAATTCGCGTGCTTGAGTAGCGCCGTTCAGTAAACGCGCGCTGTTCGCCGGCGCTGCCAATACGCGCGCCACTTGTGCGCTTCTACGGCCAGTATACGTTTTAGTGTGATGCCGTTGAGACGTGCCGTAAGCTGCCTCTAGCCGCATTAACGTTCATATTGTACACGACTGTCTCACAGCAGCGGAACGCGCGGTACTAATCTCGTTTCACAGTGCACCGCTGTTCTAGCGCGCGCTATAAAACCCGCGGTCTAGCGGCGTGACTATAAAACCAGCCAAAGGGATGGACTTTCAATTTCATCGTCATACCGTTGAAAACATTAACAATTTTGGCATTTATTAAATGTAGAGCATATATAGCAGTTCTACCACTCTCAAATATACCTCGTACGTAATTGATGAATATTTCTTCGGATGTAGCTAATCCACAAAGATGGCGACTTCCCTAACCAGTTCTCTTTTTCCCAGATCGATGTCCGAAGGAGATAACTCAGTGTTCTCCGAAGGGGGAACGACCCCCATGGACCCGAACGCAGCCGTGGGGGACGAGAAACAGGAAGATAATGCTAGTGGCAATGAGTCTGAAGAAGTGGACGACATAGAACTTATATTTACCACTGACGAGTCTAAAGATATGAGTAATTTGCAGGTGAGGTGCAGTTTTGTTGAATGACGTTATTTAAAACTGTCAAAAATAGATGATGATTTAAAAGTATCTGATGTAATGGATCAGAAAACGTACCTGTGGATGCCAATTTTTAGTGTCATTACAAATTGAGTGCTTTGCTGTGATTACTTTGAATACTTAAACTCGAAACTCTAATTTTAAATCACCTTAAGATGTTTTTTATTTGAAAATTGAGGTTAAGTTTATAACCTAAATTTTCGTCGATGATTTTTCTATTACAATGTAGTAGCAGTTGGTAAAAGTGGCTCCGTGTGGTGCCGGACGTAAAGAATAGCACCACCCCATTTCTTCCCGTGTTTGTCGTAAAAGGCGACTAAGGGACTTACTAGAGAATGGGTAGCGGTAACAGCGTTCTCTATGCATTTTAACACCTTACTGCGATCGCCAACCCGCCTGCCAAGCGTGGCGATTATGGCAAACATCCCCCCTTAGGGGAAGGTTTATGTCCAGCAGTGGACGTCTTTTGGCTGAAATGATGGTAAAAGTGGTGGGATATATATATACCTTTTAATTAAATACAGATGTGAATGTGTTACCGATTCCCTTTAGTTATTACGTAAGAATTTAACCTGAACAGTGTTTCTTGACACTTTCATCAATAGTGGGCACTACTATAGCTGTTACCCGTGGTTTGTTTCGCTTCTTTAGGGAAATAGTTTATGTATCCGGATCTTCTTTTTCGTGTGGTTAGTGATTAACCTGAGGCCCTAGACAAAGTAACATTCGAATAGCGATGACGTTAGTAGAAAAGCCAAAAAATGTATGGGATTCACATAGGCTCTAACGAAATATCACGTGACCATGGGTCAACGAATATAAATTAGCTAGACAATGTTATCATCATCAGCGTCGAACGCTAACTTCCTTAGAGATGCGTAGCCAAGTGGCACTTTTTGACAAGCTTTATCGCCTGCGAATCGAACTTCGTTATCGTTGAAGCGATAGCGATTGTAGAATTAGAATCGCTCCGAAGCGAATGCCATGCCCTCTGCACTGGTGTCAGAGTTTTTATGCCGCCCATGGGCCACTAACTCGGCTTCACATGCCGTCCAGAAATACCTCTCAGGCATGCGGCATGTGTGTTTCGGTTTTGTATCCGGATAAAAAGTATTCTTTATGTTAATTCAGGATATTCATGCACAAGTATCACAGGTTTCATCCATATCCATGCAGCTATTTATGCGTCATTGAGTAAAAACAGCCAGTGTTTTCTTAAAGCTTCGCTTTACACATTCATAATGTTTGTGGAATGGGTTTTAGTTAGTAACGAATACCAGCAAAAGTCCTGATTCAGAATTTCAGGGTAGGTATGTTAATTTTATGCGGTGGAGTAAATGGCCCACCCGTGCCCCCAGGGCTTATGACATGACCATTACTTAAGATTGTTAGTGATATTTGAAAACTTTTGGGCTTTTGTTATGAGGGTAAATTACCTAAAAAGCAAAGTTTCAGCGTGTTAATTATATGATATTTGTGAAGTTTTTATTAGGGCGCTTTCTTACCTCATTAATTTAATAGGTTATTACAGTTCTTAAATTTCACAAAGCCGTATGAGAAATTTTTATATTCAGACTTATAACAGTGTCAACGAAGTCTTAACGCAACAAATTAAACCCTCTATCTGTTATATCCAGGAGGACTTAGTCTCCATTCGCGAGGGCGACCAATGGGCTCCTCAATCCGCATCAACAACACATTCCACACCGGTCCTCATAAAGTTCCACACCTTAGACCCTGATTTCCAAACAGGGCCGGAAACCAAAGACAATCCGACAGAAAACCAAGAAAACAAAGATCAAGCCATAGAGATCTCGAAACAGAAAAGAGTTTCGTTACCAAACGATAAAGAGATCAGACACGTCGCGTTTAATGGGAAGGGAAGTTTAGACTTGCCTGGTCGAAGTATCCTAAAGAGCTGTGACAATAGATCAGATAATATGCTGTTCAGGAAAAGTCCTAATACCAGTTCTAGGAGGCTTGATAGTATTGATAGCCTCACTTGCGAGTATAACAGAGGTCTAAGCTTCGATAATACCAAGTCTTCTAGTTTCGAACTCGGTTCAAGCATGGATATCCTACATAGAGAGGAAAGTGTGGACAGTTTTCATAGGAACATACACTTAGGACACCGGTATTCGGTGTTCGCGGAGACGGATATCTCGAAGTGTGGGACTTCTGAAGATGATTTGGCTGCTAACTTGAATGTTCGGAGGAATACTTGTCCCAATCCGTTTCAGTACAGGTAATGGATTCTTTATAGTTTTTGATTAAGTATTTATAACCGTTGAATACTCAAACGCCACTTAACTCTTTAGTCTTTTTGTAGCTACAATGCATCTTAAAGAGACAGAAACTGCTTGATACTTAACGGCGATTTAAAATTGTTGCTTTTGTGTATTCGATATTAAGTTTAGATATTGTTAGTTCACGAAATAAATATAATAGAATATAATACACCATAAAAATTACAGATATAAATGTTGAAATTTTACATATGATGACACAATGGGCGGTCTTATCGCTAAAATCGATCTTTTACAGACAACCAAAAAACAACGATTAAAAAAGCAAAACAAAATAAAAACAATAAACATTGTTTTAAATAAAACAATGATTGCTGTTAAAAGACGAAATTTCTTAGGATTATTCTTCTCCCATTAGGTGGTACTTAAAATTCTCCATGAACTCGGAGGAATTAGGAAAAAGTAAGAGCCATTAACTTTTGACGCTTGAGGTTATCCAAAAAGTTTTTATTAAATATAGTTTCATAACATAATATCACGCTTGTATTCCCGAAGGGTTAGGCAGAGGAGTACGGTCAGTGCTCTGCATTACCTGACCACAAAGAAGAAGAGGGGTTGGGTTATGCAGGTTACTGACTGTACCTATAGTACACCCACATTTAAGCGGTTTCAGGCGGTTATCACAATCCCTCTATCCACCAGGCCATCAGGCTACCGCGGCGTGTCCCGTCCACCCGGCCCCTTCAAGGCGGGCGCGGCGCGCCTGCGGCCCGTGCTGCGGGACGGTGCGCATGCGCGCCGGGACAGCGGCGCGCAGACTGACGTGTGCGCATTGCCGCCGAGGTGGAGCTCTGATGGATATCTTGCGCATAAGGTAACGATAGTATGAATGTTGAACATATCTTCAATATGTCCCCGACTGATTGCCCCTCGGAGCTACTGAAGGTAACCTTTATAACAATTAAATAACGAGTTTCACTAGTATTGATACCTAAAATAATGGGAATCTACTGGGCCGCTAATACAATCGTGCGCTTTAAATACTTAGTCTCTACCAATGTTTCAGCTACATTGCTGAAAATTTTAAAGCAGGCACCTATTGCAGTGCCTCTGGCATGTTTGCCGAGGCCCACGTAGACAGTTCAAATCAAATATCTTTATTTGCAATTTTTTTATTATTTTCGCTGTAGTCTTGTACAAGCGTTGCACCTCCGCACAGTGGATCGTCCCCATACAAGAGGTGTGACATAGAATAAAAAATTGGAAAAGTATTTAATAAAAATAAAAAAATATACAGTTGCATTCCTCTATTAAAGAACAATAAAAAATGTTACCACGCTTTTTTTATTTGACCAGCGCTTTCGGAGCGATTCGATGAAAACTGTTATTTTTGTATGGAAACGAACACAAAAATGTTTGTATCTCATGATTCCCTCCTTGTTTCGATTTGCGGTTTTCACTATTGTTATTTACTCATTTTATGCCACATTTTCTTCAAGGACACATGGTGCCCCCAGAGTGCCCTTTCCGAGATATTTTGCCTATAGTAACTATCTTTGTTATTGTATTCCTGATGGAATGGAGGTACATTAAGTATATTTATTACTGAGAATAAGTCATCACTAAGTAGTTCCTTAAATAACAGGTGCATTTGTGAGTACTTTAATGACTTATCAACGCTTTTGTTGCAATATAACAAAAGCGTTAATGAATCATTAAATAACGACTACCAGTACTGCTTAATCTAATTAGTTATTGTAATTACTTTGTTAACAGCCCTTAAGCTCTGCATTGTGATTGGCTCATGTCATCATTAGCATATCAAATTCATTGCTAGTTGCAAACTTGCTGCCCTATATATTATAGTGTGTTTTGCAAATATAATTCAGTTGTAATTATAACCTCTACCAAGTGTTGTCATTATGGCTTTCCATAGATTTTCTACTCATCTAGATCTTTATGTTGCTCTTCGTAATCATAAAGATATTCATGACTATGAAGATTTATTTAACACATTAAAGTCGAATAGTAACGTCCAGTTAAGTGAAAATGATGTGTCAGAAGGACAGTCGACAAGTTCATGGACAAGAACAGAGACTGGTTAAGTTCAGATATCATTTGGCCAGATTGCTTTATGGAAAATATTGTTCGCACTGAAGAAGCTGAAAATGAGACAGAAGAGGTAATCAGTCCATCAAAATCGGATGCTTCAACTTCAACATATAAATCTCCTCGCAAACGCTTTGAAGATTTATCGAGTAGACAGAAAAGAAGACGTGTTGATGAAAATATTGCTAGTTGCAGTCGTCCAGATGAGCTTTTACATACTGTTGAAAGTGCACTTAAGTCTGCCGGAAAAATGATGTGGCCAGAATAATGAAACATTTGCTGGGAAATCCTGAACACGTCTCAACAGTTTTGAATGTCCTGGAAACTAAACAGAATACTTTGCTTCGTGAAGTTCCTACTCACAAAGCACTTGCTCTTTACGTTTACATGCAGTTATCCAAGTGGCGTTACATCACACTTAGGGACTTTAGTTTAAAGAAGGTCATGTGAAATACCCAAGCTATTACATGTTAGTGAAAGAAAAACTTAAGTGTTACCCGGCAAAAGAAGATTTAACTGTGACTGATACTTCCGCAAAGATACGACTCCAAGCCCTCCTTGATCTACCAGTTAGGAGGCTGATCGATTCACTTGAATCGAATTTTGTAAATGGGGTTTTGCTTTAGCTTCGAGTCAAAGCATTTATCATCAAAGGACAACAACAAGTGAACAAGATTTATCCAGTGTATTTATGGCAAGTCTTGTACCTCTTTAGTGACTTCTAGTGGAAGTACAGTGTGGCAGAATGATCGGCCATCGTCAACCACATATTGTCGCCCGATTTCATTTACGTTTATGAAAGAAACGGAAGCAAATGTAAAGGCTGAAATGGATATATTTAAGACCGAGATTCGTGGACTGAACCCAACTGATTGCGGCAATGCTACTATTACGCACAATCTGTGGTTAACCATGATTGATGGTAAGGTGCATTCAATCATATCTGGAACATCGGCAGCAGTGTGTGATTTGTGCAAAGCTCGCCCAAGCGAGATGAATAACTTGGAAGAAGGGAGAGCTAAACCTGTGAATGAATATTTATACAAGCATGGATTTAGTTCGTTGCATGCTTGGATTCGTTCTATGGAGTGTTTATTACACATTGCCTACAGAATGGACATAAAATCATGGCAAGCAAAAGGTGACGACAATAAAAAAATAGTTAAAGATGGGAAAGAAGCTATTCAAGCAGTTTTCCGAAAAACACAGGCTTACTTCTGGATGTTGTAAAGCAGGGTAGTGGCAATACAAACACTGGAAATGCTGCTAGAAGGTTTTTTGCAGACCCTGAAATGGGTGCGGAAATTACGAAATTAGCCGTCAATTTAATTAGAAGACTCGCCGTAATTTTGCAATGCATTTTCTCAGGCGAAAAAATTGAAATCCTAAAATTCAAATTATATTGTGATGCAAAAGCAAATTTATTCATGCAGTTATATCCATGGTATAACATGCCATCAAGTTTACATAAATTGCTGATTCATGGATCGCAGATAGTGGAGCACCTATCAGTAGTGCCTATAGGTTTTTTGTCTGAAGAAGCATCTGAAGCAAGAAACAAGGATTTTCGTAAATTTAGAGAAAATCATACACGAAAGCATAGTAGCATCGCCACTAATGAAGACATCCTTCATAATCTTCTGTTATCTTCCGATCCTCTTCTAACGAGCCTACGACCAAAGATGACCAATAAAGAAAAAAAATCTTCATTTAGAGAACTGGATGATTTGCTCATAGATGATCGGAGTGAATTGGAGCTCATTGACATTTCAACTGATACAATAGTTGGAGCAGTTTCGGAATGTAGTGACATTGAAGAAGATGACGACAATAATGATTATGATGAAGATTAAGAAAATATAGTTTAAGTCTTATAGTACCTAATATAATTTTTTGTAACTAAATGGTAGTATTAATTTATTTATTTTTTATTGTAATTAGTATTTATAATTTATTATTTTTTTTATTATAATTAGTATTTTTAATTTAGTTATTAGTACTTAGTTGTTTTGTTTTTTATTTATAAATTATTATAGCTTTAATTGTAATTTACTTTAAGATTTAATGATATTTTACAGTGTTATATTAGTTAGTGTTATATTTTACATTTTATTGTATAGATTCAAGTTTTTAAATGAACAGACAGCTGTGCTGCTGGGGAGTTTGTTGCGCCACTTCTTCTTCCCAGCTAAAGCACTAGGAAGTGGTGAAGGGTGGGCGTTTTTGGGGGATTGTCACATGTAATTTTGACGTTCGAAAAGTGCTGATTCTCAGCCTAGTTTGAATAAATGACTTTTGATTTTGATTGATTTTATAAATAAATAATATATTAATACATATTATATTTTCTGATTCACCATAAAACTTTTCTTTTCGACTTGTTATTGTTAATGCGATGTCACAACTCATTACCGATATTTTTTTCAATATATAGAACTCACTAATGCCTTTTCTTCATTTAACTTCTTAATTATGTGTAATTCTCAGTAATTACAATAACTAATTAGATTAAGCAAATACTACTGGTAGTCGTTATTTAATGACTCATTAACGCTTTTGTTATATTGCAACAAAAGCGTTCATAAGTCATTAAAGTACTCACAAATGCACCTGTTATTTAAGGAACTACTTAGTCTCAGTAATAAGTATACTTAATGTACCTCCATTCCATCAGGAACACAATAACAAAGATAGTTACTACAGGCAAAATATCTCGGAAAGGGCACTCTGGGGGCACCATGTGTCCTTGAAGAAAATGTGGCATAAAATGAGTAAATAACATTAGTGAAAACCGCAAATCGAAACAAGGAGGGAATCATGAGATACAGACATTTTTGTGTTTGTTTCCATACAAAAATAACAGTTTTCATCGAATCGCTCCGAAAGTGCTGGTCAAATAAAAAAAGCGTGGTAACAATTTTTGTTGTTCTTTAATAGAGGAATGCAACTGTATATTTTTTTTATTTTTATTAAATACTGTTCCAATTTTTTATTCTATGTCACACCTCTTGTATGGGGACGATCCACTGTGCTCCGTCCTAACGCGCATGCGTGCTAGTACCAACAGCATCCTGTGTGTATTGTCGGACCGGTGGGATTCTCCGATGCTCACGCGCTGGATACGACTGCACGTAGTCAAGTAAACACGAGCATGGGTATCGGAGTCTGTGAGTGATAAGTTTGTATTTAGTTTTTAGTGTCTCGTCTTGTCATTACTAACATTAGTTTCTTATAAGCATTTCTGTGTTACTAACGACTATAGGGATGTCACCACCAGTTGCAGTTACTGGTGGTTCCTTAAACTTTTTTAGACTGTAGGTAGATATTTAAATTTTTGACAATACTCAATACTCAATACTTTATTGCATTCCACATGTAGTACTTAGGTGGTAAAACTTAAAATTAGATCACATGGACCCTGTCGGGTACAGCAAATAAGTGAGTTAGGAGAGAGGAAGCACTTGTAAATTATAATTATTATACAGTAGGTAGGTAATTTCTAAGATAAACTAATAGTAGGTATTTATAATATAGAATATAAATAGGTATCTATTGGGAGATCTTGTAATAATTAATAAATATAATATAAATATTTAATTTTGACTACTAAAATTATGACTTTATATGTATATCACTTAAATATTCATTTAATGAGTAGTAGCTTTTCTTTAACAAAAAATCTCTTAGTTTTTTTAGAATTGTGTGAGTTTTTTCTTCGTTTTTTATTGATCCGGGTAGTTTATTATATACTTTAATGGACATTACATAGGGACTTTTTGAGTGCATTTTTAGTCGAGAACTTGGTATGTTTAGCCTAGATCGGTGTCTGAGTAGATAGCGCGACTGGATGTCTTCACGTTTTGAGTAGAACTCGTGATGTTTTCGCACAAATTTGCATGTTTCTAAGATATATATACACGGAAGGGTTAAAATATTGTGTTTTTGAAAGAAAGGTTTACAACTATCGGTTTGCTCGATGTTTACCAGGATTCTGACCAATTTCTTTTGCAGCGTGAACAGTATTTGTGCATCTGTACTGTTTCCCCAAAGAGTGACACCATAGCTAAGCCATGCATAGGCATAAGCATAGTAGGTGTCTGAAAATTGGTGGTCTTTTTTATTTCACGGAGGGCGTATGAGAATTTAGAAATCTTTGAGTGAGTTTTCTGTATGTGTGATTTCCAGTTTACGTGTGTGTCTATAACTAGTCCGAGTAATGTAAATTCGTTAACAGTTTCTAATTTTGAGCCATTGAACGTAAAATCTAAAGTTAAAGGAGTTTTTTGGTAAGGGTGAAAAGTTATTAATTTTGTTTTGGAGTAGTTTATCTCGAGGTTATGCTCGTTCATCCAATTGCAAGTTTTTGTAAGAATGGAATTAAGGGTTTTTTCTATATTTACATTGTCTTGGCATGAGACTAATATGGATATATCATCGGCGAATAGGACACATGGCCCTTCTATGATTTTAGGTAGGTCATTAATATATATTAAAAATAAAAGGCATCCTATTACGCTTCCTTGAGGGATTGAGGCGTTAATTGTTTTACTATGTGATCGGATTTGTTTAATTTCATTATTTTTATGGTCAAAGTATTCTAGTTCTACTAATTGTTCAAAAGCGACAAAGCGTATACCTGAGGATTTTATCATAGTTGTGCTGACTAAACCCACAAAGTGGATTACAGCGGTTATTTTTAATGCTTGCGATAAGGATTCTGGGTTCGCCATTCATCAGCCTCTTTAGCATAAGCATAATAGCATAGAGTTGGGTAGAGGCGTTAATGTACCTATGGTGCTACCACACTGAGCCTCGAGGGCAGGCTTAGGCAATTAAGCTGTCGCCCCGGCCGTCGGGAATCGCAGGCCGATTCCCGGCCACCGTAGGCGCGGGCTTGCGGACGGTGAGCGATGGGTAGCTCGCCGTCCGATAAGGACCAGGCCCGGGTCGACGGCGCGTTGTGTTCCACGCGCGCCTCAAAGAGACGTCACCACCAATTGACGGGGTCCGAAAGGGCCAATGCGTGCCAGGGTTACGAGCCTGTCCGAAAGGGATATCGTGGCCCTGGCACACAGGTATCTGAAGGAACACGGGTGGGTTTTAGTCAGTAAAAGTCTGACACTCCCTCCCGCTCCACCCAGAGCGGGAGAAGTTATTTGATACCAACCTATGGACTATTCACGTATGAAATAAAGTTTTATTTTTTGATCAGCCTGTAATATTTCCACTGCTAGGGCCGTAATCCACCACGCGGGCACAGTACGAGATGGGTTTTTGGTTTTTGGACATGCCGTTTTCCTCAACCTCTTTACCGCTTGAATATTTTTTTTCTGCAGCTGCCGGTCCCGCCAACCAGCGTGCCGACAGTGCCGTCAGGTCGCGGGCCCACGGCGGCCCGGCGGCTCACCGTGCCCGACGCACGGCCCCCGCCGCCCGTGCGACGTACTGATGAGACCAGACGGGTGCTGCTTAGTGATATCGGTCAGTTTTACATAACCCATATAACTGACACAGCTGTGTATTTTGTCTACTTTAACAATTAATACAAGTAAAATCTTATTTATACTATAACTGCTCGGAATGTACAGTCGACAAATCTGAATCAGACCCACTTTGACGATAAATCGTTTGAAACCGTGAAAATAACAAAGATTTCCCTCCTTTTTAAATATTAAGCAAGCTATGTCAATACGGGTCGGAGATCCATGCAACTTTAACCTTTGTCATCACGGCAATAGATAATATTTTAGATAAAGCATTAATAATCATATTTTGAATCCAAACTCTTTGGAATTAACTCAGAACAAATGTCTTTTTTTCAAAACCATGTTGCGAACTCTTTCGATAAAAAAATGACAAAGAGTCAAAAAGTCACTCAGAAAATGGTGTCAAAAATAATTACTATGAGAATAAAAAATAATTCGTTTATATTTATATCGTATAATGGCAGAACAAATAGCTCGGATTATAGTTCTCAGTGAGCAAGACTACGGTATACGAGAAATATCTCGAAGCACAGTGAGGACCTGGATCTGGCGAAATGAAGAAGAGGGTACGCTGGAAGATAGACGACGATATAATCATGGCGTTCGTCAAATCACGAATCAACAGAAAACCGACATGCGTCATCATTACGAAGAACATCCGTTTACTCCCACTCGTTATTTTGCGGCACGTTACGACGTTTGTCTACAAACGATAAGAAATCATTTGCACTCTGCTGGACTACACTATAGACATCTTTTTTGAACGAGAAATCTTTTAGATCTTCTCAGCACGGTTGCATAACCTTGTGGCGTTACAATAATACACAATACGCCGAGGATCACGTAGTGCCGAATCAATTATCTGGCCGAATCTCAGCTAACATGTGGGGCTGGATGGGAACCGGAGGTGTAGGCGAGCTGGTTCAGATTTCTTCTCATGCGGATGCAATGTGTTATGTGGATTTATTAGAAGAATCTATGTTACCGACAAGCATCTATATTCCAAGCTTTTATTATGTTCACGATAACTATAGAGTGCATACGGCCAGAGTTGTGTCTAGCTGGTTTATCCAGCATCAAGAAGTTACGCTAATTCTTTGGCCATCTAAATCCCCTGACTTAAATCCAATTGAAAATTGATGGGGTCTGATGGTCCAAATGTGGGATAACAGAAACGTGAGGACAAATCAAGCAATTGAGCAACATTTCAACGAAATTTGGGATTATATGAGAGGCAGTGATATTTGCAGTCATCTTATTGGATCAATGCGTTCGAGACTATTGGCTGTTATTGCAAGCAATGGTGGTTACACTCGATATTAACTATTGTTAAATAATAATGAGTTCAACAATATAATTTTTATATTTTTTAAGCGTTTTACTTCCCCATTTCTTATTGTAGCCTTAACGCACTTTGCAAACAAAATTCTGAGAAGATGCAAAGATGGCGGAATCTCGTTTGCAGCTCATTTCTGCTGAACGCATATTAAAATAAATAATTATATCGCATATTAAAAAACAACGTTTTTTAACAAAAAAAAAAAAAAAAATCAGGTATATTAGATTAAAAACACATTGATTTTAGTACGACAATGCGTACGCGTCGTATTTATTTTGGGTGTGCATTCAGCTTTATAAAGCACTTGTGTGTAAAAGCTCTTAACAGAGATGGAGACTGCAACAGATAATTCTCTGTGTAATTTAATGGCAGATAACAAGGTCGTTACCGTGGAAATGTATGTTTACGCGAATGTCGACCAAATTGTATTTGAATGTCTGTAAGAAAATAAGCTTATGGTGGGTCATAATTCTAATTTGTCGACTGTACCTTGTTACTTTTTTTAATGAGGCAGAATGTACGTCATTCAATACTGTTGTACAAATATGCGGGTCGAAAAAGTGTATGAAAATCCACTGTTAACGTGCTGTGTTTTTTTTTAATTTAGTGCAGTTCACGTAATTAAAATATAGTACAATGCCAAAAGACAAAAGTTTTTATCACCAAGCGCAAAATGATACTGGCCACATACTTTTGCTGAAAATTATTAAAAAAAAAAAAAAAAAAGAATGAACAATTGAAAATCGCGCGCGCGCGGATATCTTTCTTTTGTTTTATTTATCTGAATTCCTAATTTGTGTAATTGTGTTTATGATCAAATCGATACGAAATGCCGTATAGTAGTGATAGTGAAGATGTGGCGCCGACGCCAGAATTAAAAGGCACAGCATGTAATCTCTTCTGCATTGTCTCAAACGTCTCAAACCAATATTAATCTCCCTGGCAAAAGAATTACATTGAGTTTTACTAACTGTAACAATTTAAATACAAATTTCACTTTAAGAGGGGCGTTCCCGGTCCGTCTATCGTCAACGCGAGCATGGTCGAAAAGTTTGTTGTTTCATCCAGTGCAAGTGAAAACTATTAACAAACGAGTGAGAACGCGATAACATTGAACGAAAAATAATGTGCGGAAATTTCATAAAACTTGTTCCGGGAAATACGTGTTTTTTAGTAAGCCTTAACAGTTTGTGAAATAAATGTTGGTCATTTAGAATCTCCATTACATTTGCAAGGTTTCTATCGTAATGTTTTCTTAACATTTTCAATGTATGAGTACATTATGAATGGCCAAAGTTCAGGTAAAATTTGTGCAAAAAAGCAGATTTTTGCAGGCTTATACTGAATTTGTTTTTCAAAAAAAATATTTTACCTAGATATAGTGCATAAGATACCTATTAGTTCAAAAATTTCAAAGAAAGATGTGTTACAACGCCATAATCACGTACGAGCATTTGTATGAAAAGTATGTCGGGTTGGCCACTCTTAACATATTGTTCTTATTTCCTCGTAGGTAGGTATAGAATAACTATGTATCACTCGGAAGAAAGTGCGATTCCCAACGCGGGTGTATTAAGGCCCTCGACTGAGCCTCGGTCCTCAAACTACACCCTCGTTAGTAATCGGTCACTTTCTCCCCTCGGTGAAATTGTTCACCGAGGGGAGAAAGTGACCGATTACTACAGTAGGCTAGTGTATTGTTACTATTATACTGTAGTTGTACTTTTAACCAATGGTTTGACATTTACACATGACAGATTTGCCTTCTTACCAAGAGGTCAGGCTGCAGGCAACTATAAAACGCCACGATCCTTAGTGGCGTCCCACTAACAAGATGAGATTTATAGAACGTTCAGTAAAGTGTACTCGCGCAAACTCACACTGGTTAACTACAAACTTACTACTAAAAAGCCCACAAAGAGGTTTAATGTAAACCTCTGCCCCGTCGGTCCTCACCCTCGTCTTTGCCTCTTTGTACCATAATGATTTACTTTTAGGGTTCACATCCATGGTGCCCGAACTGTCTCGCTCAGCGGACCCGGTGTGGGCGCTGGGAAAGCGACAGTCGCACCCTGACGACTCCACCACTACTTCTACTTCCAAGTTAGTACCACAACCACAACATACTTGGCCAGAAATACAACACCCCATCTTGATTCTAGGATGTCGGTAAAAGCTACAAAGTTATCACGATGAGGAGAAGCACTATGATAGGGTACTTGCATAAAGACTCTGTTCACACATAAACAAACAGGTAAAATGGTAAAACATTGTACCTACACATGGCACGGCTACATATCAAACTATACTTTTCCAGTATAAGCTGATCTCGCATTGTATAGGAATTCCGTACAATGAGAGATCAGCTTATACTGGAAATATGTAGCTTGATATGTAGCCATTTGTACCTAACCGTATCTTTCCGTAGACCACCCAGCAGGCTAATTGCGCAACACACTATCAGTAGGAATCAGTTTCAATTTGACAGTTCAACAACATTCATTGCGTTGTTTACGTTGTGGAGCAGACAATTTTTTCTAACATATGAAGCAATGGATTAGCAATATACTTCAAAATCATTCCGATTCCGATTCAAACTGTGTTACGCAATTAGGGTACTGGAACGATCTGTACAGGACAACCCTCTGCTTTATGCAAGTACCAATAAGCATGATGTGATGATTTCTTTGATTACCAATCCTTTCGTCAAGTCTTGTGATTAAACAATCTAATAGTTTTTAAACCAATCGGAAGCACGTAACGATAACTCAGAGTTGTATGGTCTTCAAATATTTGTTCCATTCTAAGGACCGCTTGCCGCTTGCTAAACACATTTAGCTTCAAACGTATTTAAAATATCGCTCTATTTCTGTCAGTAATCAATTAAACAGAGGACAGGTCCACTCAATCTGTGTGGTTCTTTCATCAAAATACCACTTCAGACACCAGTCTACATGGTCTTCACATGATCTGACCAAGATTATGTCTGGACTTTAAAAGAGACTGTGAACTCTGAGTTTATTTCTGTCTTTCTTCTCAGAGTAGTCAAATAGGGAATTTAAGGTGCGTATTTACGCGACCAGGTTTTTATACCAAGTATTTACTTGCAAGTACATCGATCAAGTGTCGACCCGAAATACTCGCAAGATTTCAAAGTATTTTACTATTCACAGTCGACGCGATTCTGCTGTTTATTCATATTTAGTTCTATGCAAGTATTTTTCTTCAAACTAGTCTGGGAACTTAGACGTATTTTTTACTTTTAAGGTTTGGAAGTATTTGTTTTGTACATACAAGCGATTGTGTTCTTTATCTATATAAAGTTACGGATTAATGTTCCATGAAAGTATTTTCCTTCCAACTAGTCTTGAAAGTTGGCCGTAGCCATTTTTGCATACGCGATTGTACTCCTTATTTGTATGAGGTTACGGATCAATTTTCGATGCTGAAAGTACCTCGAGCCCTGGTTTTTGCACTGGTGTTTAAAGAGGACGTACTTGGAAACCCTGGTACTCGATTTTGCAAGTACGACCCATGCCTTGTCAGATAGGACACGCCGACTTCATCTAGATTAAATAAAAATGATTCACGTGCTTGTACAAACCTATTTACAGAAATAAAATAATTTGTCATTTAAACGATACTGATTATGGACGTGATTATAGATTCCTGTCTCGCGGCTCATCGTATCGCTCACCTTGCCTCAGCATAGACAGGAGCAACGATTGGACACCACAACATGTCTACCTGCCGTCATCCAGAGGTAACTCCCTGTACTCTTACTTTTTTGTTTTTTATCGTGCTATCGTGCTATATCTGTTAAAGAACCGCGTAAAACAGTTGCAATCATAATCTGAAAGATGTTCAGGGCAATTCCTAATCCATTGCTTTATTTCATCATTCTTTTTTGTAAAATTCGTCAGCTGATAACTTAAAAACCGGTTCAGCCGTTTCGGAGATTAGCCGGAACAAACAGACAGAAAGACAAAAACACCGTACAAGTGCGTGTCGGACCACGCACAATGAAGGGTTCCGTAGTTGGGATGAATTTATCCCAAAAACAAATTTAACATTTTAGTTGAAAATCATGTTCTCCCTTATAACGACATACGCCACGGTCAATCAATTTTCCAACTGCAAATGCAAGTTTGTAATCGCATTTTTTATATTTTTTCTTTTTTTCTGTGATTAAACTACTTTACGATTTTCGGACTTTTTCCTGTACTTGAGCTGTGAGACCTTGGTTCTTGCCAAATTTCAAGATTCTAGGTCAACGGGAATTACTCTATAGGTTTTGATTTATTTGCGAGTATCAAAATATGTCGCATAAATCGCCTTATATTTTTATTGCGTTGACTTAGAAGCTTGTTTTATTAGAGATCTAAGGGACCGTAGACGTATTTGATATTAATTTCAACTTGATACCTCCACGCGTTCCTGAGAAAAGGGGTCTCGACATACAGACGGAGAACGAAGTGATCCTATAAGGGTTCCGTTTTTTCCTTTTGAGGTACGGGACCCTAATTATGAAAATAAGATTTTTTGTTATAAGTATCGCATTTACTTCAATATGTACTTAGTAAAAAGCTGTTATTTTGACATATTTACAAACAGACATTTCAATTCTATTTATTTGTATAGATTTTAGAATAGAATTATTCACTGTTTATAACGAAATGACAGCGTAAACTTTGTTTTTTCATAAAAACACATTTTTGGACAGCCATATTTAATTTGTTTTCAGAAGCTAACCGTCCGTGGCGCAGCTCCTTACCGGACGTTCGTCGCGACGACACCGATGAGTTATTGGAAGAGGCTGAGATATTCGTCCGGCGATCTATAGACAACTTGCAAGCGCCGGCCATTGACTGTAAGTTCGACACTTATTGAAATATGCGTAAAACTGCGCTAACACCTAAGTCTTAGCGCAGTTTTACGCATCTTCCAATAAGTGTCAGATTGCAAAGCTTATAATTGTAAATACAGACAAAAGGTAATCGATTTTTGTCAGGAAAAGTTTATTTTGAGCTGCAGATATTATAGATAAATTGTTTATGGGTGTAATTCGCCAACTTATTGTACCACATAACAACATCACGCCTGTTATCCCCGAAGGGTTAGGCAGAGGTATACCTATAGTAGGTACACCCACGTGTAACTTATTGTTATAGTTTAATATTGTCATCAGCTTATTTGGTAATCCATTTTCCATCTCATGAATGGCTAAAATTACATTCTAAAAGTCCCTATGTAATGTCAATAGAGATAATATATAACAAACTACCTGAATTAATGAAAATAGAATACAAAAATAATATATTTATAAAAAAACTAAAACAGTTTTTGATAAGAAAATGCTATTCTAATATATACGAATATTTAAACGACAAAATATAAGTGATAACCTAATAATTATTAGTACAGTAGTCTATAAAAGTAAAAAAACCTTACTATAGTAATATTAGATTTAGTTCAGAAGACTGATAAGTTAAGTCTTTCAAAGGGTCTGCCCGACAGGGTCCATAATGATCACATATAATTTTAAGTACACATTGTGGAATGCAAGTAAACTATTGAGTACTGGTTTTAAAGGATTTTCCTATTTTAAATTGTAATGGAAGGCTTTTATATCACAGATGCATTGAGACCCTTGAGGGTTTCCAAAAATAGAATGATGAACGAGTCTCTTAACATGTTATCCTATTGTTTCCAGTGGAGAAATCAATCGGCGTGACGGTTCAGCCGTACATTCCGGCTGAACCTCGTCAGTTAAGGCTCGGACACACCGTCAAGGTGATCACTCCGCATGGAAGAATCTCGGTCGGACGTGTCAGGTATATTTTCCATCATCATTTTGAGCGTGAACGTAGGCGAAGCAAAAGGAGTATATAAAGAGCGTAGCAGATATTCTATAGTTTCTGCCTACCCCCATGGGAAGAAGGCGTTAGTCTATGTATGTATTTCGAACTTTGTATGTTTTACAAAATACTTTGGCGTGTTACTGGGAATAAAATTACATTTCTTAGCATGGTCGTTAAAGCTATAGTCTGCTATAGTGATGAAAAAATCGTTTCTGTATAATTTTCAGCCTCTACCATTAAATTTCTTAAATATTCTGTGCACGAGGGTTGATTCTAAGAGTATTCCACTATTTTCCATCTTACAGAGAGGAGCCTTGATTATACTATAGTTAAAGAGTGTGAAAATTTTGCGCAAAATACAATTTGTCTTTAAGTTTATCTATCAGTTGTTTCGTCCAAAACTCATCTTTTTATAAATAACGTAAAATTTCAGTAATAGAATGAAATTACCACGTTTTTTTTTCAATTGTAATGAAACAACTAAACCTT
Organism: Tiliacea citrago; assembly: GCA_963921375.1. NCBI lineage: Eukaryota > Metazoa > Arthropoda > Insecta > Lepidoptera > Noctuidae > Tiliacea > Tiliacea citrago. Next base: position 11,284,130 of record OY992782.1, on the reverse strand, counting down.
TTGCATCACAGACTTCACAGCCTACTATTCGGTATTCATATTCCATCATCACTTACCTTGAACAGATACGTAGGCCTAGCCGGCAACAGCACGGCCACCAGCAGCGTGGTGGTGGGTGTAGAGATCCTGCACAACCAGCAGCCCGGCCTGCCGCGCAACGACGGGCTGTACCGCGGCCGCCGGTACTTCCTGGTGCCGGCACTGTACACGGCACTCTTTGTGCCGTTCTCCAAAGTCGTCATGGCGTGGACTAATTAACGGTAAACGACTTCATTTCTAGGCTTAATCACAATAGCGTTTGGATATCGTAAAGTGTATTTAAAAAGGCAGTATGGATAAGTTCAGAATATTAGACCTTACTGATTGGATACATTTTTCGTCACGGCGTAAGTTATGCTCGTACAGTCAACCGCACCGAACATACCTAAGTGGTTACATTTGCACTACAAAAATCACCCTTACAGCAACGACATAAAGGCGCCGTCAATGTCACCAATGTTTAAGCGTATGTAACCAAAGATTACGACATATATGGGGTATCTGGTCCAAAATGGCTTACGATAATTGGACCCAAACGCGTGTGATAAGACGAAATTATTTATAGGATTCCAAGCTCAGCTTGTTGTGTGGGTGTATATCTATTATGTAGAAACACAACATAATCGCAAAGTATAGGACAAGACACATGGAAAAACGTCATCGAAAAAAAGTGCACGATTAAATTGAGAACTAGAAACGTAAGGCGTTTGAAATTGTGTGGGTAGTATTTGAAAGTTTCCCGAAGTAAATGGAAAAACGCTTGGGTGTGTTGCTGGGAATAAGAATAACATTTCTATTAGCATGGCCGTTAGAGCTATAGTGATGAAAAAATCATTTGTGAAAAAAAATATCCCAAGCTTCGGCTAAATGTGGAAAAAAATATTTTAGCACGGTTTACGGTTCAAGACTTATGAGTAAGGTATGGTTGATTTTAGTTGCGAATTATAAAAATGTATTGAGTTGAGGACGTTCGAAATGGCCCAATTACAGTATCGTACAGAAAAACAAGCCCAAAAAACTCGAAATAATTCAAGCAAAAAATATTACTTACTATGCAAGATTCCCTGCTTTCTTGCATCACTCTGTACAATACAATTGTCTAAATAAACCCCATCGCGAAATGCAAATGAGAGAACTATTATAAAATGAAATGTCTGCGCATAATATAGTTAATTTCAAATATAAAAAGTAAAAGTATTATTCTTATTAGTCTATGTTATAAATTATACACTTTGGCTTAACATGTATGTATATGTATGTAACTTAACTGTCAAACTCATTATATAAGATTTCTTGTAAAAAATTGTATATTAATTATATGTGGATTAATTAAGCCTTTAAGCAAATACGTTTTTGATAGAACATTGTTGTATCGACAGACATGCGTTAGTTTGCTAGTTGAAATAAGACGATTGTATTATTCTTGCCCACGACAGTCCCTAAATTGATCTACAGCATCTGTTCAGCATCCAATTTAGGGATATTTCGTGGAATAAGGTAGAATGGAAAGCCTTTCAAATGATCAATGTAGAGGTAACAGGCATGGCCCACTGCCGCACTTGTTAATTTCAGCTGTCATACATACATTACCCAAAACATTCAGTTTGTAACTACCAAGTTACTAACGCGTTGTTCAGACAGAGGCGGCGGTGTTCCTGACATATCTAAGGTTTCAACTTTTTTTAAGGAAAATAATGAATAATCCTCTCCGACGAATATTAAAAAAAGTATTTGCAAACAAAATAAAGTAGTTTCCAAATTTATTTATTTAAATGTTTTAAACATATTTTTTTGTACTTTTACAGGTTGTAATATTTTTTTATCATTCTTGAATTTTTCGTGTGATTCCACGCTTAAGCAAAAAGTATAAAGTATAATGGAGAAAAATAAAGTAGGATACGTTATTATAAAGTATGGTTGGCAACCCTAGTCATATCTGACATAATGATAATTAAAGTACTGTCAAATATCAGACACCGCCTCTGTCTAAACAAGCTATTAAAGGCCCTTCTACAGTTCTACAGTTATTTTATCTCTGACAGCAGCAACCAACAGCAACCTTATGTCAACGAGAATAAAGATCAATATGATTTTGGAAAGTTCTTGTCGGGAAAGTAAGCGTCATGTTTAGCAGTTTTATTTTATTTTCTAAAATTTGTGTTTGGCCGAATAATAATGGTGGATTATTAACCATTTACGGCCGAACCCTATCACCTATCTATCACCAGTTTTAGCATACTGGAGATAGAAACATCTATCTATCGATGGTTTTAACGTCCCAATAATTTAACAGACAGAATGGAATCTTACCGGCCCACGCTATCTACTGATGGGAGGGTGTATGGCTTACTACGGATAGCTATTTGTATGAAAATGCTAAAGTATGCGTCCCAATAACTATTTGTTTGACAGGACAGTTACTAAAAATGACAAATTGGTCTATTCCCCGAATTGCAGGGATAAACGTATTTAACTAAGCATTGTTTACCTTAAAAAATAACATTTTATAAATAATCATATAAAACATGTCCGATTCAAGTTAAAGTTCGTTATCTGGAGGTGATTTTGAAATGGCAGGAGAAGTTAACGACTCGGAAAGTGGTTTTGGAGTCCAGTCCCTCAGTTCACAGCGAACTTATCTATAAATGTCGCGTCGACAATACGAGCAAATTAAGTTGCTATTTATTTAAATAAATCAGCAGTGGCCAATTTAAGGTGAATCCACCTTAATCACTGAAATATAATTATCGTCTAGTAACCATAGCAACGTGTGGTGTTTCTTATCTCAAACTGTCAATTACGTTTCATTACTCCTCTCCAGCGTTAACTATTTGTTCAGCAAAATGCAATAAAATCTTGTATCACTTACTTACAGAGTTTTAAATTAAAATAAATTATATCTTTATCCAGTAATTTATTTAGAATTAAGAAACAGTAATTTTATAATAAGGCTAATTATACACTTTGTTTTTTAAAGTGATGTTGTTTGTAAGTATTGTAACGGAACGCACGGGAGGGCCAAGTAGAGATCCTTACTTATTGTTTTCCGTAAATAGATAGCCTTTATCAATGATTGTGAGACGTCATTCAAGGATAGATAGAATTATACTGTCTATCATCAGTAGCGATCAGTCTTTCACTGAAAAATAGGTTATTGGGTTCGGCCGTTAGTGTTGGTCTACGTGCATTAGTGTAGGCTAATGAACAAAACACTGTAACATCACTTCAAGTTCTCTCAAGAAGGCTGCGTGATGCCTTAGTAAAGTGTCACGTCGTTACTGAAACTCAAGGGGAGCGGGCGGGGGAATATCTTCTATCATGCATTGAATATAATTCATTTTATCATTATTTAAACAAACTTGTTACCTAATTTTACTTGACACTGGCTAAATGTGCAAACCGCACGAAGGCAAAACAAAAAAAAAAATGATTTTGACAGTCTTGTCAGTGGCAGCCACCCAAAAACACGAGTAAAGATCACTGTGATTTTGACAGTGACACAAAATCAGAGGTAAAATAACTGCGAAAGGACGGTAGTTATGAATGAACAACGCTTGTCGATATAACAATATCTCAACTATGAATGATGTCTTAAGGTCATCACTCACTATAACCGCACCGCTCCGACACAGCAAATAACTTGTCATTAAATTATGGAGTTTAAATTAAAAGCATTAAAGTCTATTTTGCGATGACTATACAGAATAGCGGACGCGGACAGCTCGTGGGCAGTGCGCTGCCCGCGAACCGTCATCAGCAACAAGCTGTCACCTCACCGGAGGCGTGCCAGCAGCGAGCGCTCGTCTTACTAACGGTACGTTGGCGACAAGCGGGTGGGATATTTTCGAGGCAGTGCCGGGCCGTTACAGCGCTGGAGCGGTGCAGTTATAGTGAGTGATGACCTTTAGTCACTTCTTGTATGTACGGTCAGTGCTCTGCATTACCCGAAACCTCTTACAAAGAGGATGAGGGGTCGGGTCATGCAGGTAACTGATTGTACTAGCTCAATGGCTAATAGCAAACTACCCTACATTAAGACATTTTAAATGTTTATTTAATAATATTTGTATGGAATTGAATGTACGCCTAACTATGCTTAATGGAGATTTATCTTGAGAATATTAATATATTATAAATGTATAGAGGATATAGTGGATTATATTAGATATTATGTATGTTTTTCTCTATGTGTAAGTAAATTGTACTAAGTATTTCGCGAGAATTAGCACTGCCGATAAACAGAAATGAGAATTTTGTGTGAGATTAGAATTGGACAATTATTAATTATAACCATTTGGAAATAATAATGATAAGACCATAGCCATAAAGCAATAGAAATAATATATAAGTTCCAGCTGCGGTCTTAAATAAAACTTATGTAGTTGATATTCACCAGATACTTGACGTCAATATTTTAAAATTATATACGTAAAATATGTATAAAAATACGTCAAATGTTGTCTATACATTTTACAGCTACTTATCGATGTTTTCAATTACAATCGCTACTTAGATTTCAATAGAGTTATATCAGTGGGAATTTAGTTGCATTATGCACTCTATACCAAGAAGCATAAGACCTAAAATGGATTGTGTTCAGTTTTGAATAGGCTAGTTATATACATTATATGTGTGTATTAATGTATGCCTAAGAAAATAATGTTCATGGGGAGAAAATGGAGGTTAGAATGAATAAAAATGTTAATTTCTAAGGTTTAATGTACTTTATTGGCGGATTTAGCTGGATTATCTTGTTGTCATATAATGAGACAAGAATAAAAACTAATTTAATAATATTGTAGTCATTATTTCCTTATATTCCGATAAGACTATTACTAATGGATGGCTAATGTTTCAATGTAAATGCGTTTTAGTGTAATTGTCAATCATTTATTCAAAGAAGTAATCAGTCACATAGAAAATATTCGGTATTTTATAGTTGTTGTATCTAACCTCCAAACTAATCAGTGTATCAATAAATCTACAGTCAGGTATGGCTCACAGTTAAGCCCCATTGAAAGAAAGAAAGAAAGAAATAAGCATTTATCACGCACAGATCACAAATTAAACTAAAACACACTCATAGAAACATAAAGAACAAAAATAAAACAAAGTAAAAAATAAAATTAAAACAGAAAGTCCTGTACGAGGCCAAAAGGCCCCTATCTCAGCATGATGCTGCGGCACTTAAAAATAAAGGTGAAACCGCAGCTGGTTAAAGTCGCAAATCATATTTGGATCAATATAAAACCTGACACTGACCTGCAAATTGCAAAAAACGTAAGAAAATTTGAATTTCGCGGGCTTTAGCTGCGGATTCACCTTAACACTATGCAAGTTTCCTGATTGTGACATTCCATACAATGGAAGTAGCAAATGACTTAGGAAAAGCATAACAACCCTATAATGTTACTACTGCTGGGACATAGGCCTCCTCTCTGTGAGAGAGATTGGGCCGTAATCCACCACGCTGGCCCAGTGCGGGTTGATAGATGTCACATGTCTTCGAATTTCTGGTTCAAGGACATGCCGGTTTCCTCACTATGTTTTCCTTCACCGTTTTGAGAGCAGTGGTGATGAGATAATTTACACGAAGTGGCTGGCTGGGTTCGAAACTACGACCTACGATTCGTAAGTCGCGGTCGTTTCCACTGGGCCACCACTGCCCGCCACTGGGCAACCACTGCTCTGATAAAAATGATTTGAATCATCTAAATTTTTAAGACGGTGTTGACGGTGCGATCAGCTTTCCTATCGACTTAAGGACATTGTCCTTCCTTTGCCACTCACCCAATCCGCTAAACCGTCCTGTGCAAGTTAATAATCATAGCCAGAAACTTAAAAAAACATAGGCAGTCATGGCGACAGCTGACAGAAGTGAAAACTTATCGTTCAACGCGCCTAGAGAAGTTTTCACGTCAATAAAATAATGATTATCTAAAACACAATTTAAACAATGCTCAGTATACACAAATTAAACTTTTTACTTTGTCAGTTTAACTTCACTTACTGCTACTACAGCATGTCGGCGCGGGCAAGTCGGAGATGCGAACGCGTAAGTTTATCCCCTACCAAAAATCGCTCAACGCGCCTAAACATGTTTTCACTTCAAAAATGCGACTGGTCATGTGAGTATGGTTTATGCTCTGTAAAATGCTAAAGTTTTCGAGTAAATATTTATTATTCATTCAATTATGGGCCATATCTGACCGCAGAGCAGTATCTCTTTCCTTCATATTCCTGTAAAGATATAAAGGTTATAGGGAAGTAAGGATCGTATTTATTTATATTATTAAAATGGGTAGTCAATTTTGTTAACTATGTAGATAATTAAATGGTCTAGCGGCAAAATACTTCACATTTATAGTGTTTAGTAATTAATCAATGTGTATGGCTAAGTATTGCTCATACTTCTACAATGGTGCTCTGTTAGTTTGTCTTCTCTATACAGGTTGTTATGAAAATTGTACTCAACTTTTTCCAAAAAAAATTACTGGGATTTTGGAACATGTTTTTCATAACATCCTGTGTACCAACATATTTGCTTACTTTCAATTTTATTAGTCGCTTAGTTCAGGAATTTAAGTAGTAGTCTCTTGAAATTGTTACCAATTTATTTACGCATATTTTTTATAAATACTTATTTTTCTATGCAATTCTACAATTTTATACTGTACCTAACGGTTGATGCGTACTGGATAAAGTATTATGTACAGTCCAGGAAGGAGGTCTTTAACTAGGTAATTTTAATCATAAAATTTTGTTGAAACAATAAAAGATTTCAGAAAAGTCAGATTAACTTCCTTGACAGTACCTGGCCTGCTATTGCATATCAAAACAAATTGTAGTTTATATTTTCTTATCTCTGCGACAATCTGTCTGTGAACTTTTAGATGTTTTAGAAAGCTTAGCTTAGCCGTTTCGAATGTGTTTTTGATGTATAGTGTAATATAATGTATTTCTAATATAACTTTAACTCATAAACTGTTCGTTGTGTTTGGGAATTCGTTTTGGACCTTTTCGTTCGTTATAAGAATTATAATTATCTATGTGTCTTCTGTTAGGCAGGATGACACATCAAAATTTTCCGTTTTTTCAATTTTAATGTATTTATTTTAAAACAATCTATAAGTCTCAAAATCGCTTGGAATGTGCGCTAAATGGATGGAGTAATGGAAATATGGAGAAGTCTCTTGACGCTGCGTGAGTGTGCGTGATCCATCGTCGCCCGTTCGATGGCAGGATGGATGGATAGCAGGACATAATGTAATTTTTGCTCTGTTGCGTTGGTGTAATTGCTGTATGGCGTTCCAGTGAGAGGATAAATAAATAAATAAATAATAAATAAATTGGAACATTTATGGACAAACACGGTTAAAAACATTACCCTCCTTTTGAACTTCGCCGCAGTCGGGTAAAAAGGTAGAATCGCATGATTATATCGGTCTAAATATTATCAATCTCAGAATCCCTGAATGCAAAAAACAACGGGAGACTTCATATTGTAACACTTTAGAGGGCGAATTGTTTCTCTAACACAATGGACAGGTAGCTATAAACCAAAAATATATTTCTCTACTTACCTACTTTATAATGACTTGAGCTAACTCGAAATACCTAAGCCTTCTCTTTTAATCCGTATCAATGAAGTTCCATTGCTTATTTATCACCATCACAGTAAAACTTCTGAAAGTGTAACATATTACTGTAACATTAATTCCAATGTAACATTTATAACATTACTTAAAACTTAATATCTGTAGAACTTTATGAAATGTCTACATTAAGGGAGAGGAAGGAGAATTCAATTTTTTTTTATTCACTGGTTGTAAACTTTGACATTTTAACATAACATAACATCACCCCTGTAATCCCCGAAGGGTTCGGCAGAGGTATAGTGTAGTTCACCCACATTCAATTTTGTTGTTGCATATTCATATAATATTTTTGTTCTTATGATTTGTATTTTGGTCCCAATATGATTGGAACGCTTGAATCGTAAAGCGGTGAAATCCTAAAGAGAATCACACAGTCGATTCACGGCTGATGCGTGCCCGACCGAAGGCCTATTGGTATATAAAATTTTATTGAAATATTTGGCCTAAGTAGAGTATAGGACCACGTTGGTACAGTTTCTTGTTGTTGAAATTATAAAAAATTAAATCATGAACAAATGTTACCAAATAACTAACAACAAACTAAGTATTTATGAAATATTTGGGTTTTGGATTCTAGTCCTTTTACCTTTTATAATACCAAGAACATTACATTTTATTATAATATACAGTTACGGCTCGCCACGGTTGGCGCAGTGGTTAAGGGATTGACTGCTGCGCTGCGTGTCGCGGGTTCGATTCCCGCACGGAACAAATATTTGTATGGCCTACAAGTAGTTGTTCCGGGTCTGGCTGTTTGTGTGTGTGAGTTTAAATGTTTGTAAATGCACCCACGATACAGGAGAAACTCCTATATTCCGTTGGTTAAGGTAGTTAAATAAAGGTAAACAAAAAAACCCACGTGACGAGAGAGCTGTCAAGTAACCGACTAAACGTAATACCTGGCACTTCAGTTGGCATGCTACGTCACAGTTGTACTCTTCAATTTAGCAACGTTTTATTTCGTTGACGTTTAGAGAACATGTATTTTTGGGCTCTTTACAATAGACAGATTAGAAAATATTATAGTAATATGTAAATCGAACTAAATAATTGTGCTCAAGCAATTACATCTACCAAGAGTAGTATAAGAATAAATGATAAAGTTTAACATACAGTAATAAAAGAGGAAACTATCGTAATAATAATAAATAAAAAAAAACGATTGTAAGTTACAACGTATTTTTAAACAAGAAAGTGTCATCTTTAAAAACCCTTATTATGATTTGTTTACCTTTATTTAACTACCTAAACCTATGGAGTATAGTGTGGGGCAACGTTTAAAAAAAAAACTATTAATCTATTACAGTTTATGTTTGGAGCTGCCGACCCCCCCTTGGGTCACTCTACACCCCCAAATGGGGCGCGGCCCACTGGTTTCCCAACCCATGCTCTAGCGAATGACGCCTCTAAGTGACAAAAAAGATAGGATAGGGAGGGATACAGAGAAATGCTGATCCGTGCATAATTTCACCCTACACATACGTACAATTAATGTTTTTTTTTTTGATAGGAGAAAATCAAGAGGATGTGATTGTCTAACAGTGTCTTATTATGTATGGTACTTAAGTACACGGACTTGTATGCAGAGATGTATGAAATAACTTAAACATCACGCATGTATTCTGTAAAGGGGTGTGCAGTAGAGAGGTGTGGTTGCAATGTGACTGTACACATAGTATACCCACATGTCTCCAGTTAAGTTCCAAGCGTTCAAATTATTTATTTTTAAAGTGAATATACAACGTGGCGATTAGGTTATCACATTAATTCAAACCACGTATTCTACATTACGTATTTTAAGCATACATAAATAAAATAATTAATAAAAGTTAACATTCTACCCGTGAGACCTTTTTTTCCCTTTTAGTATTTAACAACATCATGTATTATAACGCCCCGCGCGTGAGCGCAAGTAAGTACCTACCCTTCGCTAGTCTCACTGTCGTTTGGCGTGTGCGCCGTAGTATCAAGGGTGGATTATTTATTGTCAATTTTTACGCTATTTAGTTTGTTAGAAAAATTCAGTTTTCTATTTTTAGGTCTATTTTTATTTTTATTATTTTAACAGACTGATAACAACTTGTAATAACCGCTGTACTATATAATGTGATAACCTAATCGCCACGTTGTATAACTAAATATTCTGTGAATATTTCCAGCGTCTACCTGTTGCCGTTATCAATATCGAGCAAAAACATCACGTTTGTTGTATGGGAGCCCCCTTAAATATTTATTTTATTCTGTTTTTTAGTATTTTTTGTAATAGCGGCAAAAGAATTACATCATCTGTGAAAATTTCAACTGTCTAACTATCACAGTTCATGAGATACAGCCTGGTGACAGACGGACAGACAGACGGCGGAGCCTTAGTAATAGGGTTCCCGTTTTACCCTTTGGGTACGGAACCCTAAAAAAGTAATTAAGTACTTTCCGAGAAGGTATAGTAAGTAAGTGGTACTTAGATACTTTTCAAATGTTACAAAAATAGCAGTATCCTAGATACCTCTTCCAAAAATTGAGTGAGTTTGGATATGAGATACCAATGTGAAAAACTATAGCGAAGTCTGAAGCAGGATGATGTTCTGAATAGCTCAAACGTAATACAAATGTACCTAAATCTTGATCTCAAATATTTATTTTGATTTATTTATTTAGATCTGTAAGTACTAATGTGATTTCTAATTTATTTGGACTGAGTTCAACAGTATTATAATGTTCTGCATTTCTTTTATGCATGGCAGTTAATTTTAGCTTTTTGATATGCATTTAATTAATTTATGATTTACTCACCAAAGAATGTGGTAGGTAGGAAGTTTGGTTAAAATTTAATAATGTGCACTAATGTCTATATTGTAAAAAATGGCTATAAATCGGCTTACAGAAGAAAAATAGTGTTCATCAAAATGTGCCAAACACTGGCTAAATGTCATGAAAATCTATGTAATATAGCATCTGTCTGTACAAAAAAGCCTTTGCCTAAATATTATAAAAAAAAAACAATGTTCAATTTCACGCACAAACTTTTTTGTCGAAATGGTAACATGGCAACCCAGCGGGCTAATAAAGAATGGTATAATCTTAAAAGAAAACTTTCGATGCCTAATCTACTAAAGTTTCTTCATGAAAAACTCTATCTTTTAGATGTACAACTCTGTATATGTGTATACCTGTTATGTATAGGTCGTCTATGTCATTTACATGTAAGTAGAATCTTAGATCGAAACACCCTTATCTATGCTGTTAATGAGATCAAAAGAAATCTATTTTAAATATCATTGTACGAGAATATATGTTAAGTGTAAGAAATAAAAGTATTAAAAATCTCTTAAGTATTTTTCTCGAAAAACCCTATAAATAACTGTCCGTTATCTAATAAGTTCTATGTATTTAATGGCCAATATACAGTCAACCATATTATCCAGGATCTAAAACTGATTATAATGTTGATACTATTTTGAGAATTCATGGGTAAGATAAAATGAAAAAACAGAAATACGTTGTCAACATGTTTATTTTTCGTCGATTCAGAAAAAGGAATATAAAACAAACAAAAATTTGAGGAATTAACAATGATTTAATTAACAGCAACAAATAACAATATTGTGCAACAAAACTTATGAATAATTTGTTCTAAATCGCACCAGGTAGCTTGGTATAAAGAAGTGTGATAAAAGTAAGAGGAGAAAAGAAAACTATTAAGAAAACAGAAGTTTTAGAAAGAAGAAATGAAATGAAATAGAAAAGGACGAAGGTGAAGTAAGGGTAAAATAAGAAAAACGCAGTGAGAAATAAAATAGGTATAGAAACAGAAAAGTATAAAAGTGAAGTAAAGGAAAGTAGTACAGCAAAGTAAACTTTAGAATTAAGAAAACATGTGTAAAGATATAAAGATAAAGCAAGATGTAAAGTCAAGTGAACAACAGGAAGAAATAGTATAGATGTAGAGAAAGAAGATAGACAATAGATAGAAGCATGTAGTAAGGGAAGATTGAGATGAAGCGTGAAATGAAAAATAAGAGTAAGTATAGTCCTCCTGGCCGAATTTTGGTCACGGCAGCCAATCTCAGCAGAGACTAGCCATCGATGAAGGATACATTATAGTGCTCACACAAGCGTGTGCGCAAAAACAGGTGCAGAGTAGGTAGTAAGAAGTGCAAAGTTTGAGATAAAGTGTAAACAAGATAAGTACGAGTAATAAAATAAAACTGGAAAAGAGGAAGAGTGAAAAGTGAATTGCATGAAGAAATAGGATCGGTAAGAAAGAAGTACAGATATTTAGAAAAAAAGTGAAAAGAATAGAGAAGTAGGATGAAAGAAACGCAAGGAACAAGAAAATATTTGAAAATAAAAGAGTAGATCTGAGAATAGTGTGAAAGGAAAACCGAAAGAAGAATAAAGATTTAAAGAAAGATGTAAAGGATAAAGAAGAGAAATAAAAAGGAAACGGAAAAAAGGAAGCTTAAAGATAGATAGTAGTAGTGGAAATAAGTGTAGATAGATATAGTGAAGTTTTTAGGAAAGATAAATTTTAAGCCAGTGTGATATAGCAGACAGCAAAGATAGGTATTTCAATTTTCGGGTGCGTTTTTTCCTGCCAATTTGGGTATCAAAAGGCTTGTAACATAACATCATGCCTGTATTTCTCAAATGTGTGTGGTGAGGTGTATAGTGCATCCACATTTCACCAATCATGTTTAAATTCCATGTTGTAGGGCTTGTAGGGGACAAGCCTATCAGGCCTGTTTTGTAGTAGGGCTCGGGTTGATACTCCACCTTGTTATCATCGTTGTTCTTATTACTAAATAATTTGTCCAAACGTTGATTGTTCAGTAGACACATCATGACGACCTCTGGTAGGAAATTGCAAAGTACCTTATAGACCCACATCTCTTCCAAGATATTGCCATAATATATAATACACAGTTGTTGATCGTCATATTTGAGATCAGTTTCAATAAGCACGGTAGACTCGGTACTCCCAACTGTCTGGTATACCAGACCAAAACAAGTTTCTTTTTTGTCGTTAAGAAGTACCTACATTTGAATTAAACGTTTTTCGCTTGCCAGGCTTAGTAAATCTAAACATTATTAAATAAGGGTTTTTTAGGAAGAAGAAAATGGAATTTATAGGAAGGTATAGCAAAGAAAAGAGATAAATAGAATGTTCGATAAAGATGACAGTAAGTTATAGAACTATTTATACGTCCACAAATAAATTTAACTAAAGGTGAGATAATGAATATGATGATGATGTATTTTGTTTATGGGCAGAAAGAAATGACAGAAATAAATGTAGTTTTCCGAAGTATAGCTTTAGTCGAGGTCAGATTATAAAATGAATGCAAAATGCAGAAGTAATTATTCGTACAATAGATAAAGCAGCATAGAAGGACATAGATTTGGTGGATAGATCGATAATAAGTTTTTATAAGAAATACTGTTCATTTGAAGTCATAAAAGCAAAAGATGTTCGGAAAGTAGACTTTGTGAAGTGAAAGAAAATTAAAGACAATAACAATAATGTCATTATAGAAGTAAAAGATAGATTTATCAATGAGTTGGAAGCAGAAAGTGGAAGAAAGAAAAGGAAAGGAAATCAGAAGAGTAGAAAATATGTAGAAGAAATAGTGAAATAAGGATTTTTCAATTTAAACAAAAATAAAGAATGATAGGAATAGATTTAAAGCAGTAAGTCATGAAAGTAAGATAGTTGAAGTCAAGATGAAGTAAAAAAATAAAACAGGAGATTAAATATATGTGATGATGTAGAAGAGTTTTTGATAAAAATGATGACTGATGATTAGAAGAAAGAAAAAGATTCTATGTGTAGGTAGAACTATAACAAGAAAATGGATAGAAGGGAGATAACACAAAGTACGTAAGTAGTAGTTCTAGTTATCTTGTAAGTAGTATAACATAAATAGTAGAAAAGTAAGAAGTAAATAAGAAGAAGATAAAAGTATATAGATCGAAATATAATAGAATAGCTGGAGAGAACAAGATTCATAAAAGAAAGTAACAATAGACAGATGAGAAGTAAAAATACATAGACATAAAATATAAAGACAAGTAGAAACTCGAGTAAGGTAGGAGAATTTAAAAAATAAGAAAGAAATAAAATATATAAGAAAGACATTGTAAAAGTAAAAAGAAGAAGACATAGAAAAGACAATAAAATTTATTATAGTCTTGTATAGAGAAATACAGGTCGGTATAGAGATATAGAGTCCAATATATCGATAAGAAGGGTAAAGTTGTAATATATAAATGGAAATAATCAACTTGACAGTCTGAAAGAAGTACAATAGACGCATGAAAAAATATCACATAGCAGTAAAGATTAAAGACTGGAGAAAGGAATAGATAAGATCAATTGAAAGTAAAGAAGGAAGGAGCAGTAATTGAATCTAGTAAAAAGATTCCACAGATTTCAAGAGAAAAAGAGACAGGAGACATAGAATAGAAAAAGTAATACTGGTTTTCTGAAAATAGTGACGATAAAAGAAAATAGTAAAGATAAAATTAATAATGATTTAAAGTTTTGTTTAAAAAGTGTTGATGAAATATGACATTGTAAAGGTGGTAAGGGAGAAAAAATAAGAATAAAATGTTCAAAACAGTTATGAAATGTACTAGAATGTAATAATTGATTCTGATGGTCGTGATAAGAATATGATGACGAATATTTTAATGAGTTTGTCATAATTATGATGATGTTGAAATAAGAAGAGAGAATAAGTAGCAATGCTTTTTTGTATGATTTAAGAAAATGATCATGATGTATGAGTATAGGACGGAATTAGAATAGGTAGTGTTGAGTTGATTTGATAGGAATAAAAGACATTTGGAGTAGCCTGATAGAAATATTTGACATGAACCACTTATATCTAACAAAACCTAGCAATATTGCGGCAGGTTTTGTAGTTTCATGTGACGGTAACATTCAGTAATTCTGCTTCCAATCCGAATCTATGATATGGCTTTGGAAATTGAAGATAAAGTAAATAATCGCAAGAGTAAACGTACAATAGAAAGAGCAAGTAAATTTATGATGATGGTGATATATCAAGTTATAAAGATATAGATAGTTTAGGTGAGATAGTGATAATGCGTGAGAGTAAAGTAAAAAATGTGAAGTGATAGCATGAAATGAAACGAAGAAGAATGTAACAGTTTATATTTGTAAACAAACAAAATAAATGAAAGTGATACAGAAATAGCAGACAGATAGATAAGAAAATAGTAAATGAGATAAAATGAATAAGAATGATGTAAGAGTAATAATTGTAATAGATGATGATGTTGTTCTTGATATAATAGTATTAGAGTACAACAACTTATAAAAGGAAGCGTGAAAAAGCAAGCATAACAGTGTAGTGCAACAAATGATAGCAGATAGAAGAGAAGTATAAAAGATAAAGCAAGAGAAGATGAAAGAACTACCTCAGTACGTATCACAGTGTACTTTGTAAACTTAAGTCTAAGGGAAACGTTGAAAGTGCATTTAAAAAACGTTAAGCGGAATGAACCGTTTGTAACAAATGTGCGGTTATTCAGCTACGAACCTAAACCTAATAATATCACTTGAAATAATACTGTCTTTGGTCTTATTTGAGTAACAAGTGCTTGGCAAGATAATTGCAACAGTTGAGCCTCTAAATTGGCAAGATTTTGAGCGAGAGCTGTCCCATTTTGGAAGGTAAGTTAACCCACTCTATAATATAGAAAATATTTAAATACTCTCCTACCAAAAGCCTAACCTTTAACAAAAACTCACAAGTTATTGTTAAACCTAAAATTTCTCCCTATAATCAGACATTTCCGAGTCGAATTAACCCCCAACCTTTTACTAGGATTGGCCCTTTTTGCTCATTTTACTACCTACTTTCTGTAACTAGAATCTTGTTGGTTATTGACCGGATAGTCGGCGTACCAGCCAAAGGCTCCGTTGTCGCCGGTGTGGGCTCCGAAGTCCACGTATTCTCCGAAGTCAGGTGGTCTCTCAGCGAATTGAGAGCCTCCGCCAAAGGACGCTGATTCTGACGCGTCTTGTGGCTGCTGCTGTAGTCTTAGGAGTCTTGCTGGGGGTTCATTCTCGGGAGGTGGGGCCAGGGCTACCGCTGTAATGAAAAAGAGTCTTGACTGAGTACCAGAGAACCCAATTGGAAGTAGATGGTTCGAAAAAAAAATCTTGGTGACCTAGTGGTGGAAGAAAATAATAAGTTCTCGGGAAAAAATAACTAAATAATGATGTGATTGTGAGATGATTGATGATTATGACTAGAAAAGGAGGCTAACTGAGAGTAAGAAAAAATAAAAGTAACGTTGCAAAATATATCTTTTTATCTTGATCTAGATTCAAATGCAAACCGAGTTAATGAGCATATTCTCACGGCCAATATTTTTATATGAAACGTTTCAAAACCCGAACTGGAGGAAATGTGCATTCGCATGCATAATACTGTTTACGAAATAGAGGGTAATCGTTTTTTTTTGCATGCACTAACCGGCACAATCATCGAATTAAGCGTGCGTGACTGTACTTAATTGGGCAACGCCAACACTACCCCGCCAGTACTGGAGTAGGTTCGATAGCCGCAAGACTTGCAACATAACCGCCTACCTGAGACAGTTTCATAAATACATAGCATAATCAGTAATGTTCCCATTGCTGGGACACAGGCCTCCTCGGTGAGAGAGTGGGTCTATAATCCACCACGCGGGCCCATTGCGGGTTGGTAGATGACACATGTCTTTGAACTTTTGGTTCTAGGACATGCAGTTTTCCTCACGATGTTTCCCTTCACCGTTTTGAGAGCAGTGGTGATGAAATTAGTTACACAAAGCAAAGCACTTGTCTGGGTTCGAACCTCATAAGTCGTGACCGTTACAACTAGGCCATGCACTGCTCTCTTACTCCATTGATTTATAGCAAAATTATACTGCACAAATTCATAAACCAACCACTGTATCAAACTAAACAGTCTATTCACACAACGTCAAAATCGAAAGTGATACCAAAGTTACGACATAATCAAAAATGATTGTGAAAAAAAAACATTTTGCAAGATTACGTAAATCATTTTACAAGATCTAACAATAAGGAAAGTAAACGGTACTTTGAGAACAATCTCAAAGTACCGTTTACTTTCCTTATTGTTAGATCTTGTAAAATGATTTACGTAATCTTGCAAAATGTTTTTTTTTCACCCTGGCCTCATCACTTTCACTGCAGAACAAAGGATCAGCTGCTTTCTATGCAACCTCTATAACTTGTTTTACATTCAATGGGATCGTGTCCGTTCACTCAGTGAACAAAGACGTACTTTTGTAAGTACGTCTTTGTTCACTGAGTGAACGGACACGATCCCATTGAATGTAAAACAAGTTATAGAGGTTGCATAGAAAGCAGCTGATCCTTTGTTCTGCAGTGAAAGTGATGAGGCCAGGGTAATCTTGATTGATGGGCGTACGAATCGACTTTACAGATCTATTTCACTGTCTGCCATTTCACAATGAGTCGTCAAGTACGACGAAAGTTGTCAGGAAGTGCTTTCGAAATTCTGAGCGAACATTTTTAATAACTTGTTAATTTTAATAGTCACTGCGTAAGAATCTGTTCGCAACTATTACCACATAGTTATAAATGATAATAATCAAGCTTGAGTAATAAATAAACACGTTTCCTTCCCGCATGCTATCGCTTTGATTTCCTCTCGGTCAATAAAATAGAAATCAAATAGATGATCTGATTGCTCATAAACGTAAAAAGCGGTTAAATTAATAGTGATTTTTTTTAAACCGTTCTTAATAATTAGACAATTTGAGCAACCGATGAGATTTTTGCAGATGGTGCCTTTGGGGCACTTAAAAACAAAAGAAACAGGGTACAGCTAATGCGTGCAGTTGACGTTGAAAATAAAGTAAAGAAGCCACCAATGGATTTAGTAGATACGAAGATCATGACCGACCAAGCAACTCCTTTAAGCTCAAAATTCTGGAGAATTTGAGCTGAAGACAAAGGTAGAAAGTTAAAGAATCAAATTCAAGAGTACTTACGTTGTTGCTGATACTGTTGCAGCGGTATCGGCTGATAATCCTGTTCATATAACGCTTGTGGTAGCTGCGGCGGCAGTGGCGGTGGCGTCAGAGTCTGCCGCGGCACACGACGCACGTGCAATTGTGACAGATCCAGGAACGCGATCTGCTCGGCAGGCACCGCGATGTAGGAAGGCATGGCCGTGGTAACGGCGGCCAAAGCAGCCAGGATTAGCTTGTGCTGTAAAGGGAAGATATGGTTAATATGATGGAAATATGCGAAAATATGAAATGGACTATCGTCTGAGTGAAGAAAATTTTGTGGCATATATTTGTGGAATCTCGAAGATCAAGTCAAGTAAAGCCTTTGTTTAAAAGATCTCATTGCAAAGAACTTTTACGATTGACATGTTATTGTTGACTCAAAGGAGTTAATTTAAGAACTCGAAAGTGGCAGCGGACGTAAGCCATGTCTCTTCACTCAGTTAGTTGAAGAGTTGATGCTTATTTTTCAAGTCTTTAAAAATAAAATGTGGGTCGGTCTGTCAGTGTCTTTCATCGTTGAGATACATTTAGACCGGTTCATTTATTGCTCCACGAAACTATTTCAAATGTGTGAACAGTTGCGCAAACTACATGCGATTTGGTCTTTGACTAGAATAAATAGACTACTTTCTCTCTTCCGGTGGGCGATGCCGATGCTCATAGGACCCATTTAGGTTTTGTGTTTCTAGAAATTGGTCTTTCGAAACAAAGTTTGTTAAATAAAGTGTTATGAGAAAAATCTGGTTAGTTAAGAAACAAATTGGAATGCCTAGTGTTAATGCAATTATATGTATTTCGATCATCTCGCGTGCGTGAATGTAAACAAACTGAATGTCTTTATCTTTACTGAAGGCTTATTTCGTAAACGGTAGAACTAGTAATATCCTCAGATTACAGTGCCGTAATGTGGGTAAGAGTTATTATAATGTAGTTAGTTACACCACGTAACAAACCACTTAGTCATTTGTCACCGTGGTTAGGTAATGTTTGTCAGCTGGTGAATTATGTATTAAGTTAGACTACTACGCGTAGTATGTAGGATGACGAGGCGTTTTGCTTTCTCTTTGAGATTATCTTTGAAAGTCAATGACAGTAACGATTGTGATGTTGAATTGAAAGTGTATTGACATTTGATTAGTTAAATGTAAAAGAAGCAAAGGCCTAGTAGGAGAAAATCTTGTGGAAATTATTGTTGGTTATCTTTTTGCATGACAAAATCATAAAAACATTTAAGCAAAATTCCAACTCCTTATACGAAGAAAAGGACGTACAAGTATCATTCATTCGTTACCATATAGGGAGCGTACAAGAACGTTTAAAGATATCCACCGCGATCACGATATGTTACAAATATGTAACTTTACCTTCATTGCCTCACAAATGACAAGGTATACTGCAATAAGGGAACTGGCAGTAAGTTAACGTTTAGCGGCGCTTGCGCAACGGTAGTAATTGGAGCCCGCCCGAGTTGCGTAACCATGACAACCAAGACATGAGCACTGGACCGCAGAGTTCATTGTTTTACACGAAAGCATTCAGTGTCGAAACGTCAAACAATTAATGAGAAAAAGATATCAATCGCTTTTTTGTAAGTTTTAAATTACTATAGCTAATGATGTGAGCTGGGAAGTTGAGACTGATTAAATCAAACAAAAATACACACGCACCTACAGATAGCAGTGTTTTAATGTCCATATACGTAGGTAGTTCCGGTCTATTTGCACAAATATTGAGTCACAAAGACTATCGTATCGAATTTCGAAATTGCAGTAATGCACAAAGCTAATATGGCCCGTTGCCCTATTGACACTTAGACGAGGTATGTTTTAAGTACGGACCATGCAAAATTGATGATTGCTATTGGAAAACAAATGGAGACTTGAATAGACAAAGCGTGTCACGTAGGATTATCGTTAACCCAGTTTGGCTTGAAGTGGTGCAGGACTGCACCGTGCAATCGTACGAAAGAGAAACAAATGTTAGTGATAACTGTTAAAACATAACAGCATCATTCAAAACTATTAGATAACAATCAAAACGTAAGTAACTCATCAATCACCATTCAAACGATTCACACCGTGAATCGTGAATGAGTCACGACTCACACATCCCACTCAAAAGGTAACATAAAACGACCAAGATTTATAAATACCTTGAATTATTGAAATGTCGTAACGAAACAGCTCCACTTTGTGTAGGCAGTGTCCGTGGGAGTAAGTTGTCAATTAAATTAAATAGTTACCGACAGTAGACGGTGGAAATATACACCCACTGTGAACTTTCCATTTAGGCCTTGAAATTGCCTTTTAAAACATTTGACCTTAGTAACTGTCGCGATAAAAGCTTTCAATGGCCAGTTTGTGTCAATGGAAATGTCAGCACGACTTCCATAATATGTTAATTCAGAATTTGATCACCTTTAAGATTAATCTGTTGACGTATAAGGAAATAGGTCCCAAAAGGAATTTAATCAGTAGGTAGTGAAAGTCCTATCGTAGTTAATTATCCTGGGGCCTACTCCGAAGCGCTAAACCGAAGTATCGGCCGTTTTATAACTTCCATAGTTTCCTTTTTTGACTTTGGAGTCCTTACCCGAATTTAAGTCACAGTTTTAACTTTGGCTTATCTCTTCGACTGCCTTTTTTTTTCGCCGTAGTCAGCGATAGTTAGCCGTAGTAAAGAAATGACCGAACATTCGGTAGATACTTCGGATTTATGTTCGAACTAGACCCCCTGTCATTATAGACGGGGGCGTACGCACAAGTGATTAATTTGATTAATAAGGAAGATAAATCTACATGTTTGTCGTAGGTAACCTTTTCCTGAAATCTAGTTGAGATTATTATAGGAAAAGGTTAATTATGGTTTAATTGACTAAAGAACATTAATTATAAAAATAACGTTATTCACAGGTTATTTTCCCATGTCTAGATTTATCTAGGTGCTTTAATTTCCTCAGGTCTCAAGGCAATTAGGTAAATTATAATGACAGGCCGCAGTTTTGACACCTCAGCGTCAAACAATGTAACATTTATTACGCGCTTGAGAATCTTCACATGTTTTGTTGTTAAAAAATTTCATACATTGTGGTTGGTTAGGTATATCTAACAATGCTTGGTAGAATTCGTGAATGCGCAACAATCTGTAGGACAAGGCTGAATGTTGTTTTGCTTATTGCTCTAGTACCCACCTATTCAGTGTTTTAAACGATTTTGTAATGTTTATTTTTTGGACAGATGGTTACTGCAAACCAACTTAGATGACCAGTTAACTACTGTAATTTAGGTACTTGCATGAACTTATACGAATTTATTGTGATATTTTGTTTACCTGGTTCAGTAAAGTAGGTACTAAAGTAAAACACTTCCAGCCAAAACCGAATTATTATTTTATTTTATTAAAATAGGGTTCGGAAAATTGGTCCTTCGATGCGAAGTTGTGTTTAATGAAATATGGGTTGTTTTCAAGCTACGATAACTAATTGCACCGGAAAATACTTACAAGTATAATGTTTAACTTAGGTACTATGTATTTAGATATCCATTGCAAGTAGTATTGATACCCTTTGTGTCATAAAATAATTTAAATTACGCAGTCTGTGCCCAGTTCTATGTATAACAATTGTTCTCATTGAGTCCATTTGAAGTTAGATACAATAATAATATTTCAAAACTGTCTGATTTTATCAGTCTCAAAATTAATTATTTTCACTTGCATCATTCTACGACCCTTAGGAGCCGAGCAAAAAGAAAAAACGCAGAAAGAAAGCTAAGCGAAAACGAAGTAGTAGCGCGGGCGGGCGATGCGATGCGACGCATTGGGCCCCCGGCCGTGGGAGTTTAATAAAAATGTGGCTGTTATCTAGTTACTATAGAGATGTCGGTGGAAGTCGTAAGATACACAATATATATACTAGATTCTAGCATATTGTATATCTTATGACTACCACGCGAACGAAGTCGCGGGCAGAAGGTAGTTTAAAGAAAAAACTATTTACCTTATATTTTCTAGTTTATGAAAGCTTATACTGGAAATGTATAGCTTGATGTGTAGCTGTGTGTACATACATTTAGTTAGGTAGTTTCAGAGCTAGGTATCTTATTATCACGCCTCATGATTGCGGTACTCACGATTTACTTTCAAACAACAGCGTCGAAAAGCGAAATGACGTTATGTAACTAGATTTGTTGTCAAAATACCGACAAGTATTTATCAGTTCTGGTTAACATTTAAAACTTTTTGGAGCCGTTTATGTAAGTTTTAACGTATCTGATCAAGACTTTTTATGGTTATTTTTTTTTGTTATCTCAAAAGCATAAGAGCAGGAAATTTCCCATATGGTAACCTGTAAGTTTATTTTAAGTGAAAATCAAACTTTTCATTGAAACTGTTTTCAATCGTATCCAATTCAAAGCCAAGATAATGAACTTAATAACAACTGTTACGTACAAATTACAATTAGAAAGTAGAGTAAATACAATTTCATGGCTTTATGAACCAGTTGGTATCAATTATACAACCTGCGCCAGCGCCGATTCGATTACAAACGAAAACCGATTTTTTCCTTTCTTTTGAACCGGAAAGGTAATCAATTTTTTCGTCTTGTTTGCCACCGCTTTTTATATTTATTTTTACGGTTTTTATGTAACATTATAGTGACCGGGAAAATATTAAACATAAGTATGTTTTAACTTCTGCGTAGGAAAGTTGCCGTATTTTGAAAGTGAAATATAATTTTATGTATTTATACTTCATATTATCTATTAATATCTATTACATAATTTTTATTTAAAATTGAATCGACAAAACACATTATGCAGTAGGTAATTTAATGTTGGCATCTCTTTTGCAGTCCTTGAGAACATTCTTTTCAAATATTATCTAGATAGGTACCCAACAGGCATCACAAACTTGGTAACTCCTGAAACCTGAAGAGTTATAGTCGTCAACTAAGAACGAGGATGAATAAATGCCTTACAAAAAAAGAAAAATATGGTAAGATCACACAAAAACCCCAATGAATTAAGACAGCTTATTAGGTACAACGTAGGCTTTTTAAGCTATGCGGGCGTAGCCGCGGCCCGCGGGCAGCAGCTGTAATAAAATAAGATTTGAATCATGTTCCGGCTCACTGCAACTGCAGTGCCCGTTCCTGATTGCCTTCAATGGTTCCGCGGGTGAAAGGTTTCTCAATGTCAAATAACTTTTTGCTTTGTACCTACCTATATATAACAAATAATGCCGTTTCTATACCTCTACTGACAGCGTGATATGTCTTACCTACCAAGGTTGCTAGAGAAAAAACTCACTGACATGATTTGCAACTTTTTTTGCTGGATTAAATATAAAGGAAACTTATTACTGTGAAGGATTTCCGTAGAATACAAATCTAAGTTTTTTTACATGTTAGAGTAGGTAATTATACGGTTAAGCATTAATTTTATTCCCGAGTTAAAAGATATCTGAGGTTATTTAGCCATAAATAAAAAATTAAAACCGGCCAAGTGCGTGGCGTTTTTTTTTTTCAAGTTTTTATTTTACCACTTTGTCGGCGTGATTAATATTTATGCCAAACTACAGCTTTCTAGTAGTAAGAGTCTCTGAGATAAGCCGCAGACAGACGGACATGATGACTACGGAACCCAAAAAAAGGTCAAACGTTAATTTTATTCGTGAGGTAAAAGATATCTAAGGATAATTGCCATACAATAAAAAAAAATGTAGAGTAGGTAATTAACTGCCTTAATAAATATACTGTTTTAAATAAGTAAGGAGATGTCTCTTTTTGTTTCATTACCTTTTACAAGGCTTAATAGATATTTATAGCCTATTGTTAGTTTTAAGAATTAATTTATATTTGTGTTCAAAATAAATAAAGCTATTGTAAATCAGTAATAAAATGATTTATGAATTGTTCTTGATCACGGGTTGCAATAAATACCTAGATATTATTGAGTTTTCATGGAGTGAACTATACTCCAAGAAAAGTTAATAATTTTCTAATAACTAATTAGAAAATTCTAAGAACAGGCAAGATAAGTAGGAAATTAATTGTAAACAGTAGGTAGGGTATACGATATAGAAAGCGTTTAAATCAACTTATCAAATTTGGTCCTAGTAAGTCGTGGAAATAATAAGTACCTTCACAACGGTGCTTAGAATTAATATTATAATTAGAGCATACCGTAATTATTCAGTTGTGTAAACTTCAATAAACAAGAACACTGTTGCCTTCAATATTTCGGTCAGTTGACGCTCTATTAAATTCATGATTAGCGGCCAACTAAACTGCACTAATTAAAAGCTGAATTTAGAAATAATTATTGGTTACCAGCAGTAGACACTCGTACCTACAGTCCAAATCCCAAGTAATTAGTACTATATCAGCCCTTTGGTCATTAAATGGAATAAACTAAAGCCATGTGGAATCAAAGCCGGTATAAAAATAAAATATTACCGTAATGCGTTGTATATCTAGCATAAAATTAAAATAATAAAATATATACTTTCACTAAGGCACTAAAATTAAATACACTATGATAAACACTAAATAAAATGAATACACTATTATTAAAATAGATATTACGTCGTAGAACTACAAAAGAAAACAAACACAAGACGAAACAAATCGAAAGTGAATTGTGAACTGACCATTTTTGTCCAGAGATGGCGTGTCTGACGCGGCACGACGCGTTTGCTTCGACTGAGCTCGCAACAAGCATTGCTACAATTTATAAAGTATCCGAACGGAGCGGTTTCACTTTCTACTCAGGTCCGGTCGAACATGATCCACTTTTTTACGGTCGCCATAACTCTTACGCCTTGAATGGTAAACAAAGAGCGCCTGTTTAACCCCCAGGAGAAAAGATCATGTGATTATTTTTCTGGTCCTTGAGCCGCTTGCCATATGACGTTATCGTACTCAAGATAAGAGTTGTAAAGTGGAATATTTGCATACGAAGCGAACTTAACACACCATGCGGGGTGACTCAGTAAAAATGAGCTGAACTCTTGATTAAACTTGCTCCTTTAACGGTGCGTTGCGTGGCCGTGTGGTAGGTAGTTACTTTTAAACCAGTAAGATTAGTTAAAACACGACTCCGGACAGCACTCGTGTACACTTCTCTGTTTTCATACACGCCAAAGTACAAAGACTGGATCCAATGACCATGATCTTTCGGCTTTCATTTAACCCCTAATGCTTAAGCAAGCTAAATCAGGGGGAATTAAAAGTCTCTCCGAGCGACGTACGCCCTAATCCAAAGTCTCGGTCATCCTGTGCTGTCCCGTCTGACTGGTTAATGTAATTTTATGAGCATGTTATGACCTACGAGTATATGGCTCGCGGATGTGCCGTTACAAGACAAGCAGCATAAGCAGAAGTTACAATTATAGGTACTAAACAGAGTCGTGGAGATGTAGATTTATCAGCTTTAATTAGCAACCAAAGGATCTTGGTAGCACCCCCCAAAATACTTTTAAGTAAGATCGATCGTTGTTAGGTTTGCACTTATTAACTGAATCCAGTTTGGAAGAGATAATCAAGTTACGAGGACAGTTTAGGAAACTATTTGGTAACCTAATAGCCCTTTACTACTAGGAAAAGACTGTGTACGTTATGTAAACTAATTATTTTTCGAACCTCCAATGAACTCTTTGTATATCAGTTCAATAAGAACTGACCCTCTAAATAGTTTGAAGGTGATTTGCATTAGGACTGTTTGATGCTCTTTTTAAACCAACTCTAAAGGTGTGCTTTGTATTCTATTATTAAGGTAGTAAACCAAATGTGGAGATATCAAACTTTTTGTTGACCAGAGAAGCTCAAACTAATCATTTTTCCCATTTTAGGTTTGTACGCCTACTCCTAGTCGAAAGATTCAAGTGAGTTTGGTTTATATTATGGTCCTTTTATTTGTAATTAAAGCCCAATTTACATTCAATATTAAGTACGTAGGTACCTAACACCATATAAAAACAAGTATAATTAATTATATTCAAATGTATTCATAATAATGCAGATGCACATTTGATATAAATCGTGCTTTGCGATTCATAAACAAGTCAGAACTGTCTGAAATGTAGTTATTAGATATGTATCTGTAATTAATTAGTTGTTCTGGTGTAAACTCGTGTAATCATTACAACATCTCAAAAGTATTGTACAATTGAGGTCATTCTAGGTTATCTGTAACCCTGTACAATACCGGCGCCGCGGTGCAGTACCTAGCATTAGAAAATTGTTGTTAGGTAATTACGAGATTTCTCCTGACGATTTCCACGTTAAACTGTGAATGAAAGAAATACATTGATAAAGTGTGTTAACTGAACACAGTGATATTTTTGCATACGCTGTAAACATAGTGTGAATGTTTACTACGAGATGAATTTTGGAATGAATAACAAGCATACGTAGACTGATTCAGAACTTTCAGTACAGCATTCATGTTTTCATTCAGCTGTGTGCAAGTTTACGATAATAATTATTTTGGTTATCGATTATTATAGGGGGTCTACTCCGAAGATAAATCCGAAGTATCGGCCGAATGTTCGGCCGTTTCCTGACTACGGCGAAAAAAAAAAACGACAGTCAAAGAGATAAGACAAAGTCAAAAATGTGACTTGAAGGTAAGGACTCAAAGCCAAGGCAAAGGAAACTTTAGAAGCCAAGAAAGGGCCGAACATTCGGCCGATGCGTCGGATTATCGCTTCGGAGTAGACCACCTGATTTTAATCGGTTGACGGACAATTTAAATAATGAACGAAATACAATAGATGTTTTATTGTTATTATGCCTAGGGGCGTTTAGTGTCCCGCAATGCGTTAATGACAATGTGTAGTGTTAAAACTATAAACACAAAAAGACTTGGTCCTTTTGACACAAGATGAATCTGTGTCTCCATTCACACGCCTGAATTAGACATGGCTGCGAGAAAATTTCATTTATTTACATGAGAATGTAAAGCTTACGGTGTAATGGGAAAAAAGAAACTGCAGTTGTTGAAGTATGCAAAACTACAAGAATATATTTTAAAAGATTTTGTTTTAGATGTGTAACATCTTTTTTCTCGCTTCTTTCTGTGAGAGTTACAGCTTGAGCATGGAATAAGTAAGTAGTTTTTAATAGCATATGGAATTAGTAAGTAATTTGCATGTATTTAGTGTACTCGTGGAATTAGTAAGTACTATATATATTGTAATTAGGTCGAATTTCGACCAGTGGTCCACTAGTAATGAATAATTATTCGAACAAATGTTTCAGTATTTAGCTTTTTAAATTTTGAGGTTAATTTCTGTCGCTGCTCAGTTGCTTATTACCAACCTAAGATGTCAGATGTTACACATCTTATGCGAGTACTGTAAGGTAAGGCTCGTTTTTTCGTTTTCACCGGGAAGCTTATCACTGAAACAATATTCTCCCTGTTTCAGATGTGTAGCGAAGGATAGACCAAAATAGGTACCTACTATGCATGAATAAGTGTATTTTGCAGTTGACCAAAGGTTTTCAGTGACCGATATTATTGCTGATGTTGATCTAAACTTGCCGTAAGAAATAACAATTAGATAAAGAATCATCATCATCTGCCTAGCTTTTTCCAACTATGTTTAGGTTGGCTTCCAGTCTAACCTGATGCAGCTGAATACCAGTACTTTACATGGAGCGACTGCCTATCTGACCTCTAACCTGTAAGACTGGTTGTCAGACTTTCGGGATTCTGACAACCAGTAACAACTGTTCAAAGATATAAAATAACAACCGGGACCAACGGCTTAACGTGGTTTCCGAGGCGCGGAGAGGTCTTGGTATGTAATGATGGTCACCCATCCACGGACTAACCGCGACAAGCGTAGCTTAACCAGATCGATCGAACCGTGTGGCTATTTTACTTAGCCACAGGCCCCTACACATTATTACAATTTGATAGAATAATGGTACTACCTAGGTAATACATCAAGTCTTCGTTGATAGGTTTTTTTAGATGCATGTCGGCAAAAATACAGTCCAATCTCTTATAACTGGATGTCCTTGCCGTTGACCCATAAGGGAAAGTACATTTTGACACAATAATTTATTTCTTATGAATCAATTAACGCTTGTGATCTAGATAAATATTCATTCCAGTTTATACAAAGCTGCAAAAAGTACCTATAGCATAATTAACCATAATTTTCCCACTTCTGGGACACAGGCAGAGGGAGTGGGGCTGTTATAAATGATTTATTTCTGTAAGTAGGTTTGTACAAACATTTTTACACGTCAATCATATTAAAAAAAACTAGAAGAGGTCGGCGTTTCGTATCCGACTACTCTGAGAAGAAAGGCCGAAACAAACTCAGAGGTCACAGTCTCTTTTAAAGTCCAGACATAATCTTGGTCAGATCATGTGAAGACCATGTAGATTGGTGCCTGAAATGATCTTTTGACGAAAGAACCACACAGGTTGAGGGGACCTGTCCAGTCAGTGCACGCATTTGTTAGTAGTCGTGCAGCTCAACTAAGAACTTAAGGAGCTCAACGATTCAACGAACAATACCAAAGAAAGGACATTTGGGTAGGCCGCATAAAATTACTCAAACTGCCAGACTATGATAAAACTAACTGAGAAAAAAAAGAAAAATTAACAATAACCCACATTGTCCCACATAGTCTTCACATTTACAATACTTAAAACAATATAATACTTAACAAAGTAAATATTCATGTCATTGTATATTGTATAAAATTAATCAATGTCAATGTGTATATAAAATACGGATATAATCTTGGTCAGATCATTTGAGAACCATGTAGATTGGTGTCTGACATGGTCTTTTGACGAAAGAACCACACAGATTTGAGTGGACCTGTCCAGTCAGTGCACGCATTTGTCAGTTATCGTGCAGCTCAACTCAAAACTTAAGGAGCTCAGCGATTCGACGAACAATACCAAAGAATTGGTTAGGCCGCATAAAGTACTCAAACTGCCAGACTTGCATTAAATTTTTATTTGATTGAGAATAAAAATAAAAAAACAATTCAGTTATCTATCACGCGGGCCTTGTGAGGGTTGGTAGATGTCACAGTCTTCGAATTTTTGGTTCTAGGACATAGGGTTTCCTCACGATGTTTTCCTTCACCGTTTTGAGAGCAGTGGTGATGAAATGATTTACACAAAGTAAAGCGCCTGCCTGGGTTCGAACCCACGACCCGTAAGTCCGGGCCGTTACCACTGCTCTTTGCAAAAAGTTTTGCATAGCCAAAAATCCCAAAAATTTACGAGCCTAATGTCAGGTGTAGGTATTTTTAGGGTTCCGTTCCCAAAGGGTAAAACGGGAACCCTATTACTAAGGCTCCGCCGTCTGTCTGTCTGTCTGTCTGTCCGTCTGTTACCAGGCTGTATCTCATGAACCGTGATAGCTAGACAGTTGAAATTTTCACAGATGATGTATTTCTGTTGCCGCTATAACAACAAATACTAAAAAATAGAATAAAATATTCTTTTAAGGGGGCTCCCATACAACAAACGTGATTTTTTTGCTCGTTTTTGATATCGGCAACAGGTAGACGCTTGAAATATTCACAGAATATTTAGTTATAATAATATTCACTTTAAAAATAATTAATTAAATTAAAATAATACAAATATTTAAGGGGGGCTCCCATACAACAAACGTGATTTTTTTGCCATTTTTATGACTCGCACTTGGCCGGTTTTTTTCTGACCGCTGAATATTATTCATCTAGCTGTCCGTATTTTATCGGGTGCCACCGACAGGCGGTACAGTCTGATTATTTCATCACACTTTAACCGAGTTAGTGAAGTAAGTTCTCACATTGTGTGCAAGGCACGGGCCCTGCATATAAAATGGCTGCTTACCCTCTTACGTAACCACAACGGATTTCTTACCTTCTTAAGGATATGAGGATTGGATTGAATTTAAATGTTATGACTGACTTCCGCGTGGGTCTGGAAGCAAAAACGTGATATAGAAAGTTGAATATGGAAAGAGAAACATGCAGACGGTGTTTGACGGTTTTAAACGCTCTTTTCTTAGCTTCGTTTTGTGTTGTTTTATTTAAAGTACAGGACCTACTTGCATGCCGGCTGGTTCGAGGACCAAACATTTTAAGTATATATTTATTTGTTTATAGCTTCAACAATGAGTACACTGTTACTTGACAATTATTGTACATGGCAAACTGAATTACCCATTAAAGAAAAGCACAGCACGCACTACATTAATAATGATTAAATTATGATTAATACTTAACACAATTAATTTAAACATAGTTTGAATATGACTACTTACAAATTAAATTGATTGCAATAATTTAAATTAAATGAGTTTCTTTTTTCGTATGTAAAAGGACCAAGGAAAATCACACCAGCGCTTACAGGCCTGAGGCCTGCCACTATGATACTTTGCACCCATGTTCAGGACTGGTACTATGAGATTCATTACGAAAAAGGCAGTACAATCTGCAATTGGTAATTAAGTAGGTACATATCTGTACCTAAAATACCTGTTCAAAATGTATAGCTTGATATGTAGCCGTGTGTACCTATTTCTGTTTAGGGCTCAGATATAATTAAGCTGCTAAGATTACGATGATATAGCACGATAGATGTGTGTGAATGTTTGTTAAGTGTGTCCATTCTTTTTATTCGAGTACTTAATGTGTGTAAACGCCGTAATAAGCACAATGCATATTGCATTATAATTAACGCTTGCGACATATTTACTTCACTAACCTAGCATTATCAATTTTACACGCGACTGAAGTCAAGCAATATTTAAATAAGTGCATTAAGAAATGGTTTGATTTGTGCTCCTCTGCTTCGTGTTGCTGCTGCTTCTCATCATGCCTTGGGTGCACTCACTAGGTCTGAGTAATTCGGAAAAATAAAAATTTTGGTGGAGTGAGCTGTCAAACACAATAGTGTCCGTTGAAAATTTTGGTGCAGAGAGCTGTCAATAGTGTCCATCTGAAAGTTTTGGTGGAATGAGCTGTCAATAGTGTCCATCTGAAAATTTTGGTGGAATGAGTTGTCAATAGTGTCCATCTGAAAATTTTGGTGGAATGAGCTGTCAATAGTGTCCATCTGAAAATTTTGGTGGAATGAGCTGTCAATAGTGTCCATCTGAAAATTTTGGTGGATTGAGCTGTCAATAGTGTCCATCTGAAAATTTTGGTGCAATGGGCTGCCAATAGTGTCCTTCTAAAAATGTTGGTGGAGTGAGCTGTCAATATCAATAGTGTCCATTTGAAAATTTTGATGGAATGTGCTGTCAATAGTGTCCATCTGAAAATGTTAGTGGAATGAGCTGTCAATAGTGTCCATCTGAAAATTTTGATGGAATGTGCTGTCAATAGTGTCCATCTGAAAATGTTAGTGGAATGAGCTGTCAATAGTGTCCATCTGAAAATTTTGGTGGAATGAGTCAATAGTGTCAATCCCTAGGCATGACAGCTCACAATTATCTCTAGGTTTAAGACTACACATAGCTCTAACATAAGTAGAAAAAGAGAACTTGCCACCTGATAAAAGGGACTGCCATACTGTTTCAGTATTTAAAAGAAGAGTGAAAGAACACTATCTTTCCACTTCGTCATAGTTGCGTATGTTTTTATTATTTTAATAGAATTATAATTAATATTCTAGTGATATTTATTTTAGAAGTATGTATGTTTGTGTGTATGTATATATGTACCTATATTAGAATATTATTTGTTTAGTTTTATTAAGTAAATTGTTTTTGATTATATGTATTCTATTTTCTCTTCTACTCTTACACACGGTGTCTACATCTTTTTATCGACTTTCCTATCGCAGGTATGCTGGAAGAGATTTCTTTAGAAATAAGCATCACCTTTGTACGTATTTTTCTGTTCCTTTCTTCTTGTATGTTTATAATGTGTGTACATAAATGGTTAAATAAATAAATAATAAACTTATGTAGGTAGTCAAGGTTTGTCACCGTAGTTTTCTTTGCTATAAACTTCAATAAGGTACCTACTTACTACCCAATATTTTTTCAATGCACGCTAGTTCGTCCCAAGATGTACCTAAGATTAAGATTGCAAAGAATTTTAACAACGAAGCATTCATTCAAATTCCATTTTCTAAATAAAACCTCAAATCAAATCTTTTATTTGCTTAAATTTAAATATCTTAAATAGTCGCAAAACATTCGTTTAAAGTTGGAAGTTGGCACAATTAGCACAATTGCATAACATTTGCCATGATGCAGATCACCAGCAAAATTAGCATATTTACCAATTTAGTTAAATGATTAATTCTGTGCATTTCTGTAACGGATGCAGATATTTTGAAATAAAATTTAAAAATAAATTATGTCCGCGATCCGCGACGAGTTTTTTTCATAATCTATGCAACCGAAATAGCTTTTTGCTCATTTTTTGCTTAAGAAATGCGGAAATTGTGGAAAATCGTGTCCATACATTGATGACGTGCATAAAATGCTACTTTTTAGATATCGTGACGAGTTCCAATAAGAAACTAGTATCTAGAAACACGGCTAATGGCTGGACCGACACCAATTTCTTCATCACAACTGCTTCCTTTTCTAGCCATTGCTTTTATGCCTAGATCCAGATTTTGTAGCTGTTAGGCATCGTGAAAGTGAGCCGACTAACCAGAAAATCTTTCATTATATTCTTATATAGTACCTACATGGTAGTAGGTACCTGCTCGTATTGTTGGAAAGCTGTAATTGCGAAGGGAAAGTACGGTGGCCTGCAAATCCAGTCTGAGCTGGATTAAGTCTGAAACCTGCAGAGTTTAGATATTAATCTTAGATTATATGTGCCGAATACTTATACTTAATATCATTTTTGCATACTTATACCTACTTACTTTATTAGTTAGAACCATGGTTACAACCATGAGACTGAGAAGTGTAGGTTCGGTAACTTATTTTTTTTTATTTTTTTTTGTTGAAGTCAAAGTCAAATTATTTATTTCAGTGCATAAGCACACAAAAAGCACGGGCAAGAAACTACACCTTTACTCTTTTAAAATGTTTTACAATATTTTGTATAGGAACATATTAATTATATATTTTTATACATAATTATGAAGACGATGCACCTAGAATAAAACTACTATCCCCACCTACCACAATAGGTAAAAATAATTAAAATAAAAGCAATGACAAATAAACTAATCAAATGATAGATTTATGGTGCTCACTTACACTTATTTACAAACATGTCATGAATTAAAATAATAAATTATACAATTAAATTAGCAACCAGTTTGACTTTATCTAGACTAGATTGTCATAAGGAGTGGGACCAGCTTGTTTCCAAGCATTCATAGATTGAATATAATCCTCTTACAAAGTGTAGTTTTCAATTTTCTTTCATTTCATTGAAATATATCACAAGGTCTTCTTCAATTTTGTTGTAATATTTAACGCTTACGCTTGCTTCTCGGTTACTTAAGTTTTTCGATCAAAATGAACTTCAGGCAAGCAAATCGTACGAAGCTGAAAACATTGTTCATAAGTAAACTGGATAAGCAATACTAGGTAGGTAGGTACCACTTTTTACTTTTAATATCATTGCACAAAGGAGTATTTATTGCAAAGGGTCTTTTTACGAGGGTCATCGTCAAAAAAGCCCTAGTGGTGACGAAGGACCGGGGTAGTAGTGGGTCGTTAGGTACTTATTTTTGACCCTTTCGAGGCGGAAGTTAATTAACCTAACCAAATAAAGAAAGAAAGAATAATGTTTATTATGTAGGTGAATTTTTGGCCGATATTTATGACGACATTATTTTTCGTGTTAATTCACCATCGACACGCTAAGAAGAAATAGGTTACACACAACGACATAAAACATGTTCTTATTATAATCGAAGTTGGAAATACAACAGACCAGAGGGCTAATTGCATAACACACTATCAGTAGGAATCGGTTTCAATCTGACAGTTCAACAACATTCATTGCGTTATTTACATTGTTGAGCAGACAATTTTTTCTAACATATGAAGCAATGGATTAGCAATATACTTCAAAATCATTCCGATTCCGATTCAAACTGCATTACGCAATTAGGGTACAGGCTGGTCAAGGATAGGTACACCAAAGAGAGCGTGGTAAACTTTTAATTAAGTAACTAATTAATTTTACAGTAGAACTTAGCTACTGTTCTAATTATTCCGTTGATTTTTCGTAACTGATAAAAGTATCTACTATAGGTATATCTAGTCAATTTTTCTTTGCAAAATGCTACTTTTTCGTCAAACAAATATTGGATAGATAGAGCGACT
Source organism: Tiliacea citrago (assembly GCA_963921375.1). Classification (NCBI taxonomy): domain Eukaryota; kingdom Metazoa; phylum Arthropoda; class Insecta; order Lepidoptera; family Noctuidae; genus Tiliacea; species Tiliacea citrago. Next base: position 11,250,069 of record OY992782.1, on the reverse strand, counting down.
GCCTACCTGACCGCCACAACCCAGTTACTGGGTAACACGAAACCCCTTGGTAGGACTGGTTGTCAGACTTTGGGCTTCTGACTACCCTTATGTCTACGAATGACAGCCAACGGCTTAACGTGCTTTCCGAGGCACAGAGGGGTCTCCATATGCAATGAATGGACACCCATTCACGAAACGACCGCAGCTAGCGTACCTAGTAACCTTTGATCGACCTGTGCCCCTCTTATGGTAAACCATAAGAGGGGCACAGGTCGATCAAAGGATCAAAGGAGGGACTCGTGGCTAAAGCCACGAGTCCCTCTATTTAGTCACACACAAGCCAATAACTGATCGCTAAACTAAAGTAAGTATAGATACATATCTAGTCTAGTTCTTAGTATTTCTTTGCTTAGGTAATAAAATACTTCCGCTATGCGGGCCTCGACATGTTCACCTTACTTTAACAAAACTCGATCGCGGTTTTGCTTAGTTATTTATCCAAGTTGCATTAATTCATTCTAATAAGCATTTCCAAGATATCTAGATCAAATTAAAATAATAAACTCTTAGCGGAAGGTCCGCGCGGTAGCTCGTGAAATTTAAACGTTTCTGGCAATTTGCAGGTCATCAGTGTCAAGTTGCAAAAACGTAAGTTTGAATTTCGCGGACTAACCTGTTGCTTTCACCTTAATAAAAATCAAGGGAGATTATCCTGCGGAAAGCTGTAAGTTCCGTACCTCAAAAGGTAAAAAAAACAGAACCCTTATAGGATCACTCGTGTGTCTGTCTGTCTGTCCGTCTGCCACAGCCGATTTTCTCCGAATCTACAGGAACAATTAAGTTGAAATTTGGTACGCTTATGAACTTCTGTCACCCAACCACGGACGTGTAACGTAAATAAATGAGTTTTGAACATGGGGGAAAAATTAGTTTTCTTTTTTTAAGTTTTGAAATCTCTACCGTGCGACATATCAAATGAAAGGCCTTATTGTAAGGATTTCAGATATATTTGTTTTATAATTTTAAAATTATTTACGAAAATAAATGAAAATTGACCACCCCCTTATCTCCGAAACTAATGAGCCAAATTATTAAAAAAAAAAATACAGAAAATAGTTCTTTACTACAGCAAAACCTATGAGAAGTCTATGATCTTAAAATAACATGGTAAATCTCTCAATATTGAGCGTACAAACTTAGTTTACATTAGCAGTTGGAATGTATGAGGGAACATGTTTTTCAACTACTATGTTAAGTTTGTTCTTAGGATAATGAAACCCCACTACGGAACCCTTCATTGTGCGTGGTCCGAGACGCACTTGGGCGGTTTCGTTTTTCTTTAAGTCTAAATCGATATAATTTTTTTTTTTTTGGTAAGATACCAAGTTGGTATATTTATTATGATGTAATTGATCGTCAGAATCTCCGTAGGAGTATTACTATTAATACTACCAATTCCGTGTTTAAGATTTTATAGGTTTTAAAAATAGCCACTCAGACAGCGACAGCACCCCACGCTCCCCTCTTGCGAAGGGAGTGAACGATCATCGAGGGGAATGCAAATAAAGTCAAAGTCAAAGTCAAAGTCAAACCATTTATTTCAAATAGGCACATAAGAGGCACTTTTGAACGTCAAAATTTACAAAAAAAATAGAATTGATTCTAGTTGCCCCTTCCAAAAGGTAGTTTCGTATGGAGAAGAATGGGCAAGAAACTCCACCGGTACTCTTTTAAAAATGTTTTACAATATTTTGTTTGATTACATTAATTATATGATTATATGTGAAGACGATGCACCTAGAATAAAATTACTATACCATAATAGGTAAAACGAATTAAAAACTAAGCAATGAAAAATAACTTAATTATTAGATAGATACGTGGTGTTCACATATTTACAAACATCATACAAGTATGTTTTTCTAAAAAAATAAGTCAGTGTGTGAGTATAGGTTATCACAGAATGTAAAATAAATATCATAAAAATAACAGATTTTACCATAAAAATAGCAACCAGTTTGATTTTGTCTAGACTCTAGATTGTCCTATGGAGCTGGACCAGCATGTTTCCAAGCATTCCTGTCTTGGATATAATCCTCTAACTTGTAATATGCTTGTTTACAAAGTGTACTTTTAATATGTGTTTTAAATTTTCTCTCATTTAATTTCAATATATCACAAGGTATTTTGTTGTAACATTTAACACAGTACCCCATAAAAGATGTATGTACTTTAGATAATCTGAAAAATGGTTGATCTATTTTATCTTTATTTCTAGTATTAAAATTATGTCTATCGCTTATCTTGTTAAAAATATGTAGATTTTTCCTTACATACATAATATTTTCATAAATGAATTGGCAAGGTACCGTCATAATATTAATCCTTTTAAATAGTTCCCTAAGAGATTCGCGGCGACGGAGATTATAAATTGCTCTGACAGCTCTCTTTTGCAAAATAAAGATGGACTCAATGTCAGCAGCCCGACCCCACAGTAAAATGCCATACGACATAATGCTGTGGAAGTAACTAAAATAAACGAAACGCGCGGTTTCTATATCTGTTAGCTGTCTTATCTTTAAATATATGAATATGTAAAAGGATAATAATAATATTTTGTTATTGTAATTCACACGCTTACGTATTGTTTGTTGACTCAACTAGCGTAAGTATTTATTTAACTAAATCGGATGATGGAAATAAGTCAATCATAACGTTTTATTATCATTAGAATATTATAGGGTTATAAAAATAGCATTATATAATAGTAATTTGTTGGCATCACTAAACATCGAAAGTAAAATTCAGCGTGAATGAGTGCAAATCGTCTGCTCCGTAGTTTTATAAGGTTTTAAAAATAGCCACTCAGACAGCGACAGCACCCCACGCTCCCCTCTTGCGAAGGGAGTGAACGATCATCGAGGGCTGGTGGTAGGTCTACCACCGCCCGCCTCACGCTCAGGGCACCGCGCCACGTCTCATCAACGTGACTTGTGAGGACTCACATAGTGTGAAAGTCTCGAGAAGAGCTTACTATAGAAATGATCCTATGAAGTAAGGTCTTAATTTGTATTGGAAAAATCGAGGAGGGTCATTCAGCCGTGGAGAATCTTAATACCGCGTTGTAGAAATTGGCGTCATCGGCACAGCGCCATCTAGTAGAACGTTTAGGAGTTGGCGATCATTATAAAAATAGAATGATGATGCTCTAATGGCGATGATTATTTTCGTTACTCATACCATTGAAGTGATTTGGCAAAGTTTTTATCGAGTTTTAGACTGTCTTATGTAACTTTGATTTACATTATAGGTAAGTACAGATTCATCATCAAATCATCATCTTCATTTCAATATTTTTTTTTAACTACTTATTTAATATGGTACCTACCTTTTCACGTCTAGAACCACTGAATCAATCGTTATAAAACAATGACAGATAGGTATAGGTAGCCTTGAATCTGGAGAACGACAGAAGTAACCTACTTTTAATCCTGGGAATTTGTATAAAAAAATGATAATGATGATAAAATAATAAGTAATAAATACACGCAGATGGAATCGCGGGCAACTAATATAATTTATGAAGGGTGTTCCTTAAATAAAAATAATGGCCTTCTCTTCACCGTGAAGCCATCGACTTGCTAATTTTATTCAGCTGCTGTTTTCTTACATAACCAGTGTTATCACTTTATCGATAATGTCGCCGTCACAGAGTCACTATAGATTTTATGTAATTCTACAGCTCAACACTTTCGTTTGTTGCACTTGGTCCGTTCGCTACAAATTATATTGTTCACTCTGTTTGGCACAAGAAGTGAACTGTTTCGTCACTTGTTTCCCAAAACTTTGTAGGCATTTGATTTGTTACAAGTAGGTACCTAATTAGTTACTTGATAGAGTTCTGCTCATCATCCGCCTAGCATTTTCCCAACTATGTTGAGGGAATGCTTCCAGTGTAACCGGATGCAGCTGCTGAGTACCAGTATATTACATGGAGCGATTGCTAATCTGATTTCCACAACCCAGTTACTGGGTAACACGATTATACGCCTTGGTAAGACTGGTTGTCAGACTTTCGGGCTTCGACTTCCCGTATCTAACCTTTAGTGCAGAAAGCTAAACTTCACCAGCATATAGCAGTCCACAGCTGGACATAGGTCTCCCAAATTGCATGCCATTTGGCTCAATCCGCGGCCTCTCTTCCAGTGGCTGCCAGCCACTGCGAAGATCGTCACTCCACCTTGCCTGAGAAACGCTCTAAGTCTACGAGCTGTCCGCTAATTCATTTTTACCGAGTGAAAAAATGGAGGTGGTTTTCAATACGTCGCGCGTCGGAAACTTTTTTATGTAAGTACTTAAGTACAGACGCCAGCAGGTCAAGCTACCCGAAACTGTCAAATTTTTCCAATCAACCTTGAACCATAACTTGTAGGGATAAAGTTGAAAATCCTAAACAATTTTGACAGGTTGTATTAGCTTGATGTGCTGGCGTGAGGCGTCTGTACATCATTATATTCTTTTGCTGAATGTCGTTGAACTAGTGGCCTACATTCGTTGCAGCATACATAAATACTTCGCGTGTTAGTTGAAATATGTTAAATGTGTCTTTCCCGACTGTATGATATAATATGTCTCTACACACTTGCTAGAGCGCTCAACGGCACTGCTAGTAACGACTGTCAAAGATCCATGATGTGTATGATCTTAATAGGGAACGGAAATTATCTCTGTGCCGTGTGGTCGTCAGAAGCCCGAAAGTCTGACAACCAGTCTTCAAATCAAATCAAAATGGTTTATTTGCATAAAATGTGGTGGGTACAAAAGATGTAAGGTAGTTCTGTTATCCAGTTAGGTAATGAGTTATATATAAGTGGCGGCATATCTTACCAAGGGGTATCGTATTACCCAGGTACTGGGTTTCGTTATAGTCGCTCCATCTAAAATACTGGTATTCAGCTGCATCCGGTTAGACTGGAAGCCGATCCCAACATAGTTGGGAAAAAGCAGATTGATTGATTTTTTTGGGAATATCGGGATAAATGTCTATGTCTTAATCCAGGGTGTCAGCTACCTCCATACAAAATTTTATCAAAATTGGTCCAGCCGTTAGAGCGTGAAGAAGTAACAAAGATACACTCACAAACTTTCGCCTATATAATATTAGTGTGATGTGATGTGATTAGGAAATGGTTTTCAAACTCCTAAAACGTTCTTCTTGTTCCACAATTTTTTTGTGAGCATCTCACTTGTGAATTCCTTTTACACTTTCAGTGCCGGGTGCCATTCACTCAAGTCGCTTATGGGATGCCGGGAGCCCTCGCGGAGGGCTCATTTTAAATAATCTGTTTTTCTTTGCGAATACATTATAAACTGTGAAAATAAAATCAGTTGTATATTTTAGCAAGATTTAATACTACTACTCGTTGGTTTTCTAAAAACAAGCATTTTTATTTCTATATTTTTTTTTTCATTAACTTGCTCTATGTATACTATGTGTACGCATGGCATATGAGCTCTACGAAAAGTGGGTGGAGTCGATAGTGTTAACAATGTAAACTAAACATCTGTGCTAGGACTTCTCACTTCACCTGTTACCTATGCCATCAATAGTACTACGGCCAAGAATCAAACCCACAACCATTTACTCGCCAGTCCACACTTTAACGTTTGGGCTATAATCGCTCAAATAAATCAAGTAGGTAGGTACCTACATTGTCGGGGTCTTATTTTAATTTAGCCTTACCGAGACACACTGACCTGTTGGTCAAGGCTTCGGCTCGCTCCCTTATAAGGAACGTGTTGTGTATGTATCATTCTTATTAACAAACGTCAAATATATTTTCCTTTAGTAACTTTATAACTGTGCAATCCAAGGTGAAGTTAATAAAGGAAGTAAAGCCTTCAGAATAGCAAGTAGATACCTAATACTTGCTAATTTGGTCTACATTTCTCTTACTTTATTACCTACTATATTAATGAGAGTTCCTACCGCTGCCGTATAGGTACTTACCTATATATCTGCTAACTGATTACATACCTAACTGCTAGCTGTTTTACAAAACAGCTCCAAACAGCTGAACGATGATTGGCGATTTTCCATAAATACTGGGGGCCTAAAATGGACGCTTTGGCAGAATCATAATGTTATTCTAATGAATCATAATTATTAAAATTCGTAAAATGGTCACGAACTGACAATTCATTATGATCTGCGGTGCGTACAATTCTATGCCCGCAAAATTCATCTGTTTGGCAGCTGCTGTTTGACATTAGACTTCATTATAGCAATTCATAAATAATTGTGGACCATTTTACGAATCTCCATACAAAACAGTCTACTAAAAAATTGGGGCAAAAAAAAGCCAGAAATCAGACCTAGTTATTTATTACTTAACATCGCCTGTATTCCCCGAAAGGTTGGGCATACGTGTCCCATGTAATGTAATAGGCCTATTGCATAATGCAACCGGGCCCAAATCCACTATCCGGGCTGAGAAATTCCAGGTGAAAAAACCCAATAACAGTAGTTATTTAAGTTTGTTACCCGTGGTCCCTTCGAGAAATACAATGCTGCCAAATTAAAACCATCTACTGTTATTGAATCATTTGGGGTAGGTTAGGTTAGAACAGTGACCATTAACGCGCGAAGTCGAGCGAGCGTGCCGCGGGCAGCGGCCGCCGAGCGCCAGATTCCCTCTATTTTTGGTGAATCATTTTGAATGTTTCAAGTAACTCTAAAACTAACGGTCTATCATTTTAATTTGGTAGCATTGTATTTCTCGAAGGGACCACGGGTAACAAATGGTTATTTATACTTTTATAAAATAATTCTTCATAGGTAGGTACTTACCAATTCGTCAATTTCCATCGCTTGTACCACCGTAACACTGATGTCAGTTTAACAACAGTGATTCGTCGGAATCGTTTCAAAACGTAAATATATAACAATTGTCGGAGAGAGCACCACGCTTTCAAGACTTCGTCGGAGTAAAAGCATTGTTTACTAGTATGGAAGACTGACATTCTGTGTAATGACCAGTGATTACCTTGACAGTTTGATGACGACGCTTTTCGCTCACAATTTTTGGACATCAACGCCAGTAGCACACCTCCGCCGTGAAACCATCACAGCGAAACCGCAGTAGTTCAATTCAACTAGCTCGCGTCATGTTTCGCTACTCGAATCGGATGAGACTAGCGGAACATGACGCGAACCAGTTGAATTGAACTACCGCAGTTTCGCTGCTATGGTTTCGCGGTGTGATACTCCCTGGCCGCGCCACAGTGGCGGAGATGTGCTACCGGTGTTACTGTGTTTCTGCTGTGTCCAATGTCGAAACACATTGCGTAAATTTTTCGTTGACTGTTTCGACCATACTTTTGCGTATTAAAAAGCCATGATGTGCTCAGTGCTCTTTTTACCCGACTACGGCGAAACAAAAAGGAGGGTTATATCTGTTTGTATTGTAGTCAAGATCAAACAAAATGTAGGTAAGACTTTTCGTATTTCATATAGGTACTGTTGACTGACTGAAGAAAACTTTTAAACACCGCCATAGTGCCACTGCCAGGGTGCCAGGTATTTGTCAACCCAGCTAGATGACTGGCTCTGGTGTCCAGACGAACAATTATTTAGGATTAGCAAAAATAAAACTTGCCATTTAAAAAAACACTTTTCTGTTGTTCCACAAATGTATTTCTATGTTGAAAAGGATTTTACAAAAGTACAACATTTTACAAAATAAATTCGAGTTTTAACAAAAGTCTACACAAATAGACAACTAATACTAAAAAAAACCCCAAAGCTATAACAATTTAATTCGAAAACTAGAAAACAATAACTTTCCTGCGTTACGCAGGTTTGTACTAGAATGGTATGGCACCATTACATTTTCAGTTACAACCAATAGTAATATTATATTTTGGACTCTAACAACAATTGAACATTCTGATTGTTTGACATTTTAAACAATATAAAAAATTGTATTCACGTGGCAGATTTACTCATGCTTAAATAATTATAATGTAGAAAATTTTAAAAGAAATAGATACAAATATTTCTTGTTCTATTTTTAATTGAGAAAAAGACGGAGTAATGTTCTATACAGAAGGATGCGTTACATCACTAGGACAGGATTTTTAAGTACTCTGTGCGACCTTGGTCTGTTAGCACCACATAATTGCACCACATGATATCTAAAAGGTTTTAAATTGTGAATTTTCATGCCACTAATTATTGTCCTTAGTAAAACGTATCAGACAGCGTTACTCAAACATAAGTAATTTAAAGAAATAAAGGTGGGTATAGCTTCTGGATACCTTATTTCTTAACAAAATATTTAAACAGATTACACAATTAAATAACGATCGTGTGCTATTTATTTCCTAATTTATGTTATAGGGATTTTGTACGGACTTTTTATCAGTGGAAACTTTTAAATGGCCTTCAATTACATATTGTTTAAGAACACTGTATAATATAATTATGTTAGCTGTAAGTTTCCTGAATAGAAAAAAAAAAAACAAAGCAAGCAATTGTACAGGTTCAGTTTCCGCACATTTCTATAGTATTAAAATCGAAACGCATCGAAACATGTTTCCAAAGACATTTTGAGCTTCGGAAACATGAAGAAAGTTTTATCCGAAACATACATAATCAATCAGCCTATAATATCCCCACTGCTGGGCACAGGCCTCTTCTGGGAGTGGACCGTAATCCACCACGCGGGCCCAGTGCAGGTTGGTAGATGTCACATGTCTTCGAATTTTTGGGTCTAGGACATGCCGGTTTTCTCACGATGTTTTCCTTCACCGTTTTGAGAGCAGTGGTCGTGAAATGATTTATAATTTAAACAAAGTAAAGCGCCTGCTTGGTTTCGAACCTACGACCTACATCCGAAACATGCTGACTAGTAAATACATTTGTCTTTAACATTTGGGGACACTAAACGCCCCCAGGAGTAATAACAATAAAACTTCTATTGTATTGTATCTCGTTCAGTGTCCATCAACCGATTAATAATGAATGAATCAATATACTTACTGACGTCACAAAATGCAGGCAAAGTAACTAGAGATGTGGCAGAAGTGACAATTTAAATACATTAATTACTTATTCCTACTAAGCGGCTGCAAGTGCCTACTTTAAGCTTATATTATTCACAATCACATATTTCTACCATGTTTAAAAAATAATCTCTTATTTTTCAGAGTTCCTATTTCAGGATGAAAAAGTCTGTGGAATATTTTAATCTGGCAACATGGGTAGAAAATATAAATACTATGACGGTAGAAAACTGGTTAAGTACTTAATACATTAGAAATACATTTCAAACACTCCAGTTGTTTGCTTAGTGTTAAACAATAAAAGAAACTACATATTTAATATACTTATGAAATATTTCACATGCATGCTTAAATGAATACTTAGAAATAGGTTTCAATTTCGTTATGTTTTATACAAATATGAGTTTTGACAAATCTCATATGAAGTGCTTGATGATATTTCAGCCAATCAATAACAGCAGCTTACATGATATTTGACAATAGAGTTACTAATCAGAGATTAGGTTTTTAGAATATTTTTAGGCAGAGTTTTCATTCAATATTCAAGCATAATTATTATCTAAAACATGTATCTATTCCATGTCAATCTCTAATGAACTTATTTTTGTTTTATAACATGCCAGATGCTACGCAGAAGATCCTTAACTAATTTACTAAATACATTAATAGTTACTCTGATTCCGGGATAAGCTCCTAAGGTCATATAACAAAGATTGTTCAGTTTGTTTCTAATGAAGTCTGACCCGAATCATATTTTTCTTTGTTTGTATTAAAAAAAATATTTTTCTTGATCATATGCAACATAAAAATCACATAATTCCCCTTCTTCATTTTACGTCCTTTAATCATTTACAGCTTGTATATCACTAACTATACAGAAAGCATTTCTATTGTAAGAATAGGAACAGCAACTACTTATACATTTGTCGCTAAAAGGTTATTTTGGCGCGTGACCAATGTCTGAACTTAAACCGCCATCTTGTTTTGTCAATACTAATAATACAATTTCTCTGTCAATTTCACAAATGTTTATAGTCCGAGGCACCGCCTGCGGTATGTGAGCGGTGAGACGGGGGAGGTAGGCAAAGGCCAAGCTAACTCAGTCTGCTAATCCCTCCCCCGTCACCGCTCACATGCCTCGCGGTGAGTATACTCCGTTGGCTTAGGTAGGTTAAACCAAAAAAACCACGTGCCAAGAGAGCTGTCAATTAACCGACCGTAATACTTGCCACTTATTTTTTTATGGTACGTCACAGTTGTAATCTTCAATTTAGCAATGTTATAATTCGTTGACGTTTACAAAACCTGTCTGTTTGCGGCTCATTACAATAGACAGATTACAAAATATTATAGTAATATTAAAATCTCATAAAAAAATGTGCTCAAGCAGTTACATCTACGAAGAGTAGTTTAAGAATAGATGATAAAGCTTAGCATACATTAATAAAAGTGGAAACTATCGTATGAATAATAAAATAAAAAAAATGGTTATAAGTTACAACGTATTTTTAAACAAGAAAGCGCCATCTATAAAAACCCTTTTTACGACTTTTTTACCTTTATTTAATTACCTAAACCAATATAGTATAGCAGTTGCGCGCAGCCATACCAACAACGCCGCCCTTTTAATGTCAATCAGCGCCAAAAGATCCCTGTAGCAATCTACTTTAGCACTAAAATAACAAAAGAAACATCTACTTTCCTCTATGGTCGATATAGAAAGAAGTAGCATTTAATCTTTTGTACATAATATATATTAAAGCTTTTTTTTTTTTAAGTTGCAGAGTAAGGAAACTTTCTCGTCAACATTTTTGGAAGATTACAGTTTAAGATCTCTGAAAGGAAGTTATTTAAGTAGTTGGCTATTGACTTATTTCGATTACCAAGTGAGACATAATATCTTTAAAGATAGTAGGAAACTTGTGTCTATAGAAAATATATTAACATGAGACTCGATATCACATACTGGATCCAAAGGTATGAGGATGGGATACATTTTACAATGATAACCATATTCAACGTTTATATACTTAAATAACTTTTAATACAGTAAATTATCTTTAATCCGGACTTATTTCACATTAGTACCTATAATTAAAAGTCGCGACGACCAATGTTTAAATTGGTTGATGTTCTACGTTGCTTTAGTATTACGTCAACGCGACCCTAGTGTAGCGTATGCGTTTACGTAGCGTCTTCGCGACGCCAATGCGACATTAACGCATACGTAACACGTACGCACAGTGCGAAGAGGCCCCTGCAAATCAACCCACTAAATACATTTAGCGCTAAACGAATTTAAAACATCGTTCTATTGCTGTAAATAATTTGAAGTTGACACAGGCATAACGGTGATATTACTAAAAACATGCGGATCTTAGAAAAAAAAAAAATTAAAAATGTCCCATGTTTCCTGTTGAAAATCACAAATTAATACGACATCTGGCCTGGTAGTGTCTTTAAAATCATATACAGACTAATCGTCACGACTTTGCAAAACGATTACTTACAAACTAAAACTCAGTTATTCTCGTGTTGCGATCTCGTTAGAAACTCAAGATTATGATGGGAGTCTATTCTGTTCATATTAGCTTTTAACTCGTCGAGAGACGACTTTGATAGATTAGGGGTGGTAGGCGCGGGAGGAACTAACGTATCTATTGAAGCTGTCTCAACATTACCTTCTTGGTCTAAATTCTGTTTTTCCATATGTAGGAAGTTTTCATGCGAACCGTTCAGAGCTTTGGATAGGGAATTGTCCGGGTATGAGAGGTCGAAATTGGATATGGATAGTGGTTTTTCCCCTGTTTCGAGTCCTGAGCCCAGTGATTTCGAAGTTGTCAATTCGTTGTTATCTGGAAAATAAAAGTTGAATGTTAAATTAAGGAATTTCATGAAGTACTTTTTTACGCTTTGTAAACATGTGAGTTAATGATGGATCGCTGGACCTTTTAATTTACAAGCCGATCAATTGGCATTAATCACGGGAAAAATAACTATCAAGAATGAGTTCAGGTGTAAGCAATCGATCCAATGGATCCTTGGATTATATTATTTTAAAAGGTCCACAATGTTTTAGTCAAATCAAACTTCAGATTACTAGAATAATGATAATACCATACTAATATTATATATAAATGCGAAAGTAACTTTCACTGTCTGTGACCACGCCTCACGGCCGAACGGATTTCGAAGAAATTTGGCACATGGGTGGTGACATAGAATACTTTTTATTCCGGTAGTACGCTTTCAAACGATAGTTTCCGACCTCCACGCCCCGCACGGTGAACTGAAAATAAACTTTCATAGACTAGGGTACTCAATTTTAAAGTGTCGTTTTTAAAAAGTAGACAAAATCTGCAAAATTCTGCAACAGTAACCGTTTTATGGAATATGTCAAAAAAAATCATAAATAATTAGTTATTTAACCATCTGTAAGGATATTACGGTTTTCCTTTCAGTTTCTGAGACAATGGGATTTTTCATACTAGTTTCATACAATTTTTCATAATAAAATTATAATAAACTTTGTGCAGAGCTAACTCTGATGACATTTTAGTGTATAGTAATAGCTAATAGAATAAACAATATCCGGCAAAAAAACGACACTGAAAAGTTGAATACCCTAAGTCTATGAAAATCGATTTTCAGCCCACCGTGCGCAGCTAGTATAAAATATGCGAATGTAACTCAACAGTATAATAATTTATTTACCTTTCTCGGAGTCGTCAGTGGTCTTTTGATTCAGTTCGCCGCGGTCATCCTTGTGGTCCTTCGGTTCAGAGGAACTTCGTTCTCCCTCTAACATTCCCAACACCCTGTACATAACATCGCTTTTAGAGAGTTTTCAATTCTACCCCCAGTAATTGTGTCTCTAAATATATGTTGTTTTCAAGTCGTGCATTACTTGTTCAGTGCATTTTGTACCTCTTTGTCGTCCATATTTAGCATACACAAAAATACATATACATATTAGCTTGCTTATTTATTGAAACTACAAATATACAATTATGTGAAAAATGCGATTGGTGTTGTATTCATCTATTATTACAGTTTTACTGACGTATTTATGTCGTTTGATTAATTTCTCTTAAAAAAACCGGTCAAAAGCGAGTCGGACTCGCACACCGAGGGTTCCGTACGTAATATGATGTTGATGATTTCTGAAAAACTGTGCTATTTAGAGACATCGTTTTATTTTTCCTGTAATCTCTACGTAAACTTCTATCACATAGAATAATTTCAGATTTTTCTCTATGCAAACTTCGGGGATAAGGGGGGAACGGTATTTTTTTTTACATTTTTCATCAAAAGTATGCCTAAAAAAAACTGTTTGAGTATGTGCAAACAGCGCTCTTTTATATGATACCCCACAGTAGACTCTACTCGAATTTTTAAGACCCTTCTGTTGCAAATAAGATATTTAAAAAAAAAAATTAATTCTAGAGGGCAAAATAGTTGGATAAACGTTATCTAAAAGTATTACAAATTTCATGTTGATAGCATTAGTAGTTCTTGAGATATCCAGCTGTGACAGACAGACAGACATAGCCTCACCATAATCCTTTTTACCATTTTGGTACGGAACCCTAAAAAGGAGTAGGTTCTTTAGTACGGTTTGGTTTTGAGCTCACGAGGTGAAGTCACAAATCGAACGAAATACGTTAGTAAACCCGTAAATATCATGTTTCAAGGAAGTGGTAGTTTAGGTGTTGCACGGTACTCGGGCGTAGATATGGCACTTCGAGCTGAGAGATGAGACTACCACACAAGTACATATACCTAAGTGACAAGAACGACGGTCTACAAAGCAGACCTTTATCAAAAACTCGATGGCCATAATTACGCGGTCGGGTACAGTGAGCCACGGATCTTTGTGTCTGTGAAGTGAGCTGCGAGTACTCCTAATTCGCAAGTCCGTTATTAATGAGAAAAAGCGATCTGCAACTAATTTCATAAACACAAAGATCTGTGGCGCGTAAAAATAAATTACAAGACAGTCCAGATTTTTTTTTCAGCTTTCTTTGGTAAGTTAATGGAAGGTCGCAAGCGCAACGTAGGTTCGCTTCCCAGGTCGGGCACAGTGTTATTGGAGTATCCCGTAAATAATTTTTCATCAGCAGTCCGGAGACTGAATTTGTGCCCGGTTGATGGCAATAGGCTCGCCCCCACATTGAATTAAACATAAGTGGCGAAACGTGGCTGTATTAGACACCTCTGGCCTTCCCTTCGGGGACGGCACGGTTGGCGCAGTGGTTAAGCGATTGACTGCTGCGCTACGTGTCGCGGGTTCGATTCCCGCACGGAACAAATATTTGTATGACCTATAAGTAGTTGTTCCGGGTCTGGCTGTTTGTGTATGTGAGTTTAAATGTTTGTAAACGCACCCACGATACAGGAGAAATTCCTAGTGTGGGGCAACGTTTTTTTAAAAAAAGAAAGATACAGGCATGATCATAGAGCACAGAATAGAGATTAGAGACGCCTTTGCTAATAATATTCTTACAGTAGTTTCAGTCACAGGCATTGGCAGAACTGCTACTATTGTATATAATCTATTTTTTCATACTGAACAGACAGCTGTGCAGCTGGGGAGTTTGTTGTGTCACTTCTTCCCAGCTGAAGCAGTAGGAAGTGGTGAAGGGCGGGCGTGCCGGGGGACTGTCTTATGTAATTTTGACGATCGAAAAGTCGCGGGCCGTTAGTTGCTACTGTGCATCACCGTGCTTTGTGGTCGTGATGTTGTATCATGGTATGTATATAGGGGGGGTGGTCAAACATCTCACCCTCCCGCCACACTTGAGGTGGCCCGCACTAGCCGGGGATCGCGGAAGTAATACTAGATTCCAAGATCCCCGGTGCAAGTGTGGGAAGGGAACACTGGGGTGGTTTTTAGAGCAGTAAGAGTCTGACAGACCCCTCCGCCCGCCCCAGGGCGGAGGACATCCATGAGGACTTTCCAACCCGGCAAAAAAAAATGGTATGTATATAGGAGTATTTACCGTGAGTTGCCAAGGTCTCCAAAGGGCGGTTTATGATGTGTGGGCGAGGGTCGGTCGCCAGGCCCATGTTCGGCCCAGCCCTCTGCGATCAACGCCCCGCCGATATCCACCTCCCCTTCTGTAATAAAACCAACGGTATGAGTCTATTTACTAACTTAAGTGATGATAATTTCTTAACAGGCGAAAAAAATTGTCAAATTTTTACTTTAATTAAATATCATAACATCACGCCTGTATCACGACGGATTCAGCAGGTGCATGTGTAATGCGAAATATCTCCAAATCTGTCACCATTGGCTAAGGGCATATGGAAAAGCGGTTACATAATAAAATAACTTTTAATTAATTATTCTAAAGACTGAATGTTCCTCTATGAAGTATGGAATACTACCTGAGGCATTAGCGAAAACAACAAAATGTTCATAACAATCGGTATAGTACGCGTCAAACTTGATGGCGGCTCTGTAGTGCGCTACTCGCTGCGAAGTACCCCCCCCCCCATCACCCCCGCTGTCACATGAATTAATTACTGCGCAGCGACTCGCCTTATGTTCCGGGCCTCCATAAAGTTTGAATCGGGTTTTATTAAATATATTCGTCATAGGATCATATGTACACAAGCCGTGAGCCCGATGGTATTTTCCATCGGCAAAAATGAAATTCTTCCATACAAAGTTTCATTCCCTTTGAGGACGAATTTTCAAGTATGAGTTGAGAAAACCTGTTTTTTTTAAATTTTGTTGTGTTTCGTTATCGATTGAAGATTACACAAAAAAAAACTGATTTTTTAAACTGATATTTATAGTTACGGGGTTGATGATCCCCAAAAAAAACAACTCATCAAATTAATATCTTTTTTGTTTTATCATGTTTAGATATCGGTACCCATCACGTCTGCGGAGTTCCGCTAGCTATTTTAATTTGACCCTGTATAAGAAACTCTTGTGTAAAATTCCATGTGTAATGATTTATATTTACCGTCTGTGTTGTCGAACAGCTTGATGCCAGGTATCTCCCTCTCTTTCTCGCCCTCAGCAGTAGCAGTCTTTTTGTACGTGCACGTTTTGGATAGCAATGGCTTCCATCTGGCCACCTTAAAACACAAACAATATGATGTTAACTTTGGTAAAGACCAAGACAACTAACACCTTTTGAACCACTGGTGAAGAGGGAGAGAGGCCAATATATTGTTATTTTTGTTAAGTTTTTATAAGTATGATGTATGTTTTATTGTACCTTTGTAGTAGTAACATCGCTTTGGCGCATTATAGCTGTTAGGGTGTTATTTACGAAATATTTAAATAAATAAATATCGCCATGTGGAGAATGTATCATATAGTTTCTATTGAATTTAATGGTACGGCGAGACTATCGCCGCGATGTTCTTGCCCATGGAGATGACGCCTTGAAGGGCGTGGTCAGTGCAAACGTGCGTACACACACGCGCGTATTTTTACGAGCGTGCACTATCGAGCACATAAAATACGCCAAACAAATAATTGCCCTAAAATTGGAATAGAAAACGGTTTAATTTCGAGGGGGTTTGGGGGGTGGTTCGAGTTTTTACGGATTTTGGCCGTTTGTGTATGTGAGTTTAAATGTTTGTAAACGCACCCACTATACAGGTGAAATTCCTAGTGGGGCAACGTTTTAAAAAAAAAGTGTAGGGTTGAATTTCAGTACCTGTGTGAGTTCCTCGAAGCGCTCCGTGGCCTGCGGGTGCCAGCGCTCGCGCGGTGCGTCACTCGTGTCGGCCGGCCGCACGCCCGCCAGGAAGCACTCCATAGCCTGCACACATCATTTGAAATCATGTAGATAGAGGAGTCGCCTATGAAAGTAAATTATTCTAGTACATAAATAAATAAATAAAAAATATTAAATGCTGTTCATGGGCTGTGGTTAAGCACGTCACTAGAGAACGGCTGCACCGGCTGACATCAAGCAAAGGACAAAATTGACAAAGTTTATTGCTTGAATACGAGGCTTTTGGCTACTTTGTATGTGTGTGTACTTTATGTAATTTTTGTGCAGCAATTTAAACGTACGCTTTTGACTTACGTAATAATAAGCTTTGTATAGAAATAAAAAACAACCGAAAATAACTTTAATTTCGGAAGTCGGTGGTAAAAAACCAAAGTACAGATCCAAAGACACCGACTTCCGAAATTAAAGTTATTTTTCACTTTGTAGTGTTTTTTTGGAAGTCAGTTGTTTTTTTTTTTGTGATAAGTTTTTTATTTTTTCTATTTTGTGAGTCAGTTTTTAATTTATCTAAGTTTCAATTGCCTAATATCAACTGCTTATCACGTTTTACAAAATATCGCTTTTCCCGATGCAGGGGAGTTCATTGTTGAGGAGTTCTCTTGGTAAGAACCAGGAGAACTGGAACTGATGGTGACTTCACCGTATGCATTGTGACGAGCATAAATTGCTTAGCAACCATAATAAAGTGCCTAATCGAATCGAAACCATGAAATACTTATTATAAAGTAGTTCCGGTGGCCATCTGTGGTCTTCCTCATTAGCTCCACTTCACCAAATGTGCTTCCCGAGTGCAA
This sequence comes from Tiliacea citrago, assembly GCA_963921375.1. Taxonomy (NCBI): domain Eukaryota; kingdom Metazoa; phylum Arthropoda; class Insecta; order Lepidoptera; family Noctuidae; genus Tiliacea; species Tiliacea citrago. Next base: position 11,232,461 of record OY992782.1, on the reverse strand, counting down.
CTGCACGAGTTACTATAAAAAATGTCCAAATCGCTATAGGTGTGCCTATAAAATTTAAGGATTTCCCTCAATTTCCATGGGACCCCCTCATCAGATTCCGATTTGGTGGCAATGGGACCACCTCGGGATCATACTCACTCAAACAAAAAAAGATTTTTCAAAATTTGTCCAAACATACATAATAACCTCCTCCTTTATGGAAGTCAGTTAAAAATTGGAAAAGTTTACCGGGAAAATGTCGAGAAAAACGGAACGTCCTGTTTTCTATGGATTGAAATTGGGACAGGACAATATCTGTCTGGTCAGCTAGTAGGTAATAAATAAGCGCCACGTACCTGGAACCGAAGCCGCAGCAAGTCAGCGCGCAGTTCGCACAGCTCGTGCGTCGCCACGTACTCACTGTCACCGTAGTCCAGGAAGAATACGTCCGCGACCTATATAACATAAATATAAGTTGTTATTTTAGAGGTATGCAGAACAGGATGGAATATTCCTCATCCACCATTCAAAAGGGAGGATCCTGTTTCTGCATACATGTTGATCGTGCGGATAACTCTGCTTGCGCGATGCAGGTTTTGCGTGACGTCAAGTGTGATGATGCATGGTTGAAACAACAACCCTATTAACTTGATCAGAAAGAGGTATCAATTGTGATAAGGCTTACCCCAAGTTTCAGAACCCTAGTTTCTAAAAGTTTGAATCTTTTAACAGGTCTAGTGATTTGTTGACTGAAATATGCAACATCAGCCAAATTGACAGCCGATATAATAGAATTTCTGTTGTTTATGTTATTGACATTTATGTTATTTTGCTGTGGCGGACCACACAATGAAGGCTTCCGTAGTTGGGATGAATTTATCCCAAAACCAAACTTAACATTGTAGTTGAAAACATGTTTTCCTATACATCGATATACATCACGGTCAATTCTCAAAAAGTTAACGAGTAATAGTCGACCAACTTATGGTCGACTATTACTCGTTAACTTTTCCTTTTAATTTCGTTATTTTTATTACTGCCATGATTGGTTGGGACACTTGACTCTAACAAAATTTTGCACTTTAAAGCTTAATATTACGCAAACGGATACGTGAATCGAAAAATGGTCTCTACAGACCCTCAATATTTTTAAACGGCCTATCCAACAATACCCCACATCATGGGATAGACGAGAAAAAAATCATCCCCGTTTTATGTGTAAGGGAGGACCCTTTTTTGTATCAAGATTTAATTTTGACACTGCGTGTCTCGGCTCTGACATTCGGCGTGATTAATATGTATACCCATGCCAAATAACAGCTTTCTAGTAATAAGAGTCTCTGAGCTAAACTGGGGACAGACAGACGAACTACGGAACCCTAAAAAGAATTACCTGTTGCGTGGCATCAAACTCGTTGGCTCTGATGTCGTGTACTCTGGCTCGGTACCAGCGACCGTCATGTCTGAACACCGCGGCTACCACTTGACCGATGGACACGTGCGCCAACTGGAAACAAAGTTTTTTATTGAAGTACTGTCTGTTACAAAATTACCTATCTCATGAAACTGAAAACTGTAAACAAACCTTGTTCAGGTTAAACTCTTATACAATCACTCGCGAAAGGAAATTCATTTAGATTAAGGTTTCAACTTTATATCTCATAATTTTTACCAACAATTATTGTTTGAACATGAGAAACAAATTCACAGTCAAAAATTGAGATTATAAAATTAACCTCAATTGTCAAATAAAAACATCTGTGTGCTGATTTAAAATTAAAATTTCTGATTTAAGCATTCAAATAATCAAATCACATCACTCAAATTGGTAAGTGGCACTAAACATTGGCATCCACAGGTACTTTTCCTGATCCTTTTGTTTGCAATTTCAGGCAGGCAGACCACCTGATGGTACTTACGACGAGTTCCTTCACAAAGAAGTCTGAACGACTACTTTTGAATTGCAAGTAAATGCATGTGCGCCTGCAATATGTTAACTTGCTATAAAGATATTGCAAGGCGTTTTCTGTTGAAACAACATTCCAACAGCATGAAAACTGGATTCATCATCATCTGTCTAGCCTTTTCCCATCTATGTTGGGGTCGGCTTCCAGTCTAACCGGATGGAGCGCTGAATGCCAGTATTTTACATGGAGCGACTGCCTATCTGACCTTCACAACCAAGTTACTAGGTAATACGATATCCCTTGGTAAAACTGAAGACTGAAGGATGAAAACTAGATTGATTAAGATTAATATCGCCGAATTCGGTTTCAAAGTCACAGAAAAAAGGGATATTCTTTAGATACCTAATTACTTTAATGTGATGCCATAGGGTACTAAACATGCGTGATTTGAAATAAAGAAAACTAGTGACGCGTTGCTTCGAACGGGTATGATCTACTGATGTGTCAAAACATCGAGATCAATGTGCTAATAAACTAAACACAAATTGCGACTATGTTTTATACTATTTATCTAGCCTGCATGGCGACCACGGGCTGCATGAAGACTATTCCGACTGCAGCAATCGAAGTCATGCTGAGACTACCACCGCTCCACCTGTTCATACAGCAGGAAGCGACAATGGCAGCGGTGCGTCTAAATGCAATAAATCTCTGGGGTAAGAGAGACAAACAACACACCGCTCAGCTTAAGGGACTAAATAATAAGTTCCCCATTACGAAAGCCATTAATGACCGGGTACCAAAAAAAAAATATTTTCTAGGACACAGCGGTTCGCTAGGCAACGATGCAGCCGACGAACTCGCCAGAAGGGGGTCGAGCATGGCACCAGTGGGACCTGTACCCACCGCGCCACTCTCCTTCGGGTACCTACGCACTCTGGTAAGGAAACGAACCAGGGACCAACATCACAAACTATGCTTGAACCAAAGAGAGTACAGGCAGGCGAAGGGGGCACTCCTTAAAATCCATGGGCGCCTCACGAAACAGGCTCTTCGACTAACTAAACAGCAGCTGCGTACAGTTACAGCAGCTATAGCTGGTCATGGGTCATTTATAAACACCTCTTTGTAATAGGAGTCTCAGACAGTCCGCTGTGCATGGCCTGCATGGAGGACGACGACAAGCAGCGCATGTGGTGCTAAACTACCCGGTGGTCGCCACATACAAGGCAAAGTACTTCGGTAACCCAGGTACCCTACGTGAGATTGTCAGTAACACAAAGGCGCTGCTGGCCTTCCTTAAGGAGCTGGGGTAGTACGAATAACCGGTTTTCCCACCCGTACGCAAAATACGCGCTCTGACGTGGGGTATACAACGTGTTACGGAAAGAGTATTATCTATACAAAAGGATTTATGCAGGTTCAGCTCAAAATAAATTACTCAAAGAATTCAGACCCAATTTTTGGGTTTCGTAAGTTTATTGAATTCTTATCTTATCATAACAAACGTGTCACCGCACTACGAGGTTCATTATATTTTCACGTCACTTGCTAATATTGAGTTAGATCCACAGGATCTAACGAGCAGACAATGCGGAGAAGCGCGAGCGGTTGGTTTCATGTATGTATGTTCTTAACATTAGATAATATAGGATTTAAAAACTCGCCTTAAAGTTTGTTATCATCCAAAGGATTGATGAAAGGCAGATGGATTGTCGAATCCGCTGTTTTACAAAATAGCTCCGTTATGTAAAACAGCTAAACGTTCAGCTGGCTTGTCATTGCGTAACGTTTAACAAAACTGCTACCCACGTTTAGACGTAATGCAGAATAAATTATCTGCAGTCATAATAAGCGTTCGGTGTGGCTTCTAATCTAATGCCGAATTGATCGCAGTAACTAAGCTAGGGCACTCTGACCAAAGAACTGTGACCAACCGCGCGCGAGCGGTGCCGCAGCAGCGGCCGACGAGTGCTACTTCCAAGTTGTTCGCAGTTACTAGGCTATTTAGTACTTTTAGGACTGACTTTCATAAAACTCATTATAACTTTAAAAGTTAAAATTTTCCTTAAAGTCACTGTTTTCACTCATAATACTCTTTTTATTTATTTCAATTTCGGACGCCATTATTGTTGTTATTACAGAGCCATGAGCGGCAAAATTTAGAACTAAAATCTACTAACGTTTCATTTCACGCTGCTTTACATAACCTGTAATTGTTGACCCGCTACCGCGCTACATTGATAAATATAAAACTTTTTTGCAATTCTGCGTCTTTACGTTCAGTAATTATGGAAAATAACTAAACGTCGTTCGACTGTTTAACATAACGGTGCTGTTTTGTAAAACGGCTAGCGGTTATGTAAAACAGCGGATTCGACAATTCATTTGCGACATGTATACCATTTCCGTCATTTCGTTTCGGTCTGTGTGACCGCATTGTTCTTCTAAACTACGCAACGGATTTTGATGCAGTTTTCAACATCGTTTAGAGAATTTACATTATTATACATTAATATTAAACACACGTATAATAAAGAAATCTCGATGTTTTTTCAACTCGTAACGCCTGTTGTTTTATAGTTTTTATAAAAGAGTTGGAAGCAGTGATACTTACCGCATGGGCCTCCCTATTTTCCTTCTTGCCGTAGTACTCCGTCATTTCTTCCACTAAGGAGTCTAACTGCGTTACTTGCGGACCCACGAACTGAACCCAGAACCTGGACGGAGATGACACCGCTGATACGTACACCTCAATCGGGGCACCCCTGTTCTCTGTGCGAAGAATTCCGGTCACGTTAATATAAGTTATCATGCATTGCATATCGTTAACACTTTCACTGTCCCAAAGTAATTGGTAATCCTATCCTATACGTCTATTAACAATATTGCATTGTGATGTTTTTTAATACTACTCAACGCTTCAGTCACAGTATAAATATGGACAGTAGTAAACGTTCGAATCGGCACACTCACACAGACGCGTTCATTGACGAGACCTCAAAGCGGTTGTCGCGGTGCTGTCAGTCGCGGTTGTCGTGTCGAGAGGAGTGGTCGTCGCGCCTAACGCTCCAATTGAGCGTGGTAATTATTTCACCAATTAGGCCTATTTTCTATACTGACCATATTTATACTGTGCTTCAGTGCATTCGGCTACGTCTTTAGTGCATTACATGTAATGCATGGACAGTGAATGTGTTAATAGGGTAAATGACGGGAAACCCAAAATAAATGAGAGAAACCGTAAATATGAATAATTATTAGATTAACGCACGGTTTCTGGAACGAAAATCGTCACAAAAATTAGCGAACAAATTGTCCAGCGCCCGTAAACTGTTGAGATTGGTTGACTGAATTATCAACAGCCAATCGGCCACTTGACTTGCGTTTAATTTTGACACGTCGATGTTGTCGTTCCAGAAACCGCGGACGTAGATAACAGACCTAAAGCCTTCCAAAAAAGCCTCTTTCAATGAATAGGCCTCCTAAACAGTAGGTAGTCGAACGCTATAACTGTCGGCCCTTTGAATATGCAGGTGAGTTTTTGAGGTTACCGAAGTTATTATAAACTAACTGACCCCACCGATGTTTTCCTGACCAAAATTCAATTATTCATACAAAATTCCCATAGAAAATTCACTTTCAGTTTTCGAGAATTTTCCAATATTCCTGACAACTTTTCAAATTTTTCTGAACCTTCCTCGGGCTAAAAAAATATTTGCCATGTTGGTCCAGCCGTTCTCCAGTTTTGTGCTTGGCAACACATTTAGACATTCATTTTATTTATATAGATAGCATCCTATAGTTTCAGATTTCAACCAGGAGTCTTGATCTCAAAAACTAACCCTATATATTGAATTTTTGACACTACGTCTTTGTTCTACTTCAACCAATATCCCCAATAAGTAAATTTTGTTGGTAACATTCCAAAACGTTCATCATTCTATGTATTTGATCTTGCAAAACTCGTAACCACCAAAACCATGCTTTACATTATTTAAAAATCTTAGGGGTGCTACACACTCGTTCGGGTGATGGCATGATTCGGCATAGCCGGGCGATTTTGCCGTGCAAATGTGTAACACGCCTTATGAACAAAATGATATCAACGTTCATGTCCAGTATAAAACCTAAACAATGTATTATACTACCACCAAAGACCCATACTTTTGAAAACTTTTGCTAATTACCCAACACTCAAAAACGACACTCGGACATCACAAAACAAAAAAACGAATAACCACACATTTATTACAATATCTAAACATATAATTATATACTAATACACACTAGTGCATACATACAACACGGAAACATGTGTAAGTTTTATAATGATCGGGAAATCCTCGTGATATATTATTTTTGACCAAATCCGCTGTACCGCGCCTTAAAAATGCGCGGTGAGGCGGGGGGGCTGTGAGCGTTGACGAATGAGCGGCCTGCACTGCCCCGCCGCGCCGTCTCGCGCACACATAAATATCTAAGGCGCAACACAGCGGTTTTGGTCAAACTATAGTACGAGTACAAGCTGGGGTAAAGTTAAAAGTCAAAGTCAAAGTGTCCAAAGTGAAATTATTTATTTAAATTAGTAACTTCGTTCTTTTACATAGTTTCTAACAATATAAAAGCTTTCTGGCTCTTTCTTTTATCAAATGATTTTTATTAAAGGGAGTGTATTATAAAAACGTATACATCATTCATCATTTCAGCCAAAAGACGTCCACTGCTGGACATAGGCCTCCCCAAAAACGTATACATTGGCATCTCAATGAACCGAGCTTCAGCCTGGAAGCAGACATAAAGAGTTCATCAGTTGATGATCAGCCCCTTGTAACACTGAACTGTTTATTTTGCAATAATTTGTGTTTATTAAAACATTTTTGCATTTGATCCGATATTAGTTTACTTCAAACTTTTACTAAAGGTAGCACTGAATTAGGTCTTAAGACTATTACTAAACCTATGTGATACTTATTACTTCTTTTCCTGGGTTAAATTACATAGAGACAACTTTATCTCTTACAAAAAACTCTCTCTCTATTCTTGAATTTCAAAGATATTAAGAAAAAAATATATAATTCGACGCAGACTAAAAACTACAATGTTAACAATGTAAGAACGTAAACTTTCCTGCTCGTCAGTCACGAATTTAGCTATTTTTAGCAGACTATTCGCGACTGCTTGATCTCGATGCTGCAAGGCCATCTTAAGGTTGTAGTCAATGATCGTTATAGATGGCGCTTCCATCGCACGCTTTGCGAAGCTGGCAATGGCATCGTCGGCGCAGTCGGTGTAATACACGCAACTCACTGTGTGTCTAGACACTGCCACTACCGCATGGGGCACACTGTCGTGGATCTGAATTCTCCTGTTTTTCGTGTTTATTATGACCACGTACTCGTAGGTCAAACCCTGAGCTTCGTGTATCGTAAGCGTGCGTGACCCTTGGCCCTTACCATATCCCTGACTAGTGAGAAGAGCCTTCTCTTTCTGAGTATGAACCAAGTAAAGGGTCTTCGCGGACTTTTGAGGTATTACCGCTCCAGTATAACTTTTCACCTTCAGGGAATGTACCCGCTGCCTTGACGAATATATACCAGAGTATATGTCGCTCAGAGCAAATGCTACATCCATAGGGTTGCGACGTGTGCAGAGCAACTCCTGGGTGATTGAGGCTATCAGGGTCGGACGGGTATACCAAAGTTTAAACAGGTTTTCTCTGTCCAAAAAGGGTAACTGGTTAACATCTCCGATGAGGACAATTTCACTCGCTCCTGCCAACCGAGCTGCCATGACTATAGACCCAAAGTGGTTCATTAGAGCTTCGTCTACTGTTAGACGGTAGTATTTCTCTTTGAACCCGTTGGCTAGGATAGAGGCCAGAGTGCGCACTCTGTTCTTCACTCGATCTCCTAGCCTGCGCCCCAGCTTCTCTTTGAGATCTTTGGCTGCCTCGATAGTCGTCGTGGCTACAATGTCATTCCCCACATTAAAGTTTTTGACTACCCAAGTAGTCTTGCCACACCCGGGAACCCCATTTACCCATTTTATATTGGGTACTGGCCAATGATGCACACCATATGATTCCGAGGTCCCCTGAATGGTTTGTGCCATTCGAAGGATCTTGTCATCTAGCATGATCTTGGTGCATTTGGCTGTAATAACTATGGGGTCGTTTTCAGGTGCAGCGAAAGTGATTTTCCCTAAGCGCATTGATTTGACCTCGTCATTGGGTACAAAATCGCCTGTTGCGCTGTACGCAGCCATATATGTCCCCGTCATTTCCCCTTTAAGGACCCGGCCTGTGACGTTGTCATATACGGCCGCTTCTGCCTCCTCGAGTAGCACGTGTAACAGTCCCTCATCTTGGCGCTGGAAAGCCTGCAAGATGTTGTGGCATTTCATGAGGTTTACCTTTCTGGTCGCCCTCACGATTGCTAGGTACTCGAGGAGCGCATTATCGACGTGATCTGACACACATGTGGGTAGTCTGAGGCATGGTGGGCTGACTTCTCCCTTGTCAGCTCGTGTCAGGACAGGGCATGGCTGCTTTGGAACTGTCTGGGTTGCCCGCTTTGGAACTTTAGGAGTTGCCATAACATTTTTTTGTTGTCTTATAATAGTAACGCTTTGCGACTGGACAGTCTCCTTGCGCTGTTGTGACGTGATTCTCTCTTCGGCTGGTCTCTGTTGTACCCTTTCTGACCCGCTTTGTGTGGCGCGGACCAACGTGGAGTAACCCGCACGGCTACTGCCGCTGGTCGTGTTTGCTGCGCCGTTCATCGGAACTAAGAGGAATATTAGACGTTGCTGTGATAGTTGTCTGTTCTAATAACATTATTTTGTTCTTACTACTAAATGTCAAAAAAATGTAGATGTAATAATAATTATTTTAATATTATTGATCGAGGTTTTTCCATTACAAATTTCTCAGTAGCAGCCCAGAGTCTGAATTTGTGCCTGGTTGATGGCAATAGGCTCGCCCCCTATTACATACACTCATACATTACTGGCGAAGTGTTAATGTAAGTACTACAAAGTGTACCAGGATAAACGCAAGACCTCAGCACCCCAATAACATATTAAATTATAAGACTGAAATTACATTTGAAATTTAAATTAGCTTGACCAAACCATGTGATTTTTTGCAACACTAACACAATATGGATCCAAACTTCTTTGCTGATCCTAACTATTTTGTAATACTAACACAATATGGATCACTGTTGTCTGTAATAAAATTAATTTTAATTTAATTTAAACGTACAACGGTAAAAAAACGTAAATCCAATCATGCAATTAAGTAGGCTTTATTGCTCTGATATAAGGCTTAAATGTCCTTAAATGAAAGATTTTATTAACTTGTTATGACCCTGTGGTTTTAATTTAAGTTACATAAAAGATTTTTTCGGGAATAATTAACATGTCCCAAGTCCTCCGCCGCGTCTTTCTGTCTGTCTCAACGCGATAAACTCAAAAACTGCTAAACTGATTTACAAACGATTTTCACCAATGGAAAAAGTGATTCATGAGGAAGATTTAGGTGTATAATTCATTAAGGTTTCGTGTAATTTCCGACCTCCACGCGGGCGAAGCCGCGGACAAAAGCTAGTAACATATAAATAATGACGGAAATCGATTCAGAAGTCGATTATGAACAAACTACTTGCAGGTCTTGCTTTTATACTGTTACATCTTGTATAGGTAGACCTCTGCCTAACCCTTTGGGAAATATAGACGTGATGTTATGTAATATTTTACTAGGCCTAAATGGCTAGTGTACAAGAGTGAGTTTATATGACATAGTACATTTATGTGTATACTCAACCTTAAATAAATATTAATACTTGGGGCATTTTTGGTTCCGATAAACTTCATTTGTCTTAAACCTTCGGGCTAATTGCGTAACACACTATCAGTAGTTTCAATTTGACAGTTCAACAACATTCATTGCATTATTTACGTTGTTGAGCAGACACATTTTTCTAACATAATTATGAAGCAATGGATTAGCAATATACTTCAAAATCTTTCCGATTGCGATTAAAACTGTGTTACGCAATTAGGGTGCTGGCCATTTTAATACTAAACTACAATACAATTGCAGCTTCTTTTTCCTGAAGACACTAAATAAGAATATGGTTGTTTAAAAAAAAGTAACGTTATTTTCGACATCAATTTAAATACTGAGTCAAATTAATTAGCTAGCGAAACTACGTAGACGATCATCGTCATCATCTTTTCAGCCGAAAGACGTCTATTGCTGGACATAAAGGCCTTAGGCCTCCCCCAAGCACCGCCACTTCCACCGGTTCTGTGCTTCCTGCATCCAGCTGATTCCTGCGGCCTTCACGTGGTCAACGGTCCACTTTGTGGAAAGCCTTCTAACGCTACGTCTTCCGGTAAGCGGTAACTACCAAATCCAGAATCTTTCGGCCCCATCGTCCATCTGTTCTGCGAGCAAAGTTCACTGCCACTTAAGTCTGGCAATTCTTCGGGCAATGTCGGTTACCTTGGTTCGACTGCGGATCTCTTCATTTTTCGATCACGTAGGGGAACTCTAAGTATAACCCTTTCCATTGTCCTTTGGGTGACTTTTAGCCTTCAGAGAAGGCCATTGTGAGCGACCAAGTTTCAGTGCCATAGGTCATCACTGGGAACACGCACTGGTCAAAGACTTTCGTCTTGAGACACTGCGGTATGTGGCACGAGAAGAAATTGCGTATATAGACGTAGACTTGATAAATATCGATACCTAATAACACTAAATCAATAAAGAGATAAACTTTTAGTTTCAATTAACTATAGCAAACTACGGGGTCTACGGCCGCTGGTAGTGTAGTTAGTACTACGAGAAATTATGAGTTTATTTTTAGGGTTCCGTACCAAAAAAGGAAAAAACGGAACCATCACTTCGTTGTCCTTCTGTCTGTCTGTCAATCTGTCAAGACCCTTTTTCTCAGGAACGCGTGGAGGTATCAATTTGAAATTAATATGAAATACGTAGGTCTACGGTCCCTTGTAGTAGCTCTAAAAAATCAAGCTTCTAAGTCAACGCAATAAAAAAAATTGGCGATTTATGCGACATATTTTGATACTCGCAAATAAATCCGAATCGCAAATAAACGGGAAGTATAGGTGATAGGGTACTTCCCGTTGACCTAGAATCATGAAATTTGGCAAGAAGCAAGGTCTCGTAGCACAAGTAAATGAAAAAGTCCTAAAATCGTTAATTTGTAGTATTATTCTTCTTTCTTTTTTTTTTCGTGATTTAAAACTTACATTTGCAGTTGGAGAATTGGCCGTGACGTATATCGATGTATGGAGAACATGTTTTTCAACTACAATGTCATTTACATGTAACCATTACGTAAAACGCTAAATTCTTTATGACAGCTGACAGCTGCACACACAGATTGCGTAACATGCGCTCGGCGCTTGAGTCGTTGCCGACGTTACTGAATGTTGTCATTCTAGATATTATATTTATATAAACATAGATAACGAAGTATTGCATTTATTTTATTTTGTTTTTTTTTATCTCATTAAGCTGCACCGGTTGACGTCATCACGTCAACGCCGGCTGCCGCTGAAAACCAGCGCTGGGGCTCTGTCTAGCATAGGGTCGCAGCATTATTCTGAGCGATGGCCGTTTTGCGTGAATGTGACGCATATTTTCCCTCAACTTGTTCTTTCGTGTTTGTGTTTTTATTTCTTTGCGTTATGTTTACCGCAAACTAACGTATTTTCTTTCTTTTCTTTATTTGTTCTTGGGATAAATTCATCCCATCCACGGAACCCTTTATTGTGCATGATCCGACTCGCACTTGACCGGTTTTTTTTATTGCTTAATACTTCTTTAAGCGCACTTTGCGCTCTTTATCAACAGTGAACGAAACTGAACCGTCACGATCAGGTCGGTTACGCTGAATCGGGTATACTGGGCTCCAGTCTTCATCAGTATAAAAAAAATAAAAATCATATAAGTTTTCATTTGTATAGTGTGGTCATAAGCACACATCACCTTTTTTTGTTTTATTGTCATTCGATATCAATACCTATCACGACTGCGGAGTTTCGCTAGTTAATTTAATATGACCCTGTATACATAATAATGACAAACTCCGTACAGTGCTACCTTCAAATAATTAGGCTAAGGACGTAATGATTAGCAACATTTTTTTTGGTAACCCGTTTGCGTAATAAATTATCAAGTTAGCAGAACGCGTAAAACTTTTTTTTTTCTGAATTACAGGAACTATAAACCAATCTCGAATTTACTCAATAAACTATTCGATGGGAGACAACCGTTGACGTGAAAAATTATCTAAATGGGAATTAAATAAACTACTTTATCACCATCACAACAAAATGAAACAATGACATCCATATATAATATATTATGTCTCTCGCTTTCTCTCTCTCTCTCTGTCTGTCATACCTATATTTGTAAAAAAAAAAGTAAAAAGAAGAAAGTAACTGTCTGTGACAGTTATAAAAAGGTGACCTTTTCACACCTCAACGGCTGAAAGGGTTTGGACGAAATTTTGCACACAAAACCCTTGACTTCTTAGGACATAGGAAACTTTTTATCCCGGTAGTACATTCCCGTGCGATAATTGCCAACCTCCACCGTGGTAAAGCCGCGGGCAAAAGCTAGCTTTCCATAAATATGCGTCCAACCGTTTGGCATTTCGAGATGTGTTAATAGTACTGTACTTATTACGACAACTCAGTCGATTACCCGCTTATGTACTTTGCTCAGTACTTAAACATACCATAGTCACAACTGCAAAACAAGGCAAGGTTATGTTTTACGTCAGAGATTATCTTGGACACCACTGACATGGACGGTGACAGGAAAAGAACGGGAGGAAACCTGGGGGTCTACTCCGAAGCGATAATCGGATGTATTGGCCGACTGTTCGGCCGCTTCTTGACTTAAAAAGTTTCCTTTTTTGACTTTGAGACCTTACACGATTTCAAGTCACATTTTTAACTTTGATTTATCTCTTTGACTGTCTTTTTATTTTTTTCTTTTGCCGTTGTCAGCCTTAGTCAGCCGTAGTCAGGAAACTGCCGAACATTCGGCCGATACTTCGGATTTATAAAACCCACTTTTTTTTTTGGTTGTGAAATTATCAAATAACTTCTCCCGCTCTGGGCGGAGCGGCAGGGCGTGTCAGACTTTTACCGACTTAATCCCACCCGTGTTCCTTCATTTGCCTGTGTGCCAGGGCCACGATATCCCTTTCGGTCAAACTCGCAATCCTGGCAGGCCCCAATGGACCCCGTCAATTCGTGCTGACATCTCTTTGAGGCGCGCGTGGTACACCACGCGCCGTCGACCCTGGCCTGGTCCTTATCGGACGGCAAGCTACCCATTGGTCACCGTCCGCAAACCCGCATCTACGATGGCCGGGAATCGGCCTGCGATTCCCGACGCCCAGGACGTCTCCTGCGGCGACTAGGTGCGTGAGGGCGCCAAACCTCACGAAAAACCATGTCCGGTAAGGACCTGCGTCAGGCGGAAGGTGAGGACGCTGTGGCGCCTCTGTAGCCACTCCTCAAAGACACACTTATCGCCACAATTGTAACGTGCCCAAAATGGCTGATACCTTGGATTCGAAATAAGCATTAAAACATAATTACTTGGGTACGAGAATTACGAAAGACCGCCTTACTCCCGGAACTCGGATATAAATAAAATTTGCCCAAATAACGGGAGACATTTTTAACCGAATTTAAAAAACAGGTTTCATTAAGTTAAAACCAGTTAACCATAAGGCGATGAGCCAATTTTTATCAGATTTTGATGATCCTTTTTTGTTTGGAAGAGTATTCTCCCGAGGGAGGTGGTCCCGTTTACCCTTCGGAGTGTATATCATATATCATGGATTTCGAGGATCCCCCTGGAACTTCGCATTGAAGAATAGTACACATATTTTGAATGAGTAATCGTATGGAAGATGAAATAGGGTACCTAGTTGTTTGGGTACCTAACAGTAGTCAACTGATCATGGACTTCGAAGATACCCTACGGAATTCCGAACGACGAACAGTATACGTATTGCGATTCAGTTATCGTAAGGAAAATGAAGTTGCTGAGCAATTGAGCACCTAAGGGTACAAGAATTTGTGACAAAAAGCAACAATTTTTATTTTATGCAGAAGACTTTAAAAAACAAAACAGTACAGGGTGCAAAATAACTTAAAGATTGGAAGTCTCTGGTTTTGTTTTATTTCTTGCCAGCTGCCACTGACTACCAAAACTAAAACTTTCATTTAGGTATTAAGTTCAGTTTACGTTTTTTTTTTTATTTCTGCTTGAGTAAGAAGTGGTGAAGGGCGGGCGTTTTTGGGGGACTGTCTTATGTAATTTTGACGTTCCAAAAAGTGTCTAGTTTGAATAAATGACTTTTGATTTTGATTTTAAGTTATTTTGCCCTTCTACTGTTTCCTTTTTGAAAGACGGTTGTACTTTTTGTTAAAAAGTTTTATATTCTGGGGAGGAAACGATGATAACTTTTGGACTTCGTCACATTAAACTCATCGCCAATTTTCATAATTATTATCGTCGCTGGTTGATTCATAAAAATGACAAGATTCTAATTATGATCAAGGTGTGTGCAGTGTATAAAGGAGCATGCTGTTAGCAAATCTTACCAGGCCTCTTATATTTGACATGCCTTTGCACGTTAGAGTCACCTGACGCGTCTTCAGTGTTGTCACTGTTGGTCACAGAGGGCGTTGGCGACGGCGACTTCGATGACGACTGAACGTGGCGCGGACTGCGTTTAGTTTGCTCGATTTCACGGCGACATTTCTCTTGGGCTATCTGTAATTTTAAAATGTTTATTTTAATTTTGGATTGGATACCCGTCACGCCTGAATAGCACCATCCTATTTCTTCCCGTGGGTGTCGTAAAAAGCGACTAAGGGACTTACTAGAGAATGGGCAGCAGCGTTCTCTAAGCATTTTAACACCATATTGCGATCGCCAACCCGCCTGCCAAGCGTGGCGACTATGGCAATCCTTTTAGGAGAGGCCTATGTCCAGCAATGTACGTCTTTCGGCTGAAATGATGATGATGACCCGTCACTCATGCGGAGTTTCGCTTGCTAATTAAATTTAACCTTGTAGATATAATAGTTTCACTCACGCAGTTTTCAATGAGATCCTTAGCAATCTTGATCTGTTCCTTGGTGCCTAAGAACGTGACCTTCCGTTCGGTTCCCTTGTCGTTGTGTGTGATGACCTTGATCTTTGCTCCACTTCGGTGGCTTATTGAATTTATGTTCTCGCCTTGAGCTCCTGATGAAGGAAAATGGTTCAGAATTTAGCTAATGAGGCTAGCTTACATTCTTCGACTGACAAAGACAAGCATACCCAAAAATAAAGTAAATAATATGTGATTATCTGGGAAACAAGTACCATCTAGAGCTGGCATTATTGCGGCGCTGACACGACTGCCCGTAATCAGCCCAGCGTTTTCAGAAATTATTCCTGAAAGATTAGAATAGGGAACCAGGGCATCCATCCACCACCCACCACACGGCCCTAAGAAGCTGAACCAGAACTCGTAGTTTTTAAAGGCTCATACTCGTTTACACCGCGAAATCACATCTGGTTATGCGAAAATCGTCCCCTTTTTGCTTTTGTGCCTACAGAGATCCAGAACCCTAGATCTTAAAGTGCTCAAGATACCGGGTACTTTAGGTCAGTAGTTAGAAATAAGCTTCCATCAGAAAATCATTTTAAAAAACCTATTGGTTTACTATAATAGAGAAAATACCCTACTTTTAAGCCACTTACCGATGATCCTGCCGCAAGCCCACGTCGGTACACTCATACTCTCATCAACATTGACCGGCTGCTGGTTTATAAAGTCGTGTATGAGGGTCTCGGCAATTTGTGTGGCGTCACTGCGGCCTCTGATGACGCATACATCGTGGTCTTTGTCGCTAAACTCTTTGACGTTTACTTTTGCCCCTGTGGTCCTTTCTATCTCTTTTATGTTGGACCCGCCGCGGCCTGGAGACGGAAAATATAAGTGAGTAAGTAAGAAAATGGTGAAATAAATAGATGGTTTCTTGTGATCGCGGGAGAGCCAAAATGTTGACCAGAGTTTTGAGTTTTCAGTGACAAACCGGATGGAATTACGTTACAATATTGTACACCCAAAGACATTAAATTATTTACTTAACAATAGACGGGACATAGCGAATAAAATCGTAATCCGATACATTTGTCCTAGTGGGCAAAAGTCGCTCAGTCTAGTGTGGTACGCCTGCATGTCAAGTCACAATTCGCATTCATGTCCACAAAAAGAAAATAATAATTTTCGAGTATAATGCCTAATTGTGCAATATGGTATTGCAAATCTCGTAGTGATAAAACGACTAGACGACTTAACCACGGTTTATTTTCGCTGAGACATGGACCAAAACTTTCCTATGACATTACTTCTAATAGCCTCTCTATAGTATATATCTCTTTGTGTTCACCATAAAGGTATGTTACGAGCGATCTTTTATGTAATACTTAATATTACCTGTGAGAAACAATAAATTAATTTGAATGAATTATTATTACATTAGCCGCCGTTTGGGTGCACTGCCACTCCTTGGCTTTAAACTCAGATTAGACCTAATTAGACTTTATTTGATAATAAAGTACCTGTACTTTATTATCAAATAATATGCATGATAAAATTTGTTTCACAAGAATACAGTTTCTTATTACTTAGGTGTAAATATATGTAGTATCAGTTTCCTGCAACTTGGTATGTTACTATCTATTGAACTCTCCGTTCTATTTAATTTATGTCATAGCCTACATAACCCAGGTGTTCTTGACGCTGCAGCTGATACAAATAAATTTCAAATAGCAGCTTATACGTAGTAGAAACTAGGACACTACGAACATCGTATATCGTCTCGGCTCGTTCCAAATAGGAAACATCATGCATGTTAAGTATATCGGTAACTACATAATATCAGCCCTGTATTCCCCGAAGGGTTAGGCAGAGGAGTACCTAGGATAGTACGTACTTTTCGCCAGTTATGTTAAGTCCCATGTAATAGGGGGCGAGCCTATTGCCATCAACCGGGTACAAATCCAGACTCCGAGCTGCTACTGAGAAATTCCAGATGGAAAAACCCAATAACACTTTGCCCGACTCGGGAATCGAATCCAGCCATGAGTTTGGACTCAAAGATGACCTGATGATGAAGCATAGGTACATTCTATTTCCGATGAAATATAATGTATTCTTCATCATTAAGGTGTTTTTGGCTTATTGCCAATCGTCTACATAAAAAGGCGCTAGACACCACCAAATCCCGTGGAAGTAGTCTTTGGCAACTGAAGTACCATTTATACACTATTGTAATCTTTCACATGTAGGTCATAGGTGGAACATTAGTGAGCTAACACCTAAATGTGACAAATTATGAAGATATTGGGCTGAATCTTCATTTCAGCCGAAAGTCTTACACTGCTGGACATAGGCCTCCCCCAAATGGGGGGGGGTTTGTCATAATCGACGTGCTCGGCAGGCGGGTTGGCGATCGCAGTATAGTGTTAAAATACATAGAGAACGCTGCTGCCCATTCTCTAGTAAGTCCCTTAGTCGCCTTTTACGACACCCACGGGAAAAGATAGGCTCCTATTCATTAAGTCCGGCCGGCACCACACAGACATCTTGGCTGAATACACGAATACAACGCTACAAGGTTATTTTGGTGCATGGCCAGAATCGGAACTAATCAGGTCGACATCTTGTTTTGTCAATAGAATTTCTGACACAATTTCACAAATGTTTACCAACAACCCTGTCAATGTCATTCAGGAGCCAAAATATCCTTGTAGCCAAAGACATTAAATTATTATTATATATCTTAAATCTCTTTGCTTGTAGCACTCAATGTGCCATATTCATGGCTTAGCACGAGAACCGTAGAGAAGCGTTTTATCGACTGAAGAGTAGACAAAAATGACGTTTCCTTGTAGACAGTAGAACATTTTCGCCAGTTAAGCGATTTCTATTCTACAGTAGAGTAGATAATATAGATAGCGTTATGCTAAGCCTGCTGGATTAATCCATAGAATACTTTTTACCCGGATATTTAAAAAGGCTTCTAATTTATATCTCAGTATAAGGGACTAACCACTTATTCAGCTCTGTTCAGCTTTTGTACATAAAAAAACAACGATTTTGTATGGAGATACGTACGACGCGGAAAGCTGAACGGATGCGTACGCATCTCCATACAAAATCATTGTTTTCTATGGACAAAAGCTGAACAGAGCTGAATATGTGTGGTTAGTCTCTAAGGCCCATAGGCTTTTTGGGACAGTCAATTTTGTACAGGTTTTAAAAGAGTGTCCGTGGAGTTTCTTGGCCGTTCTTCTCCATAGGAACCTACTACTCTTTGGAATGGGCAGTTGGCTAATGGCAACTAGAATCAATTCTATTTTTTTTATAAATTTTGACGTTCAAAAGTGCCTCTTATGTGCCTATTTGAAATAAATGGTTTGACTTTGACTTTGACTTTGCTTCATATTTCTAATTGACCGACTTCTTGACAATTCAAAGTGCCTGTAAATGGTTTAAATTAAATAAATGGTTTGAGTTTGAGTTTTTTATCTGTAAATTGTTGCCTTGTGATTGTCATCTGTGTCCTATGCATACCCAAATTGTTTCAATATAAACAAAATGCTGTTCGTTGGTAAGCGCATCACTTGAGAACTGCTGTAACGATTTAGCTATTTTTTGTCTTAAAATGTTCGTAGTAATAGTCCGAATTAGGGTTTTATGGAAAGAAAAAATAGAAAACACATCTACCTAGCCTTACTATGTTGGGGTCGGCTTCCAGTCTAACCGGATGCAGCTGAATACCAGTATTTTACATGGAGCGACTGCCTATCTGACCGCCACAACCCAGTTACTAGGTAACACGATATCCCTTGGTAAGACTGGTTGTCAGACTTTTTGGGCTTCTGACGACCCGTAACAACTGTCAAAGATCTACAAATGACAGCCGGGACCAACGGCTTAACGTGCTTTCCGAGACACGGAGGAATCTTGGTATGAAAAGATGGTCACCCATCTACGGACCAACCGCGGCAAGCGTAGATTAACCTGAACGATCGACCCGTGCGGCAGTTATTATTTTGCCACAAGCTCCTTAGAAAAGATACCCGAAAAAATTTCAGATTCGGAAATTCTAGATGTCCTTTTTCTATGGGATTTCTGTATCATACATACATAAACACACGCCTTCTTCCTAAACTACATCCTTTTTTTTTGTAACAATTTTTACATCGTATCGAAATTTTACACAAAATTAAAAAATTTAAATAATTACAATATAAATCATTATTATACCAGTAACCAAATAACAAATTAAAAAGTAAAACATTTAAAATTCCCTGTTATTATATTAAATGTCAAAAATAAATCTAAAAATAATATCAAAACAATTATACTAAAGATCCACCATTACACAATTATGTCAAAAATATAATCTATAATGTCAAAAATATCTAATGTCATAAACTGACGCATTCTGCCTACCTCATGGGGGTAGGCAGAAACTATAGAACGCCACCTGCTACGCTCTTTACATACTCCTTTTGCTTCGACTACATTTAGACATCTGGTCATACACGCACGCCGCCGCCGGTTGTGTACGCACCTGACCTTTCTAAAGAACATCACCAATTAGGTCACTATAATAATATGTCCTCCTAGGGTGCGGCGTTTCCACTCACCTCTGATTTATAAATACTTTTTGTTAGTCGCCTTTCACTCATCCTCTCAACATGACCAAACCATCTAAGCATACTCTTTTAAATTTTTGTCAGTACATGTTCTTTTAAACTACACAGTTGCCTTATGACCTCATTTTTCAGTCTATCATTCATAGTCACGACAGACATGCTTCGCAAGGAACTCATTTCCGCAGCTTATTCTACATTCATGTTTCTTTTGCCACACCCAACATTCACTTCCATACATTAGCGTAGGCACCAGCACATCATTGTGAACAACCAGTCGAGCCTATTTGGGCATCGACTGGTTGGTCACAATCGCATGTATAGCACCATTCACTTTATTTCGCGCATTTACACTCCTTTCCACATCTTCATCAATCTTTTCACCCCTTGTAAACTGACTCCCAATATATTATATATAAACTTACTTGCTCCACACTCTTATCATTTTATCATTTCTGTATCAATTATTGAAATTTGGAGAGGACCACGTTTGTCGGGTCAAGCAGTCTATAATAAGTAACTACTGCATTCATTGAACGACAAACAGAATAAAGATGTTGACAGTAATATCACACCCAATGTAATTTCATGTCTTCAAGCCGTGCCAAGAGACTTTTATTAAACTGTAATTAAATGGTAGGTGCTTTTTTCATGAAAATTTCGTGTATTTTAGCCTGTTTTCAGTGCTTTATGACTATGAGTAATATCTATTTCGGGAACGGGGTGAAAGTACAAGAGCGCGGTTTATTGGCAGGCGGCATGCTATGCGCCACGTAATGCTTAGAAACATACTGACCGATATTTACATAGGCTTGTTTTCGTCTCCTATCGTCACATAAATAGGTAAAGATATGGGTGGATGGATTGTGAAAAAAAGAACGGTGGGCAACATCTTTGATATGAAAGGAGATTTGAAAACATTAGAAAGTCTTTTTCTGTAATTTCGGAAGTAATGATTATGAGTGAAAAAGCTGCCTCATTTATTCAGCCCACCATGGTGTAACACAACACTGTTTGAGATTAAAACAACCGAACGTGAAGTCCCGGTGGTGGACACACGGCTATAGCAAATGCATGTATCGCTACTTCGGCGACGTGATCTCGTTTCTCGTTGACGCAATGACGTCCCGTTGTCGGTGCGGTGGACAAACAGCATTTACATTTCCAAAGTTGGGTCTCAGGCAGACTACGCCGAAAGATATATTCTATAATTTATTGTAAATAATACTAGAATTGTTATTCTCTCCACAATTCTACGATTAATGTATTTTAGAATAGAATGCTCTTTATTATGTTTAACACCATACAAATTACAGAATATATACATAAAATATGTAGAAATTTTACATAGGGTGACACAATGGGCGGTCTTATCGCTAAATGGATTAAGGGGAAGGAGAGACAATACTGCAGTCGGTATATGGTGTACCAATCAATACATACATAACACAATATTGAACTTATCTATATAAATATATTCAATAATAATCATGAAACAAGTGCAAAGAACAAAAAAAAAGTTTAGGGAGAGAGATAGTGTGTTTATACCTCATCTTAATTTATTATAATGAACAGTTGCATGCAACCGGCCGTCATTCATAAATCATTCACAGAGACAATCCCGAAGTATACGCTTAGATATGTCTACATAATTATCTAAGTGTAATATGAGGACACATACATTTTTGACGATGACGACATGAGATGACGTGATAAGTCGCAATTCTATGGATATTTAGGTAACGGTTTCACAATCACAGACGTGACAAAGGTTCGAAAAAAAATGTCATGTGACGTCATGACTTTTTTAAATCACAATGATGATGGTGTGATTGTGAAATCACAACTATAGGTAGGTATATAACGTAAATAAATGTGTAGGTGAAGAAACATTTTGAATGTTAGAGCTTCACATTAAAACTATTCTTGGACAGATTTCAAAGAAAGTTGCAGTGCTTAAACACGCCCTGGAGCGCAAAGTTTATTCAATCTTTGTTTCCCAACTATGTTGGGGTCGGCTTCCAGTCTAACCGGTTGCAGCAGAATACTAGTATTTTAAACGAAGCGACTGCCTATCTGACCTCCACAGCCCAGGTACTGGTATTGGTAAGACTGGTTGTCAGAATTTTGGGCTTCTGACGACCCGTAACGACTAGCAAAGATCCAACTATGACAGCCGGGAACAACGGCTTAACGTGCTTTCCGAGGTCATGTATGTAAAGATGGTCGAACCGCGGCAAGCATAGCAAGAGTGTCCGTGGAGTTTCTTGCCCGTTCTTCTCCATAGGTACCTACTAAGCTTTGGAATGGGCAACTAGCTTCATCTTTATGAAAGACCGACCCCTTGACAATTCAAGTGCCTGTAATTGGTTTATTTAAAATAAATGCTTTGAGTTGAGTTGAGTTTACTTCAACTATATTTGCTAGACTTTATCGCTGATCTTTATGTGCACTACATGAGAATCTCGATAACTACTACGATAAGGCCCACATGCATCACAACTATTAACAACTGACTGCAAATGTGTTTAACGCTAATGAATTTCAAAAACGAAGGAAGCAAAAGGAGTATGTAGTAAGGATCGGAGCAGGCGGCGCGGCGTTCTGTAGTTTCTGCCTACCCCATGGGAAAAAGGCGTGAGTTTATGTATGTGACTTTAAAATAGGGTTCACACGGTTCGACAAAAAATACTTTTAATTTAAAATTCAATTTGATTGAAAGTCTGTTGAATTCCCGGTAAAACATCGTTCTGTTTCTCTCAATCGTTTCAAGATGACAGAGATAGAATAATGTTTTAAATGTGTTCAGCACTAAACATCATAATTTGGGTATAAGCGGTCCTAAATAAACAATCGGAATAGCTCAATCATCAACATTTGACGGACAGATTGGATTATCGTAGCTAGCTCATGTTTGTAGTTACTACAAAGGATGCAGTAATGCAGCTGTCCGTAAAGCAGTTTTGTTTCGACAAATAATTAATTTTCTAGTTTCTCAAACCTTGAGAAACAACAAAACGATGGACGTGATTTTTTCTGTGTCAGCTTGTGCGGTCTTTCTTGGTTAGTCTTATCAATACAACGTGAATTGGAGTACCATAACAGGAGACAAAAAGCATATTGGACATTATGGGCATACATAACCTAACCTAATCTTACACAGCGGGATTCAGTTTATATAAGTAATTATAGCAAACCTTTGCGTTACGTCGTTTTCCACAGGTCATTGTCAACGAAGCCTTTTAGTTAGCTTAGCCGTGTAAACATTTACAAGGGCATGAGTTGAATAACCAGTTACTAAGTAGGAAAACTCTTTTAATCAGTCCGCTGTAATAGTGTCTTGTCTATTTTGAATTATCGTATCGATATTGACTTCAACGTATTGTGGTATGAGGAACAGGGTGTATAGTTCACTCATCCTCCATCGAAAAGAGAGGATCCTCCGACAGACGCGTAATGTGTCTGGTTGGCTGCTGACCGACGATTGATGTTGCGACGTTGTATAATATGCTAGTCGCGCGGTAAACACTATTTGCGCGATGCAGAATTTTGCGTGACGTCAATGTGATGCGTAGTTCACATGTGACGATGTAGATGCCGCCACAAACGCTTGTCAATGCAAACGCAGCCTGACCTTGGCTAAGCTGCTACTGAATTGGTACAGGAAAACATAAATATAGATGACCTGGGAGACAATAATATGTCTATGATGAATTGGAGTTGTGATATTGACTATTGCTTATCGCTACAAACACAGCCCTACCCCTAGCTAAACTGCTACAGTATAACACAAGTATAGGTTATAGGACGATGGAGTATGGGTTTGGGATGCATATTGTATCATAATAATAGTGCTCCAGACCAAATTTCGGCCACGGCAGCCAATCTCAACGGAGACTAGACATCTACGCGGGACATATTATTGTGCACAAGTGTGTGCGCAGACACAGGTACACTCACTCTTCGAGGGAAGAGTGAGTGTACCTGTGTCTGCCTCGCACAATGGTCCACATGAAGGACTAAGTGCGGAAACCGAACCCGCTAACATAGAACCTGTGTCTGCCGTCTACCTGTGGATTGCCGTCCCATCTGGCTATGAGAATGAGGATTCTCATAGCCAGATGGGACGGCAATCCGACACGACCGGAGAGAGATCAGGCGCAGAACCAACGGTTTAACGTGCTTTCCGAGGCACAGGGGGTATCACACCGCCAACTTCCAAAGTCCAGGCTGTTTCTGAAAAATTCTTAATGGAAAAAGCCCGACTACTAAAAAATCACGCTCTAAAAAGTATGAAACAAGAAAATATGCTCATCCGAAATTGTTATGTACAAAAGTACAAACTAAACTTACACGTAATATATTTATTACGCATTCATAGTGACGTTCAGAGGACAGCCGTATTCACTTTGCCCTAAAGCTTATGAACGCTTACTACTGTTAGAATGTTTTCTTGGTGCATACCTTTTAGAGCGTGATTTTTAGGGTTCCGTACCCAAAGGGTAAAACGGGAACCCTATTACTAAGGCTCCGCCGTCTAACAACAAATACTAAAAAACAGAATGAAATAAATATTTAAGGGGGCTCCCATACAACAAACGTGATTTTTGTGCTCGTTTTTGCTCGATATTGATAACGGCAACAGGTGGACGCTTGAAATATTCACAGAATATTTAGTTATATATTCACTTTAAAATAAATAATTAAATTAAAATAAAACAAATATTTAAGGGGGGCTCCCATACAACAAACGTGATTCTTTTACCGTTTTTAGGGTTCCATACCCAAAGGGTAAAAAACGGGAACCCTATTACTAAGGCTCCGCCGTCTGTCTGTCTGTCTGTCACCAGGCTGTATCTCATGAACCGTGATAGTTAGACAGTTGAAATTTTCACAGATGATGTATTTCTGTTGCCGCTATAACAAAAAATACTAAAAAATAAAATAAATATTTAAGGGGGCTCCCATACAACAAACGTGATTTTTTTGCTCATTTTTGCACGATGTTGATAACGGCAACAGGTAGACGCTTGAAATATTCACAAAATATTTAGTTATATATTCACTTTAAAAATAAATATTTAAATTAAAATAAAACAAATATTTAAGGTTTTTATCCCATACAACAAACGTGATTTTTTTGCCGTTTTTATAGATAATGGTACGGAACTCTTCGTGCGCGAGTCCGACTCGCACTGGGCCGGTTTTATAGATAATGGTACGGAACACTTCGTGCGCGAGTCCGACTCGCACTTGGCCGGGTTAAATAGTTTTTGAACTTAACTCTTTATTTAAATTATTTTGGTGTTATAATTTCATGATAAAGTATTTGCTATATATTTTAGGTAGGTTTGGAGAGAGAATATGTTTCTGTTTTTTTGCGAATCTGAGGCGCCAACATCTCCACGGACGAGAGAATCACAGCGATAGTTACGCTGTGCCTTCAAATTATGACAGCGACATCGCTGTGTGGAGATTGATTCATAGAGTTTCTATTGAATTTAATGGCACGGCGAGACTATCGCCGCGATTTTCACGCCCGTGAAGATGGCGGCTTAGGCGTGATTTTAGAAATTATTCCCAATATTATCGGGTGCATGCAAGCAAAGCCGCGAGCAAAACAACTAACAATATACATATTTTTGAAATGTGCTAATTAAGCCCTTTCATTTGATACCCAACACGGCATCATTAATCTACTTTCATGTCCAGTAGAAGGGTGCCATATTTAATGTGACGTCACAACAAGTGGACGATCACGAAGCTTCCAACGATACCTCATTTGTCAATTTATGATAAGTAGTTTAGAAGTTATGAGGGAACAGATGAACATAGACATACCGGTCAAAATCATAACCATCCTTTTTGCTTCGCCGTAGTCGGGTAAAAACCCAATAACCCTTTGCTCGACCTGGGAATCGAATCCAGGGGGTCTACTACGAACATAAAACTGAAGTATCAGCCGAATGTTCGGCCCTTTCTTGACTACGGCTAACTATGGCGAACTACGGCGAAAGAAAAAAAAAAACGGCAGTCAAAGAGATAAGCAAAAGTCAAAAATATGACTTGAAGTCGGGTAAGGACTCAAAGTCAAAAAAGGAAACTTTGGAAGTTATAAAACGGCCGAACATTCGGCCGATACTTCGGATTATCTCTTAGGAGTAGACCTCCAGGTTCGCACCATAATAATAACCGCATCTTCTGCATGTGCATATTTTTGAGGGCGGGAGGGCGATGTTGCAATTTGGATCCAAGCTTGGATTTAGATGCGGAATTAAAACTAAATATTTTTAAGTACATAACATTTTACTGTCCTGGATTTCCGAAAGTCGCAAAAAAACCAAAGAATCGCGCGAGGTAACCTCGAAACATGAGAATGATGATCATGTTTTTTTCTGAGAGTTTAAAAGCCTAACTAACCTAAGAAACGGGGTAATGGGTGACACACTTACAATGGTAACGCCGTTCATTTTGAGAAATCAATTACATTCATTGTATTTTTTTTTTTAAACGCAGTTAGTTTTATTCATGGTCTGGCAGTTTGAGTCATTTATGCGGCCTACCCAAATGTCCTTTCTTTAGTACTGTTCGTCGCTTTGTGAGCTCCTTATGTTCCGAGTAGATCTACACGATTACTGACCAATGGGTGCACTGACTGGACAGGTTCACTCAATCTGTGTGGTTCTTTCCTCAAAAGACCATTTCAGACACCAATCTACATGGCCTTCACATGATCTGACCAAGATTATGTCTACTCCGAACATAAATCCGAAGTATCGGCCGAATTTTCGGTCGTTTCTTTACTACGGCTAACTATCGCTGACTACGGCGAAAAAAACGACAGTCGAAGAGATAAGCCAAAGTCAAAACTGTGACTTGAAGTCGGGTAAGGACTCAAAGTCGAAAAAGGAAACTTTGGAAGTTATAAAACGGCCGAACATTTGGCCGATACTTCGGTTTAGCGCTCCGGAGTAGACCACCTGGACTTTAAAAGAGACTGTGACCTCTGAGTTTGTCTCGGCCTTTCTTCTCAGAGTAGTCAGAAAGGAAACGCCGACCTCATCTAGTTTTTAAAATATGATTGACGTATAAAAGAGTTTGTACAAACCTACTTACAGAAATAAAAATTATTTATCATTTATAAATTAGCCTTTACCTTCAAAACTCTTCGGATTATGATTGAAGATTAAGTGTGAGTTTTTCGTAGTCTTCGTCTGCAGTTGGCCCAAGTGTGTCAGTGACACATTTATTTTTAGCCGTTTAAGGATGCACGCTTCAGTGATACGCGCAACGGTCGTTTACGTTCAGATATTTATAGGTCCCTTAGAGCATATTTATAGCGGTTATATTTCTCGATATAATTATCTTGTACTATTTATGATATTAATATTTATATCTTAATCAATGAGATACCAAATATTTACTGATAAAAAAATAGCAGCCTACAGTTTTCGCTTTTGAAGATGTGTAGTAGAGTTTGGGGTATAGGCCTTCCCCCAGCAGAGGGACAAGACGGATACTTCAAAAAGTTGTGTTGTAGTGTTGCACATATGTTTTTCTCCAGCAGGCCATGACGCTTTCTATTTTTACTCTACTGTAGAATAGAAATCGCTTGTCTACTACCGAAAATGTTCTACCGTCTACACGGAAATGCCATTTTTGTCTACGCTTCCGTCGACAAAACGCTTCTCTACGGTTCTCCTGCAGGTCGCAACCTCTAGGCCAGACAGCAAATTTTCAATGAAAACGTATGCAACAAACAGACGTATCACTATTGTGTTTATAATATTAGCCATGGATGAACGGCTCTCCAGTTCGACAGAGCTTTCTGAATGACTTGGCTCAACATTGAGGCCAAAGTAGATACGCTAATACAATATTCAAGATACGCTTCATTCACGGATCTATTTTAAACTGAGTGCTGTTCAACATTATATTATTGTTGGTAATAAGTATAACACATTCTGTTTGCTTTCTTCTTTGATTAATAGATTATCCGAATATAATAGATTAATTATATTACCATCGACCTTTTAGTGGGCTAAATACTAGAACCCCAGGAGATATCCCGCCAGGGGAGCTCTCATATGCTCTAAGTTTCTTAGAAGATCATGAATGAAAATAGCCTTCGAAGAACAGGTATATAGACATAGCCTTGTAAGCAAAGCGAAGTCGCAGTGGGCCGGACTTATATAAGTATCTGTCTAATGAGTAATGACCGATGGCCGTTGAAGTAGACATGTCCTTCAAGTTGAGTCTGCAACTAAGTAGGCCCACCGACCAACGACCTTATACTTAATATAACTGATAATGCGCCATATTTGTCAAAAAATTACATAATTATCACATTTTCACTACAGAGGCTTAGTATGACGCTTTCTATTTCTACTCTACTGTAGAATAGAAATCGCTTGTCTACCCTTCTCGGTAGAAAACTGTCAACTCTCTACACGGAAACGTCATTTTTGTCTACTCTTCCGTCGACAAAACGCTTCTTTCAGGTGCTGATTATAAAGCAGAAAACTATGAAAAGAACTTACAAAATGGTCAGATTGTCGCCTGTCGATTTTATCAAATAGGCACCAGAAAAGGGCAGCTTTGGTCACACGAGATGCTGAAGGCGGTACTTGTCGTTGTCGTGGTGCAACTCGTGAGTCTTTAGTCCAGCAGTGGACAGTGTCTGCTATAAACTGAGTAGCTGTTGCCAGGGAACCGTACATATACCCGCGTTAGTCATAAAACTTTTGAAAAGCTCGCCATTGCAGTTCACCCGTACTCTTAAAAAAAACATGCGCGACACGCGGCGTACTGCCGTCCCTGATCTGTTGATGCCCGGCTGCCCCAAATCTGTCGCCCGTAAGTCGAGTAACCCTAGACTTTTCCGGATTATGATATAATAGGTATATCCCGATAAAATCATGTATAATCAGACAAAAAATATCGCTTTAAAAGTGCGACTTAATAACCCTGCGAGGCTGCGACATGCGAAGGTAAGGTATGGCCTAACGCCGCCTAATCCGGGAGTTATAACAACTTATTAAATAAATTTAATACATAGGATGCCTTCGGCAGCTTTGATAACTATGTTTCAGTTCTGATAAGGAATTATTATATTTGTGGACCATCAGGAAATTAATGAGATAATTTTATTATTTTACTAAAACTAAGATAAGACAGTGAACTCACTCTTCAAACAGGGAATGACCTAATGTCTAAGATAGATAACTTTTAGTAAAGTTTTAGACTTCTTTAAAACTAATAAAGCAACAACATATTTTGACTGAATGAGACAGTAGAAAGTTTATTGTTTTTTTGTTTATTTTGTGTTTTATTTTTATGACAACTATGGGTGTTTAGTGGTCCTGATCAATTCAAGCTCAAAACAGATAAAAGCACCATATAATTTAGTATCAATTTAATGAGTCATTCCTGACAGCATAAAACTACCCAAATGCATTTTTTTTACATTTTGTGTCGAGGTAGATCAACCTACATTTAAATAAATATTAGAAATCTTTATAGCTAGAAAATAAACACAAAAGTTATAAACAATAAACAATGTAATATGACTCACCAATCAGAGCGGCTACAATACTTTTCGGAACAGACACTTCAATGACATTCACTCGTGAAGTCTTTACGCGTTTGTTATCCTCTTCATCCTCATCCTTTTTGAATATGTAGAACACTACAAATGCACTGACTGTGACCAAAGAAAGGCCTAGGGCTATGGGTACCAGCAACTTTGACTGCATTATGCTAGAACAACAAAAGAAAAAACTGTGCTGTGATTTTTTTTAAATGAGCATAAAGAATTGATTTAGACTAACATAGGATGTCACAAAACATGGAAATTTGAGTTTACATGAGTTGTTCTGCAATTTTATATTCAATCCATAAAATATCCTATAGTTTAAAACTAACTTTTAAAATAAACAAAAAGATGGCATCAAGATATTACTCTGCATTGATGTTGACTGGTAGCATGTCCAAGACTGGCAGTGCACAATATTTTATAACTCTAAAGTGAAGCTTTTGCATGCTAAAAAAACTATACAATTGTGTGTATATCAAACCCTGTTTAATCTTTTTTCATTGTTATTTATATTTTAAACAAGAACAGTTCAAAATGAAATAAAAAGTAGAGTCAATGAGACATTAATAAAGTTTGATGAGAAACCGCAGCAAATTTTTCTGCAACGATCAAGGCATTTTCATATTTACTGGAAAAATTAACACCCTTTCAATCATTTAGTTGCACAACTTTATGGAAATTTAGAACAGTCACACAGTATAAAAATTAGAAGCTCTAAACGGTTTGATTTACAATAGAAGATAAGACTGTTCTAAAAATGTGCAAATTACCTTGTACTGATGCCGATTTTACATAAATCTATCTATTAGCAGGTATGACATAATAGCGACTTAGCGAGAGTAAAAATTACTTCACACGAGTAACATGATACTTTGTCGTCCACAAGAATGAAATCATTTATTTACCTTCAGCCTTCAACACCAACTAAAAATAAAATGCAACAACAGAATGATCTCACTCCAAAAGCGATTTTCACGTGTGTTATTAACTCAACAAACAAATCTTGAGCATTTTCGACAGAAATTGTCAAAACGCATTTTTTAAATATTTTTCTATGTTGTTTTTGTCTGTGAAAATAATGTCTATGGAAACAAAAACTGTTGATGAATGTTGCCAATAAAATTCAAAAGATAAAATGGTAGAATTTTGTTTACAGACCTGGTTTTTACAGACCAAGCAAGCAAGCACCACGTAAAATCACATTCACGCAATAATATTTCTATGAATTTATGCATATATTTATATAAATTCGTAAATTAGGAATTCAAAAATAGCTTAGTTTAGCTGTTGCTAGAACTCCTTGTGACATATTATGGAGCCTCCCCGACCGACGTATCTACAGAGCCACTATACGTCCGGACCACCCTCAGCATCAACGACTTTTCCACGGTGATTGGCTAATCCTGAAAGGATGACAATCCAAAGTCCTTTCTGTGGTCCACTTATAAAACCGGCTCTGTGCGTAGTCTCGTTAGGGCCCGTTACGGCCGAACCCAATAACCTGTTTTCAGTGAAAGACAGATCACTACTGATGATAGACGGTATAATTCTATCTATGCTTGAACGGCGTCTCACAATCATTGATAAAGGCTATCTATTTACCGAAAACAATGAGTAGGGTTCTCTACTTGGCCCTTCCGTGCGTTTCGTTACAACCAACATAACTAAAAAAAATCAAAGTATATAATTAGCCTTATTATAAAACTTCTTTGTTTATTATTTCTAAATAAATTACTAGATTAAGATATAATTTATTTTAAATTAAAACTCTGTAACTAGTACATGATACAAGATTTTATTGCATTTTGCTGAACTAATAGCTGAAGTGGAGTAATGAAACGTAATTGACAGTTTAACATAAGAAACACCACACGTTGCTATGGTTACTAGACGTAGATAGAGAATTCTCTATCTACGTTACTAGACGATAATTACATTTTAATGATTAAGGTGAATCCGCAGCTGTAGCCCGCGAAATTCGTATTTGCAGGTCAGTGTCAGGTTGTATCTTGATAAAAATATGATTCGCGACTTTATCAGATATGTATTTACAGAATTATAATTATTAGAATCAATAATTTATCTCTCTAACGGCCGAATCCAATAACCTATCTATCACCAGTTTTGGCATACAGGAGATAAGAAAATCTATCTATCGATGGTTTTCACGTCCCAATAATCTATGAGACATTATGGAATCTTACCGGCCCACGCTATCTACTGATGGTAGGGTGTATCGCCTACAACGGATAGCTATTTGTATGAAAATGCCCAATATACGATTTCTTTGACAGGACAGTACTAAAGATGACAGATTGGTCTATTCCCCGAATTGCAGGGATAAACGTAAAGTAGCCAAGCTAAGAGAATTATATCTTAATCCAGTAACTTATTTAGAAGTAAGGAACAAAGAAGTTTTATAATAAGACTAATTACACATGTTGTTTTTTAAAGTGATGTTGGTTGTAACGGAACGCACGGGAGGGCGAAGTAGAGAAACCTACTTATTGTTTTCGTTAGATAGATAGCCTTTATCAATGATTGTGAGACGCCATCCAAGGATAGATAGAATTATACTGTCTATCACCAATAGCGATCTGTCTTTCACTGAAAATAGGTTATTGGGTTCGGCCGTAAGTTATATTTGTTCCCCAATGTCATGATTTCATGAAAAAGTCGTTCAAGTGTTCAATGGAACAAATCTAACTTTTTTTTTAGTGGGAAATTATCAAATAACCCTCCCGCGTTGGGCGGAGCAGGAGGGTGCGTCAGACTTCTACTGACTAAAACCCACCCGTGTTCCTTCAGATGCCTGTGTGCCAAGGCCCCGATATCCCTTTCGGACAAACTCGTAACCCTGGCAGGAATAAATCTAGCTTAGACAGATGTATTCACCAAGGTTCCCATCTGTATTTTATGGTTTTTTTTATCTGTTATAGTCGCGAATCTTATATTGATCAAGATAAAACCTGACACTGACCTGCAAATTACAAAAAAAAAACGTAAGAAAATTGGAATTTCGTGGGCTACAGAGCTGCGGATTCACCTTAAATTTGCCACTGCGGTTGTTATATTAATAACAACTTAATTTGCTTATATTATGGTCGATGCGGCATTTATAGTTAAAAAAATTGTATTTGCAATTCTGGGTAACTTTCTTTCTTTTTGTGAAATTTTATAATAATATAACTCATAACTTTCTTTCTTTTTGTGAAATTTTATAATTTTTTAGTTGTCAATAAAAAGAATAATAGTTTTCAATATTATAGAAATATTTGTACGCCGATACTTACGGCTAAACATGACTGGACTTAAACAATTGATTTTAATCTTGCATGCTCTTGTATGTATACCATGTTTAGACAAATAAAGAATATCTTATCTTATCTTATCTTATAGGTAAGTTCTCTGCGAACTAAGTGACTGGACCCCAAAACCACTTTCCGAGTCGATAACTTCTACTACCATTTCACAAAATCACCTGCAGATAACGTACTTTTACTTGATTCGGAAATGTTTTGTATGATTATTTATAAAGTATTATTTTTTTAAGTAAACAATACATAGATACGTTTATCCCTGCAATTCGAGGAATATACCAATCTGTCATCTTTAGTAACTGTCCTGTCAGACAAATAGTTATTGGGACGAATACTTTGGCATTTTCATACGAATAGCTATCCGTAGTAAGCCATACACCCTCCCATCAGTAGATAGTGTGGGCCAGTAAGATTCCTTATTGTCTGATAGATAATTGGGACGTTAAAACCATCGATAGATATATTTTTATATCGCCAGTATGCTAAAACTGGTGATAGATAGGTTATTGGGTTCGGCCGAGACATCGAAGCTTAGGGTTCTCATGAGACAAATCTGAATTCTTTATCGACGCTCTAAGAAGAAGAAGAAACACCAAGGACTACTAGAGCAATGGGCAAGTCTAGCAATGTTCAGACTATGGTGATTTAAGATCAATTAAAAGATGGTGATAGACTATTGACATACATTATGAGTTCACATGAGAGGAGTAGTGGTCTGTCTAAAAAACCGGCTAAGTGCGAGTCGGACTCGCGCACGAAGGGTTCCGGACCATTATCTACAAAAACGGCAAAAAAATCACGTTTGTTGTATGGGAGCCCCCCTTAAATATTTGTTTAATTTTAATTTAATTATTTATTTTTAAAGTGAATATATAACTAAATATTCTGTGAATATTTCAAGCGTCTACCTGTTGCTGTTATCAATATCGAGCAAAATCGAGCAAGAAAATCACGTTTGTTGTATGGGAGCCCCCTTAAATATTTATTTTATTCTGTTTTTTAGTATTTTTTGTTATAGCGGCTACAGAAATACATCATCTGTGAAAATTTCAACTGTCTAACTATCACGGTTCATGAGATACAGCCTGGTGACAGACGGACAGACAGACAGACAGACAGACGGCGCGGTGGCGGTACTTTAGTAATAGGGTTCCCGTTTTACCCTTTGGGTACGGAACTCTAAAAATTATACAATCACACAAGCATTTGGCCTGGCAACGGTAGCTTTGTCACTGTTGGTGAACAAAATACGACAGATTTAGACACTTTTCATCTTAGACAAAGAAATTACTCTAAGCTTTTCATAGTGGTTTCGTCAGGGCTGCCAATCATGTTTATCTGAATCTGACTTTTGTAGTATTTGTTCGCTTGTTAGAGTGTTTTGATCCTGAGTAAGTATGTTCCTTGGTTTTGATCCTTACAAGAAACAGGATCGAATGGCATTAAAAAGTTTTTGGGAAAATTACCCATTTTCTTGCTGATTGTGCAATATTTTGCGTTGGCGTCGTGCGTTTCAATTATAAAATAAAATGGACATAGAAAAATTTATTTAATTCGGTTTTTAGGATCAAAGGAATTCAACGTAACATTTTATCTATACTAATATTTTAAAGAGGTATTATAAGTTTGAAGGTCTTTGGAACTAGGTACGACTCGGATTTGAAAAAATGTTTTTGTATTTGATAGCCCAATTTTATTCTTGAGGAAGGTTATAGGCTATTTAACATCACGCTATGACTCTTAGGAATCGAGCAAAAACAAAAAAAGCAAAAGCTACAATGAACTTTTTTCTCTTTGATGGACATAGACGAAGTATTTTTTTCCTATCTGAAAAAAAAAAATTGCGGAGATCCTTGTGGAGGCCCGGGGCCCATGAGAGAGCCCATGGTTGCCCTGCTCTAAATCCGGACCGCCAGATAAGTTTGTGGCACTATAATATAAAAAAGGTTAACTTTATTATAGTACTAGCAGTACTGTAGTAGGTTTATTACTTAGTTTATTACATATTTTGACATTGAATGACAAAATGGCAGATTTATCAGAAAAATAAAATTGACATTGCATTTTCTATGAATGCACTGGTATAGTGCCGGGTTCAAATAATTATTTTTTATATCTGCTGGTTTAACAGGAACAGGTTTATATTATTTTTATAATTTACCTAGACTTACGCCTAAATAAATCGATATCGGTATCGTGATATCGTGACCAATTTTCAAAGTTAAGTAATTCATAGGCAAAGAATATACTACTCTTCTACCGAGAGAAGGTGTTCATCATGGACGTATGTGTTCATAGGTGAAGGCAGAGATATTGAAGGTAGAAGAAGAGGCTTTTATTTCATACATGGTTCCTAATTTAAAATAATTATATTTACCTACCTATGATTGGATTGGCCCGGGATTATCCCGTATGACACTATAGATTGAGCAGCAGCGTTCTCTATGCATTTTAGCACCATACTGCGATCGCCAACCCACCTGCCAAGCGTGAACGATTATGGCAACCCTCGAACCCACATTTTGGAGGAGGCCTATGTCCAGCAGTGGACGACTTTCGGCTGAAATGATGATGATGATTGGATTGCACAACAGCTTCCAATACCGAAAAACAAACCCTATACAGCTCAAGGACACTGGACGAAACACAATAGATTTTTTTTATTGTTATGGGCGTTTAGCGGTCCCAGAACGAGTACTACTCTCATGCCTCAACCTTGTATTCTGCTTACACGAATATAATAAGTAGGTAAGTGTAGTGCCAGAGTTCTACTGTTCATGCAATCGCGTGACTGTGATTGCACGAATCAGCCGTCAAACCTTGATCGTTTGGTTCGTCGTTCATAACTCAATTTTCTTCAAATAATTGTCCACACTTGCTCTTTCCCACAGGTTGATTTAAAATGACGCATTATTTTGTTTTAATTTTCAGCTTTTTCTTTTCTGGGACTTGGAACATTTTTCATGTAATCGCTTTTGGATTTGTTACAACAGCAGGATGAGTTGGGATATCACATTAGGTACGATTAAGTGTTTTTTGGTACATTAATTGATTTGCTACTTATCCTCGTGTTAACCTAATAAACCTCTCGAAAATAATTCCAACAAAAACTAGGTCAAAGAGGTCATACGTACGAAGGATATCGTTAAAGTAATAAATAAACGTTCAACTATGTTTTTGCATCGACACGACCTTTTTTTCATGTCTTTCAGTTTCATGTCGTAAACAATATGATTTCGTCGTTCCGATTGCTGATTTTTAGGGTAACTAGACTTTGTGATAATTCAATACTTTCTATGAACCTAATCTATAGGTACTAATATGTATTATAAAGAGGTAAAGTTTGTGAGGTTGTAGGGGGGGGGGGGGGTGTAATCTCTGGAATTCTGATCTACTGAAAATTCTTTCACCCATAGAAAGCCACGTTATTTGTGAGTGTCATAGGCTATAATTATATTAATCCAAAAAAACTTTTTACAAAAAAATAAGAACCGACTACCAAAAATAACACTACAAAGTGAAAAATAACTTTAATTTCGGAAGTCGGTGTCTTTGGATCTGTATTTGAGTTTTTTGCCAGTGACTTCCGAAATTAAAGTTATTTTTTTAAAGTTACAATAGCCTAATGTAAACTGCTCATCACCTTTTACAAAATATTGCTTTTCCCGATGCAGGGACGTTGATTGTTGAGGAGTTTTCCTGGTAAGAACCAGGAGAACTGCCACTCACCATATGCATAGTGACGAGCATAAATTGCTGCATCGCAGCCCGTTAAATAGGGGTACTCATTATAATATTGTTCCGGTGGCCATATGTGGTCTCCATCATCAGTTCCACTTCACCAAATGGTGCTTGCCGAAAGAAAATGCACGAGTTACTATAAAAAATACCCAAATCGCTATAGGTTTGCCTATAAAATTCGAGAGTTTCCCTCGATTTCCATGGGATCCCCTCATCTGATTCTGATTTGGTGGCAATGGGACCACCTCGGGAGTATACCCTTTTAAACAAAAAAAGAATTTTCAAAATCGGTCCATAATTAACGGAGTAATCGCGTAACAAACATACAAAAAAAAAAAACATACCGCCGAATTGAGAACCTCCTCCTTTTTGGAAGTCGGTTAAAAAATGAAAAGATTTTCCGCCCAACGAATTAAAGTGGGCACGGGTCAGCTTAGTTAGTGATACTTATATTGGGGCTGTCTTAGAAAATGGTACCTAATACATACATAGGTTTTGAAATAAAGCTAGACAAAAAAAATGTTAGTATCTTATCTACTCGTAATATACCGACTTAGTATAGTGAAAACTGTCTGTTCAATCCGCCTACTTAATTCTTGGAAGCACAAACTCAAGCTCAACATATTATAATGAAAAGACTTTACGCCCAACGAATTAAAGTGGGCACGGGTCAGCTAGTTAGTGATATATTGGGGCTGTCTTAAGACTTCTTCATTTATTACTTCATTTATTTCATCATTTTTTTCTTCATGTTCTTGAGCAGATGTTGAAGCTTCCTGGAACTCGTAAGACGTTGTTCGTTTTAAGTTTATACTTTGACCGATTTTTTGTGTAATTCTGTTTTTATTCTCCACCGATTCTTCTATATAGCTCTCAGCAACTCGATCGGATTTCCATCCTCCATGCCTTTTTAGTGTAATAAGATTGGCCCCAGTATCGGCAAGAATATATGCAAGCTTATATTTTTCCTTTGAGTTTCGCGGTATTAAATTTTCAACCACTAATTTAGCTTCATCTTTAATGTCTGGCGGTGTTAAACACATTGAATCGGAAGAATTTTCGCTTTGAGAGCTTATTTTTAGCAAAAAAGTCACTAAATAAAAATAAAATTTTCGCTGAACCGCGCTTTTGTTACTTCTTTGTTTTTTTTTTTTATAATGGTAGTTGGAACTATACAGCCAAATATGGAATGAAATATTTTTGTACCTACCTCTATAAATACAAACAGCTGTGTTTTAAATAAAATCTTTTTGCATTTGATTTTTTAAAACGTTGACACGTCAAAATAGCGGCCGGCAATATTTGGCCGGCCTGTTAGAGCGACCAGCAAAACTTTGCCGGCCGCTCCTTGAAACAAGGTCGACTTTGCTCAAACAAGGTTGTCAAAATAATGACCACATTACATGCATTTTTGAGTAAAATAATAAAACAACGGAATCAGTTGTTTTGTCGAGTGCAATTATAACTGAAGATCGAATTGCTTTTTTCCACCTTTTTTTTGTTTCTTTTTCTGTGGCATTCCACCAGCCAGTATTTTTTTTTATCATTAGTAATGGTAAATAGTTCACTCAAATCTAAGTAAATTAAATAATAATTTAGTGAAAAATATGTTTTAAGAAGTCATGTTACAAAATTGTGGATAATATTTTTTTATTACAATTTTATGCCGCGATTTAAGAGCCCGCAGTCTAAATCAAATTTCGAACGCAAGCTCCGCCCCTCGCTCCCCGCCACTCTGTTAAGTGCTAAACACTAATACATCAGTAATAAAGTTGAAAATCGCGTGCGCTCTGTGTTCGTGTTCGAGCACGTAACTAAATAGCGTAAGTCTCAATTCTTATTTCGTTTAATAACTAAAGTAATAATTGATCTAGTGAAACAATATCTTGTGCCGCGATTTAAACTATATTTTCTTGCTGTGAATATTTTTTTAGACATAAAAACTAAACAATCTTGTTTGTTTTTTAGAATAATCCTTAAAAAAGCCATGACTTTCGAATAAAAAATTTATTGAGAAAAAATATTATAATTATGTAACTGTCTTCAACATGGAAAAAAAAAAGATCCAATAAATGATGTAGTAAAGTTTCATTTTGCTTGTAAATGTGACTGTTTCAGAATATTCATGCAAAATAACATAAAAATAGGGAGCCTCCTCTTAACAGAGTGGCTGTATAAAAAGGAGGGACATGGCTTGCAATTTGCAAGGGTTACTGCGTTCGGATCTCGCTGCGGACGGTCGTGTTGTGTGCTGCTATCGGTGTGCTCCCGCCCTCCCGCCGCTCTCTCGTGCCCGGTATTGTTACGCTTGCGTAACGCTCTCGTAGTCGCCCCGACTACATCCGATCGTCGATTGATTGGGTAGATTAATTTATTAATCAATTCAATCGAAAGACCTGGATCACAAAAATTTTCTTTTTCAAGACAGGTGTTTCTCTGACAGGAAAACGTTATTTAAATTCACTAGGCCCGTTCTGGGTAAAACCACAGTTTCGTGGTCCTCGGTGGATACCTTACGGTGCCAACGAAGCCGAGTGGGGTGCTGACCCAAACGCACCCGTGGAACCCCCTCAGGGAGAGGCAATAATTTGGACGGGTCCCAGAGTTAACCGGCCTTGGGGGATCTCCTAGTCGGCTCTGGTGACAGTTTTCCTCCCACAGCGACTCACCTAGTGTCTCTAGGGTGTGTCTACACCCTTCGCGCTAGACCAAATAGGGCCCCCTTGCACAATAAGATTGGCAACGGGATCACAAGCTCAGGGCTCACCATAGGTACCCCGACAGAGAGCGAAACTCATCCCCGGGCCAGTCCACCCGGGGAGTTAGGCGTAGGGCCACGTTAGGCTTTATTTTCTAGTAGTGGAGTCCGGCTCCAAAATTCCTCCGTTAGGATCCCCCCTCTCGGAAGTATGGAGGACAACCTCTTACTGACATCCGTCAGAGAGGTCCTCCTCAAGGACCAGGACTTCCTCAGGAAGTACGCCTCCCAGATTAGTGGGTTGAGGGCTACGCCATCAGCGAGCCTCTCCCAGTTCAGCGATGCGCTCGCTAATAACTCAGACGACTCTGACTCACAGAGTCGGTCTGATAGTCCGATAGTGTCAATGGACACCACCGCCCCCGCGGACAATAACGCGGCGGCGGCGAATTCAAACTCCGACTCTTCGGATGCGGAGACAGGTTCTTGTTCTTCCTCCACTGGACCAGAGGAAGGGGGCATCACCTCAGGCCCTGGCAAGAGGAAGAAGAACAAAAGCAGGTCTTCGCAACCTAGCAAAATGGTTGCGATCGAGGCTCCCTCGACCTCCGCTCCCTCTACCCCCGCGGTAGTCGCCACTAGGGCCCCTACCCCGGCTCCGTCCGCGCCGTCGCAAGCTACCATTTCCGGTACCGCGACCGCGTCCGCCAAGACTCCTTCTGCCTCCAAGAAGGCATCCCGTCCCCCACCCATTATCATTCAAGATAAGGGCAGGTGGACGGAAGTTTCACAAAGGTGCAGTGATCTTAGGATCAATTTCACCAGTGCCGTCAGCACACAGCCTGGCATCAAGGTTTCCGTTCCGACATCGAACGATTATAGGGAACTAACCAAACTTCTTCGGGCGAGAGGAATCTCTTTCCACTCTTACACCCTCCCCGAGGACCGTCAGATTCGCGTGGTGATCCGTAGGATCCCCAGTGAGATCGCCACGGACGATATCAAGGCCGACCTAGAGAGACAGGGCATCCCTGTCCTCGAAGTCCACAGGATGCACCGATCCAGTGGTGGTTCCCCATACGACATGGTTCTTGTCGTGTGTTCCCAAACCGAAGGGCATCACCCAATCTTCAAGGTCAGCTCAATATGCTGCCTTAAGGGCTTCGACGTCCAGAAGCCCCACAAGTCGAGCATCATAGGCCAATGCCACAGATGCCAGTTATACGGACACGCGCAAAAGAACTGCTTTGCGAAACCCAGGTGCGTCAAGTGCCTGGGCGATCACGGCACTTCTGAGTGCACCCGTCCAAAGGACCGTGCCCTCTGCACCGAGCCTCCCAGCTGCGTCCTATGCGGCCAACAGGGTCACCCAGCCAACTACCGTGGCTGTCCTAAAGCTCCGAAGTCATCTTCCTCGAAGCTGACCAAGCGTTTCGACGCGAGGCAGCAGCGAGAGCACCCCGGGTACCCCGCTACCCTGTCACAACCTCCGCAGCGTCTGAGCCCTCAAAGGTCCAGTCCGTGGAACTACTTTAATCACCAGCAGGCCTTCCCTGCCTTCGGCCAATATATGGCCCCTCCTCTCCTTCCTCAACCTCTGATGATGGACCCCAATATTCGCGCTCAACGCGCTCAACAGGCACCCGCCGCTAATACCGCGCTTCCCGCGGCTCGCGCGCCTTGGCTCGTTCGGAACGAAACCCTTCATGTAGATCTTAGAATCCCCACCATCAAGCAGTTCATGAAACGCGCGACAAAGCGGTTCTTCGAGTCCGCAGATAGACATCGCAACCCCTTGGTTGTGCAGGCAGCTAGCTATAGGCCTTCTCAAATTAGTCAGACTCGCCGACCTAGGCATACTCTCTCAGACCCGGATCACCCCATTACTCTCCTTCAGGAAAGCAATAGGGCCACAAGTACAGTGCACAAAAACAAACCGTCATTCCGTCCTCGCCGCCGAGGTACCACGCGAAGTTCAAGAATTAATTGTTCCCCCCGTCCCTTGCACGTCGAACCACCAGCCCCGAGGCTGAGTGAGCCGTAGCATTTAATAGTAATCCCCGTTAATAATCATGAATTTAAACTTTCGATCCAGCCCGTCCCCAATTTGCTGTTTTTCCCCAACGACGCCCTAAGCCGAGGTTCGTACCCCACAGGGGGTGCCCTTAGAGCGCTGTCGTTTAGTTTTTAATACTTATATTTACGCTCCTGGCTGGAGGCTTTAAGCTAATACCTTAGGGCAGCCACAGGAAAGACCGGTTAAGCAGTCACGGCCTCTCAAGGCCAACTGCGAGATGCCATTCAAAAAAAAAAAAAAAAACTTGCAATTTGCATAGTTATTAAATTTTTTAGCAGCTGCTGGGAAAATCGTTTCCCAGGGACGAAAAGTACCTACTGTTTTCATCCGATCAGGCAACTTTAGATTTGTGATTGAATACTATTCTGGTCTAATATACCACAACTATTCCGTAAAACTGCAAAAACCCCTCATCGTCCTCCTCATAAAAGAATAGGTAGGTACAAGGTAAATAATTTCGACAAAAGAGGAATGTCCCAAATTACTATTCGAAGTGAAGACACTCGCAAAGGCACCGAGCGTGCGCCTCAATAAAGCGTAATATGGTTGGATTTGTCATATTTTTTTTATTGTACCAACAATCACGAAAGCTCCGCGAACCGAGAATGTTAGTCTAGTCGGCAGGCAGTGTACACAAGTATAGGCGGCAAACAAACATGCAGCGTCCGTACACGCGTCGATATTTGGCCCCCAACAATATGGCGGAGGCCTTCCACGGCGGTAAAGTTTTAAAAAGTTTTGTTTATTTACCGTCTAGAGTAGGTAGTAAAATTTACATAAATTCTGTAAGTTGCTGCTTTAAAAAGCCGATAGTTAAAAGAAACCTTCGTGTTTTAGTGTTTTGGTACTTAGGTAACGGTAACAAAGGAAAATAAAGGCTTTTTATTTCTGCTTATTAAACAAAAAGCATGTTTCTCATGGGTGTCCGTGTAACTTTCACAGAAAAGGTTTAAGATTTAAAAAGTAAATAAATCTCTTGGGCTCGAATGTGGTAACTTCTACCTTTACGAAAATTCAAAGTTTTATTAATTACACACCTACCAAAATATAATGGTTTTATTTTTCTTTCAGATTTCAAATATGTAGTTACTAAAAAGCCTAAATCACGCATATGCTTTCTGTCTGCACAAGATCGGGAAGTGATGCCAATCAAAGGTCCTGGTTTGAGTCCCTTTATGAGGCGACTGGCAAATGAATTAAGAGACAACATAGGACCCGCCACGTATGAACAAAAAGGAAATGCGTTTTCGAATGTTCAAAACCGGGTATGTAATGTAAAATATATGATCTATTGCAGGGCAAAATCCTCATAATTTAGGCTGTTGTCCCTACGACCAACATCGAGCATTTATAACCAGTCCAAGTTGCTTGATTTAAATTAAAGCAGGTTCTAAATTCGTTTATGCCGAATTGTCTTAAGAATATTATATATATACAGCATATTTTGAAATACTGTTGAATAAGAACCAGAACTGATGGTGACTTTACCATATGCATTTTGACGAGCATAAATTGCTTATCAACCTTAAAGTGCCTAATCGAATCGCAACGGTGAAATACTTATTATTAAGTAGTTCCAGTGGCCATCAGTGGTCTTCATCATCAGTTCCACTTCACCAAATGGTGCTTTCCGAGAGCAAATGCACGAGTTACTATAAAAAATACTCAAATCGCTACTAAGTATGCCTATAAAATTTGAGGATTTCCCTCGATTTCCATGGGATCCCCTCATCAGATTCTGATTTAGTGGCAAAGAATTTTCAAAATCCGTCCACAATTGACGGAGTAATCGGTGAACATACATTAAAAAAAAAAAAAACTAACATACAGCCGAACATATAACCTCCTCCTTTTTGGAAGTAGGTTAAAAATATAAAATGTTTTTAAAATGCTATATTTTCATGCACACTTTTCACCTTGTCCATGAACAGCGAAAGATTGATCACAGAAATCTAACGATAAAAAATAAAAATATCCTAGTAATCAGTGAAGGTTACGGATGCGTGGATATTATACGGTCTAAACAAAATACCTAAGCCTTTGTCTAGAAGAAATTCTAGACCTACATACATAGTCTCATAATGATAATAATGATTTTAAAATAGCGGGCTATTTCGGACCAAATTACCATACAGGACAGCAATTTTCAAACAAAGACATATACTATGGTTCACTAAAGTTTCACCAAAACTCCATTGACAAATTTTCATTTTACAACCAGCGTTTCGTATACTAATTATTTTGAAAACAACTTATTCCGCAAATGACTTATTTTATAAACGCTCGTTTTACAAACATTTATTTGGCAAACAATTCTTTTAACAAATGCATCAGATGATATTTAATCATTTATACATTTTTTATTTCTCATTTAGATTTATAAGGATAAATCACGTTTCTACTAAATATCATTTCATTCATTCATTAATTTTTTTATTTCTTCTATTTCTGTCTGCTGGGTTTAATAAAGAAACCTAACCGAACCTAAGTCTCCATGACGTCGATCGCCTAGGGTTAGCGTTTCCGTCAGCAAACCGACGCCGACGGGGCTCCCATTTCTGTCTGAAGGGTTTAAAGGAACCTAACCAACTGAACCTCGGGGTGCCCCAGACGTCGACCGTCTAGGGTTAGTGTTTCCGTCAGCAGAACGACGGAGCCCCGCTGCTCGGGGCTCCTTTTTCTGTCTGGAGGGTTTAAAGGAACCTAACCAACCGAACCTCGGGGTACCCCTGATGTCGACCGTCTAGGGTTAGCGTTTCCGTCAGCAGAACGACGGAGCCCCGCTGCTCGGGGCTCCTATTTCTGTCTGTAGGGTTTAAAGGAACCTACCTAACCAACCGAACCTCGGGGTGCCCCTGACGCCAACCGTCTAGGGTTAATTAGGGGTAATGTCTTTATTCCAAACGTTGTTTATGAAATAAAATGAAAAAATAATGAATTGTTTGTCAAATAATAATTTATTAAATAAAAGTTTATCGGATAATTATTTTGCTAAGTGAAATATTTGGTAAACTTGTTGTTGTAGAATGATAAAATGACAAATAATGTTTTTGCCAATCGTTGCTTGTCAAGTAAAATTTTTTGAATTACTGTTTGGTGAACTGACTAGTCACCATGTACTATTAATAAATAGTATTTTCCAGATTTATAGCAAATATGGTCTAGGTGCCAAATCTCCACGCTGGGTGATGAAACACGAGTATCAGCCCCCGCTTAAGAAGCCCCAACCAAAAACCCCGAACAAGCAAAATTGCGCACCTTTCAATGCAACATCTAAGAGAAAGGGCATTTTTTCTACTTTGAGCTATCCAGCGTAAGATTTTTATGTTAATATTTAAATAAATTAATATTAGGCGTAGAGAATGCCGGAGTGAATTTTATGGATTGAAATTTGGATTAACTCGATACCTTGTAGTACAATTTGAGTAAATGGAAATATTAATCAATATTTATAGAAACTGGGAGG
Source organism: Tiliacea citrago (assembly GCA_963921375.1). NCBI lineage: Eukaryota > Metazoa > Arthropoda > Insecta > Lepidoptera > Noctuidae > Tiliacea > Tiliacea citrago. The sequence goes on along the minus strand of OY992782.1, from coordinate 11,187,893 downwards.
TTCCTACCGTATGGTTAAACGGTAGGAACCTCCCAGTTTCTGGTCAAATCAAATAACGCGCAAAAAGCCGCAAAATAGAACACTAGGAACTTTAGTTTCAATGTCTAAATCAAAGCCTGTTTATTTGGTGTTTAGACCCTGCGACTACTGTCCTGCATACATAAAACGGCAGATGAAATTCGCATATTCCTTCTCTGCGAAAAAGATACTTAGATGTCCCGTAGAGGTAAGGATAAATAATTTACGTTAACTTTTCCGTCATTATTCTGACTCTATATTTAATATGGATCTTGCAATTCACTAACACGATTTTTGTTTGTATAGTCAATCGCACATCAGTGTAGTAACACTTGCACTAGGAAACACTTTGCTGATGAAATGTGTGGTTGACTGTAGGTGCTAGGTGTACAAGGGGTTTTCTGAAATAACGTTCACTAGGTGGCAGCACTGAGACGTCAAGTCCGGGCACCTGTCAATAGTGTCAAAGCGCATATTTTTTTTTAGTCGAGAGTTCGAGAGTGAATTATGAACATCATCATATATTTTATATAATCATTGTCGAAATGGAAGACCTCTTGTTAAAGTGGCGCCAACTGGTGGCGTGAATTTTCATGAAAACCTTAATTGTGATAGTTTGCACGCCTAACAGAGTGATCACTAGATTAGATCCGAGCGCGAGTTCGCACTTTGTTCCCTTGTACACATAAATTTACACTTAATTAAACAGATAGAATTACATACGTCAAAAATGTACTCTGTGCATCCGTCTTTACTACAATGAAGAACTGGAACCCACGCGCACTCATCCAATGCACCATCCATATTCAATACGGTACATACAGACATACACATAACTGCTGTGACCGCCTGTTACAAACATTATTGGCTATTCTAACCAGTCTTGATTGGTTTTAGATAAAATGTGTACCTTATAATTTGGATGAATGTGGATATTGCGGCTGTTCGTGCTCACAACAGGGTGATTACTGGCAATTCGAAAATAGAATATTCTTATGCAGAAAACACTATGATCGATTATTCACACATTGCCTGGCCAAATTCCAAGGCGCTAAATTGATTGAATTCAAGGTATTATGATTTTTATTAGTCCCTATGGTCGCTAGTTGCTAAGGTAGCCCGCGAAATTCAAATTTTCTTACGTTTTTTGCAACTTGCAGGTCAGTAACAGGTTGTATCTTGATCAAAATATGATTCGCGACTTTATCAGATAATTATATATTTTATTGTCAGAATTATAATCATTAGACATCTCTCTAAGTTAGATTTGTTTCATTGAATGACTTTTCATGAAGTCATGACATTGGGGAACAAATCAAACTTAACTTTTCTGCTTGGATAGAGATTATTATTTATGGTTATACTAATAAAATATTTATTTTATGTACAGTCGGTAAGAGACTGCTTCTTCATGCACGCACACAACAGTTGCAAGGCTGCCATGAAGATAATGAAGTCCGAAGAGATTGTGAAGAAGTTGAGAAAGGAAGCATATCTGGATCTATTCTTCCCACAACGTCGATTTTGTGACAAATTGTAATTTTTAGTGATATTTTTAATTATTTTGAAGAAGAAACAGTAGGTTGGTATTAGTTGGTAGTCGTTATTTGATTCTAGACAGTAGCAACACTAAAAAGTGTTTTTCTAAGCCCCAAAAGGCTTAGAATTCAATCAAGCCCGACTAAATAAAACAAAAAAAAATACAACAATCATCTGACTTTCCTTGACTAAGTCGACGTATCCTTCATATTTATTATTTATTTTGATAACGAATCGATATTTTGGAGCAAGCATAGCGACGGAATCATGAAACTGGATTCGAATAATAAAATGATAAACAGCGAGAGCGGCGCTGATCTATCCGAAGAAGTAGTGGACCCGCGGCAATATGCTGAGGACATTATCGACGAAATACTCGCAGAGTTTACAGAGTCGCGGTCTCCCGATGCTGCGAGAAATGGGAACGGTTTACCAGAGAATCTATTTAGTATGATACAACCTCCGAGGACGCGGACTCCAGCAAACTCATTCTCAGAGAATGCCACAATAGACGATATAGACCCCCAATCGGACCTCGGCACGTCCATTAGAAACAAGTGTTTGGAACTGGAAGAGATCCTCCAGAGCCTCAAATCGCGACTCAACCACGTCGTTTTGGATGAAAATATTGTTCTGAGTCCCGAGGCTAACTCCATGGAGGCGCAACTCGAGCATGACCTGGACACAGACTGCCAGGAAGACCTCTCTCTGCAGGAATTCCTTGAGCTATTGCACTCTCAAAACAAAATTAGTCCGACAGGTGTACAATGATTGTTCAATGGGCTCATAACCATAAACTTAACCATAAGACAAAATTTACATGAATTTATTGTGTGCAAATTTGAATTTTAGATTTTATTGAATTACTATTAAATATTCAGGCCTAATTTCTGTATTATTATTTCAAAAGTAAGGAATTGACACAATCAAAAACTTTTTAAAAAGAATATTTATTTATAATAAAAAACAATAGTAGGTAACATATTCTAAGAATTAAATTAAAAATGTGTTAATACTTGTTTTGATTACTTAAAAGGGAAACCTCATAATAAATCACAAAAACTAATCATCAAACATATTCTGAACATCAGTGCTGATAGTCAATTCAGTGGAATTAGGTATTGTATCATTCTCATACATCTGACTTTCTTCATGGCTGTGCTCATCTTCATAAGTGCTCAAACTATTTTCTTGTTTCAATATGTAGCTCACTTGTTTCTCTGTAAACAGATCTATTACTTTAGTTTTATCACAATCCACCAGGTCTGCTTTCAATTTCTTTATCCAATCATTGTAATCAGCAGGATCGGTCTTCACAAATTCAGATCTCAAATGACTCATAGCATCTAATGCTTTAGAATAGATTCCATCAATGTTATTGTGAATCAGACTCTCAATTGCTTTGATCATTTCTGTGGCCAACTCTGAAAGAGGTTTATTCCTGTTTTGAAGGGCTTTAAAGTCCTCAATAGGATTAACAGTGCTTATGGTTTTAATTTCATCTACAGCATTTTTAATAGGCAAGTGAATTTTAGGTATATTTGGAATATTTGGATTATGTGTCTGCAACTCTCCAACAGGAATTTTGAATTCATCAATATCCAATGGAATATTTTTATTTTTCCTTTTCTTTACTTCAACCTTTGTCAAAGTGAATAAGTTCTTCAATTTCTCCAAAGGTTTCTTTGCATTCTCTTCCAGAAGGGGTGGTACTTTGAACAGAGTCATTATCTCCTCTCTAGGTTTAGGTAACGGTTTGTCTGGATTGAGGGCACGAAATGCAATACAGTCCAGTACATATTGTACAGAAGGGCTCACACACTCTGCTATAGGGAATGCTTCAGTATCATCAAAGGTGTCATCGTAAGCTTTGGTCAAGTCCATAGCATTAATGAGTTCTTTAAAAGCATCTACTTGTTCTTGTGAACATTTATGTTTTTTTAAATTGGTTGCTGGGAATGACATCTGTTTTATATCATCCTTGTAACATATGCCAATCAATGAGAGACACACATAATTATTTGTATCAATGACAGGCATTAGTGCAAACATTTTGGCTGCTGTGTTATTGAAATGTACTTTCCGTACAATGCCAACAAGATTTAGTTCATGAAGACATTCTACTAGACATCTGACAGCTTTTTGTGCTCTCTTATCACCTTTTCTGCCAAATACGTAATTCAAACTATCACCATTTAAATTCTGCCATTTAATGTTATCAGCAGAAGTGAAGCCATACACTGACAAACATTTTACTCCAGGTTGATAAAGCATTGTTTTATCTTGTTCTGTAAATGGTATAATTTTTTGTCCATACTGGTAGCCTTTGAGTTTTTCAGATGCTTCAACTGTCACACCAGTTTCCTCATTTACATATTCTTTTGTTTTCATAAGTGCTTCGACGGTGCTAGATGTAGATGTAATAGGGTCTTTAACAGCTTTCTTCCAATTTTTAACAGCAGGATCATCTTTTAGTTTGGTATAGTTAGAAACTGGGATTTTTATATTTGGGCCAATGCTTAGTTCTATATTCCATGGGATGGCATTGGTACTCTTCTTTCTGTGGAATAGCAAGTCATACTTCATGATGTTTTCCAATGTGCCTGTTGCACCATCAGTGGCTTTCACAAACTGCTTGATTAATTCTGTAGATTCATTGTCATATTCTTTGGAGTAAATGTCTGGACCAATAACATCAACTTCATAGCCCTCTTCTTTGAATCCATTTAAAACCTGAAACATTTATAGATAGTTAAACTTTTTTAGATTTAAAACAGCTGAGCTGCTGAAGCTGAGTATACGAAATATATAAGTCAGGATTGTTAGGGAATAGAGGACTTTAATCTATTGGATTAAACATCAAATTAATGTTGGAACATAAGGTAACCAAGCCAGGGAATAAGGTAAAGAAATACCATTATATTTTAAACTCTACCTCTTCAACACAATTAGGATCAAAAGATGCCTGCTTCTTGAAGTTTGTCATCAGTACAATCTTCTTGGTTTGTAACTTGACACCACTGACACCATTTTTATAATAGTCTGCTGCAACTAGGAGGGCATCAAACCAATCGCCTCTGCTTTGTGATGGCTGAAACAGAATATTAGAAGATAATAAGGTTATTTTATGATTAGTAGGTACTGAAAGTAAGTATTAAAAAAGTTAGGGAAGGTGTTGGTAAAACAAACTTAGCTGGACTATCAGAAATGTAATTTTAGCAATGGTCAAGAAAATGTATGGAAGGAATTCAGGCCTACCACACTGGTGTATTGTGAGCTGATCCAAAGGAAAATGTGGAGGGGTAATAGCTAATGGGTCAAGAGTTTCACAATATTATGAAATACACTATCTGTAGCATAGGTAAGGGCAAGGGCCGAGGCTAGCCCAAAGAACACAATGTAAAGGCATAAACATTGATCTATGAAAACCATGATTTGAAGTGCGACATACTCAGTCATCACATCATGATCTTGTTTCAAGTTGATAGTAATGTGTTTTAATTACCTTGTCTGGTAGATTCCTTATCATTTTCCAAGTGGGAGTCTGCAATTCTGATAATAGTTCGATGTATCTGAAGGCGCCTTCGTACTGACTTGCCATGTTGTTCTTGGTTTTCTTGGATCCCAACAGCATTATACCAACCAAGTTCTTACCCTGGCTCAATATTTTACGTTCTATGATACGAGCAGTGCATTCTTTCGCACTTTCAAAAAAACTTTTTTGGTCTTTCTCGTCTACAGTGGAAACATTTCGTCCTATATCTAAAATAATGATAGTGCCTTGAGACATCTTGAACTATTGCCAAATACGGATTTGATTTTTTCTACGAAATACGGAAAGAAGAAAACAATCAATTTATTTTCACTTTTTCCCGGTACAAAACAAGTTCCGACAAGTTTGTGAAGTTTGGTTTGACAGTTTTAAGTTTTGACATTGACCTCAACTCAGCTTGACAGTTCGTTAGCGATGTTTTTTTATGGGAGTTGGCTTCCCTGGTTTTAATCCCTACCGAAATCATTACCGTCTTTTGATAGAAAATATTGGAAAGACTTCTAAAAGTTAAAACCATTTTTCAGAAACGGTAGTTAAATAATGACGGAAATTACCCGATAGATTCCATAGTAGAAAAATATGGACATGTTTTTTTTGGTTGGTTGGACGACGATGAGCCGGTGAGCAGCAGATGAGCACCTCGTGTAATAATGTCCATGTCAATGTCATTGTCATTGAGTAGGCGTCAAGATTTCCATCAATTCAATCGATTGTTGTTGTAAAAATTGTTTACAAAAAGCTGAAAAAGCAGTAACGCATTAGACGTTTAACTTTAATCACAATGATCATTTATATTTGTCTGGTCTCGTTTGTTTTGTGGGTCGGTTATAATTTCATATAAATCCTTTTATTCATTCAATTCAAAAATGTGAACTCAGTGTCTAGAATTTTCATATTTTATTAGAATATTTGCTAAAAGATCTACAATGTCTACAATTTTCGCTAATAGGAGTAAGATCATAACAGAAATGATGAAGTTTTCGTTTCACCACAGAGCTTTTTATTGTTACCTTGGCATGACTGTTTGGATATTCTTTCTAATAACAGGTAAATACTTACTATTCTGATAGTATAATTATGTATTCTTATTTCTATTTCGGCTTGCTTTAATATTCATTCTTAAAGGTCGATTATATGTCAAGCAAACTAGCAAATGTGATCTTTTAATGCGTTTAAAGTTAAATGTAAATCCAATCTTTGTTCAAAGGCATACTATTCTATCAATGACTACTTAAACAATCAGAATAGTTGGTCGCTGTGATTAACTCAAGACAATGGTCATGTTCTTTCTCCAGAATTAGGGTATCTAATTTTCTTAATAATAAAAATTTTCTTTTATTTGATTGTCTAAGTCAATTTATTAGTGACATAATATACTCATGAAAATGTTTTTTTTTTAAGTTGTATTGCAATAAGTGGTTAGCTAGCGACCTCGACAATTGATTATATTATTCTTGCCTGAGCAACCGGCAGCAAGTGCGTCATGCTCCCTTAGATGTCACTGCTTGTGGTAGCGTCGGGGGGGGTCGGGGGTCGGGTTGCCTCCTTCCCTCAAATATGGCGAGGGGGATGATGGCTGATCTTTGCGTTATGCTCGTGAACGGGTGCTGCTTGTGGTGAATGGTCGTCTTGCTGACCATGGTTTTGTTATTGTTATTAATGATTAAATGTTTTTTATTTTACTTTGATGGTGCTAGTTTATCATTTGTGACTTCGAGTTACGGTTATAGCTTTATGTAGGCGGGCACGCCCATTATGCCTTGAGGCTTTTCTTTAGGTAAGTTCTGTTTATGTTATTTCTGCTTGAGTATAGTTTTTGACTATATTTTGTGGTTTTTTTTGGTATAGTGGCGTGTGCTAGCTAACATAAGGCAAATAGTTTAATTTAATGATGTGTTGAGTGATGCAAATTCCTTTACATTTTATTGTATAGATTCAAGTTTTATATCTGAACAGACAGCTGCGCTGCTGGGGAGTTTGTTGCGCCACTTCTTCTTCCCAGCTAAAGCACTAGGAAGTGGTGAAGGGTGGGCGTTTTTGGGGGACTGTCTTATGTAATTTTTGACGTTTGAAAAGTGCTGATTCTCAGCCTAGTTTGAATAAATGACTTTTGATTTTGATTTTTTAATAGATATCGCCGAAAAATATCGATATATCGAACAAAAAATATCGATATATCGATACATCGATAGTTTTTCTACAAGCCTACATTAAAGTCAGCCTATCACTGTTTACTGATGGTTTTAGGCCGTGGATACAGGTCACAAGCAAGCTTAAACATTGTATTACCTTTTTTGTTCAAGTAATGTATAAATACATGTCTCTGGGAGAAGAAACAATAGCAGTGAAGAAGATAATACGAAATGAATACATATCAAAGAGTGACGCAAAGTTTAGGAAGATCTACTTGAGAGCCTGCAACCCCCCCGACAGTATTGTGAGAGGATCTGAAGGTATGTTATGGTAAAGGATAAACAGTTAAAAAATATTGTTATTGTCCTAAAAATTACTGTTCCATGAAAATGAAAATAAATAAAACAATGAGTCATTTTCTTTACACTATTAATTTCACACTATTTATAACACAGATTTCACTGTAATAAACCTACATTCAAACAAGTGCGTGTCGGCGTAGAATGAAGGGTTCCGTAATGGGGACTAGTTATCCTAAGAACAAACTGAACATTGTAGTTGAAAAACATGTTCCCTCATACATTCAGACTGCAAATGTAAGTTTGTACGCACAATATTGAAACATTTACCATGTTATTTTAAGATCATAGACTTCGTATAGGTTTTCCTGTAATCTATAAGTCAAGAACTATTTTCTGTATTTTTTTCAAAATTAGGCTCAGTAGTTTCGTAGATAAGGGGGGAATGGTAAATTTTCATCTATTTTCGTTAATAATTTCATAAGTATTAGTTTTATAATTATAAATAAAATATATCTGAAATCCTTACAACAAGCCCTTTCATTTGATGTGTCGCACGGTAGTTTGCAAAACTTTTTTTTAATTTTCTAATTGGCGTCCCAAAAGTGACCATATTCAAAATTAATTTATTTACGTTACACTACCATGTTTGGGTCACAGAACTCCGTATGAGTACCAAACTTCAAATTAATCGGTCCACTAGATTCGGAGCAAATCGGCTGTGACAGACGGACAGACAGACAGACACACGAGTGTTCCTATAGGGGTTCCGCTTTTTCCTTTTGAGGTACGAAACCCTAAAAACAAATAATAAAAACCATAAACAAAGGCAAGTGCCACGCAACTAATCTCATAATATTCAAACTTGTTTTCTATAAAATCAACCTTTTTTTAAAAAAATTTGGGTAAACATTTTTTTTACGGCACTTACCTCCCTTGTACGTAAAGTGGAGATGATAATTATATTTTTTTCTCGTCTTTCCCATGGTGTGGGGTATGGCAGGATAGGCCGTTCAAAAATATTGCGGGGCTGTGAAAAGCATTTTTCGATTTAGGGATCACTTTGCGTAATTTTAAGCTTTAAACTGCAACTTTTTTTTTAGATTCAAGTGTTCCGCCCCCCTGTCAGTGTCAGTTAATTGGTTGTTTTAGGATATGTGAAAAAATCATGGCAGTAGTATATTTATGTATAACGAAATTAACAGGAAAACTATCACAGCTAATTAGGCTTACAAGTTATTGAGTAATAGTCGACCAACTTACATTTGCAGTTGGAGAATTGCCGTGACGTATATCGATGTATGTATCTATGATGTGAAACAAACTTACAATTGTAGTAGAAAAACATGTTCTCCATGTTTTCCTACAACAATGTTAAGTTTGTTTTTGGTATAAATTTATCCCAACTATGGAACCCTTCACTGTGCGTGGTCCGACACGCACTTTGCCGGTTTTTTTTAAATTTCGACCTTCCAAAAGTCCATGGGAAAATGAATTATGAATTATAAAAAAATACAGCTACTATATAATTATTTCAATATTTTTTTTTTACATCAAGTAACCATCTGTCCCAGGTGTGGTCGACAGTGACACATGGCTGTTACAAGGAGCTTTAGTCGTGACGCGCCACGGTGACAGAGGTCCTCTGACACATCTCAAGAATGGAGACAAACTACCATGCGACTCCGAGCCTGTCTCTCCTCTTCTCAAAAGGTAGGCCCTTGCCCAGAACTTGTTGTTTCACATAGCTTTTGAGAAAACTTTTTCAAACAAGAAAGAAAAAATGTTTTGAAAACACAGAAACAAGTGCATATAAAAAGACAAGTTAGCTCGATTGATTTCTTATTAGTACTTTGATAGTGCATTGTGAAATCTGCCCCTTTTCTCATCAACCTTGCAGTAAAGTTGATGAAAAAAAAGGGCAGTGCAGCAGCATTTAGAGTCTTGGATAATTAATTATAAAATTTAAAAATAAAAACAAACTCAATGACGAGTACGAACTCAAAGACGAGATGAGTACTATTTAGACAAGTTTGTAGATTACCATTTTGTCTACATTTCAGTTTGCAATATCAGCGAAAGCTATGAGCGATGGGCTGTTAAGTTTTTTTAGGACCAAAAAGAAAATTTAAACAGAAAGAAAATTTAAATGCAGCAAGCCATTTAAATTTTCTCTCTGTTTTTGATAATATTTAGACAAACCAAAGGTGATCTCATGTATTTAGCTATGAAGAGTTCGTTGCCAACGGGAGTTCCACGGGGCGAGCGTGGTGGGTCTCAGTGGCGGGTCCGTTCCACAACTTCCCCTCACTCCCCGCGCGCGCAGCCGGCACCCGCTGCGCGCTCGGTCAGCTCACACCAAGAGGACTACTACAGATGATCACCGTTGGTAAGCCATCTTCATTTACTTAACAGTACCGTAAACATGTCAGAACGAGCTTCAGAAAGAAGTCACACAGGTATAAGTGACTAATCCTCAATAAACCGCACTTATTTCAAAATATTGAAAAAAAAGAAAAGAAAAAAAAGAAGAAGAAAAGTATAATATTTAGCGCTTCGGGTTTATCTTCGCAAATCCGAACTCGCGTTGGTGAGATCCAGTGGCGGCCCTAGCAACATTTTTGATGGTGTGAGATCTCAAAGTGGCGCCCCTCTAAATACGAAACCATAGTGTTCCTATACTATGCAGTTGCTTATCCGTGATTATGAATTGTATTAGACCTACCAAATATCTATAGGTGGGTCTGCGGGGCAAACATAGTGGTGTCTGTCGCGCTTGACATAACAGTTGTTCTGCTCATTCGCGTTAAAGATTGTAAATGATAAATGATTTTATTTCTGTAAATAGGTTTGTACAAACACTTTTACACGTCAATCATATTTTAAAAACAAGATGAGGTCGGCGTTTCCTATCCGACTACTCTGAGAAGAAAGGCCGAAACAAACTCAGAGGTCACAGTCTATTTTAAAGTCCAGACATAATAATGGTCAAATCATGTGAATACCAGGTAGATTAGTGTCTGAGGTGGTCTTTTGATGAAAGAACCCACACAGATTGAGTGGACCTGTCCAGTCAGTGCACGCTTTTTTCTGTAATCGTGCAACTCAACTCAGAACATGCTCAAGCATTCGAACAATACCAAAGAAAGGATATTTGGGTAGGCCGCATAAATTACTCAAACTGCCAGACCATAAAAAATAACTGAGAATAAAAAATAAAAAAAAATCAAAGACCGACATAGTCTTCACATTCACAATAATTAAAATAATAAAATACACGGTTAAATAATACAGTTGCAATTTGTGTGGTCCTGTTAATATTTTTGTAAACAAGATAGCTCAGCAAGCAAGATAGTTCTATGACTAGAAGTGGGGCAAATTATTCTTTGACCGCGTTTATTTGAGTCTGGTGGTGGTACTTGGTTATGTTTCCAGAGAGTGGTTCTAAGTACAAATAAATGATTAGGTAACTATTATTATTTCTCATCTGTACAACTTGTCACCTCAGCAGGGCAAGCACAGTGGCGTTGTCGAGCGCAACAGAGTAGTCCGAGCGGGATGTACAACTTCTACATCTGGTCATCATGGTCTCAAAAGACCATTTTAGACACCAATCTACATGGTCCTCAAAAGATGTGACCAAGATTATGTCCGGATTTTTACACTTTGATATTGATGAATTTTTTATATATATTATTATACACACATGAATAATTATTTACTTTATAAAGTATTTTATTATTTTAATTATTTTGAATGTGAAGACTATTTGGGTCATTGTTTTTTTTTCTGTTATTTTTTATCATGGTCAGGCAGTTTGAGTAATTTATGCGGCCTACCCAAATATCCTTTCTTTGGTCACTTTACGCTTGTGTAAGGTTAGGTACATTTTCGTTCGCAGCGTCTAGCGACTCGAAGGTATACGCTATTATTACAGTAGGTATTGAAAATGTTGTATGGAGTGATTTAAGGCTCTTACAGACTCACGCGATATCGCGGGCGCGACGCGACATTAGTAGGACAATTTCTTTGTCGGTGCCTGTCGCGCCCGCGATATCGCGTGAGTCTGTAAGAGCCTTTATCAAGTAATCTGTGACACCTAGTCACAGATTACTTGATAAAGGCTCTTACACGCACTATGCCACACCATGCACTAGTACAAGCGCGGTTGTACAAAACTTAGAAGCGTTACCTCTGTTGGTTACATTGTGGTGCGAGGTTCGCGTTCATTCGGAATCACGAAGATTACCGAATTTCATAATTTTCTTTGACAAGCTGTACCTACTGTACATGCAATTACACATGTGGCTAATATAATGCGACTGGCGAACAGCTGGAAGAATAAATATCTATTTCTCCTTTCAGGTAACATTTTAAGGGAGGCGTATGGGGAGAAATTGAACCTGGAAACTGTGGAACCACAAGGGAAAAAGGATACGGGTAAATTAGGTGCACTTTATAAAAATGGAACGTCGAATTTCGTATTTTGTGCCGATACCCAGTATATAAAATCATTTTGCCGTGTGTTCTTAAGAGGGCCCTTCCCGGTCCGTCTATCGTCAACGCGATCATGGTCGAAAAGTTTGTTGTTTCATCCAGCGCAAGTGAAAACTATTAACAAACGAGTGAGAACACGATAACATTGAACGAAAAATAATGTGTAGAATTTTCATAAAACTTGTTCCAGGAATACGTGTTTTTGAGTAAGCCAGTTTGTGAAATAAATGTTGGTCATTTAGAATCTCCATTACATTTGCAAGGTTTCTATCGTAATGTTTTCTTACGTGATTAGTCGTTGAAAAACATCTTTCTTTGAAATTTTTGAACTAATAGGTATTTTATGCACTAAAAGTATCTAGGAAAGCAAGATTCATCTATGAAAGCAAAAAAAAAAGTAAAGAAAATATCGTCATAGAAACCTCAATCATGTAATAAACATTCTATATGCCTAACCTTTATTTCACAAAGTTTGTAAGGCTTACTCAAAAACACGTATTTCCTGGAACAAGATGTATGAAATTTCCGCACACTATTTGTCGTTCAATGTTATCTCGTTCTCACTTGCTTGTTAGTAGTTCTCCCTTGCGCTGGATGAAACAACAAGCTTTTCGACCATTCTGGCGTTGACGATAAACGGATCGGGAAGGGCCCTCTTAAGGGGGATGCGCTAAGGTAGCCCGCGATATTCAAATTTTATTGAGTTTTTTGCAATTTGCAGGTCTGTCTCAGGTTGCATGTTGATTAAAATATGATTCGCGGGCATAATAAATATGCCTTTATAGAATTATAATTATTAAAATCAGCAATACAACTAATTCATCGTAGAATCCTATTGAAAGACTATTTCATGAAATAGTTATTCAATAGGATTCTATGAACTTAGAGAGTTGTATTGCTGATTCTAATGATTATAATTCTGTAAAGCCATATTTGTTACGACCGCGAATCATATTTAGATCAACATTCAACCTGTTACTGACCTGCAAATTGCAAAAAACGTAATAAAATTTGAATTACGCGGGCTACCTTAGCGCATCCCCCTTAACTGAAAATATGGTTGGAAAAAAATTAAAATAGCCTCCACGAGCCGCCTGGGTAGTCAGCTGCGCTGCAATCTTGCTTACTGGCTAATATTCTAACCACGGTATGACCTATTCTTGTACAGTATGGCAGGTAAAAGATGAAACATATTTTAAAGGGATAGTAGTACTCATGAAAATGAAACACTTTTAAGATGAGACCAATCCTATATTATGAAAAGTGCAATACTAACACGATCAAAATGTATGGAACTGCTTCTTTTTAGTATCAATCAATCAACTCAGTCCATTCTCTTAGTCCACTGCTGGACATAGACCTCTCCCAGGTTGCGCCGCAACACCGTGTCCTCCGCCTTCCGCATCCAGTCTGACCCAGCCTCCTTTTTAAGGTTATCGATCCATCTAGCTGGGGGACCCACACTACGGTTACCGATACTCGGTCTCCACTCCAGTTGGTCTACTTCGAAGATAAATCCGACGTATCGGCCGAATATTCGGCCGTTTCCTGACTACGGCTTACAATGGCTAACTACGGTGAAAGAAAAAAAAAACGACGGTCCAACACATAAGTCAAAAATGTGACTAATTCGGGTAAGGATTCAAAGTCAAATAAGGAAACTTTGGAAGTCAAGAAACGGTCGAACATTCGGCCGATACTTCGGAATATTGCTTCAGAGTAGACCCCCTGGACTCCTCTGCTATAGAATGATGATAGGTACCGATTTTTAGCATAAGAAGATAAAGATTAATTAAATTAATTAAAAAAGTATTATTAAAATAAATTAATATTAAAATGATATATATATTTTTTTATCTTTAAGATTTTCTTGTTTCCCAGGTGAGGTAGTGTCATACAGCACGCGCTACCGCCGCACGTACCAGTCGCTGGTGTCGCTGTGGTGGGGCGCGGCGCGGGGCGGGGCGGGCGCGCACGCGGGCGCGGCGCGCGAGGCGCACTCCGTGGCCTTCTGCTTCCGGGACTGCGCCTGCGCCGCACACCACGCGCTTAACAAGTGAGTGTAGTGTAGGCGTAGTGCTAGTGAGTGGGAGATTTATTACAAGTTGCTGGGGAGTTTGTTGCGCCACTTACAATTCTCAGCTAAAGCACTACAAAGTTGTGCAGAATGGGCGTTTTGGGGGACTATCTTATGTAATTTTGACGTTAAAAAGTCTTGATTCTGAGCCTACTTTAAAAAAATGGCTTGATTTTACATTTCTAAATTCATAATCTCACGCCTTCATCCCATGAGGGTAGGCAGAAACTATAGAACGCCACTTGCTACGCTCCTTACATACTCCTTTTGCTTCGCCTACGTTCATACATTGTTGCGAGTACTACGCACTTTACCTTTCTGAAGAACATCACCAATTCGACCACTATAATTATGTCCTAATCCTAAGGCGTCCCCTCCCGGCGTTTCCACTCACCTCTGCTTTATAAATACCTTTTGTTAGTCGCCTTTCACTCATCCTCTCAACATGACCAAATTTTAATCTTAATTGTTTGAAAAACTATTTTACAAAAGACCCGCTGGCCAATTTTTTTCCTCCGTTGCAATTAAACGATCCTAACATGATGTTTAATGTAAAGATCATTTAAACGGTTTTAAATCGCATTAAAAAAAATACAATTTTACTAAATTTTATAGACCACTTGCACGTGACCAAAAAAAATAACTATGCAATTTTTTTTCATGAAAAGGACCTAATGGTTCCTAAAACAATTTCCCTCTACTGTTACAGTTAAAAAAAACACTAGATCTTGGCCTAAGTCATAAAGTAGAGTCATAAATAAAATGTAGGTACCTAATTGTAAAGATTTTGCTGCAAAGAATGGTTGTGAGAGAATATTATTGCCGTAATCATAAGCATTTCTAGTCCAATTCAAGATCAGATGTGTCTAAAACTATGTTTGTTTTATTTGTATATCATCTAACATAAACATTATTCACGTTACAGAAAAATAAACTCACAAGCGAAGAACCGTCTCGAATCTCACCCGGCGATCAAAGAGCTAGTCAGCAAGCTCTCCAAAGTACTATTCGAATCTCAAGAGCATCCCGACGCAGACGTCGTGAGAGATGCGCTCCTTGCTTATATGTGCCACGACGCCCCTCTGCCCTGCTCAGAAAATCCGAAAACGCCAAGTAAGACCAAACTTTCTTTAGATAAAAAACACCGAAAATTTCGCACAAATACCATCCCTTCACGGAAAATTCTCGATGTAGATATTGACACGCTAAATATGGAACTAGACTACATTAACAACCAAATGGACTTTAATAATGAAATTGGAAGAAAGGCTAGAGATATCATAGGGAAATATTATGACAGTAAACAGAAAGCACCTTTAGATTTTGACGCTCAAATGGAAAGAGAGAAGTTATTGTACTACCAACAAAGGTACCTAGACAATGCTGACGGTTATGAAGATGTGGTAATTGTCAAAAAGAATCTAGACGCCGATTTCAATTTCCCGAACGACGCCCGAATGGACACGGACTTTGACGAAGATTACAAAGAACCGACTCCAGAAAGCTCAGAAGATTTCTGTATCAAGAAGGAACATGTCATGTCTTTATTTGCGTACTTGGAGTGGAGTTATCGACAGGAAATCAAGAACGTACACAACAGACGAAGAGGCTTGCTAGTAGCGTATGGATTAATACATAATATAGTCCAAAATATGATACGAATGATCTCCGAAAATAAGCCGAAGTTTGTCGTATACTCGGGCCACGACAAGACGCTACAAGCGCTGATCTTAGCCCTAGGACTCAACAACTACCAACATTACAACATACAATACGCATCGCGAATGATCTTCGAAGTTTATAGAAAAAAGGATTTACGCGACGAATTCAAATTCACGAAACGAAAAGCGATCGCACAGGATTTTTACTTTCGCGTGGTCTACAACGGCGAAGATGTCACAAATAAATTGAGTTTTTGCAAATCTCGCCAAAATGTTGTCATGAAAGTTGTAGACCCAATAGATGATGTTAAGATGTACAATACATATCTCTGTTCTATAGAAAACATAGTCAGGTTTATACACGACGATTATTTTGCTAGTTTTAACGTCACTAACTTTAAAGACGCGTGCGCAAGCTATGGGAATTCGAAGCATATCTATTAGGTTTTAATTTTTAAAGTATAGGAACAATTTATTTATTTTTTGTGTAACTTACATGGCAGTGGTTTAGGATGAAATCTTAATTAATTTTTAGTTTGTGTATTTATTTGGAACTTCTCTTCAAATGTCGAGAATTTGGGATTTAATTTTTCAAAATTGACAAAAAAAAGTAAGTTACAAGTAAATACACAAAATAACTAAAATGATACTTATATAAGTACAGGAGGCATTTAAGAGATTATTTTATGAATTAATGAGATTATAAAGCTAATAGAAGCATATCAATTTTAATACTTACAAGACTAATTTATATCCTAGTGATTATTTTTTTAAACTTAGCCTTAACTGATCTCGTTTTAACGTTAGTTTATTTTTATTTTTATTGGTTACGGTCCTCCTAATGAGATGCTAGTTATGCGTTACGTATAGTCGCTGGCACGTAACTTGGGAAGAATCGTTAGATGTTTCTTCTCCTTTTAAACAGACATATTTAAAAATAAATTCTGGCAAAAACTATAGAATAATGGCAAGCAATAAAAATGGCATTTTTTTTGTACATACGTGAACTAACTCCTACTACACCAAAACCTTGCCAAGTTACGTGCCGGCGACTATACCGGTACAACCCGTGCGAGTTACCTAGACACCTGGCGCTGCGATGTCACTCATACAATACTGTTCAGTGCAGTACCTGGCAGTAAGTCGTACGGGATCTATGTGTCTGAACGCTCTTTGTAATTGATTTACAATAATAAAAATGGGGAAGGCAACTGTCAAGATGGCGCTGTCGTAGGTAGTTCCCAACACAAGCTAACAATACTGAGCGTGAGGTAGTTTTATTTTTGCGAAGATGACTCGTTGTGTGTTCCTAAAACTGTACTCCGAAATTGGAGTCCACCATATTCCGAAAGACCCTAAACTTAAAAAAAAAAAAAAACTAAGTTCGAGGTTACGTCGGAAACATTTTGAAGCAAGTGATTACGAGGAAATAAGGAATATTATTTTGTAAGATGTCAAATACAAAATTTGGTTTAAATTATTGAAATCACCGAAAATAATGAAATACTGAAATAAAACCAAACTCTTGAATGAACACGAAATGGAATGAATGTCAAATTTATTGTAGGCCGTATGGACCAAGCTATGGTTACGCCATCTACAATTAGCTGTGACCGACCTTCCCCATTATTATTATTCCAACTTTTTACCCAGTATTTTTACACACACGCACAAGCAAAACTTGTGTCTTATTGTGCGGACTGTACCCCATATATCGTAAAATATACTTTAAAACTGTTAGTATCATTGGTGGTTAACTGCCTGTAACGGACTGTTCACACTGCCGGCGAGTACTCGTTTGTTGAAGCTACAAGAGCTATCTAATAGAGTACAGTCCGCGAGGCCTAAGCTGAGCTTTGCAATTGTGTGAGTGATTACCAAAAGTATAGTATAAGCCGATAAAAAAACCGGTATAAACCGGTTTAAACCAAGCAAAGGACGCGTCGCGCTCTAGGCCGACGTCACACCTACGCTATCTATGTGCACTCACACAAATGCAAAGGTCAGCTTAGCCCTCGCGGACTGTACTCGCTCAGCAGAAGCAGAACACTCGCTGAGAGAATCGCTTGGCACATACGCATACCAGCGAGTAATCGCTTGTTGCAGTCGCACACTCGCTGCTCGTTCCTTACCAACTCCTTTTAAGTTGCTAACTGCTCGCTTCTCGTTAATCGTCGGCAGTGGTACTGGCAGGTGCGTAAAGATATTGAGAGTTTTTGTCGCTTGTCTAAAGCGTGTTATGTTCACAGCGGTATTGTTTCACATACATAAGAGGGAAGCGCTAAGGTAGTCCGTGAAATTCAAATTTTCTTAGGTTTTTTGCAATTTGCAGGTCAGTAAAGGTTGTATGTGGATCTCAGTCGCGGACGTAACAAATATGGCTTAGATTAATCCTATTGAATAGTCAATAGGATTCTACGAAGAGAGTTATTTGTATTCCTGATTCTAATGATAATAATTCTGTAAAGTCATATTTGTTACGTCCGAGAATCATATTTAGATCAACATACAACCTGTTACTGACCTGCAAATTGCAAGAAACGTAAGAAAATTTGAATGTCGCGGGCTACCTTAGCGCATCCCCCTTAAGGTGAATCCGCAGCTGAAGCCCGCGAAGTTCAAATTTTCTTGATCAAAATATGATTCGCGACTACAACATATATATGTATTTACAGAATTATAATCATTAGAATCATTAATACATCTCTCTAAGTTAGATTTGTTCCATTGAATGACTTTTTCATGCAATCATGACATTGGGGAACAAATCTAACTTAGAGAGATGTATGAATGATTATAATGATTATAATTCTGAAAATAAATATCTGTTAGTCGCAAATCATATTTTGAATTAAAAAGAAAAATAAATTGAATTTTGCGGGCTATAGCTGCGGACTCACCTTAACAATTTTTCCGAGTGTACAGTCGGTGACCAGCATTATCTGACCCCTCTTCCATTATTCTTCTTTGTAAGAGGGGTCAGATAATGCTAGTCACCGACCCTACTAGTGACACTCAACAAAACCACGGTTATTTTTTAATCATTAATGATACTAATATAACCCTAATGCCATTTACATATCTCTCTACTTTAATTTTATGTATTTAAGAGAGGAAAAATGAAAAGACTGCACATAGAACTTTTTTAATTTTATTGTTTACAATAATCGTGTATTTGATTTTATTTTATTTTTATAAGTAGTGGAAGAAAATGTTTGGTTCAAGTGTTTTCCGGGAGCTAACTGGCCAGTCATTATGAATTTAACCGCTTAAAAAAAAGCGCACAATTTTGCAATGTCAAGTAGAAGACGATTTTTTTTCTCAAAGATTTGTGGTTTTTGGTTCCTGGAAAACCCGTTAACGGAATGTGTCACTTTTAATGTCGACGCAATGTTTATTAATAATTACTTAGTAAAAATGTAACTTCCAAATAGATGACCACACATTAAAACTGTTTCAATCCTAATCTGTTTTTCTTTTTTACCATTCCCTATCTACTGTAACTGGTCACTAGCGCGGTCAAGAGTTCTTCTATTCTGGTTCCTCCGTTATTTTTTAGGGTTCCGTACTTCAAAAGAAAAAAACGAAACCACGATCACTTCGTATTTTTTTTCGTTGTCCGTTTGTCTGTCTGTCCGTCTGTCTGTCGGTCTGTCGGTCTGCCAGTCTGTCAAAACCCTTTTTCTCAGGAACGTGTGAAAGTATCAAGTTGAAATAAATATCAAATGCGTAGGTCTACAGTCCCTTGGAGCTCTAAAAAATATAAAAAATACGGCGATATATGCGACTTATTTTGACACTCGCAAATAAATCAAAACCTTTATGGTACTTCCCGTTGACCTAGAATCATGAAATTTGGCAAGAAGAAAGGTCTCATAGCACAAGTAAAGGAAACAGCCCGAAAATCGATAATTTGTAGTTTTATCACACAAAAAAAAAATGCAATTACAAATTTATATTTGCAGTTGGAAAATTGACCGTGGCGTAACATATCGATGTATGGATGAACACGTTTTTCAACTACAATGTTAAGTTTGTTTTTGGGATAAATTCATCCCCACTACGGAACCCTTCATTATGCGTGGTCCAACATGCACTTGGCCGGTTTTTTTTTTTTCAGAAAAGTGAGATCAGAATTTTCTGAAGACGCGTCGCGCCTCTATAAAAAATCATAGCAATGGAGCGTAGAAGTCGAATGCTTTTTAGCTATTTAATTTTTTTAGGCGCTTCTTTGCCTTTGAATTAACAAATTGTTTAATTGCATGGATTCGTGTGACTCACCATGGCTAGTGGAGCTAGTCATCATCATCAACATTTCAGCCGAGTGACGTCCACTGCTGGACATAGGCCTCACTCCATATTTAGGGGGGGAGAGATAGTAATTCTAGCCAAAAACAATTCTTGAGGAATTCGATACGAAAAATCGCCGTAGATTACACTTTCTTGTCCTATTCTTGTGCGTAATTTATGTTTGGACTTAGGTGCCCCTATACATACTTCGTATCCTTCACATTTTATGGAAAAACAAATATAATTTAAATATGTCCTTATATTGCGCCGCGACACAAACAACTAGGTAGGTACTTAATCTTTTTATTTTGTTTGCTTGCAATTCTAATAAATCTACATAATATCACAATAATATCGTTGATAATTATATTCAAATGGTCACACGTCAGAAATAATTATAGACAGTAGGGTGTTATTGAATCGTACAATTTCATTCTGTATTTATTGCCAAGATTGATTGTGGGATAAACAATACGAGTAGTGAGTAATTTAATTTATTGTTGTTGTTGATATGTAGCGATTAAATAGAATGCAAAGGGCGGGCACTGCTATTTATTAAGATATGCGATAGTCGTTAATATAGATAATGCTATCAGCTTTTTCTCGCGTTCAAAATATTGATTTTCTTTCCACTCTGGTGCATTTAAGCAAAGGTTTTCTAGAAGAGCAATGGCCGTTATGAAAATGATGTCACCGGCGGTTGACGTTACGGTGTTATAAAACGGTCTCTAGGAAAACACACAAACTTACTTTCATAAATTACGTTTTAGTGACGTCATTCGTAAATTGCGGGTGTTTTTGCTTGTCTTAGATAAAAGCAAAATAAGGTCTGCGACAGTTTTTACTGTGGTTTCTACTGATAACAATTAGAAATGTTTAGAAAAACAAGCTCTTCAATGATGACGCACATCATTTCTACTTCCGCTGACGTTCGGATTTCTGTTCACGGTTTGTTTTGATTTGAAGTGCGGCCATAACAAATACAAGTACCGATGTCACTTTCTCATTATGTAAAGTCGCCACTGCGTCCTCACCTCCCGCCTGACGCAGGTCCTTACCGGACACGGTTGTTTCGGGAGGTTCCTGTTCAGGATAAGCGGGAGGAAACGCCCGGGTGCTACCAGTATGTGGATCGCCCGGAGGACACAGTGAAACATACGGTGGAGGTCTGCCCGACTTGGACGAAGCCCTGCCGTGTCCTCGCAAAGGCGATCGGCGGCGGCGATCTCTCGCGTCCGATCCAGGGGGTCTACTCCGAACCGTTAAACCGAAGTATCGGCTGAAGGTTCGGCCGTTGCTTGACTACGGCTAACTATGGCTGACTACGGAGAAAGAAAAATGACAGTCAAAGAGATAACTCAAAGACGAAAATGTGACTTTAAGTTGGGTATGGATTCAAAGTCAAAAAAAGGAAACTATGGAAGTTATAAAACACCGACCATTCGGCCGATACTTCGGTTTAACGCTTCGAAGTAGACCCCCAGGTCCCAACCATGATGGTTCGGAGTGCGAGTGCATGGGAGTCCGTCACCTCTTTCTGTGAAGCAGTTATGCTCACGAAGGAGGAGGCGGAACGTATGAGGGAGAGGCAAAATTCGCGCTCCCACGCCCCTATTCGCCGCAGGAGACGCCCTGGGCGTCGGGAATCGCAGGCCGATTCCCGGCCATCGTAGGCGCGGGTTTGCGGACGGTGAGCGATGGGTAGCTCGCCGTCCGATAAGGACCAGGCCCGGTTCGACGGCGCGTTGTGTTCCACGCGCGCCTCAAAGAGATGTCAGCATAAACTCCGACAGCTTAGGGCCAATGCCTGCCAGGGTTGCGGGTTTGTCCGAAAGGGATATCGTGGCCCTGACAGGCAACTGAAGGAACACGGGTGGGTTTTAGTCAGTAAAAGTCTGACACGCCCTCCCCGCTCCGCCCAGAGCTGGGGAAATTATTTGATAATTAGTAGTTACCTATTTGTTTTTTTAATACTCGTAAATTAGCATCGTGAAACAGCGACGGTCGCCAAACTGAAAATACCTCGGTTAAAGTATGTAGGTGAGTGGGTTACGCGAATACTCGCCAGTCGCCAGACTACGTGACAACTGTACCGTGTACTCTTTGTGTTGATCTGTTGGGTATTTGTTAAATATGACATTATAATAATTATATATTATGTACCTACAATTTTAATTTCAACTAATTATTAGTACAATAGTTGTTACAGTTATGGTGGCAATCATGCCATTTGGTTTAAATTTTTCGTCATAGACTAGACTAGATATGTAGACCATTTAATTTTTTTTTAAGTACTTGTTGACAGGCCTACACTGTCCTCCCACACCTATTAACACTGTAATTTGAAAACATTGTAAAAGCCACTTATTTTTATAAGAGTAACCGTAGAGTTTCTTCCCGGCTCTTCTCCATACGAAACGACCAATTGGAACCGTGCACCTAGCTTCTGACGTTTCTTAAGTGCCCATGTAGGTTTATGTGAAAAAAACATATTTTGATTTGATTTGATAAACATAATATCACGCCTATATTGTCCGAAGGCTTGGACAGAGATGTATTAGTAATACCCACATTTCGCCAGTTATGTTTAAGCCCCACAAAATAGGGGCCGAGCCTATTGCCATTAACCGGTCACAGATCCAGACTACGGCCTGCTACTGGTTTTTCTAATGAAAGAACCAGTGGGTAACATTTTACCCGCCCTGGGAATCGAACCCAGCAGGGCTTCAAGTCAGTTTTCATCAAATTACTAATGATATGAAAAGCTCTTCATTTTCATTGAAATCAGCTGTCCCAAAGGTGTTTGCAATCATGGCCACTTTTTACAAGTGTTCTGTAAGAAAGGCGATGGGAACAGAAAAATCTCACTATTTTTTTCAGTCTTGGGGGGGTTTAGGCACCTTTTTATACTTACGGTAATGGTAATACGGAAAAATATATAATTAAGCAGCTAAAAACAGCAGCAGGCTCGGGATAATGTTAAAAGCTGAATATTAAATTGAGCATCAATCCTAGATAGCCAATTATGGGCATGAGCTGGACAACTAGCGGTTTGATCGAAGAACATAAAAACTCCCTTGCCCTGAAGTAGGCTGAAGAAATACTACTACCCTGTGACTTCAACACTTCGTCAGAAAGTCATTGACATCACGGCAAGTCTACGTGGCCACCGTGACGTCAGCTGCCATTGTTGACGAGATATAAATAAATTGAATGATGAGTTGACGACAGAAAGATGTGCATGCTTTAGAGTTGGAGGCAATTGAGCGGCACATATCTTTGTGAGGATGGATCAGGTGAATGCATCGCAAACTTTTACTATAGGACCAACTAGGTATGAAACCGCGAAAAAAGAAAATTAGGGAACATCACGTTTTTTTGCGATTTCAGGCAAAGATACAAATATGTCCAGATAGACAGACAAAGCAGTGAATGCATCGAAAGAAAATACGTCCAACTGTTGGCCGCAAAATGCACAAAACACTAGAATAACACAATGACAGCACAATGACGTGGGGCGAGTGTAAGACGCTATTGCTGCCACGCACACCAGCATATCAAAGTTGGTCTGTTTATTTTAGTTCTTTTGCAGCGCGATCACTCTAACTCATCATCATTTCAGCCAAAAGACGTCCACTGCTGGGCATAAGCCTCCCCCTAAGGGGGGGGGGGGGGGGGGGTGTTTGCCATAATCGCCACGCTTGGCAGGCGGGTTGGCGATCGCAGTATGGTGTTAAAATTGCATAGAGAACGCTGCTGCCCATTCTCTAGTAAGTCCCTTAGTCGCCTTTTACGACACTCACGGGAAGAAATGGGGTGGTGCTATTCTTTACGTCCGGCACCACACGGAGCTCTATCTAGTTAGACATAAAAATAATCAAAGATGCCAAGTTTGTTCACAGATTACCTACCAGATAAATCACTCCTTACAAAATGTTCAATACCTGCTGCTATAATAGCCTACACCTTCGATTCGCTAGACGCTGCGAACGAAAATGTACCTAACCTTACTAGCGTAAAGTGAGTTTTGCTTTGTAGCTACGCACCCCCGGCGCCGCCGCGTCACGCCCTCGTGGCTGTCAGAAACCCACTGAGAAATGGGTCGCATGCGACACAGCGGCCGTAAGGTAGTTAGCGCGCGTAAGTACGTGATAAATCACTACATGTACTTACACGCGCTACCTACCAGATAAACCACCAGATACACCACCAACCCCAAACCAACACAGTACCCTGTCAGTATATTAGTATGTACTCTGTGCGGTACCCCTTGGTAAGACTGGTAGTCGGACTTTCGGGCTTCTGACGACCCGTAACTACTCGGCTGTCCCATTTTAAAACCTAGTAAGGGAGAATTTTAACAAAAATCGTTGTATTGCATAATCTGGCAGTCTTGCTAACCTCCAGGTTAGCATGATTATGCAATAAAACTTTTTTTTGTAAAAAAGTGTCCGTTACTAGGTTTTGAAATGGGACATCCGAACTGTCAAAGATCTAGTAATAATAGCTGGGACCAACGGCACGTTAAGCCGTTGGTCCCAGTTGTTATGTATGTTTACGATTTAAGAAGTAGGTATGATGATAAAATGCTAATAGGTAATTGAATAGCTGGTGGTCTAGGCAAACAAATAGTATTAAATTAAAACAGCCGATGTTGTCATATTGAACAACATTCTAGATTCACTGTATAATTTTATCTAAACAATACAAATTCTAAATTCAAACAGCGAACGCCATCTTGCAAGACGGGGGCTAAAGGGCGGTGGACCAAGGTAAAGCGCAGCTGCAGCTCAACCTAACACAAATATGTAGTCGGAGCACATTTTGCAGGAACAATAAGGTGCGGCTTTTGAAATTGCACCATAATAAGCAATCGTAACGATGTTATGGTATGGAAATATTGAATGCCAACTTTCCATATTTGCAATGTTTGTTTGTCAACAATCTACATTCTTGTTTAGTTGTCACACATGTCACTGCCGTAAGCACTAATATATAAGTATGTTATGGACCAAGTAGTAAGTAGGGGCATTTTTCATAATGCCCGCGCATTATGATAAATGACAAGTTACTTAGGGCGAAATCATTAATTATAATTTGAACTTCCTTATTGCCTCGTCAGTATAAATATTGCCGTGTGGTCTTTGGGCAATCTGATAATGCACAGGTATTTTGTAGATTTTTCATTTTTACAACCTCATTTAGCCCAAATGATTCACCAAGAATAGAGGGAATCAGCGGCTGCTACCGCGGCATGCTCGCTTCGCTCCTCGATCGCCTTCGCAGGTTAATGGTCACGGTTCTAACTTTTTTTTTTTTTTTTTCACGGGGTGGATAATCCTCATGGATATGGAGGGGTCTGTCAGACTCTATGACTAAAAACCACCCCAGTGTTCCCTTCCCACGCTTGCGCTGGGGATCTTGGGATATGTTATTACTTCCGCAATCTCCGGCTAGGGCCGCCTCTTCGGGCCACCTCAAGTCTGGGGGGGGTGAGGTGTTAGACCCCCCCGTGACGTCTGAAAAGGGCGTGCGTGGAACACTACGCGCCGCCACCTCGGTTCCAGTGTCAGTGTGATAGGGGGCGGCGGACGTCCCCATGTCCGCCGTCCCTGGACCCATTTAGGGGGGCTGGAAGAGGGCATTGTCTGCCCTCTGCCCACGCCCAGTGCGCCTGCTGCGGGCCGGGTGAGCGGACGAGATCTCCGGCTCCCTTTCCGCAGCCTCCTGCGACACGACTGTTTCGCAGAAGGATACCACCGCGTCCCAGGACTCCTCGCTGACGGCCATCGACTCGACCATGGCCGGCAGCGACAGGTCACTGCCTACTCCTGAGATGAGGGCACGGCGAGGCTCCTCCCAAGCGGCACACTCTGCCAGCGTATGCCGCGCTGTGTCCTCCCGGCAGTCGACGCAGTGGTGACACTGGGCGTCCGGCTACCTGTTAATGCGACACAGGTACTTCCCAAAGCAACCATGCCAGGGAGCCGTGCCTCCTCCCGAGCCACTGTTCTAACCTAAGCTAACCCAAATGATTCAATAACAGTAGGTGGTATCTGACGCATTCCCATTGATTTTAAATATTGATTCTACGTTTGAAATAAAAATAATCAAATTTCCCGGGCATTTTTTATAATGTCCTAATAATCACTTGGTCCATAACATATAATTATACATAAATCTTACCCACAGATTGCGCACTTGATTTACAACGCAAAGCTTGCCGAGAACAGAAAATGCAATAGTGTATTTTTGACGCGTTGGGATGCACTCTGGAGGATTCTCAATGCTCGGCTTAACACCAAGAGTTGAAAATTCAGTGCGCGATAAAAAACCGTCGCGGGTAAAATCGCCCTTGGGTACGAACCGTGGGTACGACGTTTTAAGACGCTGACAACGGCTAAAGCGCGGTCACTGTCCGACTGTTTATAAAAGAAAGAGAAGGGGTGATGACACAACGCGTGTAATTTATTGCAGAATATGAAAGAATTATCTATTTAATCAAAAATGAGTTGAGTAATTAAAAAAAAAAATTACCAAGTTCTGCATTCAAATAAGACATTCTTGTTATTAATTAAATACCAACCGTATGTTACTTTTTAATACAGATATTTTGGATTACTCGTAGAACTCAAAGTAAAACGTTACTTTACCGTTAATTTGGATCGAGATTTTTTTTTCTGTGTTTTGGTAACAACCAAGTTCTGAGAAATATATTCAAGAATAATATACCTATATATGTTAACAAGACCGCCCATTGTGTCATCCTATGTAAAATTTCAACATTTATATCTGTAATTTTTATGGTGTTCATAATAAAGAGTATTCTATTCTATTCTAAATTTTCGCTACCACAAACTATATAGATTTGGCAATTTTTAGGATCCCGTACCTCAAAATGAAAAAAACGGAACCCTTATACGATCACTCGTGTGACTGTATGTCTGTCTGGCTGTCTGTCTGTCTGTCCGTCTGTCACAGCCGATTTGCTCCGAATCTACAGGATCAATTAAGCTGAAATTTGGTACGCTTATGGAATTCTATTACCCAAACACGGACGTGTTACGTAAATAAATAAATTTTGAATATGGAGGTCATTTTAGGGGGGCAAATTAGAAAATTAAAAAAAAAAAGTTTTGCTGGCTGTACTGTGTGACATATCAAATGAAAGGGCTTGTTTTAAGAATTTCATATATATATTTTTTATAATTTTAAAATAAATATTTTTGAAATTATTTAAGAAAATAGATGAAAAATTATCATTCCCCCACCCTAATCTCCGAAACTACTGAGCCTAAAATTTTGAAAAAAATACAGAGAATAGTTCTTTACTAACAGATTACAGGAAAACCTATGAGTAGTCTATGATCTTAAAATAACACGGTAAATCTCTCAATATTGTGCGTACAAACTTACATTTGCAGTTGGAATGTATGAGGGAACATGTTTTTCAACTACAATGTTAAGTTTGTTCTTAGGATAATGAAGCCCCACTACGGAACCCTTCATTGTACGTGGTCCGACACGCACTAGGCCGGTTTTATTTTTGTTTTAAACAAGCCCACTTAGATCATTTGCCTCTTGTCAGCGCCTTAACGACTACGATGAATGATTCATCAGGATTTGGTCGTTTATTTGTAGGATATTTTATATAATGAACTACTTAACTAACATCAGCCTTGTGTGATGAAAGGTCTATGTAGATATGGTCTGCACACTCAAGGCCTGTACCCTAATTGCGTAACACAGTTTGAATCGGAATGATTTTGAAGTATATTGCTAATCCATTGCTTCATAAGTTAGAAAAAAATCTGCTCAATAACGTAAATAACGTAATGAATGTTGTTGAACTGTCAAATTGAAACCGATCCCTACTGATAATGTGTTACGCAATTAGCCCTCTGATACAGTCTCGGCAGTGTATACACATATCTATGTACATATAAAAGACAGTTTGAAAGAAAGCAAATGTAGCGAAAATAAATGCGTGGGAGTTTCGACACGTGTAGAAAGATGAAATAAGAGGCCAAAGCGATTATGTTACAACCATTGTGTTTATGATGTAACTGAATGCCAGTAGGGAGATTCACTTAACTTTATTATACCGAAGACTTAAAATTTAAGATATAGGTACCTATAATAAACTATTCGCCACTGTATAGTCAAGGACTCGAGGTCCTTATAGACTATACAGTGGCGATTAGGTTATCACATTAAAAAGTACAGCGGTTATCAAAAGTTGTTACTTTAATAGAAAACAGAATATTTCAAACAAAATAAATAGCGTATTCATTGTTACGAAATAAACCACCCTTGGTAATAAATAAGGCACTAGATACACGCGGGGCGATCGTATCAACAATTCAACACAAATCACTTTGTTACCGGAAAATCTCAATTTAAGTTTAATGTTGTTAAACAGTAAAACGAAAAAAAAGATCCCACGGCTAGAATGTTAAGAGGAGGCTGCCCTATTTTTATTTTTATTTGCATCAATATTCTGAAACAGAACACATACAACCAACATGAAACTTTAGTAGGTATATGATTTATTGGATCTTTTTCATTCCACGTTGAAGACAGTTACTAGAGAATACAATCCCGGGATCCCGACCGTTTTCTGGCTCCGAAAATCCCGGGACTGTACTTGGCTAATCTTGGGATTTTCGGGATTGCCACAAACAAGTCTAGTTTGTATTCCGTAGTCCGTTGCGCCTTGATAATAACCTTGCCTAGATTATTTTAATACATTACGACAAAAAGCAGCTCGTACAATACGTAGGTACCCACTATTTACTACACAGGTACAGTCCTAATAATATGTTTGTCGTAGAACTTAGAAGGAATACTTTAATACAATACTCTTAAGGTAATTCCCCAACGAACCAACAGGGGAATCACCCGATCATCTCATGTCATAATATTGTTGCGGGTATTTCCCGTCGGTCGGGGATTCCCTGTACGAAAGTATAAATATGCAAATCAGGTTTTATTTTTTTCATTTATTGTTCTGTCAGTGACGGGTTACGTAGGCTACGTCAGTGACGACGGGTTACGTAGGCTACGTCATTAAAATTTAAAAGTCAATTATCTGAAATTAAGTATTTCAAATGGCGGGAGACTTTGTTAGACCTACTTTGACCCTATCTTTGTCATCGCCACCTGATATTGCAAAATCTTATACATGTATAAAAAACTGCTTATTCATATCTCCACATTGCTTATTAGGTTAGTACTAAAAGACACTTAACCAACCATTCCTGGTTCCATAGGCTTAGCATGAGAACCGTAGAGAAGTGTTTTAAAGTAGATAAAAATTACGCTTCTGTGTAGACAGCTGACAGTTTTCTACGAAGAAAGATAGACAAGCGATTTCTATTCAACAATAGAGTAGAAATAGAAAGCATCATGCTAAGCCTGCTTTTAGAGTTTTAATTTTGTGTAATAAATGAAAATCACCAGTCTTTCAAAGAGCATGGGAGATGGGATTCAAGTTAATCTTTGAGGATAATTGATGAAATTATTGTTGCTCTGCTATTATTACTAATATTCAGTTTGAAAAGCCTTATCAAATCCCCCTTAAAGTTTAAACTTTAAGTTAGCAATTACCCATATTTATGGGTCTTGAGATACTTAGCTCAAGATACCATCTTGAGATACTTAGCTCAAGACACCATCTTGAGATACTTAGCTCAAGATACCATCTTGAGATACTTAGCTCAAGATACCATTTATTATTTTATGCCTAGTATCTTGAGATAATGCTTGTGAAGCATTGATGTCCCAATCACCCGTACAAAGGTAATGGGTAAAACTGTGACATTAGAAGGTCACTAGGCAACTTAGAGAGATTAAATAATAACTTATTGAAGACTTACTAGACTTACTTATTGTCTGGAGTCTTGACTGGGACCAACAGGCCATTGCATTATAAACATCACTGATCATAAATAAGAGCTCCATACCGTAATCATGTAAAATATATAGAGTAGGTGCCGATATTAACTATTTGCTGTCAATCAATTACCCATATTTATGGGTCTTGAGATACTTAGCTCAAGTCATCATCTTGAGATACTTAGCTCAAGACACCGTCTTGAGATACTTAGCTCAAGATACCATCTTGAGATACTTAGCTCAAGACACCGTCTTGAGATACTTAGCTCAAGACACCGTCTTGAGATACTTAGCTCAAGACACCGTCTTGAGATACTTAGCTCAAGACACCGTCTAGAGATACTTAGCTCAAGACACCGTCTTGAGATACTTAGCTCAAGACACCGTCTTGAGATACTTAACTCAAGATACCATTTATTATTTTATGCCTAGTATCTTGAGATAATGCTTGTGAAGCATTGATGTCCCAATCACCCGTACAAAGGTAATGGGTAAAACTGACATTAGAAGGTCACTAGGCAACTTAGAGAGATTAAATAATAACTTATTGAAGACTTACTAGACTTACTTATTGTCTGGAGTCTTGACTGGGACCAACAGGCCATTGCATTATAAACATCACTGATCATAAATAAGAGCTCCATACCGTAATCATGTAAAATATATGGAGTAGGTGCCGATATTAACTATTTGCTGTCAATCAATTAATCATATTTATGGGTCTTGAGATACTTAGCTCAAGACACCATCTTGAGATACTTAGCTCAAAACACCATCTTGAGATACTTAGCTCAAGACACCGTCTTGAGATACTTAGCTCAAGACACCGTCTTGAGATACTTAGCTCAAGACACCGTCTTGAGATACTTAGCTCAAGACACCGTCTTGAGATATTTAGCTCAAGACACCGTCTTGAGATACTTAACTCAAGATACCATTTATTATTTTATGCCTAGTATCTTGAGATAATGCTTGTGAAGCATTGATGTCCCAATCACCCGTACAAAGGTAATGGGTAAAACTGTGACTATGAAGGTCACTAGGCAGCTTAGAGAGATTAGATAATAACTTATTGAAGACTTACTGGCCTTACTTATTGTCTGGAGTCTTAACTGGGACCAACAGGTCATTGCATTATAAACATCACTGATCATAAATGCTGTAGAGCTCCAAACCATAATCATGTAAAATATATGGAGTAGGTGCCGATATTAACTATTTGCTGTCAATCAATTACCCATATTTATGGGTCTTGAGATACTTAGCTCAAGACACCGTCTTGAGATACTTAGCTCAAGACACCATCTTGAGATACTTAGCTCAAGACACCGTCTTGAGATACTTGGCTCAAGACACCATCTTGAGATACTTAGCTCAAGACACCATCTTGAGATACTTAACTCAAGATACCATTTATTATTTTAGTACCTAGCATCTTGAGATAATGCTTGTGAAGCATTGATGTCCCAATCACCCGTACAAAGGTAATGGGTAAAACTGTGACATTAGAAGGTCACTAGGCAACTTAGAGAGATTAGATAATAACTTATTGAAGACTTACTGGACTTACTTATTGTCTGGAGTCTTGACTGGGACCAACAGGCCATTGCATTATATAATACAAAAGTAATATACTGTTAATATATTATATATGTACAATGTATCCACGAACTCCTCCATTTTCGAACAGGCTCATTTCACGTCTAATACTATTTGCCAACCCCAATTCATTTTGTACTTGTACTTCAGGATCTGGGGATTACATACTCTTGTTAATTTCCAGCTCTAACTTTTCCTTTAATGTCAATTGGGGTTGGGAGGTCTTAGCTCAAGACACCGTCTTGAGATACTTAGCTCAAGACACCGTCTTGAGATACTTAGCTCATGACGCCGTCTTGAGATACTTAGCTCAAGACGCCGTCTTGAGATACTTAGCTCAAGACACCGTCTTGAGATACTTAGCTCAAGACACCATCTTGATATACTTAACTCAAGATACCATTTATTATTTTATGCCTAGTATCTTGAGATAATGCTTGTGAAGCATTGATGTCCCAATCCCCCGTACAAAGGTAATGGGTAAAACTGTGACATTAGAAGGTAACTTATTGAAGACTTACTGGACTTACTGTCTGGAGTCTTAACTGGGACCAACAGGCCATTGCATTATAAACATCACTGATCATAAATGCTGTAGAGCTCCAGACCATAATCATGTAAAATATATGGAGTAGGTGCCGATATTAACTATTTGCTGTCAATCAATTACCCGTATTTATAGGTCTTGAGTAGAGAATACAGCAACTCGTACAATACGTAGGTACCCACTGTTTACTACACAGGTACAGTCCTAATAATATGTTTGTCGTAGAACTTAGAAGGAATACTTTAATACAATACTCTTAAGGTAATTCCCCAACGAACCAACAGGGGAATCACCCGATCATCTCATGTCATAATATTGTTGCGGGTATTTCCCGTCGGTCGGGGATTCCCTGTACGAAAGTATAAATATGCAAATCAGGTTTTATTTTTTTCATTTATTGTTCTGTCAGTGACGGGTTACGTAGGCTACGTCAGTGACGACGGGTTACGTAGGCTACGTCATTAAAATTTAAAAGTCAATTATCTGAAATTAAGTATTTCAAATGGCGGGAGACTTTGTTAGACCTACTTTGACCCTATCTTTGTCATCGCCACCTGATATTGCAAAATCTTATACATGTATAAAAAACTGCTTATTCATATCTCCACATTGCTTATTAGGTTAGTACTAAAAGACACTTAACCAACCATTCCTGGTTCCATAGGCTTAGCATGAGAACCGTAGAGAAGTGTTTTAAAGTAGATAAAAATTACGCTTCTGTGTAGACAGCTGACAGTTTTCTACGAAGAAAGATAGACAAGCGATTTCTATTCTACAATAGAGTAGAAATAGAAAGCATCATGCTAAGCCTGCTTTTAGAGTTTTAATTTTGTGTAATAAATGAAAATCACCAGTCTTTCAAAGAGCATGGGAGGATGGGCTTCAAGTTAATCTTTGAGGATAATTGATGAAATTATTGTTGCTCTGCTATTATTACTAATATTCAGTTTGAAAAGCCTTATCAAATCCCCCTTAAAGTTTAAACTTTAAGTTAGCAATTACCCATATTTATGGGTCTTGAGATACTTAGCTCAAGATACCATCTTGAGATACTTAGCTCAAGACACCATCTTGAGATACTTAACTCAAGATACCATTTATTATTTTAGTACCTAGCATCTTGAGATAATGCTTGTGAAGCATTGATGTCCCAATCACCCGTACAAAGGTAATGGGTAAAACTGTGACATTAGAAGGTCACTAGGCAACTTAGAGAGATTAGATAATAACTTATTGAAGACTTACTGGACTTACTTATTGTCTGGAGTCTTGACTGGGACCAACAGGCCATTGCATTATATAATACAAAAGTAATATACTGTTAATATATTATATATGTACAATGTATCCACGAACTCCTCCATTTTCGAACAGGCTCATTTCACGTCTAATACTATTTGCCAACCCCAATTCATTTTGTACTTGTACTTCAGGATCTGGGGATTTCATACTCTTGTTAATTTCCAGCTCTAACTTTTCCTTTAATGTCAATTGGGGTTGGGAGGTCTTAGCTCAAGACACCGTCTTGAGATACTTAGCTCCTGACGCCGTCTTGAGATACTTAGCTCCAGACACCGTCTTGAGATACTTAGCTCAAGACACCGTCTAGAGATACTTAGCTCAAGACACCGTCTTGAGATACTTAGCTCAAGACACCGTCTTGAGATACTTAGCTCAAGACACCGTCTTGAGATACTTAACTCAAGATGCCATTTATTATTTTATGCCTAGTATCTTGAGATAATGCTTGTGAAGCATTGATGTCCCAATCCCCCGTACAAAATTAATGGGTAAAACTGTGACATTAGAAGGTAACTTATTGAAGGGTTCACCCTTGTTTGATAGAACAACGTTTGATATAATATTACTAAATCGAATTTTAGTTGCAATAAAGTCATTTCGAAGAATTATTCATTTGACCGAATAATTCATTGGTAAATTTTTATTTAGCGTAATTATTTATTTGAACTAATTTCATTTGAACTAATTTCATTTCGTGTTTAAACATTGTAAAAATAAATGGTTAGGTTAGGTTAAAACTGTGACCTCCTACGCACGAGCCGAGCGAGCGAAGCGAGCGGTGCCGCGGCAGCGGCCGGCGAGTGCCAGAAACGACTAGATTATATAGATTTTTTTTTCTGTAATGTCATATTTGAGTTTTTCAATTTTATGGGTATGAAATGTATGCCAAAAGATGATTCTAACTGTAAACTTTCTGAGAAATGACAGTTCTGCGTTTTAATGACTGTCGATATGAAGTGTCTTTCGACTAAATCATTGGTTCACCCTTGTTTGATAGAACAACGTTTGATAGAATATTACTAAATCGAACAACGTTTAAGAAAATCATCACTTTGTATAATATCGTTTGACAGAATTTTCAGTTCATCGAATATTTATTTGCTATAACAACATTTGCGCTAATGATCAAAAGGTATAATGTTCATTTGATGTAATGTTCAGATGGTATAACCATGTATTTTATCGAATATTCAATTGGTGTAATGTAATGCAGAAAAGAAAACATTGTAAATGTTTTTCATTGTAAACATTGTAAAAATAAATGGTTAGGTTAGGTTAAAACTGTGACCTCCTACGCACGAGCCGAGCGAGCGAAGCGAGCGGTGCCGCGGCAGCGGCCGGCGAGTGCCAGAAACGACTAGATTATATAGATTTTTTTTCTGTAATGTCATATTTGAGTTTTTCAATTTTATGGGTATGAAAATCAAAAGATGATTCTAAATGCACTAATTTTATTTAAACTAATGATTCACTAGACTAATAATGATTTAGTCGAAAGACACTTCATATCGACAGTCATTAAAACGCAGAACTATCATTTCTCAGAAAGTTTACAGTTAGAATCAACTTTTGGCATACATTTCATACCCATAAAATTGAAAAACTCAAATATGACATTACAGAAAAAAAAATCTATATAATCTAGTCGTTTCTGGCACTCGCCGGCCGCTGCCGCGGCACCGCTCGCTTCGTTCGCTCGGCTCGTGCGTAGGAGGTCACAGTTTTAACCTAACCTAACCATTTATTTTTACAATGTTTAAACACGAAATGAAATTAGTTCAAATGAAATTAGTTCAAATAAATAATTACGCTAAATAAAAATTTACCAATGAATTATTCGGTCAAATGAATAATTCTTCGAAATGACTTTATTGCAACTAAAATTCGATTTAGTAATATTATATCAAACGTTGTTCTATCAAACAAGGGTGAACCAAATCATTATTAGTCTAGTGAATCATTAGTTTAAATAAAATTAGTGCATTTAGAATCATCTTTTGGCATACATTTCATACCCATAAAATTGAAAAACTCAAATATGACATTACAGAAAAAAAAATCTATATAATCTAGTCGTTTCTGCCACTCGCCGGCCGCTGCCGCGGCACCGCTCGCTTCGCTCGCTCGGCTCGTGCGTAGGAGGTCACAGTTTTAACCTAACCTAACCATTTATTTTTACAATGTTTACAATGAAAAACATTTACAATGTTTTCTTTTCTGCATTACATTACACCAATTGAATATTCGATAAAATACATGGTTATACCATCTGAACATTACATCAAATGAACATTATACCTTTTGATCATTAGCGCAAATGTTGTTATAGCAAATAAATATTCGATGAACTGAAAATTCTGTCAAACGATATTATACAAAGTGATGATTTTCTTAAACGTTGTTCGATTTAGTAATATTATATCAAACGTTGTTCTATCAAACAAGGGTGAACCTTATTGAAGACTTACTGGACTTACTGTCTGGAGTCTTAACTGGGACCAACAGGCCATTGCATTATAAACATCACTGATCATAAATGCTGTAGAGCTCCAGACCATAATCATGTAAAATATATGGAGTAGGTGCCGATATTAACTATTTGCTGTCAATCAATTACCCATATTTATGGGTCTTGAGATACTTAGCTCAAGACACTGTCTTGAGATACTTAGCTCAAGACACCATCTTGAGATACTTAGCTCAAGACACCGTCTTGAGATACTTAGCTCAAGACACCGTCTTGAGATACTTAGCTCAAGACACCGTCTTGAGATACTTAGCTCAAGACACCGTCTTGAGATACTTAGCTCAAGACACCGTCTTGAGATACTTAGCTCAAGACACCATCTTGAGATACTTAGCTCAAGACACCGTCTTGAGATACTTAGCTCAAGACACCGTCTTGAGATACTTAGCTCAAGACACCGTCTAGAGATACTTAGCTCAAGACAACGTCTTGAGATACTTAGCTCAAGACACCGTCTTGAGATACTTAACTCAAGATACCATTTATTATTTTATGCCTAGTATCTTGAGATAATGCTTGTGAAGCATTGATGTCCCAATCACCCATACAAAGGTAATGGGTAAAACTGTGACATTAGAAGGTCACTAGGCAACTTAGAGAGATTAAATAATAACTTATTGAAGACTTACTAGACTTACTTATTGTCTGGAGTCTTGACTGGGACCAACAGGCCATTGCATTATAAACATCACTGATCATAAATAAGAGCTCCATACCGTAATCATGTAAAATATATGGAGTAGGTGCCGATATTAACTATTTGCTGTCAATCATTTAATCATATTTATGGGTCTTGAGATACTTAGCTCAAGACACCATCTTGAGATACTTAGCTCAAAACACCATCTTGAGATACTTAGCTCAAGACACCATCTTGAGATACTTAGCTCAAGACACAGTCTTGAGATACTTAGCTCAAGACACCGTCTTGAGATACTTAGCTCAAGACACCGTCTTGAGATATTTAGCTCAAGACACCGTCTTGAGATACTTAACTCAAGATACCATTTATTATTTTATGCCTAGTATCTTGAGATAATGCTTGTGAAGCATTGATGAATCACCCGTACAAAGGTAATGGGTAAAACTGTGACTATGAAGGTCACTAGGCAACTTAGAGAGATTAGATAATAACTTATTGAAGACTTACTGGCCTTACTTATTGTCTGGAGTCTTAACTGGGACCAACAGGTCATTGCATTATAAACATCACTGATCATAAATGCTGTAGAGCTCCAAACCATAATCATGTAAAATATATGGAGTAGGTGCCGATATTAACTATTTGCTGTCAATCAATTACCCATATTTATGGGTCTTGAGATACTTAGCTCAAGACACCATCTTGAGATACTTAGCTCAAGACACCGTCTTGAGATACTTAGCTCAAGACACCATCTTGAGATACTTAGCTCAAGACACCGTCTTGAGATACTTAGCTCAAGACACCGTCTAGAGATACTTAGCTCAAGACACCGTCTTGAGATACTTAGCTCAAGATACCATCTTGAGATACTTAGCTCAAGACACCGTCTTGAGATACTTAGCTCAAGACACCGTCTTGAGATACTTAGCTCAAGACAACGTCTTGAGATACTTAGCTCAAGACACCGTCTTGAGATACTTAACTCAAGATACCATTTATTATTTTATGCCTAGTATCTTGAGATAATGCTTGTGAAGCATTGATGTCCCAATCACCCGTACAAAGGTAATGGGTAAAACTGTGACATTAGAAGGTCACTAGGCAACTTAGAGAGATTAAATAATAACTTATTGAAGACTTACTAGACTTACTTATTGTCTGGAGTCTTGACTGGGACCAACAGGCCATTGCATTATAAACATCACTGATCATAAATAAGAGCTCCATACCGTAATCATGTAAAATATATGGAGTAGGTGCCGATATTAACTATTTCCTGTCAATCAATTACCCATATTTATGGGTCTTGAGATACTTAGCTCAAGACACCGTCTTGAGATACTTAGCTCAAGACACCATCTTGAGATACTTAGCTCAAGACACCGTCTTGAGATACTTAGCTCAAGACACCATCTTGAGATACTTAGCTCAAGACACCATCTTGAGATACTTAACTCAAGATACCATTTATTATTTTAGTACCTAGCATCTTGAGATAATGCTTGTGAAGCATTGATGTCCCAATCACCCGTACAAAGGTAATGGGTAAAACTGTGACATTAGAAGGTCACTAGGCAACTTAGAGAGATTAGATAATAACTTATTGAAGACTTACTGGACTTACTTATTGTCTGGAGTCTTGACTGGGACCAACAGGCCATTGCATTATATAATACAAAAGTACTATACTGTTAATATATTATATATGTACAATGTATCCACGAACTCCTCCATTTTCGAACAGGCTCATTTCACGTCTAATACTATTTGCCAACCCCAATTCATTTTGTACTTGTACTTCAGGATCTGGGGATTACATACTCTTGTTAATTTCCAGCTCTAACTTTTCCTTTAATGTCAATTGGGGTTGGGAGGTCTTAGCTCAAGACACCGTCTTGAGATACTTAGCTCAAGACACCGTCTTGAGATACTTAGCTCATGACGCCGTCTTGAGATACTTAGCTCAAGACGCCGTCTTGAGATACTTAGCTCAAGACACCGTCTTGAGATACTTAGCTCAAGACACCATCTTGATATACTTAACTCAAGATACCATTTATTATTTTATGCCTAGTATCTTGAGGAAATGCTTGTGAAGCATTGATGTCCCAATCCCCCGTACAAAGGTAATGGGTAAAACTGTGACATTAGAAGGTAACTTATTGAAGACTTACTGGACTTACTGTCTGGAGTCTTAACTGGGACCAACAGGCCATTGCATTATAAACATCACTGATCATAAATGCTGTAGAGCTCCAGACCATAATCATGTAAAATATATGGAGTAGGTGCCGATATTAACTATTTGCTGTCAATCAATTACCCGTATTTATAGGTCTTGAGTAGAGAATACAGCAACTCGTACAATACGTAGGTACCCACTGTTTACTACACAGGTACAGTCCTAATAATATGTTTGTCGTAGAACTTAGAAGGAATACTTTAATACAATACTCTTAAGGTAATTCCCCAACGAACCAACAGGGGAATCACCTGATCATCTCATGTCATAATATTGTTGCGGGTATTTCCCGTCGGTCGGGGATTCCCTATACGAAAGTATAAATATGCAAATCAGGTTTTATTTTTTTCATTTATTGTTCTGTCAGTGACGGGTTACGTAGGCTACGTCAGTGACGACGGGTTACGTAGGCTACGTCATTAAAATTTAAAAGTCAATTATCTGAAATTAAGTATTTCAAATGGCGGTAGACTTTGTTAGACCTACTTTGACCCTATCTTTGTCATCGCCACCTGATATTGCAAAATCTTATACATGTATAAAAAACTGCTTATTCATATCTCCACATTGCTTATTAGGTTAGTACTAAAAGACACTTAACCAACCATTCCTGGTTCCATAGGCTTAGCATGAGAACCGTAGAGAAGTGTTTTAAAGTAGATAAAAATTACGCTTCTGTGTAGACAGCTGACAGTTTTCTACGAAGAAAGATAGACAAGCGATTTCTATTCTACAATAGAGTAGAAATAGAAAGCATCATGCTAAGCCTGCTTTTAGAGTTTTAATTTTGTGTAATAAATGAAAATCACCAGTCTTTCAAAGAGCATGGGAGGATGGGCTTCAAGTTAATCTTTGAGGATAATTGATGAAATTATTGTTGCTCTGCTATTATTACTAATATTCAGTTTGAAAAGCCTTATCAAATCCCCCTTAAAGTTTAAACTTTAAGTTAGCAATTACCCATATTTATGGGTCTTGAGATACTTAGCTCAAGATACCATCTTGAGATACTTAGCTCAAGACACCATCTTGAGATACTTAACTCAAGATACCATTTATTATTTTAGTACCTAGCATCTTGAGATAATGCTTGTGAAGCATTGATGTCCCAATCACCCGTACAAAGGTAATGGGTAAAACTGTGACATTAGAAGGTCACTAGGCAACTTAGAGAGATTAGATAATAACTTATTGAAGACGTACTGGACTTACTTATTGTCTGGAGTCTTGACTGGGACCAACAGGCCATTGCATTATATAATACAAAAGTAATATACTGTTAATATATTATATATGTACAATGTATCCACGAACTCCTCCATTTTCGAACAGGCTCATTTCACGTCTAATACTATTTGCCAACCCCAATTCATTTTGTACTTGTACTTCAGGATCTGGGGATTTCATACTCTTGTTAATTTCCAGCTCTAACTTTTCCTTTAATGTCAATTGGGGTTGGGAGGTCTTAGCTCAAGACACCGTCTTGAGATACTTAGCTCCTGACGCCATCTTGAGATACTTAGCTCCAGACACCGTCTTGAGATACTTAGCTCAAGACACCGTCTAGAGATACTTAGCTCAAGACACCGTCTTGAGATACTTAGCTCAAGACACCGTCTTGAGATACTTAACTCAAGATACCATTTATTATTTTATGCCTAGTATCTTGAGATAATGCTTGTGAAGCATTGATGTCCCAATCCCCCGTACAAAATTAATGGGTAAAACTGTGACATTAGAAGGTAACTTATTGAAGACTTACTGGACTTACTGTCTGGAGTCTTAACTGGGACCAACAGGCCATTGCATTATATAATACAAAAGTAATATACTGTTAATATATTATATATGTACAATGTATCCACGAACTCCTCCATTTTCGAACAGGCTCATTTCACGTCTAATACTATTTGCCAACCCCAATTCATTTTGTACTTGTACTTCAGGATCTGGGGATTACATACTCTTGTTAATTTCCAGCTCTAACTTTTCCTTTAATGT
This sequence comes from Tiliacea citrago, assembly GCA_963921375.1. Lineage (NCBI taxonomy): Eukaryota > Metazoa > Arthropoda > Insecta > Lepidoptera > Noctuidae > Tiliacea > Tiliacea citrago. The sequence goes on along the minus strand of OY992782.1, from coordinate 11,147,065 downwards.
CAATTGGGGTTGGGAGGTCTTAGCTCAAGACACCGTCTTGAGATACTTAGCTCAAGACACCGTCTTGAGATACTTAGCTCATGACGCCGTCTTGAGATACTTAGCTCAAGACACCGTCTTGAGATACTTAACTCAAGATACCATTTATTATTTTATGCCTAGTATCTTGAGATAATGCTTGTGAAGCATTGATGTCCCAATCCCCCGTACAAAATTAATGGGTAAAACTGTGACATTAGAAGGTAACTTATTGAAGACTTACTGGACTTACTGTCTGGAGTCTTAACTGGGACCAACAGGCCATTGCATTATAAACATCACTGATCATAAATGCTGTAGAGCTCCAGACCATAATCATGTAAAATATATGGAGTAGGTGCCGATATTAACTATTTGCTGTCAATCAATTACCCATATTTATGGGTCTTGAGATACTTAGCTCAAGACACCGTCTTGAGATACTTAGCTCAAGACACCATCTTGAGATACTTAGCTCAAGACACCGTCTTGAGATACTTAGCTCAAGACACCATCTTGAGATACTTAGCTCAAGACACCATCTTGAGATACTTAGCTCAAGACACCGTCTTGAGATACTTAGCTCAAGACACTGTCTTGAGATACTTAGCTCAAGACACCGTCTTGAGATACTTAGCTCAAGACACCGTCTTGAGATACTTAGCTCAAGACACCGTCTTGAGATACTTAGCTCAAGACACCGTCTAGAGATACTTAGCTCAAGATACCATTTATTATTTTATGCCTAGTATCTTGAGATAATGCTTGTGAAGCATTGATGTCCCAATCACCCGTACAAAGGTAATGGGTAAAACTGTGACATTAGAAGGTCACTAGGCAACTTAGAGAGATTAAATAATAACTTATTGAAGACTTACTAGACTTACTTATTGTCTGGAGTCTTGACTGGGACCAACAGGCCATTGCATTATAAACATCACTGATCATAAATAAGAGCTCCATACCGTAATCATGTAAAATATATGGAGTAGGTGCCGATATTAACTATTTGCTGTCAATCATTTAATCATATTTATGGGTCTTGAGATACTTAGCTCAAGACACCATCTTGAGATACTTAGCTCAAAACACCATCTTGAGATACTTAGCTCAAGACACCGTCTTGAGATACTTAGCTCAAGACACCGTCTTGAGATACTTAGCTCAAGACACCGTCTTGAGATACTTAGCTCAAGACACCGTCTTGAGATACTTAACTCAAGATACCATTTATTATTTTATGCCTAGTATCTTGAGATAATGCTTGTGAAGCATTGATGTCCCAATCACCCGTACAAAGGTAATGGGTAAAACTGTGACTATGAAGGTCACTAGGCAACTTAGAGAGATTAGATAATAACTTATTGAAGACTTACTGGCCTTACTTATTGTCTGGAGTCTTAACTGGGACCAACAGGTCATTGCATTATAAACATCACTGATCATAAATGCTGTAGAGCTCCAAACCATAATCATGTAAAATATATGGAGTAGGTGCCGATATTAACTATTTGCTGTCAATCAATTACCCATATTTATGGGTCTTGAGATACTTAGCTCAAGACACCGTCTTGAGATACTTAGCTCAAGACACCATCTTGAGATACTTAGCTCAAGACACCGTCTTGAGATACTTAGCTCAAGACACCATCTTGAGATACTTAGCTCAAGACACCATCTTGAGATACTTAACTCAAGATACCTTTTATTATTTTAGTACCTAGCATCTTGAGATAATGCTTGTGAAGCATTGATGTCCCAATCACCCGTACAAAGGTAATGGGTAAAACTGTGACATTAGAAGGTAACTTATTGAAGACTTACTGGACTTACTGTCTGGAGTCTTAACTGGGACCAACAGTCCATTGCATTATATAATACAAAAGTAATATACTGTTAATATATTATATATGTACAATGTATCCACGAACTCCTCCATTTTCGAACAGGCTCATTTCACGTCTAATACTATTTGCCAACCCCAATTCATTTTGTACTTGTACTTCAGGATCTGGGGATTACATACTCTTGTTAATTTCCAGCTCTAACTTTTCCTTTAATGTCAATTGGGGTTGGGAGGTCTTAGCTCAAGACACCGTCTTGAGATACTTAGCTCATGACGCCGTCTTGAGATACTTAGCTCAAGACGCCGTCTTGAGATACTTAGCTCAAGACACCGTCTTGAGATACTTAGCTCAAGACACCATCGTGAGATACTTAACTCAAGATACCATTTATTATTTTATGCCTAGTATCTTGAGATAATGCTTGTGAAGCATTGATGTCCCAATCCCCCGTACAAAGGTAATGGGTAAAACTGTGACATTAGAAGGTAACTTATTGAAGACTTACTGGACTTACTGTCTGGAGTCTTAACTGGGACCAACAGGCCATTGCATTATAAACATCACTGATCATAAATGCTGTAGAGCTCCAGACCATAATCATGTAAAATATATGGAGTAGGTGCCGATATTAACTATTTGCTGTCAATCAATTACCCGTATTTATAGGTCTTGAGTAGAGAATACAGCAACTTGTACAATACGTAGGTACCCACTGTTTACTACACAGGTACAGTCCTAATAATATGTTTGTCGTAGAACTTAGAAGGAATACTTTAATACAATACTCTTAAGGTAATTCCCCAACGAACCAACAGGGGAATCACCCGATCATCTCATGTCATAATATTGTTGCGGGTATTTCCCGTCGGTCGGGGATTCCCTATACGAAAGTATAAATATGCAAATCAGGTTTTATTTTTTTCATTTATTGTTCTGTCAGTGACGGGTTACGTAGGCTACGTCAGTGACGACGGGTTACGTAGGCTACGTCATTAAAATTTAAAAGTCAATTATCTGAAATTAAGTATTTCAAATGGCGGGAGACTTTGTTAGACCTACTTTGACCCTATCTTTGTCATCGCCACCTGATATTGCAAAATCTTATACATGTATAAAAAACTGCTTATTCATATCTCCACATTGCTTATTAGGTTAGTACTAAAAGACACTTAACCAACCATTCCTGGTTCCATAAGCTTAGCATGAGAACCGTAGAGAAGTGTTTTAAAGTAGATAAAAATTACGCTTCTGTGTAGACAGCTGACAGTTTTCTACGAAGAAAGATAGACAAGCGATTTCTATTCTACAATAGAGTAGAAATAGAAAGCATCATGCTAAGCCTGCTTTTAGAGTTTTAATTTTGTGTAATAAATGAAAATCACCAGTCTTTCAAAGAGCATGGGAGGATGGGCTTCAAGTTAATCTTTGAGGATAATTGATGAAATTATTGTTGCTCTGCTATTATTACTAATATTCAGTTTGAAAAGCCTTATCAAATCCCCCTTAAAGTTTAAACTTTAAGTTAGCAATTACCCATATTTATGGGTCTTGAGATACTTAGCTCAAGATACCATCTTGAGATACTTAGCTCAAGACACCATCTTGAGATACTTAACTCAAGATACCATTTATTATTTTAGTACCTAGCATCTTGAGATAATGCTTGTGAAGCATTGATGTCCCAATCACCCGTACAAAGGTAATGGGTAAAACTGTGACATTAGAAGGTCACTAGGCAACTTAGAGAGATTAGATAATAACTTATTGAAGACGTACTGGACTTACTTATTGTCTGGAGTCTTGACTGGGACCAACAGGCCATTGCATTATATAATACAAAAGTAATATACTGTTAATATATTATATATGTACAATGTATCCACGAACTCCTCCATTTTCGAACAGGCTCATTTCACGTCTAATACTATTTGCCAACCCCAATTCATTTTGTACTTGTACTTCAGGATCTGGGGATTTCATACTCTTGTTAATTTCCAGCTCTAACTTTTCCTTTAATGTCAATTGGGGTTGGGAGGTCTTAGCTCAAGACACCGTCTTGAGATACTTAGCTCCTGACGCCGTCTTGAGATACTTAGCTCAAGACACCGTCTTGAGATACTTAGCTCAAGACACCGTCTAGAGATACTTAGCTCAAGACACCGTCTTGAGATACTTAGCTCAAGACACCGTCTTGAGATACTTAACTCAAGATACCATTTATTATTTTATGCCTAGTATCTTGAGATAATGCTTGTGAAGCATTGATGTCCCAATCCCCCGTACAAAATTAATGGGTAAAACTGTGACATTAGAAGGTAACTTATTGAAGACTTACTGGACTTACTGTCTGGAGTCTTAACTGGGACCAACAGGCCATTGCATTATAAACATCACTGATCATAAATGCTGTAGAGCTCCAGACCATAATCATGTAAAATATATGGAGTAGGTGCCGATATTAACTATTTGCTGTCAATCAATTACCCATATTTATGGGTCTTGAGATACTTAGCTCAAGACACCGTCTTGAGATACTTAGCTCAAGACACCATCTTGAGATACTTAGCTCAAGACACCGTCTTGAGATACTTAGCTCAAGACACCGTCTTGAGATACTTAGCTCAAGACACCGTCTAGAGATACTTAGCTCAAGACACCGTCTTGAGATACTTAGCTCAAGACACCGTCTTGAGATACTTAACTCAAGATACCATTTATTATTTTATGCCTAGTATCTTGAGATAATGCTTGTGAAGCATTGATGTCCCAATCACCCGTACAAAGGTAATGGGTAAAACTGTGACATTAGAAGGTCACTAGGCAACTTAGAGAGATTAGATAATAACTTATTGAAGACTTACTGGACTTACTTATTGTCTGGAGTCTTGACTGGGACCAACAGGCCATTGCATTATATAATACAAAAGTAATATACTGTTAATATATTATATATGTACAATGTATCCACGAACTCCTCCATTTTCGAACAGGCTCATTTCACGTCTAATACTATTTGCCAACCCCAATTCATTTTGTACTTGTACTTCAGGATCTGGGGATTTCATACTCTTGTTAATTTCCAGCTCTAACTTTTCCTTTAATGTCAATTGGGGTTGGGAGGTCTTAGCTCAAGACACCGTCTTGAGATACTTAGCTCAAGACACCGTCTTGAGATACTTAGCTCATGACGCCGTCTTGACATACTTAGCTCAAGACACCGTCTTGAGATACTTAGCTCAAGACACCGTCTTGAGATACTTAGCTCAAGACACCATCTTGAGATACTTAACTCAAGATACCATTTATTATTTTATGCCTTGTATCTTGAGATAATGCTTGTGAAGCATTGATGTCCCAATCCCCCGTACAAAGGTAATGGGTAAAACTGTGACATTAGAAGGTAACTTATTGAAGACTTACTAGACTTACTGTCTGGAGTCTTAACTGGGACCAACAGGCCATTGCATTATAAACATCACTGATCATAAATGCTGTAGAGCTCCAGACCATAATCATGTAAAATATATGGAGTAGGTGCCGATATTAACTATTTGCTGTCAATCAATTACCCGTATTTATGGGTCTTGAGTAGAGAATACAATCCCGGGATCCCGGAACCAGCAACTCGTACAATACGTAGGTACCCACTGTTTACTACACAGGTACTGTCCTAATAATATGTTTGTCGTAGAACTTAGAAGGGACTTCCCCACTCGGAATACTTTAATACAATACTCTTAAGGTAATTCCCTAACGAACCAACAGGGGAATCACCCGATCATCTCATGTCATAATATTGTTGCGGGTATTTCCCGTCGGTCGGGGATTCCCTGTACGAAAGTATAAATATGCAAATCAGGTTTTATTTTTTTCATTTATTGTTCTGTCAGTGACGGGTTACGTAGGCTACGTCAGTGACGACGGGTTACGTAGGCTACGTCATTAAAATTTAAAAGTCAATTATCTGAAATTAAGTATTTCAAATGGCGGGAGACTTTGTTAGACATAAAAAAGACAGTGATACGACGTCAGTGTGGAGTTATTATTTAGTTGAGAAGGACGGGAATAGTGCTAAATGTAAGCGATGCCCAGCCATCCTCAAGACTTTGGGTGGATCAACTAAGGGATTACATACACATTTGTTATCAAAACATAACATCAAGGTTATATCAGTTTCAACAAGTCAAGATTCTGAAAATCTGAACACAGCGCTGCCGCCAGCCAAGCGAAAGTTAGATAATTATTTTACTAAAAGTGCCGACGATAGCCTGGATGATATTTTGGCAAGAATGATTGCATTAGATGGATTGCCATTCAGTGTGAATAATAATTGCTGTTAGCAAAATACACGGATTTACCAAAGTCAGCCGTCACTGTTCGAAAACGTGTTATGAATTACAGTGAAAAAATCAGAAAGCAAGTAACTGCAGAATTAAAACATTTGAAAAGTGCAGGTGAAAGATTTAGTCTTTCTTTCGACGAGTGGTCTTCAACTTCCAATAAACGATACATGGCGGTCAACGTTCATTCATATAAAAAATTTTGGAACTTAGGACTTGTTCCTATTTACGATAGTATGACAGCTGAAAATTGTCTTCGTATATTGCAAGAACGTCTAAGTAAATTTGACATTTCCCTAGAAACTGACATCGTGGCTATTGAACCGATGGACCGAATGTTATGATAAAGGTGGGGCGGCTTATTTGCACTGAACAACAACTGTGTCTCGCACATGGTATCAATTTGGCGGTCTGTGATGTGCTTTATGAAAAACATAATAATTTGCAAGATAGCCCTACCTCAGATGATACTATAAATGAACCAGCTGTGACTGTTGATTATATGAACGACAGCGATGATGAACACCATTTAGAAGACTTAGACTGTCCAGAATCAGGTTTAATCGTAATGTCACAAAATAATCTTGCGCCAGAACGCGTACCAGAGTTAACACAATATGAAAATATTAATGAGCTGATAAAGAAAATCCGCAAAGTTGTAGTGTATTTCAAAAGATCTCCATTGAAAAATGAAACAGTACTTCAAAAATATGTGAAAATTGAACATGGAAAAGAGTTGTCACTTCTTTTGGACTGTAAAACTAGGTGGAATAGTCTTTTAACAATGCTGGAGCGATTTTATCTTTTAAAAGCATGCATTCAAAAAGCTCTTATAGATCTCAATCATCCAATTCGTTTAGAAGATGTTGATTTTGAATTGGTAAATAAAATTGTTGATGTGCTGACCCCAATTAAATTGACAGTAGAAGCAATCTGTCGGCGAGATGCTAATTTATGCATAGCTGATGCCGCTTTGAAATTTCTTATAAAACACAGTTGTTTTATAAGAAATTTCAAAGCGGCATCAGCTGTGCTGCGCTGTGCTGTGCTGTGTGCTGAGTGTGTTTTTTTGGCAAGTGCTGAGTTTTTGCTAGACAGTTCTAGCAAAAACTCAGCACTTGCCAAAAAAATTAAAACATCCTTAGTGGAACGTATAAAGCAACGACGAAGTGATGATTTAACTGGCGTGTTAAATTATTTACAAAATCCACGAATGGATGTTGAAAATCAGTTATTATCGGATTTGGAATGGCACGACTTATTTCGAGTTCCGACACAGGCTTTAGTGAGGAAGCAAATAAAGAGTATTGTTAAAAGACTTAATAGTCGAGATTACACGGAAGAAGAAGCAAGGTCAGGATCACAAACAGATGATGAGCTAAGGTCAGAAACCGCCCAACCCCAATTAACATTAAAGGAAAAGTTACAGCTGGAAATTAACAATAGTATGAAATCCCCAGATCCTGAAGTACAAGTACAAAATGAATTGGGGTTGGCAAATAGTATTAGACGTGAAATGAGCCTGTTCGAAAATGGAGGTGTTCGTGGATATCACTTAGAAACAGCATATAAGTATCTATTGTCTATTCCTCCAACCAGCGTAGAAGCTGAACGAGCGTTTTCAGCTGCTGCTTATGTTGGCAATAAACTACGAAGCAGGCTCGGAAGTCAAACATTGGATGCTTTGATACTTCTGCGATTATATTTTCGAAATTCTAAATAGTTATTTTGTGCTGTTTTTTAATTTCTTGCAAAAGTATAGTATTTTTTGGTTTGTGTTTTTTCTTTTCTTATTATTATTCTGATTTGTGTTGTGCAAAGACATTAAAGACATTTTTTTTTAATTACCCGTGTTTTTTTATTTTAGCCCAATTAGAAACCACATAGTCTAATCCCGGGATGAGCTCGGGATCCCGGGAAAAGGCTTCAAAAATCCCGTAAGCCCGGGATTGAAAAACATGCTCGGGATTGTATTCTCTAACAGTTACGTAATTGTAATATTTTCTCTCTATAAATTTTTTATCCGAAAATCATGTCTTATTTAAGGATAATTCTAAAAAACAAACAAGATTGTTTAGCTTTTATGTCTAAAATAAATATTCACAGCAAGAAAATATAGTTTATTATCCCGACACAAGATATTTTTTCTCTACATCAATTATTACTTTAGTTAAAAACGAAATAAGAAATGAGACTTACGCTATTTAGTTTTGTGCTCGAACACGATCAAAGAGCGAACGCGATATTCAACTTTATTACTGATGTGTTAGTGTTTAGCACATAACGGAGTGGCGGGGAGCGAGGGGCGGAGCTTGCGTTCGAAATTTGATTTAAACTGCCTGCTCTTAAATTTAATGTTGTTAAATACTAAAAGGAAAAACAAGGTCCCACGCCTAGAATGTTAATTGTTAATCATTATTTTAATTGTGTACATTTTATTTCTATTTTTTCTACATTATGTATAAAATAGGTTATGTAAAATACGTGGTTTTAATTCAAATTCAAATATTTTTTTTTCTCTTCACAAACAATAACACGATAGATATTTGAAACAAGCATAAAAGCTCCCGCAGACAGGAGGGCCGCGACAGCGCGAAGCGACGCGACGCGTTTTCTATGAAAACTTCATGGAAAGTGTCGCGGTGCCTGTCGCGCCCGCGATACCGCGCCAGTCTGGACGAGCCTTAAAACGTACGTGACAAAGTTTGTGAGAGACTATAGTGTCTGCACTAGGAAAACCTGTATAGCAGATCACCAGGGGCCAGACGGAGTGTAAACATAATTATTTCACTCCTCTTGCTCAAAAAGTCCGTCATTTTAGCGTACCAGAGCGGGGCTAAAATAGCATATTTTCCTCCCACAAAAGTGACCACCTCTCTAGAAAGATACAAAGCGACTTCGCAGCCAATACCTGTCCCTTTTCTGCAAGCCTGCAATAACAAAGGCGTTGTGTTCCAGTAGCGAAGCTATAATTTTTCTTAGAGGTAAGCCGAAGAAAAAGTTGTTCAGTTCTCATAAACTCAATTTATTCAAACATTTTATTCATTCATTTACTTTCTAAATTTAACGCCAGCTACGGTCGGAATTCTTTGTTTAGTCAAACAATTTAGGCATTTTTGTAATTGATTTTTTAAACTGGTACTAAATATTTGTAATGTGATGTGATTGATACACACAAGTGTAAGAAGACTGGTTGTTCCGAAGGGAAGCCGAAAGGAATCGGGTTGTATGGAGGCTGCGCCCCTGTTGTGTTCCAATTTTAATGAATAGGAAAACATTGAAAGTTCAAACAGTGACTAATCATCATTATTATTTCAGCCGAAAAACGTCGACTGCTGGACATAGGGCCTCCCCCAAGGGGGCGGTGCCATAATCACCACGCTTTGCAGGCGGGTTGGCGATCGCAGTATCGTGTTAAAATCCATAGAGAACCCTGCTGCCCATTCTCTAGTAAGTGCCTTAGTCGCCTTTTACGACACGCAGGGGAAGAAATATGATGGTGCTATTCTTTACCTCCACCAAACAGTACAGTGAAACAAACTAATAATATAAAAAGTATTAGGTATTTTTAACATCACGTACATCTCTGCCCAACCCTTTTGGCAGAGATGTATTAGAAAGACCCACATTTTGCCAGTTATGTTTAAGTCCCATATAATAGGGGCCGAGCCTATTGCCATTAACCGGGCACAGATCCAGATTTCGGCCTGCTACTGGCAAAATTCGTAATGGAAGAACCAGTGGGTAACACTTTAATCGACGTGGGAATCGAACCTAGCAGGACCTCACGTCAAAGTTTTGATATATCAAATTACTAATGATATGAAAAGCTTCATTTTCATTGAAATCGGCCGTGCCAAAGGTGTTTGGAATCATATCTAGCCACTTTTTACAAGGTGTTTGGTAATAAAGGCGATGGAAACAGAAAAAAACCGGCCAACTACGTGTCGGACCACGAGCAATGAAGGGCTCCGTAGTTGGGATGAATTTATCTCAGAAACAAACCCTAACATTGTAAGTAGTCGAAAAACATGTTCTCCCATACATCGATATACGTTGGTCAATTCTCCAACTGCAAATGTAAGTTGATCGATTATTACTAGATACCTTTGTAAAGCGTAATTATTATTTTTAGACTGTGAAAGCCAGTAAGGCTTTGCTTCGAAACTGAAAGTTTTGTTTTATAAAAAAAAAACTTCACAAGTGAATTTGAGGCAATTAAAATTAAGAATAATGAAAACAATTTTTTTAAATATTGACTATCTTTTACCCGCGGCTTTGCCCGCGTGGATGTCGGAAAAAATCCCACGGGAACATACTACCGGGATTGGAAAACCGCAAACGCAAAAAAGAAGAGCGAGTATTTAAAAAGTCAAAAATAATACTTATCCTTGAGCCATCAAATTTGATTGAGCAATACCTAAATATATTTTAATTATAGAAATTTATGGATGGCACGATACGGTTTGCTCATTGAAATGGCGTTATAATGTCGCGGCGGGGTGGATGGGTGACCATCTTTACATACCGAGACTCCTCCATGTCTCGGAAAGCACGTTAAGCTGTTGGTCCCGGCTGTCATTCGTGAATCTTTGACAGTCGTTACGGGTCGTCAGAAGCCCAAAAGTCTGTCAACCAGTCTTATCTAGGGGTATAGTATTACCCAGTTACTGGGTTGTGGAGGTCAGATAAGCAGTGGCTCCATGTAAAATACTCGTTTTCAACTGCATCCTGTTAGACTGGAAGCCAACCCCAACTTAGTTGGGAAAAGGCTAGACATATTATTGATTGACTTAAATATTCACTAGAATTGATGTGTATGCGTTCTAGTTTAACATACCTACATTTTTTGCATAACTTACTTGCAATAAATGAAGGCGTAGGTAATAACAGATTTAAAAGTCACTAAAATCCTTAAGAGCCTATTTACGGAATAAAATAAAACAACCACAAGTCAACAAGGACGGTAGTTAACTATTACCTATTTAACGGTTCTCTGTCGCCGTTCACAATTTGTAGGAAACATGCGATAATTATTTTATTTTATACTTATTCATGTATTCCTAATAAACATTAGGTTTCAGTTCAGCCTATGCCACACCATATTTTGTACTGGAAATGTTCAAAATTGTTACAAGACTCTTGGTTTTTTTAAATATTATCAGGTAGGTAGATACCTAATTACAATTGACATCGATCATTATTTTCGGTTTTCCTTTCAAAAAGCTGTTTTCACTTTACATAAGGAAAATTTGTGAGCTTCCATTATAAAAAATCGCATCTTTTGATTTGTGCTACCCCTAGGGCAGGCGTGACAAACCAATGGCATGCCACTGATGCACGAGACAAAATATTCTGGGCACGCCACCGATCGAAACAAAAAAAAATGACAAAATATCTAAGTAAAACTGCCAGTAACAAAATGTTGAAAACATGGAATTTGATTCTGTCTGGAATCAAATTCCATGTTTTCAACATTTAACTGTTTGAAGATGCTGGCTCGTGCTCGTATTTTAACCATATTTTCATCTACCTATGCCTGTGACTGCGAGTCATTAAAGACTAGCTTAGAAATAGTTTGGCGGATGACTCCAGTTCAGCATGCATTTTGCTAAAAGTAACATCTTACAAACCTAATATAAGTTATTTGTCATATAATCTGCAACAACAGAAGTCACACTAATGTTACTTTAATTTGAATTGCACGTAGTTAATAACATTTATTATTACAATACAGGCCAAAATTAATTTTTTGGTCGTAAATTAAGAGTTAGAATAGAATAGATTTATTAATTTATTTGCTCAGAATGTAGGTATTTACAATAGGGTGGTTACAATAATATTAAAGAATTCATGTACATTCTACCATTTTGGCATACATAGGTAGGTATCAAACATACAGATAACACTACTAATATTTATCAGCTAGAAAATCAGATAGGTACGAAGTAGTAACAGTGTTTCATAGAAGTAGGTGCAGTTAGTTTCTTTTTGAAATTTGTACTGGTTCCTCATTTATGGAATTAGGAATGTGGTTAAAAATAGCCGGTGCCTTACCAAAAACACTTTTCTTCAGTTATTTCGTTTTATTACTTTCCCAGTCAACTTTAATTGACAACACGTCTATGGTCTCATTCAACATTTCTTTAGAAAAATTGGCACGTTGATCCCTAAAGGTTCGTCGCCACCCCTGCCTGGGGTAAATAACTATTATACTTATAATTCTTATCATTATTTTTAGGCCGTCTGTTTTCGGTAGTACTTATTATATTATGTCGAAGATTTAGCTTATCGTATGAAAAAGAACGACGACCTAGAGAAGATCGCAGGGAAGACCAGGGGGCCTACTGCGAAGATAAATCCGAAGTATCGGCCGAATGTTCCGCCGTTTCCTGACTACGGTGAAAGAAAAAAATGACAGTCAAAGAGAGTCAAAGTCAAAAATGTAACTTGAAGTCGGGTATGGACTCAAAGTCAAGAAATAAAACTTTGGAAGTCAAGAAATGGCCGAATATTCGGCCGATACTTCGGATTATTGCTTCGGAGTAGACGTCCTGGATGAGACTTGACCAGCACCCTAATTGCATTTTACACACTATCAATTACAATCTGAATGATTTTGATGTATATTGCTAATCCATTGCCTCATATGTTCCAAAAATTTGTCTGCTCAACAATAATGCAATAATGAAATAATGCAATGAATGTTGTTGAACTGTCGAAATTAAACCCATAGCTCTTGATAGTCAATCTGCCTTTTCCGAATTATGTTGGGGTCGGCTTCCAGTCTACCCGAATGCAGCTGAATACCAGTATTTTACATGGAGCGACTGCCTATCTGACCTCCACAATCCAGTAACTGGATAATACGATAAAATTATTAAAATATCTAATAAAAATTAAACCAAATGGCATGATTGCCACTGTAACTGTAACAAAGCTACTATTATATAGTTGAAATTAAAATTGTAGGTATAAAATGTCATATTTAACAAATACCCAAACCCCAAGTGTAAGTTTGCAAGAGAGTAAATGTAACTATTTTCGTTTGCGTTAAAATTTGACCGATAGATCATAATGCTAAGAATATAAGGGTGAGAATAAAAATCATAACACAAACACGCTAGTTACGTTTACTCACTTGCAAACTTACACTCTGGTACTGATCAACACAAAGAGTACACGATACATTTGTCACGTAGTCTCCACTGGCGAGTATTCGCGTAAAGGCTCTTGCAAACACACGCGATATCGCGGGCCCGACACGCACCGACAAAGGAATTGTCTTTGTCGGTGCCTGTCGCGCCCGCGATATCGCGTGAGTGTGTAAGAGCCTTAACCCACTCACCTATACTTTAACCGAGGTATTTTCAGTTTGGCGACCGTCGCTGTTTCACGATGCTAATTTACGAGTATTAAAAAAACAAATAGGTAACTACTAGTGCTAATACAGAATTTCTTTTTTGGTTGAGCAATTATCAAATAACTTTTCCCGCTCTGGGCGGTGCGGGAGGCCGTGTCAGACTTTTACTGACTAAAACCCACCCATGTTTCTTCAGTTGCCTGTTGTGTGCCACGGCCACACGCGGCCGATATCCCTTTCGGACAAACTCGCAACCCTGGCAGGAGCCCTTGGTAAGACTGGTTGTCACACTTTCGGGCTTCTGACCACCCGTAACGACTATGAAAGATCTATGTATGACAGCCGGGACCAACGGCTTAACATTCTTTCAGGTTCACGAGGAGTTTCGATATGTGAAGATGTTTACCCATCCACAGACCAACCCCGGTTAAGCGTAGCTTAACCTGATGGATCGACCTGTGCGACTGTTATTACTTAGTCACGAGCTCCTTCTTTTATCGCATTGATTTTTGCTATTGATAGTGCGTTACGCAATTACCCCGCAGGGAAGCATGCCACAAAAGGGCTGAGGCCTAAGCCACCCACTACTGAGGCTTAAGCCACCTACTGCTGAGGCCTAAGCCACCTACTGCTGAGGCCTAAGCCACCCACCGCTGAGGCCTCAGCTACCCACTGCTGAGGTCTACTAAGCCACCCATTGCTGAGGCCTAAGCCGACCACTGCTAAAACCTAAGGCACCCACTGCTGAGGCCTAAGCCATTCACTGCTGAGGCCTAAGCCACCCACTGCTGAGGCCTAAGCCACCCACTGCTGAGGCCTAATTAGCCATCCACTGCTGAGACCAAAGCCACTCGTTGCTGAGGCCTAAGCTACCCTCTGCTGAAGCCTAAGGCACCCACTGCTGAGGCCTAAGCCATTCACTGCTGAGGCCTAAGCCACCCACTGCTGAGGCCTAAGCCACCCACTGCTGAGCAGCGGTAGGTGGAACAAGGCTGCCAATGATGATGATGATGATGAAAAGGAATCCTGTTGTTAATTATTTTTGCTGTCGTGACATTACTTACAGTATTTCTGTATTTTTGCAACTGATGATGTTTGCACAACTGCTATGTGTATTTATGTGCAGTTGTGCAAACTGTACAGACACCCAGACAATGTAGGGGTAATGTAGGAACAATATATTCAAGGATTTAGATTATAAAATATTATAATCTAAATCCTTGTATAAATAAAAACTTTATTGTTCAAGAGACCAGTACAAATTTACATAGCTCTAGCCTCCACACTTGGATTCCTTGTGTCGCGGAGACCAGTAGCAGTATTCTTCGCCTTACAACTTTATAACATAGTAGGTAGGCAAAAACGTATCATTGGTCGGTAAGATTTGTGAGGCGACAATAATTTATTTATTTTTGAAGTGCAAACTTCTTTAGGCGCGTTGAGCACTTTTTAGCTGAACAAAAATCATGGAACTCGCATCATCGTCACCGAACGCTTTCTCACAAGTTATTTGCGGCTGTCGCTGAAAACCAGCGCTGCGGCTCTGTCTAGCATAGGGTCGCAGCATTATGCTGAGCGATGGCCGTTTTGCGTGAATGTGACGCATATTTTCCCTCAACTTGTTCTTTCGTGTTTGTGTTTTTATTTCTTTGCGTTATGTTTACCGCAAATAAACGTATTTTCTTTCTTTCTTTCTATTTAGTTTTCGCTTCTATCGGCAGTCCCCAAAGACTGCCCCGCATGTTTTTATTTTATTAGGTTCACTAACAATTGATTACACTGATACAAACAATTTTTTTTTTATAAATATCGGTGCATCAGGTACTTAAAGGTAAATAGAAATACCACATGCTTAAAACAATTAATCAGAAAAATAATCTAACTTACTAAGGGATAAGCGCTAACAATGAATGAAAAATTGGTAACATTGATGAAATTAAAATTTAGGTATGAAATTCTGATTAAAAATTATACAATTGGTAAAGGTAAAACTGAATATTCTTTGAGTTGACATTATAAAATTGGTAAGAATTAAATAAAAATTGTAAAATTTTTAAAACACACTAATATTGTAAAGGCGAAAGTTTGTGAGTGTGTGTATGTTTGTTACTTTTTCACGCTGAAACGGCTGGACCGATTTTGATAAAACATTTTATGGAGTTAGCTGACACCCTGGATTAAGACATAGGCTACTGTTCATCCCGATATTCCCACGGGATCGAGACTTACGCGGGTGAAACCGCGGGGCGCAGCTAGTTACTGATAAATTAAACATTGATGAATTAATAACATCAGGCAAATTCATAAAGATTATTAGGTAACATCGGCAAATAATCAAAATGATACCTATAACCTAGACGAATAGGTAAATATAATTATATAGATACCTAATTCGCTGAGCATCACACAAGGATGTCTTATCAAAAAACAAGTTTTGACAAAGAAAAATTTAAATAACTACCTACTTATGTAAAAACAAAACTGTCTATTTCTGTATCAATCTAGAATGATATAAAAGAGACCAATATTTTCGTTATCTCGCACTAGCCTGACCTCTCGGTTATAACTTTCTGTTCTGTATCAGTCGTTGTGTTAGTTCGAAGGTGTTCCTTGTGTTATCTTAGATAAGGGGCAGTGTAACGAATACACGGCATTATTCGATTTATTCCACGTTAAAGAACGTGGCAGTAGTAGGGTGACCATTTTATTTGAAAAGTCCTAAAAAAACCTTATAAAATGATGGATTTGCTATCGATTAACAAACAGGCTGATGGTCGACCATATTATTATTTTATTTTTCTTTAATGGCCAACCAACAATGAATTGTTTACACCGTTACAATTTTAAAATAATTTTTAACTTAAATCTAAGCTTCTGTAATCTGAATCAGAATGGGGCATTCAGATTCAGATTCATTTATTTTCAAAAACATGTGTAGATAATAATATACATGGTATGATGCTTATTATAGGTGTAACAAGGTATTTTTTGGCTCAACATGTTTGAGCATGGCTTGTGTACAAATTAGGTCGAAAGACAATAGGATTTAAAAATAAAGAGACAAAGAATAATAATATAAATAATTCAACAATTAATATTAATATTACATTATAAACGTATCTAATAATTGTGCCACAAGCACTATACTATAAAATACGTAGGAAAAAAGAAAAGAAACAAGTTCAAAGTATCCTGAGATAGTAAAAGTTTAAAAATAACATCAAATAAAATAACAATAAAATTGACCTAAAATAAATTTGACATAAAACATAACGACCAACAAACATCGCGTCGGTCAGGAAAGCCGAACTTTTCCGTCGAAATCAGATCGTGTGGTAACAGTAAACGCGAACTACGCAGTAGTTCAGTCAAGGTCGCCGGTCGTGGATGCGTGATGTGTGCACTACAACATTTTTTATTTATTTTATTAATGGCCGCTGGGACGATAAAGCGAACTCTGTTGATAGGCAGCGTTCGCGTGTAAGGTCTTGTACGCATGCTCGTGTTGTAATAAAAGTTTTAAATAAGTAGGTAATTAGCTGCGGATTGAGCAGTGGTGGCCCAGCGGTAACGGCGGCGACTTACGAGTTGTAGGTTTGAACCCAGACAGGCGCTTTACTTTGTGTAAATTATTTCATCACCATTGCTCTCAAAACGGTGATGAAAAACATCGTGAGGAAATCGGCATGTCCTAGAACAAAAATTCGAAGACATGTGACCTAGAATCTACCAACCCGAAGTGGGCCCGCGTGGTGGATTATGGCCCACTCCCTCTCACCGAGAGGAGGCCTGTGTCCCAGTAGTATGATGCAGATGATTGAGGTAAAAATTAAATGTCAAAAGTAAGAATTTCCTCCGGTTTTCTTTTCTTTCCGATGTGGAATTTCAGTGCCACTTTTACGTTTGTATTTACTAAGTGCTATATAGGTATAGATCGTCCGTGTGGTGCCAAACATAATAAAAGGCAAAAGGCGACTAAGAGACTTACTAGAGAATGGGCAGCAGGAACATACTGCGATCGCCAACCTGCCTGCCAAGCGTGGCGATTATAGTAACCCCCCCCCTTCTTGGGGAGGCCTATGTCCAGCAGTGGACGTCTTTCGGCTGAAATGATGATGATATAGGTATAAGGTAAGCTGCAGTTGTCGTTATAGTCTCGAACTCTGAACTATCAGATACCGTACCTATAACCTATCGGCTATGAACAATATTTTCTGGAGTCTTGTGTGGTTTCTATAAGGTGACGCATAGAACACGGAGAAAAGCACAGGGACTATAGAACCCCTGCCAGGGTTGCGAGTTTATCCGAAAGGGATATCGTAGCCCTGGCACGCAGGCAATTGAATGAACACGGGCAGGTTTTAGTCAATAAAAGTCTGACACGCCCTCCCGCTCCGCCCAGAGCGGGAGAAGTTATTTGATAATTTCCCACCCAAAAAAAGGGACTATGGAACTGTCAGTCTATTTTTTTTGCCTAGCCATTCGGAGAATAAAACGTGATGTTATGTTATGTGAATAGGTAGCTAGATACTTACTTCATTTTTAAAACCTCGTCTGCTAGTATGATTTTTGATCTTGCAGCGAATACTTGCAAAGTTATTGGAGAGCGTGGATCACATGATTGGTACTTGGTATCATATGAGAAATAAAGAAACTGCTGGGTCGACGTAAGCGTCGACCCATAAATCACACACTAACCTAACCTAACCAGCACCCCAATGTCTCCAATTGAAAAGGGTTTTGAAGAAAATTCCCAATCCTTGCTTCATATGTTTGAAAAATTCGTCTGCTCGACAACCTAAGTCACGCAATGAATGTTGTCGACTTCTCAGATTGAAAGGAATTGCGATCAATTGTCATTTTGTGTTTGTTACGCAATTAACCCACAGATTGTCGATTGATCCTCTCAACTGCTCAAGTTCAAAGGTAAAACAAGTTTGCTGACACAAACTAACAGCTTATTTCGTGAGACAGGTCAATCGATGAAATACTAATAAATTAATACAAACTATTTGTCTTATTGAGTGGATTTCCTTGACCTATCAAAAAGTAGATAATATTGACTATTATTAATATTTAGCTACTATTGTTTGGCAGAAATATATGAGCATCTTAGTACACCCCATCTCTGCCACTAGCTTTGGCTCTAGGGTTGCCAACCTATATAATATAGTTATCCTGGTATAGTTGAGGCCTAAATATTATTTCTAAAATAAATATAGTAGACGAAACTACTATAATTATTTTCATTTCTATACAAATATAAATCAACGCAATAGGGCCAGTCATAGAAATATATATGGGGCCAGTATTAATAATCTCATAAAAGCTGAATGGTATTTTGTTACCCGAAGAGTGTATTTTATTTCATTTATTAGGTACACATACATATTGATTACATTATTAAATATTTTTATCAATAACATTTAAAAAAATATATAAATATAAAAAAATAATAAGTCAATCGGCATCAGAAACAAGGTCCAAGTTGCCGGTGGTCAGGGCTCTAGAGAGAGGAACCTCCTCACTATGCGTGCCGTGTCGAGGAGTACTGCTTTCTGAATCAAGCCCTTGACCCAGCCGCGTATTAGGAGCCTCCTGAGGTGTTGGTCAAGGCTCTTCGCTATTAGGCCATTGACCGTAATGATTGCAGAGTCCACATCCCACATGTCGACAACCTCGTGTGCTAAGTCAAGATACTTGATTTTTTTATCTTAGAGTGTATTATATGTTAGGTATGAGACATTTATAAAAAATAAGTAACCGATAAAAAGCCTCAAAGAAAGAAAGAAATAAAATATTTTTGAAACACATCTACTATATTTTGCTTTGTCTTTTATTTTTTTGTCTTTTATATTTTTCAGGCAATATATACAACATACAAAAAAGTTGCCAAACCTATTTGGCTCTTACTGCTTCATTGTTCTGGGTGCTTCTAAGTTGTTCCAATGAGGAGAAATTGCTCTGTCCAACGCGGCAACGTTGTTAATGGCGTCAGTTTTCCAGTACCTATTCTATCAGGTTACCTGTACCTCGTAACCGAACTAATGATTATAACAGTAAGAACCCTTCATCAATGGTCATTTTTTTTCACTAAGAATAGGAAAGTATGCTTGTAGCTGTGGAGTTACGCGAATGGATAGAATAAGAAATGAGAACATAAGGGAAACTCTGAAAGTGGCACTGGTGACTGCAAAGTTGTTGTGGAAATCGGTTGTCATGGTATGCGATACGGAGGAATGAGGAAAGTTTTGAGTATGAATGTGGATGTAAGCTATAAGAGTAGGAGAAGACTAAAGAAACGGTGGATGGGCTCCCTCCAACCTTCCCATGGCCCTTCCAACGTAAACGAAATTTCTTGATCCCTTACAAGTTGTAGCCAAGTGTCTCCCTATAGCACTCTCCCCAAATGGGCTTGCACAAACACACGAACGAAGACTCCGCCGTCGTTCTGCCATTATCGCCTGGCACCTGGGATTGCTATTTCACGGTGGATGGACTGTGTGGAAGATGATATGGCTAGAAAGGGGGTGACTACCGAGATGACGACTAATAGAGAATTATTGAAGAAAAATATACGTTGCGCAGACCCCAAATAAATTTGGATAAGGGCAGGAGCAGGGGCATAGATCCCGCCGTATCAGCCGTATCAAAGATACGGGGCCCCCGAGGTACAGGGGCCCCGAGGTGTGTAAGCAAAAATTCGTGCAATTTTATCCAAAACCTCAAATTCTTATAGATGAGGAGCCCGTAATGAATAAATACCTAATGAAAATATGGAAAATTAACGCAATTTATTTCTGGCTTGCTAAGAGTTCAAGCTACAGGCACAGACACGGTCCAACTCTCAAGCTCTTTCATTCATTTAGTAAAATCACTCAGAAATTCCAACCTACGAGTCAGGGATGCTCCAATTTTTTAGCTGGCTTCTCTCGCTCTTGCGTTTTCTTAGTAAAAATTCCAATTGAATCTTCACCAATCCCGATTCAGAATAGATCGCCTCGTTCGCTCTTTGAAAGGTTATATAATTTAATTTAATTTATTTTATTAGGTTTTCCAACAATTTGATTACACTGATACAAATACATAATAGGTACATTATTAAAATTAAAATAACAGTGCATCAGTTACTTATACATAGATAAACACCTCATGCATAAAACAATGGATCAGAGAAATATAGCTAACCTACTTAGTAATAAGCGCTGACACTGAAAATTTTGTAACATTGGTTAAAATTACACTTAGATGAAAATAAATTTATGAAATTCTGATTCAAAATGATTAATTTGGTAAAGGTAAAATTGACTATTCTTTGACATTATAACTTTGATAAAATTGATAAGAATTAATAATTAAATAAAAATTGTTATCAACTTAGCCTACAGCAATCCACTGCTGGACATAGGCCTCTCCCAGGCTGCGCCACAACACCCTGTCCTCCGCTTTCCGCATCCAGTCTATCCCAGCCACCTTTTTAAGGTCGTCGGTCCATCTAGCTTGGGGGCGCCCCACACTACGGTTGCCGATACGCGGTCTCCACTCCCGTCTGCTCCACCGGCCATCGGTCCTTCGACAAACATGGCCGCTGCCGCCCACTGCCACTTCAGCTTGCTTACTCTGCAGGCTATGTCGGTAACTCTGATAGCGACAAATTGTTACAATGACAGCTTAAGATCTCGACTCAGAATGCTTTACCTGGCGTGTTTGGTCTCCTACACAGTCCCTGCCTATGTCCTGCCACATAAGCTGGTAGTGTAATAAAGAACTAAGCTTTTAACTCTAGTTATCATCAATAATATTGTTGTTGCTGGTCATGTTGTGCGATTACGCTTTGGGTGATAATCAGGTCGAAACCTATAATGTGATCCTGCTGACATACTGTGATTGTTACCGTTGTAGTTGCCATGTGAATAAATAAATACATATTTTTAATATATTTTGTAAAAAAATAATACCTTCCTTTTGAACTTCGATAAAGTCAGATAAAAAGGGCCCCAACATATTTTATATTTGATACAGGGCCCCTTTACTACAAGCTACGCCACTGGGCAGGAGAATGATGATGCTTGTGACTGTGGAATGAAAACAGGCTCCTAATCTTTCCATTAAAAATTCTGAAAAATTTCCACGATTTATGGAAAACTGAAAGGATATCTTCTCTACCGTTACGTTGCTTTCAGATATTTTAACATTTATTTATCAGATTTGAAGCAAGATATTGATAGTCACGTTTTCCTAAAAAAATACAGGTAAGAGCAGTTATCAACATAGTTGACACACGTGTATCTGAAATTCGGTCAATTATTTTATCAAAATACTTTATCAATAAGATTAATAATAAATGTTTGTTGTAATAATATACCTACTTGTACTCCGTGATGTTAAAAATATACTTAATTAGCTTCTGCCCGCGACTTCATTGACGTGTTTCTTGTTCCCCCGACCCACTGCGTCGCATTGCATCGGCCGCCCGCGCTATTACTTCGCTATTTCATTTTGCTCCGCTCCTAAACTTCCTCAAGGGCTGTCAAATGCAAATAAGATTTGTTCTAATCCGACTGGCAGTTCCAGAGATCACCCCCTAAGTACCTACTTACAAACAAACTAATACTAGTATACATGTAAATAGTAATAATAATAATATTTGAATAAAAGTTGTTATGTAATGTACATTACCTAGAGTTGGTTATCATTGTTATCAGGCATTAGATACGATTATCTATGTAAACCAGTGTAAACTGAGTTATCAATCTGTTTCTTAGGGATTATTAGGATTGGCCGTAACAAGATATTGTTACGTGTTTAGTTTTTTTTTTCTGCTTGAGTATTTGTAGAATTTTTTTTTTGTTGGTATATTGGCGTGTGCTAGCTTAGCTAACAAATGGCAAATAATTACATTTAATGTTTTGTGTTGCGTAATGTAAATTATTTTAGATACTTTTGTATAGAATCAAGTATTTCTAACTGAACAGACAGCTGTGCTGCTGGGGGAGTTTGTTGCGCCACTTCTTCACAGCTGAAGCACTAGGAAGTGGTGAAGGGTGGGCGTTTTTGGGGGACTGTCTTATGTAATTTTGGCGTACGAAAAGTGCTGATTCTCAGCCTAAATAAATTGAATAAATGACTTTTGATTTTGATTTAATAGATACCTATCTTTAAGCAATACCATTTTTTTTTTAAATTTTGTTAAAGAGAAAATTAATTGTCATATTTACTACACATACGTCACATAGGTACCTACTTGCGAAGACGGGTCTCTTCGAGATTTTGTGAAAAGGAGCTAGGACGCCTTGCATTGGTTGATAAATTAATGAAACATTCTTCCCAGAAAATATAATAATTATTATAAAAGAAAAAAAAACTTTTTCATAACAACTGACCCACTAAAAAGTGAAAAATAACAAACTTTTTATGTGGTTTACGTGTCTTTGGATCTGTGTTTTAGTATTTTGCCACCGACTTCCGAAATTAAAGTTATTTTTCACTAGTAGTGTTTTTTTTATAAATCGGTTGTTTTTTTTGTAAAAAGTTGTTTTGTTTTTCACTTTTTAGTGGGTCAGTTTGTAATTTATCTAAGTTACAATAGTCTAATAGCAACTGCTCATCACCTTTTACAAAATATTGCTTTTCCCGGTGCAGGTACGTTAATTGTTGAGGAGTTCTCCTGGTAAGGACCATCAGGTCCACTTCACCATATCTATTGTGACGAGCACAAATTGCATAGCAACCATATTAAAGTACCTAATCGAATCGCAACCCGTGAAATACTTTTTGGAAGTCGTTTAAAAACAGATAATTTATATGAAGTGCACTAAGAGGACGTCTTCAGTCGGGTACGAACCCAATTCCAGTCCAAAGAAACCTTTTGGCATAAAGTTTTGGCATAAAAATGTCAGCGAAGATAAAGTTGGTTATTTTATTTGTGGACCTTGACTTGAGGTGGAACCCAATAACCTGAAGGAGTAGTTATGGAGAGAAAAGGGCAAATAATTATTTTATGTTACAGCTCCAGATTTAGTACTTTAATGCGTGTTTTAGTATTTGTTTTGGTTTAATCTTATCTTACGTCAAGTCACGTGAATATATAAAGCTTGCTTCTCTTGGCTTTCAATTGCTGGTTAATAAAAAAATCATAGGTACCAAACAGTCATTATTCAAATCAAATATTTTTTTTTATTGTGGGCATAGATTATACAGGCAGATGTTAGGTAAATTACAGATCCGTTATGTCCTGCCTAGTAGAGGTATTTAACAATAAATTATGTTAACATGCTATATTTTTTTTTATACGTATCACATACAAAGCAAGTCTTACAAAACAAGAAGTTTTTTTATAGGTCTTGTTAAAAGTGATTCCGATAATTATCATATTTGTATAATATTTTCAGAATAAACAACTTAATTAGATTTAATTTACTATAAGATACTTAATTCATTACATAATCATGTAGTGTTTATTTGTGTAGTTCTCTAAATAAACTAAATTGGGTTAACTATTTATATTCACGCGCCTCTTCCGTTATATAAATGGAATCAAGGGCAGTTTTGTATTTGTGGGGCCCGTACAAAAAGTACCTAGGCACTCAAGTCAGTAGTATTTTTATAGATAGTAGGTATCTGGGCATGTATAATTATTCTTTTGCCTTTATACCAATTTATTTAGGGTCGGCGCAACATGTCCCTTTCTTCCATACTTCTCTATTAGTCGTCATCTCGGTAGTCCCTTTCTAGCCATATCTTTCACCCAGTGTATCCATCGTTTCTTTGGTTTCCCTACTCTTATAGCCATCCACATTCGTACTCAAAATCTAGGCACAGGCATCTATTTAAAATTAAACCATGCTGTTGTAATTTTGGATTGATTAATATAAAGTGTTATTTAAAAAATACTTGTTTTTTTTTTAAGGACGATTGCAATAAAATGATTTCGTCTGCGCCCTCTATTTCTTTGTACAGTCCACTGCACATAAGTGGTAACAATTGTAGTTTTTCAGCACCTTTTTAACGTAGCAATGAGCGTGATTTTCGCAGTGCAAGTGAAACCACTGATGTGCAGGTAGGTGACTCTACACCTATGTCACAACTTCACATGGAACCGATGTTACAAAAATTACCTCATGTAGGTAGTTACATATAAACTCGTTTGACTAGATACTGTTATAGTGCTTAGAACTTTATATTAATCCTATGCTATACAATTTCTATAGCTATCCACGACTTTTCTAATGATCTAAAACGTTAGATTCGCCCAACCGCGTCAAAATACCTTTCTGTTTTGTTGACGGCGACATTTGAATAGTATTATCTCGCTCACTCATACTGAAAATCGTATCTATCGTTTCATGCGGGATGTGTGTGCCCAATCTTCTCAGTGCGGACACTTTTTCGGGTGACCAAAGTACGGTGAGGGTATATCTTATGATTTAAATGTATGAACTTATATTCTCTTATATTATATTCCCCAACTACACACGTTAGGTACTTATGAGGCTGACCTCCATCGTGAAGAAAAACCGTGATGTGAGGTTCACTGAACTCGGACCTTGGCCCAATCAGGCAGAGGACAGAGCAGCCTTGGCAATGAACTGCTTCCCGTCCAGCCGACGAACGAGAACGCATGGATTCCCTTTATTAAAACATTGTTAAATTCTATTCCTGTCAACCGTTTGAAGATGGAAGAAACAAAATGTTTTTATTTTAAATACACGTTGACGTAAACTTCTTGATAAGAATCGTGGATATTAGATAACATCACGCCTGTAATGCCCGAAGGGTTAGGCAGAGGTCTACCTACATAAACATAACTGGCGCCATGGGGTTTATCAACCGCAGGTAGTTCAGTCACTTGAAATATCAGTTATTATTTGTGTAAACTTCACAGACGAGATGGATATCATAATAATTTCAGCCGAAATACGTCCACTGCTGGACATAGGCCTCCCCTAATGGGGGGGTTTGCGATAAGACGCCTATAGATTGTACTGTAATACCTTAGAAGATAACATAGGTAAAAATCCGCGACAGTTCTGGCAGCATGTTTCTG